>JAAGEH010000014.1:7050388-7074997 GCA_011751065.1 Lasiurus cinereus | reverse complement strand
CTCTCTCGCTCTCTCGCTCTCTCGCTCTCTCGCTCTCTCGCTCTCTCTTCTGTCCCTGACAAAAAAAATCCCTCAAACTGAAGTGTTGGAGGATGAGACTTAGTTAGATATACCCTCAATAAATAAGAACACCATCTGAGATCAGAAAAGCTACCTTGTTGACCTGAAATTAACAATAGTTAAATGAATAAACTTTGTTAAACCTAGTTTAGATTCCTAGAACCACTCAGCAACCTATAGTCACAAGAGCAAAAATAAATATCTATTATGGCAGGCCTCTGAGGTTTACTCGTTGTTTGTTATGTAGCATTATTATAGACATAGATAACTTATACATTAGGCTAGTTGAATATGGATCTAAACATGCAAGAGGATCTTAAAATTGACTCATCTTCCCTATAAATCTTGATGTCAGAATGATGTGATAAGGAAAATGGGTAATATCTTCCCTAGAAATGCAGTCCCAGGTTTGGCAAACTCCACATAACATTCTTGAAAATTATTAATTCACGAATTACATTAGGTCTTGAAAGTATAGTAAGAAGCATAGTTCTAAAAGAGGTCATCTTCTGGTGGACCTGAGCTTGAATTTACTTCAGACATGCACTACTAATTTACTTAAACCAATTGGCACACTTTCCATATTTGGGTATCCTTTATTCCCAACTAGAATTGCACTTAACTGGACTTTTTGGAATGAGTCTATTGACAGTAATGCTGGATAGGAACTTAGTTCTAGGAGTATGCCTTCTTCAGAATCTTTACTCTCAACCCCAAAGTGAACTCCACCAAATTTTTCTGGGCTGTGATTTATTTAAATTTTACTAGTTCTTATCTCCTTCCAGGGTTTAGGCACTTTGGTAGGTATGATTTATTGAGGTCAAATGTTGTTGCTTCCAAAACACAAGACTCTTGGGTGGAAGAAACGGAAACACTTCATGCCAAGTTTTCTGATCTTCGATCCAATGCTCTGTCTCAATTATATGATTTAGGAGGAGTTATTTGACCTCTTTGATCTGGTTTTCTCATTGGAGACATTTTGTTGATGATGATTTGATTGCCTCATACAAAAACAATGCTGTTGAGAACTTTAAAAGTTCTGTTTCACCATAAACAATGATTCTCATTTCTCTTAAGCTGAGATTTTTTTCGATCTGCTGAAACAAATGGCATAAGACAGCTGCATTGACTGTCCAGCTCTCACATTAAGTAGAGTTGTTAAACACACAACCACACACACATGCACACACACAGAGACAAACTCTGCTTACCACCAAGCATACCTACATTCATTTTAAAATTACATTGCTTTTATCTTGTTTTTTTGTTAATGTGAGGAGAAACCTAAAGGACTTCAGTTTCCTTGTATCCCTCAGTATCACATGAGACCACTGGGAGAATGTGTCCATCAAAGCTGCACCCACAGCCACTGCTAACACACAAAAAAGAGGCTTCCTAGGTCTATCACTGCTGTAAACTCCTTAAATATAGAATAAAGTTCATTTACAAGCTTTAAAATGGCACAGACAGGCGGTGAGTATGTTGAAATATTGCTTTGTCTCTGATTGTAAATTATTAATATAAAAATGGGAACAGTAATAAATCTGATTTACTGTGTGTATTAGTCTGGGTTCTCCAGAGAAACAGAACCAATAGGAGATTTATTATAGGAATTGGTTCACATGATTAAGAAGGTCAGCAAATCTCAAGATCTGCTTTCTGTAAGGCGGAGAACCAGCAAAGTCCTTGGTGCAAGTCAAAAAGTCTGAAAATGAGATGACCCGTTTCAAAGACAGAGAACATAGATGTCTCAGCTCAAGGAGAGAGAGGTAATTTGCTCTTCCTCTGCCTTTTTCTTCTACATAAGCCTTCAGTGGACTGGGTAATGTCCATCCACATTGGTCAGAATGATCTTCCTTACTCATTCTACTGTTCAAACACTGATCTTTTCTGATAGACACACCAGGAAACAATGCTTTACTAGCTATCTGGCTATTCCTTAGCCTAGTCAAGTAGACACACAAAATTAACCATCACCCTACGTTCTATTTTGGTCTTGGAAAATGAAAGAGCTTATCCTGTCCCAGGTTTCTCATCTGCATATGGATTAGGCAAGTCATTACTGGTTTTTTGTTATAGTTGTTTTTTGAACTAAATACCAGTTCAGTTCCTGGTCCAATTCCTGGTCAGGGCACATGCCTGGAGGCAGCCAATCAATGATTTCCTCTAAACATTGATGTTTCTATTTCTCTCCCACTCTCCCTTTATCTCTCTGAAATCAATAGAAGTATATTTAAATAAATAAAAGCTTTACATACGTTAAATAATCTCTTCTAGGCTGGCTCTCCTTCTCCCTCTAATCATTGATTCCTTGATTTCATTTCTTGCTTGTTCATTTGTACTTTTCACCCTGTCTTAGGAATCTCGGTTTTTCTTTAAATTCTTGGGAGAACAAAGTTATAACAAAAGCCTTGAAACCCAGAGCAGCCCTTTAACTTCAAAGTGAAACTGTTTTCCGCAGTCAACTAAATAGTCTTGAGAAATAGAGTCCCTGTGATCTTTCCATCAGCAACTTACTATTAGTTCTCTCTCTATTTAAGAATATAACACACACATTATACTTCTTTTGTAAGCTATGCTTCTATTCTCAGTCATCACATTCTGAATATCTTCTATCTCATATTTTATATTCTTTTTTTTTTTAACCTTTCCTAATCACAAAGCTAGTTAGCTACTTGGGGCAGTTATTTTGCTTTATCTTTGAATTTCCAAGCTCAGCACAGGGAGAAAACAAATGAATACAAGTCTTAAAGCTCTCAATTGCTTGTATGTCAGCATCTGTACTTCCTAGCATTACCATATTCTTCCCATATCATCTTAGAGAACTTTTCAGCCTCTCTTTTCTGAAAAGCACCTACATCTATATCAAGGTATATGCACGTATATCAATAGTCAATAGACTATGTTCCCTGTGGTCTGATATGATCCACTTACACCAACATACCTTAACTTCACTCATAACTCAAATAATTTAGATCCAACCAGAAGGAATAGCCTTTCTTTCCTTCATTTTTTCCTACTGAACTGTAACTTTAATGTGCACACAGTTCCAAAGTAAAAAACATTGAAACAGAGGAGGGAAAAACAAAAACAGCCCAAATAATGAATCTCTTCAAGAGTGTAAGGAACTGGAGCAATTTCTTAAGGAACTCACAATAGGTTAGCCCCAGGATGTTCAAATTAAATTCCTTGTACTCTGGAAATTAAAAATCAGTGGCTGAATTTATTATATGCCTAAGGTCTGCATCTTGTCACATGAGACAATTCACAAGAAGAGGTATTTAAAAGAATAAAATTGGCTAAACCAGAAGCATGTTTCACCAGATGTCAACATTCTGTCAATACCCTGCTTAGGTACTCCTTTATTTTGTATCTGCTTTATCTCTGCACTCTTCCCTTCTTCAGACACCAAGACAAAAACTCAGCAGAGTTGTTGAAGCAACTTTTATCTTGACAGCTTTAGTATTTCATCATTATGCCTTTGTTTCCATGGAAAATGTCTTCCCACGCTCTTAACTGAAAATGACTTTCTCATTAAGCCAGAGCTTTTGCCTCTTTTTACATAACAAATGTATACACAACCCACCTGCTTCTGAGTTACTTTCCATCTGTTCTTCAAAACAAATCCTATTGCATATAAAAACAGCATTTTTCTTTTTATGGACATTATGTCTTCATGTAGATGGAATTTGTAATCAACTTGGGTTGTCTTTTTAGACAACAGACATATTTCAGGAACTTCTTGACAATTGATTTATAGAATATCCTAGTGATGAAAAACTCATTATTCTATGTTTTACAAGGAAATATTTCTGATGGACAAAGGGCAATTTAGATTTTATAATATATAATGACTTCTATTGTAAGTTCAACAAAAAAATAAGTCTCCTTTTTAAAAATATTTTTTATTGTTGGGAGTACTATAGATGTCCATGCTATGTTTTCTCCCCTGTGCTTCCCATTATCTAGTTCACTCCCTACCCCAAGCCTTCACCACTGTGTTCTTGGGCAATACCTTTCCGAATATATAAAAAGCCAGTGGTCGTCATGACCTAAACAACCAGACATATGACCAAACAGCAGGATGTGTAGGACAACCAGGCTGGCGGGGGAGGGGGGAAAGTTGAGGGTGGTTAAGACAGCAGGGGGCAGTTGTGGGCAACAAGGCTGTCAGGGGGCCCGTGAGAGGCCACCAGGCCAGTGGAGGGGGGCAGTTGGGGCAACCAGGCTGGCAGAGGGGGGAAGTTGGGAGTGACCACCCCCCGCGGGGGGGTGCGCAGTAAGAGGCATCCAGATTGGCAGCAGGGGGCAGTTAGGGGCAATCAGGCTGGAAAGGGGGGCAAATAGGAGTGATCAGGCAGGCAGGTGAGCAGTTAGGAGTCAGCGGTCCCAGATTGTGAGACAGATGTCTGACTGCCGGTTTAGGCCCGATCAGTTGGACATCCCCTGAGGGGTCCCAGATTAGAGAGGGTGCAGGCTGGGCTGAGGTGACCCACCTCCCATGCATGAATTTTGTGTATCAGGCCTCTAGTATGCATATAAGTTCTTTAGTTAATCTCTTCCTGCCTGCTCCACCCGCTTCCCTGTGAGATTCCTCAGTTTGTTTCATGCTTCTATGTATCTGGGTCTATTTTGTTCACCAGTTTATTGTGTTAAGTGTATTCTCATTATAAGTGAGATCATATGATACTTGTCTTTCTCTAACTGGCTTATTTTGCTTAGCATAATACTTTCCAGGTCCCTTCTTGCTGTCTCCAAAGGTAAGATATACTTCTTTTTTACAGCTGCATAGTATTCCATTGTGTAAGTGTACCTCAGTTTTGTTTTTATTTATCCATGCATCTACTGATGGGCACTTGGGCTGTTTCCAGATCTTAGATATTGTAAATAATGCTGCTATGAACATAGGGGTGCATATTTCCTTTCAGGAAATCCATACTGTTTTCCATAGTGGCTGCATTAATCTGCATTCCCTCTAGCAGGGTGCTAGGGTTCCTTTTTCTCCACATTCTTGCCAGTACTTGTTGTTTGTTATATTATTGATGTTAGTCATTTCTGGCAGGTGTAAGATGGTACTTTATTGTTATTTTAATTTCCTTCTTTCTGATGATCAGTGATGTTGAGCATTTTTTCATGTTTCTCTTGGCCATTTGTATGTCCTCTTTAAATAAATGTTTCTTTAGGTCTTCTGCCTAATTTTTAATCAGATTTTTTGTCTTCCTTTTGTTGAATTGTATGAATACTTCATATATTTTGAAAATTAACCCCTTATCAGATGTATTATTCATTGACAAATATATTCTTTCATGAAATGGGTTCCCTTTTCATTTTGATGCTAGTTTCTTTTGCTGTGCAAAAGCTTTTTAGTTTGTATTGTCTCATTTGTTTATTTTTTTCCCTTTGTTTCTCTTGCCCATGGTGAGTATCAGTGAAAATTCTGCTGCATGAGATGCTTAATATTTTGCTGCCTATATTTTCTTCTAGAATTTTTATGGTTTCATGACATATTTAAGTCTTTTATCCACTTTGAGTTTCTTCTTATGTAAATTGGTGGTCTAGTTTCATTTTTTGCATGTCCAGTTTTCCCAACACCATTTATTGAAGAGACAAACTGTCTTTATTCCATTGTATACTCTTGCTTCCTTTTTCAAGTGTTAACTTACCATAATTGCTTGGGTCAATTTCTGGTTTTCCATTCTGTTCCATTAATTTATATGCCTATTCTTTGTGCCAGTATCAAACTATTTAGACTATAATGGCTTTGTAGTATAACTTGATATCTGTACTATGATCCCTCCTACTTTGTTCTTCTTTCTCAAGATTGTTGTGGTTATACAGGGTCTCAGAACTCTCCTTCTTAAATCAGAACCCAAGTGGAGTTGAAAGTCTTACAATCCTTGGGGTGTCAGAGCAATCAGAACACTGGGATATACTGTGTTCTTAGCCTTGGATCCCTACTAGAATTTGAAAAGAAAGCTATTCATACTCTTACCAACAAATATCATGCATTGGAAAGCTTTCATACTTGTCAGGGTCACTTTGTTCTGCAGGGGCCACAAATCATAAAATTTAATTTAATCCAACTCTTCATTTTTGATGACAAAGAAACTGAAGCTCACAGAAGCTAACAGATTTATTTAGGGTTCTAATTACTTATATCTTATAAATCATGTTATCTATTAATGAAACATTTATTTCCCTAATAGATTGTGTTTTATTATTTTTAAAAGTTTGGATGTTATATCTACTTCTTTTATCAATGAATACATTTATAATTACATTAAATTCAGTCAGTTTTATAAAGAAACCAAATCCCCAGAGATTAACTAGTCTTTCAAAAGTTACACAGGGAGAGATATTAAGAATGTTTTCAAGTGAAGCCTCTTTTATTATCTTGCCTTTATGTTTCAATGATCTTAGAACTGAAATAAGTGTTTTATTATTACTGTTATATTTGCAATTATTTTATAATAAATAATTTAAAGAGATAGCAAAGCCTTTAAGATTATTTCTCCAAAGACAACATTGGTTTTACTTTTCTTTGATATTATCTATCTTATTTTTTACTACTGGGTCACATAAAATGTTACAGAAAAAAAAAGTATTTGAAAAAATACTCAAAGGAAAATGAACTGAAAATTATAATTTCACAGTTTTTTTCTATTCCCTTATGTACAAAGTCTAATAATTCTTGTCTTTCTAACATGAGGTTGTGCAGTGATTTAAGACAACATTAATCATTTTAATGTTCTAACTCAGTTGTAGGGGAAAATAAAATAGCTGAATTTATGCTAAAAATAAACCTCACAGATTTGCTGGATTGCTCGACATTCTAGTTTAAACAACTGTCCTCGCTCTCGGAAAGCTAATCCTGCCTGGCTTTTCACTTTCCCAGGAGATTGTTCTAATAGATTTTTTAAGCTGCATGCTGGATAATTGTTTCTACAACTAGCACAGATTGGTTTTCTCAAAATAAAAAGATGAAAATAAAACTTGTATCCAATTAAAATAGAGCTATTAATACTTTGCTGTGCTGGAAAGGAAAAGTCTGCTCTTCAAAAGTCTGCCATTTATCACAAAGCATGAATTTTCACAGCAACTGAAAGAATGGGGTGAGAAATTAAAAGTTTATGAAGAATGAGAAAAGCTGACAATTAAGCTTTTGTAAATAGGCACATGTGTAAACATTAATATCCCTGAAGGAGAAGTGCCTTCATGCTTACTCTACTGACTTTCCACCACATGGAAGAAGCTTCAACAGGAAAAAGCCCAAGTTCACTCCTGTCATTTGGTTATTTGTACCATACAGTCAGCAATGGGAAAGATTAGCCCCATGTGATGGAGTAATTAGATTTAAAATACTGTTTGTTTCCTGATCTGGTAGGTCTTCCTGATATTTAAATGACTAATTGCTTTGTGAACAATGTGCTTTGAAATTTATAGGTAATTAACTATTTTTTATATTTAAACTCAAATCAAGAAAAATGCCTTTGTAAATGGATAGTCAAACTTTAGGATTTGAATTGCAGTAAAATAACTGTTGATTTTATCATGAGTATCCTTTTTCAGCAGCCCACTACTTAAACACCTGGGTGGGAGAAGATCAAGGGTTTAAGAAAGACAGGCACATCAATATCAGTTCAAACATCAGAATGAGTGAAGACATTATATGACAGTGTTTTTCTCAGTTTTTAAAATTGTTTTTAACATTAATTCTTGAATTCTATTCAAAATTCAAAGAATCAGAATATATAAAAACAGGTACCAAGAATATGTAATTTTAACAAACACACCATGGGAATTTTATAAACAAAAAAGTGATGAATGAATTGCCAAAACTGGTTTGGCTCAGTGGATAGAGCATCAGCCTAAGGAATGAAAGGTCCCAGGTCCCATTCCAGTCAAGGGCATGTACCCTGATTGTGGGCACATCCCCAGTGGGGGCATGCAGGAGGCAGCTGATTAAGGTTTCTCTCTCATTGATATTTCTAACTCTCTATCTCTCTCCCTTCCTCTCTGTAAAAAAATCAATAAAATTTATTTTTAAAATAAATAAATAAATAAATAAATAAATAAAAGTGGTGAATGCCATCCTATCTAATAAAAGAGTAATATACATATTGATGGTCACTCCAATACACAAGGTGGCCACCTCCATGTGGACACAAGATGGCCAGCAGGGGAGGGCAGTTGGGGGGTGAGGGGGAACCAGGCTGGCAGGAGAGTGCAATTGGGGGGGAACCAGGCTGGCAGGGGAGGGCAATTAGGGGCGATCAGGCTGGCAGGCAGAAGTGGTTAGGGGTAATTAGGCAGGCAGTTGGGAGTCAGCAGACCTGTATTGTGAGAGGGATGTCCAACTTCCTATTTAGGCCCAATCCCACTGGGCAGTCAGACATCCCTTGAGGCGTCCCAGATTGGAGAGGGTGCAGGCTGGTCTGAGGGACACACACACACACACACACACACACACACACACACACAAAACCTGTGCACAAATTTTGTGCACTAGGTCTCTAATGTGAATATAAAAAGGCAGACAGGCAAATATGAGAGAGTTCATAAATGTGGACACCCTTTTGTGACCTGCACTGAGATGGCGGGTGTTTCTGGTTAATGAAGGGCCAAAAAATGGAGTCAGCAGTCCCAGAGCAGTGATTCTGTCTGTTGTCAATATGGGATTATGAATATGCTAGAAAACAAAAGAAAAATATTTTATTCACTTAAACCTTTAGGAATATTTCATTTTAAATTTACTAAAAATAAAGCACATTTCTGATAACTATATCATTCAAGGAGTGTAAATTACTTTTCAAATTTTAATTGAGACCTTTTTATTCAAATTTAAAAATTATAAATGAAATCTTAAAAATACTACTCTATAGAAACATAAGTTTTTATTGTATAAAGTTCAAGTGCACACAGAATGTTCACATGATAGCTGGTGTGCTGGGCCATAAACCTAGTCATAGTACATTTCTAATAAGTGAACTGAAGAGTATGTTCCAAAAGGACAGATGCCTACTTTACAACACAAAACCTGATGTATTTTTATATTAATAAATATATTAAAATGTAGTGAGAAAATTATCAGAGGCTGTAAAAACTACAGAGAGAAAGGTGGAGGAAGAATAGTATATTTACACAGCTTCAAGTGATCTGTCCCCAATTACCTACTAATTGCAAAGGGAAACTATTAAATTTAACGTGGATTTTGGCAAATCCCATATTAACCAACTCATCCAAATTAACATGTTCAATTCAGTGGGCAAAACAATACCATGTTCCTCTTGTGATGCCCAAAGGACAGTGAAAAACAAAACTAGCCATACCATGAGTTGGTGAGAATATGGAGCAAATGTGATTCTTCACTGTTCGTATGAAGTAAATAGTTACAATTACTTTGGAAAATTGCATGGCACTCTTGGCTAACACTAAACATGTGAATGCCTGCATTACAGCAATTACTCCTCAGTACATACCCCCCAAAAGATATGCACAAAGTAGATTTTTTTCATAATAGCTTTAAATTGGAAATAACCCAAATGTCCAAATGGATAAATAAATTTAGAAGAAATTACACTGTTATACCATGAAGTCGTTAACCACTGTTATATAATAAAAACAGATGAGCTAACATAATGGTAAACAATAGACTCGAACCAGAATTCTTTATGATTTCATTTATATAAAATCTAAAACTCGGCAAAATTAAGCTAGAATACTAGAAAGCAAAATAGCATCCAATTTGGGGAGAAGAAACTTTTCTTAGAGGGGGGTCAGGATGGAAGCTTCTAGGTGCTGGTAATATTCCTGTTTTCTATCTAGATGGTGATTACATGGATGTGATCTCTTTGTGATAATTCATTGAGCTATTCACATAAGATGTGTACATTTCTCTATTGTATGTTACAACATGTATTAAGCAAACGTGTAAAATCCATGTTAAAAATTATATCAAGAGACAAAAAAAATACCTAAATAACATGGAGATAAACACTCTTCATGATTGGCATAATCTAGCTATGTAAAGGTGCCATTTTTTCTCAAATCAGTCATAAATTCAGTGCCTTCCTGAAAGTATTTTCACAGAAATTTATTAAAAACTAGAAGAAAAAGACTAATACTATAAAAGGATACTACATGAAGATAAAATAATAGATTTGTGATGTTAGAGTTGGGAAGTAGCTCATTGAGAACAAGAGAAAACAATGAATAAATGTACTTCATAGATATTTATGCAGGAAAAATTGAATCACTAGAGAGTGTATAAGATGATGAGTTCTGGCAGTAGTAATTAAAACCATGAAATAATTCTGTTTGGCTCATCAAATGAGACAATGGTGGAAGTAAAATTTGGCAAGGATGGAAGAGAACTGGAACCCTCCTGCATGTCTCATGAGGATGCAAACTGTCTTCAGTCTGGAGCTCAATCCAGCCTTTTGGAGTAAAAATAATAGTCTATCCAGTGACAGATTCATTTAAAAAACCATTCTACACATGTTTTCAGGACTTGGTCTGGACAAGCATTAAACACATTTGCAATAGAATGGGAGTGATGGTGATGGATAAAGAGCAAAATAAAAGAGAGAGGCCTTAAAAAGACCAATGACACCAGAGCACTATGTACAGGGTAGTACAATTAACTCCACTTTTTGCACCTCCAGTGCAGGTGAGAAGTGGGAAAATGCATAAAAGATAAATCATATTTACAAGTTTTATTATTCAACACTTACCTTCTTATAGGGACATTTTTAAGTTTAGAGGTAAATCCAAGTAATTACCATTTTATTAATTATGTTATCTTTGTGTTTCTCCACCAGGAACAAATAGTTGTTAATATCTTTGTAAACTAGTAATTTTCCTTATGCACTTAAAGCTGAAAAATTTTTAACAGTGTTCTAGTTCTTTGGATCTGGCCCTGGACTTCCTTTTGCCACCTGGCATAGTGGCACTCTGGCCATGTGGGCGGCAGCAGAGTTTTGATTTCTTGAGCTGCAGTAAATTAGGCAAATTGCTCTCTTCCTCAATTTAACAGCTATGAAATATGCACAATGATAGTACCCACTTAATAAAATTCAAGGGAAATTAAATCAAACTCATTCACAGAACTTGGCATATAAATATTAGTTAAAAATTTTAGATTCTGTCAAGAATGTCTTTATTTCTTGGATTCTTCTTAGTAATCTATCTATATCTTAGATTTATTTATTTATTGGTGCTTTTGTGAATTATGCAGACCTCCAAGCTTTCCCTCATTTCTGCACCAGTCTTTCCTAATACTTTCCAAGTATTGGGGTGGGGGGTGCATGTGTGTATATGTGTGTGTGTGTGTGTGTTTTCATTCTCTTTCTCATAGTTCTTGAAATTTATTTTTTCAAAGCATATTTTTTGAAAACTTTAAAATAAAAACTTTGTAATATTTGGTCAATTAAAAAAACATTTTCTGATCACAGTATATTTTTAAAACTATATTTTTATTTGAGAGAAACAGAGAAGAGAAAGATAGAAACATCAATGAAGGGAGAATATATTGGTCGACTGCCTCTGGCATGCCTTACACTGGGCATTGAGCCCACAACCCAGGTACATGTCCTGACTGGAATTGAACTGTTACTTCCTGGTTCAAATTCCTCCTGGTCGATGCTCAACCACTGAGCCACACCGGCTGGGCCACAGTACATTTTTATTGGTAGTAAAAGAAATATGGAAGTAGTTAGGTAAGGGCAGCTTTTACTAGGAAATGCAATAATTCCAGGAGATATGCTTTATTACAAAAGTTTCAGTCAATATTCCTTAATCTAGAAAGTATCCACATAAAACAACAAACCAAATTCCACCATTTTGTACAGTCACTTAACATTTCAAAATGAAAGTAGAAAAAATAAAGCTTATATATACAAGCAGAATCAAAGAAAACTAATTCTATTAAGTACTGTCCTTTATTTACAGAATAAACTTTATAGTTGTTCAGGGGTGGGGATTTCACTATTTTCAAAAATAAAAAGAGGTAAACATTTTTACAAGAATATAATAGGTAAGGGATGTGTGTATGTGTTAATTTTTAAAATTAAGGATCAAGAAATGAGTAAACAAGCGAGGGCATACTCAAACTGCTTAACCAAACCACTCTGAGATGGCTAGCCCTGGCTGCTCCTCCTGCTGATAATGTCATACTGACTCTGAACTCCTTGGTGCTGTTGAAACCTTTCTGTTTGCAGTGTGTCATTCTTGCCAGCTTTGTACTATATTTATTCATGGGAGAGCTCCAGTGGAAATACCTGTTCTAGGACAGGGTTTGTATTGAATGGACCATTGTGTTTATGTATACTCATTTCCCTGAAAATGCTATCTAGATAAAGTGTCTGCTTGGAAATTAACTATGGACTACATTTTCAAAATAAACTACCTGTTTTGAAAAACTGCGAGCAATATCATTTGTGTTAGGGTGTTTAAACAGATGATATGGAATTCCTTTAAAAAATGGGAAAGATAAAATTGCAGTTGTATACTCTGCAGACAGTTTTCTTCTTAATGTTGATTACTAGTACATACTTGCTTCCTGTTTTGTAGAAACTATAACATTCTAAGCAACCTCAACTTTAGATGGATGGATTCATTCTGATAATATGAATCTCTTGCAAGATATACAAGCCCCAAATTATTCTCTATTTAACAGACTCCTTCCAGGCAAATCTGTGCTCAGTATATTATTATTCTATGTGTATTTGAGATTGCCCACTGTTCTCCACATAACAGTAGCATGTGTCCCCCTATTCTGCCCAAACTGCTTCCATCCATCCATCCATCCATCCATGCATCCATCCATCTATTATCCATATACTGTAACTGAGACTCCATGGTAGAAGGCAGGACCATGCATTAGCTGACACACACAAATGGAGAGGCTAAGGAAGGAACATGGGGCCACTGTCAGAGGAGTGTTTTCAAAAGACTTTCACAAAGGAACATAGGACCAAGAAACAAATGTGGGACGAATATCATTTCAGTACTTTCAGCTGAGAACTGAGCAGAATTAAGACTTGGACTTCAGTCCTGTTCTTACTGAAGTAGCCACGAAAGAAATCCTGTGCAGAGGCTTGCCTGGGTTTCAAGCAAGTAACTCTGATTTGGAACATTTGATATTAGTTCTCAGGGCCCAGGCCCTGTTGCAGTGAATTCAAAGTTGAGAAATTGGCACCATTGTGTTTGGTTGATAGAAGTGTTTGGTGAGGGAAGTGGGAGCAGCATTTTCAATTCAGAATAAGATTGGTTTGAAAACTAGTGATGAACCTCTGAACTAGGATTATAAATTTCTTTTTTTTTAATTAAACCTTTATTATTCAGATTACTACATTTGTTTCTCTTTTTTCCCCTCCATAGCATCCCTCCACCCAACTCCCACCCTTCCCTCTGCCCTTACCTCCCCCCATTGACCTCATCCATAGGTGTATGATTTTTGTCCAGTCTCTCCCTGTACACCCCTCACTCCTTTCCCCCTGAGAATTATCAGTCCACTCCCTTTCTGTGCTCCTGATTCTATTATATTCACCAATTTATTCTGTTCATCAAATTTTTAATTCACTTAATTTTTAGATTCACTTGTTGATAGATACGTATTAGTTCATAATTTTTTGTCTTTTACCTTTTTCTTCTTCCTCTTCTAAAAGAGTACCTTTCAGCATTTCATATAATACTGGTTTGGAGTTGATGAACTCCTTTAGTTTTTTCTTATCTGTGAAGCTCTTTATCTGTCCTGCAATTCTGAATGATAGCTTTGCTGGATAGATTATTCTTGGTTGTAGGTTCTTGCTATTCATCACGTTGAATATTTCTTTCCACTCCTGTCTGGCCTGCATCGTTTCTGTTGAGAAATCAGCTGGAAGTCGTATGGGTGCTCCCTTGTAGGTAATGACCTGTTTTTCTCTTGCTGCTTTTAATATTCTCTCTTTGTCTTTTGCTCTTGGTATTTTAATGATGATGTGGTCCTCTTTGGATTCCTTTTATATGGGGTTCTGTGTGCTTCCGGGACTTTAAGTCTATTTCTTTCAACAGTGGGGGAAGTTTTCAGTCATTATTTCTTTAAATAGGTTTTCAGTATCTTGCTCTCTCTCTTCTTCTGGCACCCCCACAATTCTGATGTACCAGTGCTTGAAGCTGTCCCAGAGGCTCCTTACGTTATCTTCACATTTTTGGATTCTTTTCTCTTCTTGCTTTTCCAGTTGAGTGTTTTCTGCTTCTTTATGTTTCAGATTTTTAACTTGATTATGGCCTTTCTCTAGTCTGCTGTTAGGACTCTACAATATTTTCTATTTCAGTCAGTGTATGTTTAATTTCTAGTTGGTTCTTTTTCATCTCTAGTTGGTCCTTTTCCATCTCTAGTTGGATCTTTTGCATCTCTAGTTGGTCCTTTTTCATCTCCTCTTGGCTCTCACTAACTTTATCCAACTTTTCTAGGATATTCTTGAAAAACCTTATAAGCATGGTTTTGAACTCTATAGCCAGTCATTCGTTTTCCTCCATTTCTTTTGTTTGTGATCCCTTCCCTTGTCTCAGCGTTTTCACTATTCTGGGAGAACTTCTGTGTTGGATTCAGCCTTATGATACCAGACTTGCAAAACCACAGAAGCCTCTCTGTTGAGCTTGGGATGGGTGGAGTCTCAGGGCTTAAGGGACCTCCTTGCCTTCCAGTCGGCCCTGCCAGCCACGGCCCCTGAGTCTCATGTGACTGGGTAATTGCTGGAGCGGTCCTTGTGCGTGCACACAGTGCCTCTAGACTGCTGCCTTTCCGGCTCCCCTGCACTCTAGGACCACACAAGTCTAGGTCCCCAGGGTTTCACACGAAACAGGGGCTTAGTGGAGTCAGAAGTGGCACAGTTGGGAGGGTCTGTCTCCTGCCCACTCACGAAAGCCAGTGTGTACAATCAGCAGTCGGTCCTCTGCGCACAGTGCCGTGCACGCCACCAGACCTCTGATCTTTTGCGACTCCCTTAAATTTCCGTGCACCTCTCCCTTTTCACCGTCCAAACACCCTCTGTATGAGTTTCGGCTGGATCTGGGGTTTAGTGTCATAGGATAAGGGGTTCAGTGCCTTTGAGACTCCATTTCCCTCCTGCCAGAGAAAACCAGCCAGGTACTCCGACACCTGCTCTCTCCACGCGTGCGTCTCCGTACCTCAGCTTTTTGCAGCTCCTCTGGGTCTCTGTGAGCCCCTCTCTTCCCTTCTAGTTGTAGAATTTCCACTCAGCCAGCTTTCCTGTGGCTCTGGATGATGTCCATTCTGTCTTTTAGTTGCAATTTTGAAATTGTTGTGCGAGGCAGCAGTGTAGGTGTTTACCTATGCCGCCATCTTGGATTCTCCAAGCAGGATTATAACATTCTTTATCATCTGTGTCCACCTCAAGCTGAAATAGCTTAATAATTCATTAGCAATTCTTCCTTTGTCTTTATATCTCATTATTATGTGATTGTTCCATTTTTATGAATAATATTTCCCTAAGTGCCCCATGTTATGGGTTGAATTGTGTTTCCCCAAAAGTAATATTGAAGTCTTAACCCCTAGTACTTCAGAACATGACCATATTTGGAAATAGATCATTGCTGATGTAATTGATTAAGATGAGGTCATACTAGAGTAGGGTTAGCTCCTAATCCCACATGATTGGTGCCCTTATAAGGCGATGAGGTGAGGACCCAGACACAGAGGAGAGAGGGCCTTTAGAGAGGAAGGCAGAGACTGGATATACCACCACAAGTCAAGGAATGCCTGGAGCCACCAGAATCTGGTTAGATAAGGAAGGATCCTCTATTCATGCCTGGGAGGTAGTCTTAGCAACAAGTTGATTTCCAGCTTCTAGCCTCCAGAGTGAGAGAGAATCAACACCTGTTTCTGTAAGTCATGCAGTTTGTGGTAATTTGTTACAACAGCCCTAGGAAACAAATACAGTCCCTAAGAACAAGGACTATGTCATTAGATTTGATGTTGTACCCTACTACCTGGCTTGGCGATTCCCACAGAGTTTGAAGCTCTCTGAGGCCAGAGACTATGCCTGATTCATCTTGGTCTCCTCTAGAGGAAGTGTCCTTCACACAATGAGACCTAAAGTATTTGTTGAATAGACATACGAAGTTTTACATTTTTATAATAGTCCATTATTTTCCAAATAAATTTGAGTAGGATGATGAAGACAGTCCTACCCAGGAAATACTGTTTAAGTCTATTTTACATACTCTCCACAACTCTGTCCCCAGATAGTGGACAACTTCTTATTTATTACTATTCTTAGAAAATTGAAAAATAAATAATTCATACTAAGGCTGCTCAGATCTGTGAGAATATGCAATGTCCTCACAGTTCTCAGCAGGTTCATTGCTGGTTAGTGTCTAAACTTGGGAAAGAAATGTCCATGGTGAGTTTATGTTAGGGAACTCAGTTGCTTCCTGAGTACTTCCCTTGCCCCATCAGCATCTTTCAACAGGAAAGACGACAATCAGCTCTTTTATTGCCGTAGCTGCTAACAATCTCAGCGACACAAGAAGTTCACTTAAAAGGGTTTATTATTTAGTAAGGATAATAAAAAGAATGAACAAAAACTCCCAAGGACACAGCCATCCAGCCATTGTTACTATGATTCAGAGAACAGAAGCCATGATGTTGCCATTACCATAAACATGTCTCCTTTTTATTGGCAGATGTTTCTCTTAAATAAATATAATCAGGATTTGAGAACTGCCTTGGCAGCAGCGACAATAGATGAGTAGTCACTAATCCACTTGTGTCCTAGTTGTTTCTCCAACTGCTCTGGGAAATACATTTATGAGAGTGTGGGAGACAGGCAGCATGATGAGCCACATGTTGCTTTTGATTCATTCACAGCCCCATCCATCGGGGAATATTTGTGTTTTTTCTAATTCCCATATCTACTATAATCGTGCATAAGCACATTTTCATTCCATATTACCCTATAATCCCTCCCCCAAATGCTGGTATTAAGAGAAAGCCAATAACAATTTTATATTTCAATCTCCTTTAATTTTGAGTTTCTTATGTTTGCATGATGAGTTTCAGGTGATATTATTGGTTTATTTATCAAAAACTAACATAGAGAAATTTTCAAGAAAGAGAAACTCACTCATTTTCCTACATAAAGGAAGATTTACTTGAGGAGTAAATGGGTTATGGGGTAAGTCTGGTTGAATCTTCCAGGGCCCAAGGGCAGGGTATGGAAATAATCCACAAAGAGCCAAAGCACCTCTCCTCTCTGCCTTTCATCCTTGCTCATCCTGCTTTTTTCTTGGCAGGCCATCCTCCACACTCTTTCACCAGGATAGCCCCAAATGACCTCCCTTATTCCCAATTCTTCATACTTTTCTATTTCCAAAGAGGCCGCCAATTAACGCTAAGCTTCTGTGCATCTTAGTCCAATTTGTGAGCAAACCACTGTGACTAGCTTAGTTCTTGGGCCAGATGTCCATACAGTCCACATAGGCAAACAATGCAGCCAAGGCTCAGTGCTTTCATTGGTTGGTGGAGAAGAGGCAGACTGAGAGCAGAGTGGATAACTAAAATGGATTTCAGAAAGTGCTAAAAGATGCATAGCAAGAATAATCCTTTCTGGTTGCTAAGTGTTGTCAATATAAGTTGAACAATAACCTGGTCATACCATTTGGTTTATTTAGTAATTGTTTTACAATTCCAACATTATACTTTCCAGTATTTGGAAAAAAAATTTTACATTATGTATGTGAGTAGATTTATATTATTTCACTTGATAATTAACAGTGATATGCTAGTGGGTGATATTATCTCTGTAAAAATAAAGAAATTCCCATGATGCTTGACCAGTTGGATTCTTCTGGTATAGACTTTTCCTAGTCTTGCTACTCTAAAAGTAAAAAATGCACAGGTTACTTTACAGTTCTTGAGAAATTTCAAGTCAGTTCTCCTAGGTAACTGGTATCTGTTATAAACTAATCTTCCCCTATTCATTTCTTGCTGTCTTAGCAAACTCAATATTATAACTATGAACTAAGGATTTTAACTACTCCTCTGGAAAAATGTTTCCTTGATTAAACTCTGTTCTCTCCTTGATATCATCTAAAGTAGCCAACTTAGGCTCTGCAATGATGATTCATATGCTTCCCACAGAGACAAGAGCAGATGTACAATACATTGTTTAAAATTATTTCTTAGAGATCTAGAGTATTTGATTATGAAGGTCTAAATGAAAAAGGTCATCTGTCTGCCCTATATCAATAGAATATAAAGGCAACCCAAATATATGATGTTTATAGAGTAGGAAGTACAAACACATTATACTTCCTCAAGTATTTATTAGCTCATAGTTCATACTAATAGTTGACAAATATGAAGAAAGCCTGAATGTTATTCTTGTATCCAATGAATATTTTGCATGTCATTGTTTCTAATACAGTGCCTAACATTTAGGAGGTATTTGCTATTTGTTGAATAATATAGGTGGGTAGCTTAGTAATATAACAAGAATAATGCAAACAGAATGAGAACACCACAAACTCTCTATTGAAATCCACCAACATTATCAAATAAGTTAACTAGACAAAATGTGACATAAACGTGGGACTGGAGTTCAAAGTAGGATCCAAGAGTCAGGGAAGGAAGTGCTGGGATATAGACATTCATTCCTGGAACCCTGAATAGTAGATTAATAAAAGGAAACAGCTCTACTCACATCCACTGTAGTCACTGCCAAGAAATCCTTAGTTACCTATTAATATTCAAAGGCACAAAATATTTCCAAACAAGATACTTGAAGCCAATTCTTTCATTCTGAGACAATGAGTGTGAGGAAATAGTCCAAAGGTCAGCATTTGTGAGCCAAATGAGAAATGACATCAGCAAATAACTTTATTACAGTGAATGGAAGGCAGATGTGAATAATGATGAGGCACAGATATTCCAGAACCAAGTCTCAAGTAAAACCATTTTGCTTGAAGAGCTTTGAAAATGAGCTGAAACTGGTTTGGCTCAGTGGATAGAGCATTGGCCTGCAGACTGATAGGTCCCAGGTTTGACTCTGATCAAGGCCATTTACCTTAGTTGCAGGCACATCCCCAGTAGGGGATATGCATGAGGCAACTGATGGATGTTTCTCTCATTGATGTTTCTAACTCTCTATCCCTATCCCTTCCTCTCTGTAAAACTCAATAAAAAATATATTTAAAAAAAAAAGAAAATCAATCCAGATTATTAATCCTGAAGATGGGACTCAGTGGTATCAGGCTAACCGAAAATCAAATAGCAACAGAGAGATAATATGATAATTGCAGAAAGCTGATATTATCAGGCTCTCCAGGGAGAGACACAGGACAATGATATTAATCAGATCTTCTGGTTGATACTTTTATAGAAAAGAGTATGCAATGATTCTAAATATTTTCATATTCATAGGAATTAGGAGGGACATCTTAGTACTTAATACTTGACAAAGATGTATCCAGTATTATTTAGATTACCATTTACTAATAAATATTGTTCTTTTATTAAAATAAATCTTTATTGTTCAGATTATTACAATTGTTCCTCTTTTTTTCTCTCCATAGCTCCCCTCCACCTGGCTCCCACCCCACCTTCTGCCCTTACCTCCCCCCACAATCTCGTCATCCATAGGTGTATGATTTTTGTCCAGTCTCTTCCTGCCCCCACCTCACCCCTCTCCCCTGAGAATTGTCAGTCCACTCCCTTTCTATGCCCCTGATTTTATTATATTCACCAGTTTAATCTGTTCATAATATTTTTAGTTCACTTAATTTTTAGATTTACTTGTTGATAGATATGTATTTGTTGTTCGTAATATTTATCTTTACCTTTTCCTCCTTCTTCCTCTTCTTAAAGAGTATCTTTCAGCATTCTATATAATACTGGTTTGGTGTTGATGAACTCCTTTAGCTTTTACTTATCTGTGAAGCTCTTTATCTGCCCTTCAATTCTGAATGATAGCTTTGCTGGGTAGAGTATTCTTGCTATTCATCACTTTGAATATTTCCTGCCACTCCCATCTGGCCTGCATAGTTTCTGTTGAGAAATCAGCTGACAATCATATGGGTGCTCCCTTGTAAGTAATTAACTGTTTTTCTCTTGCTGCTTTTAATATTCTCTTTGTCTCTTGCTCTTGGTATTTTAATTATGATGTGTCTTGGTGTAGTCCTCTTTGGATTCCTTTTATATGGGGTTCTGTGTGCTTCCTGGACTTGTAAGTCTATTTCTTTCACCAGATGTGGGAAGTTTTCAGTAATTATTTCTTCAAATAGGTTTTCAGTATCTTGCTCTCTCTCTTCTTCTGATACCCCCATAATTCTGATGTTGGTATGCTTGAAGTTGTCCCCGAGGATTCTTACACTATCTTCACATTTTTGGATTCTTTTTTCTTTTTTCTTTTCCAGTGGAGTGTTTTCTGCTTCTTTGTATTTCAAATCTTTGGCTTGATTCTTGTGTTCCTCTAGTCTGCTATTAGGTCTCTGTATAATATTTTTTATTTCAGTCAGTGTATTTTTAATTTCTAGTTGGTCCTTTTTCATCTCCTCATGAGTCTAGCTAAATTTATCCATTTTTTCTAGGAAATTCTTGAAAAAACTTATAACCATGGTTTTGAACTCTCTATCCAGTCGTTAGTTTTCTTTCATTTGTGATCTGTTTCTTTGTCTCTGCACTTTCACTGCTTCCCTGAGTTGGCAGAGTAGCTTTGTATGCTAGGTATCCTATATGGTCCAGTAGTTCTGCCTCCCCAGTTACCTGAGGTGGACTCTCTTGGCGCACCCTTTTGTGGACTGTGTGTACAGCCTTTTTATAGTTAAGTCTTGATTGTGTGTTATTGAGATCACTGTGGGGAATTGACCTCCAAGCCAATTGGTTGTGAGGATCAACTGTGTCAATGGCAGGAGACCTTCTGTGCTGGACTCTGCCTTAGGACTTGCAAGACTACAAAAGCCTCTTTGCTGGGCTTTGATGTGGCAGAGTCTCAGGGCTGAGCAGACAGCCTTGGCTTCCCATCAGTTCCTGATCTCACTGTCCCTTGGTAATTGCTGCAGTCCTCTCTGTATGCAGGCATTGGTGGCTCCAGATCTCTGCCTTTCCATGCCCTCTGGGGACCCATATACATCTGGGTCCCCAGGGTCTTGCCCAAAACTGGGGTTCAGTGCAGTCCAACCTGGATTTCAGTGCAGTTGGGAGCTTCTGTCTTGGATGGGGTGTAGTCTCAGGGCTGTGCAGACAGCCTTGGCTTCCAGTCATCCTCATCCTATGCTGCTCCTGGATCTCAAGTGTTTCTCAGTAATCGCTGCAGCCCTCTCTGTGTGCACACGCATGTGCCTCTAGACCTTTGCTTTTCTGGTTCCCTTGCACTCCGGGACCTGTGTAAGTCTGGGTCCCCAGGGTCTTGCCCAAAACTGGGGTTCAGTACAGTCAGAAGTGAAGTTCAGCACAGTTGGGAGGCTCTGCCTCCCACCCACTAGAGAAAGTCAGTGACACAATCAGCAGTCCATTCTCTGAGCGCAGTGGTATGTGCACCCCCAGACCTCTGCCCTTTCACAGTTCCCCCAAATCTCTGGCACTCCTCCCTTTTCATGACAATCCAGACTCCCCCCATATGAGTCTTGCCCAGAACTGGGGTTCAGTGCAGTAGGATAAGGGGTTCAGTGCAGTCGGGAGTCTTCGTATCCCTTCCACCAGAGGAAGCTAGCCAGGTACTCTGCCTCCCGCTCTCTCCATGCGGGCGTCTCCATACCTCAGCCTTTTGCAGCTCTTCTGAGTCTCTGTGAGCCCCTCTCTTTCTTTCTAGTTGTAGAATTTCCACTCAGCCAGCTTTCCTGTGATTCTGGATGATGTCCGTTCTGTCTTCTAGTTGTAGTTTTGAAATTGTTGTGCGAGGCAGCACTCTAGGTATTCATCTATGCCACCATCTTGGTTTCCCACTCCAAATATTGTTCAGTTGTTGTGTTGCCAATCTTACTGACTTATGATATTTTATCATCCATGTTTGTTGTCCTGCTCTGCTCGACTATAATGTTCAGGAGGAGTGCAAAATCTTTTCATGTGTTCCTATCCCCTCAATATAGATCTAGGTATCTCTCAGCAAATATGGCTAAATTAATCTAAATGGGATAAACCATTCCAGCTCTGATTTGAAGAGGCATTGGGCAGTGGACTGCATTAGAAAAAACATTAGACAAGAGGACTGGCTTGGCAGCCATAGTAATTCCCTAACTTTTTGAGCTTTAGTTTAGTCTAGATGATCCCTACATTCCTCCCCCACCTCCTCCTCCTCCTTTTTCTCCTCCTCCTCCTCCTTCTCCTCCTCCTCCTTCTTCTCCCCCTCTTCCTCCTACTCCTTCTCTTTCTTCTCCATCTCCTCCTCCTCCTCCTTCTTTAATCTAGAATTCCATTACGTTACTAGGACATGGAACTTCATTGACTGCTATTTCTAAATACAAATCTACTCATTTAAATTATGTATATTGTTAAATCACAAGAGGTATGTCTAGTGTAGATAAGGAAGATTAAACTTCATGACACCTTTCTTACAGGGGACCTTTGAGATCTGGGAGTTGATGGGAGGTGTAGCATATTCTAGGTGGTAGGGGAAGCCAGGGAGCAGAACTAAGACAATAGTAAATTGACTAAAAACTTTTCAGAAAAAATAAATCTTTAAGACTCCAAAAATTGGTTTTCTTTTCTGTTGATATTCTAAAGTAATATTTACCTTCAAATCTGTTTTGTATTAGTAATTTTTTTTTTTAAAAAAAAAAGGAGAACCAGCTCTCCCAATTGCATAAACTCCAGGACCCACAAAACCTGAATGCAGTTCTAGGAACAAGCTTTTGTAAATCCTTGGCCTTTACTTGCTCCTTATCGCATGGTTTTCTCATCTCCTATTCCTATAAATGTTTCCTAAGCCCTTTTCCAGATTCTGTTTTACCTGAGATCTTGGAGGCCAAGACTGTCTAATATTATATGGCAGTGAGTCATCTGGAAGATGCAAGGCCTTGACTTATATCTGCCATTCCCAAAACCTGAAGATCTGTACTCTATTCTCACTATTCCCTACACTTTCTCAAGGAAGGTTCCCTAAGTTTGAGAACTGGTCTTCATATAAAGTGGAGAATATATTATGGTTCTGAACCTCCCAGAATGATTAGTTGAATGTTAACAGCTTTTCAGAGTAGTGTTTGCCTTACCACATGCAGATTGATAATTAATTTGACAACTCTTTCTTTAGCATGAGGCCTAAACCCACTTTTGTAGCACTTTCCAGTCATTGTCTCCCACTTGTCCTGATTTGTCATTCTTGGCATATAACTGCCAAATTCTGACAATGCATCAATCTCTTGCTTCTTCCAGCCCTTCTTCCCACATATTTCAGTAACTGACCCCATTAATCTTACTTTTCAAAAGTGAATATGGAACTTAAGAAATCTAGTTGACAGGCATTTCAGGAATAAGGTGAACAGAAATTGATTGGAACATGATACTTGGTGACATTCTTACTTATAAAATACAATCCTCCCAGTACTTAAAAAAATCTGTCAGTTGCAATATATTCTTTATTTTTCCTCTTTATATCTCCTTTTTTCTATATCTGTTATTAAAGCATTTTGTTCTTTGTTCCATTTTTAAGAGGCTATTTAACCTGAAGAGTAAACTTTTTCCATTTCATTTTGCCAAATGATTTCTTTTAGTTCAAAGTTCCAAAAGGTCAATTTTCAATTTGATTTTCAGATTATAAAAGAACTCAGATTGGGAAAATATTTATTTTACATGTAATTTACTAGTACACAGTATTGTAGAACAGTATACATAGACATTTTTATTTTATGTAAATTAAAAGATAAAGTCCATAAAATCTTGTTAGAGCAATTAGGAGGATACTTTTGACTCCACTTCTAACTAAATAGTTCTATTTTTATAATTATATATATATAATTTGTAAATTCAAAGCACTGTATTCCTTGGGTATTTAGGCTGAGATCTTTACAATAGTCAGGAAAAGAGAAACAAAGATTGTTTGGGGGAAACAGTGCCCCTTGAAATGGTCCAGAAAGTGCACTGCCAATTATTTCTGGACATCATTGCTACTCTGTTAGGGAGAGCAGTTTGGGGCTTTCTGGATTTATGGAACAAAGGTCTCTAATGTCCCCTGAGGAATATTTAAGCTTGATTCCTAACCTATCCTAGAAAAACCTACTAAATGGTAACTGAGACCACAGCGACCCTAATTTTAATTATTTCTCTTCTGGAGCAGTTAGATGAGATAGCAAGATTCCTTAATTAATTTTACAGTCTTCTTTTGTGTTTAAGTCACATTTTTTTAAAAATTATGTATCCAATCTGTATCCCATACACATATTTAGGAAAATCATGGGTCCTGTTCAAATAGTAACTACCAAATATCAATGTAGTTGTCATATGTAGTCAATATTTTTATTTATCATAAAATAATTGCAAAAATGGCAACAATTATTCATTTCTTCTTCCTGCGCCATAAATCAGGACTTGCCCTGTATATAAATATAAATACA
>JAAGEH010000014.1:6970561-7049988 GCA_011751065.1 Lasiurus cinereus | reverse complement strand
CTATCTTTCTATCATGCTCCAGCTATTCTACGGTAGAGGAGAGCCCTCATCCATAATAGAGATGAGTCATTTTAGCTTAATCTGTCTTGAACCAGCCAGCTGATCACAGACATCCATGAACAAGTCCTCTGAGATCAGCCAAATCCAGCCCAGATGAGCAGAACTGCCCAATCAACTTACAAAATTATGGGATAAATATATGGTTTTTGTTTTGTTTTAAGATACTATATTTTAGGATACTTAATTATAAAGCAATCACTAACTGATACTTTCCCATATGATCTATTATAACTATATGTCAACAACTGTGTGCTAGTCAACAGAATGTAAAGACATTAATACTCCCAGGTTGGTTCTATGTTCTTAATTAGTTCTCAATTTAACTGGTTTGTAGACATCCGCACATAGAAGCATCTATGCCCCTATAGTCTAATACAGTGGTTGGCAAACTGCGGCTTGCGAGCTGCGGTTTGCCGCTCTGCTGACTAATGAGTTTGCTGACCACTGATCTAATACAAGATTGTCAGACAGCTTCCCCAAATAAGTCAATGTTTGTCTAGTAGATAAAAGGAGATCATTGTGCTGAAGGGAGAGACAGAGACAATAGAGAAACAGAGACACAAAGAATTAAGTGCACTGTGCATCCTGGAGCTAGGTCTGCATGGTTGGACATAAGCACAAAAGAAAAGTGGGATCTCAAATGAGAAGGACTGGAGAGTGTAGGCACCAAATCATTGAAAACTTCTATTTGCCTTACTAAGAAATGGTTCATTAGGACAGTTATTTTTAATCATCTTCTGTGGCACCCCTGGAATCTGTAATGATTCTTCAATGGAATGTAGATGTTAAAGAAGGCTGAGCTGGTAGAAATTGGGTACTCCATTCATACCCCTTCCTGATTTTGGCTATCACCCCAAGTAATAGATACTTCCCACTCAAAGTCACTTTTCTTTATTTCATATATGGTGATGAAATAATTTGGGGGAATTAGTGAAGGGAGAAGGATGTTTTACCTTCTCCCCTGAGTTATCTACTTGGCTTTTCTCTGTCCTTTCAAATTCTCTATAAGCTGCTCACAGTTTTGCTTCTTGTTACCACTGAAACTCCTGGGTGACCATACTTTAACTGGGTACTGATCCCTTGGTAGGGCATGGGTGGATTGGTGAATGTCTGTTGGGCCTCACTTCTTTTTTTTGCATCTCCCTTTCTACTCTGTAACACAATAACAAGAGACTATATTTGGTCCACTTTTGCTAAAATGGTGGGTTAAAGGGAATATTAAGGGTGGGGGGGCTCTTACATTTTGTCTGGAGTACTGGAGTTCAGTCTGATCTATCTTGTGTTCCATTTAGCCAGAATGAAAATATCTCCTAACATAGAGGGCATTGAGTAGAACCTCACATTTTCTCAGAAGTGAGTGCAATTAGCCTTAGATTACTAATCATTTAAAACAAAAATAATAACAATATATTGTGGGGTTAGAGTATAGCATATGTAGAAGTAAAACACATGACAATAGAGGCCAAAGTTTGGAGGAGATAAATGAAAGCATGCTGGCACAAGTTCCCTTTACTGTTAATAAAGTGGACTGATACTACATGAATTAAAGAGGAAGACATGCTCTTTCAGAAATTAAAATGCATGATCATGGTAAAAAAATTAATTAGTATGGCAATGATAAAATATTGTTACATAAATGGAACAAGAGTAGAAAACATAAATAGATCTAAGCACCTAAAGAATTTAGTATTAGATAAAAAGGTCAGTCTAAATCAGGAGAGACTGCACTATTCAACAAATGTGTTTAAAACTGATAATAATTTTGAAATAAAATTCTGCTTTTCTAAAGTTATTTTATTCCACACAAGGATTGAAGACTAAATGAAAATAAATTTTAATCATATATGGAGTAAAGGAAAATATGGGTGAAGATTTATATAATTGTATTTGGGGCATTTTCTTACTGAAATACCATATTAAAAAAAATTTGTGAAGAATAAAAATTCTAAATGTAAGTTTAAAAATAAACCAACTTGAAAGACAAATTTAAACTATATTTTGAGTCATGAATATCTGACAATTAAATACTTACTAAGTCAATTCCACAGAAAATAATATTAAAGAGAAAGATACCAATGAAAAAATGGGCAAATACAAATAATTGGCATGCATACATATATATATATTTTTTTCATATGAACTCATGTATAAAACAGATAAAGTAACAAAAATCTCAACAGTGTGTTTATTAAAATACATCTTGAACATAAAATGTATTTTATAAATAAACTAGAGGCTCGGTCCATGAATTCATACACGGGTGGGGTCTGGCTGGCCCACCCGGAAGTGGGCCAAACTGGCAGGGGGAAGGGGCTACAGGCAGTTGGCTGGCTGGCCCCACCCCTGACTGTGGTGTTGGAGGACGATTGGGGGTGGAGCCGGCCATGGGAAGGGGCTACAGGTAGTTAGCTGTCCAGCCCACCCCCAATTAGAGTGTTGGGGGTCAATCAGGGCCTGCATAAGGCTGGTTGGCTGCTGCAATGCATGTCACAGCCAACAGTCACTCCAGTCATTCTGGTTGTCCTGCCGTTTTGGTAGGTGGAATTTTATATAGATAGATGATGAATGATGTGACAATATGTTTAAAATGCATTAATAAACCACACAAAAACACACTACAAAACAATATAGATAGTATTATTCTACCTCATTAACAAATATGTATCATATACCAGTATGTGTGATAAAAAGGAAAAAAAACAGTAACATTTTAAGAGTTATTTATGAATAGTGTAATTGTGGGTGATTATTTTTTCTTTATCAGTTTATCTACCTTATAATTTAATTATATATTATTTTATATTTCCAAAAATAAAACAATACAAAATAAATGTACTTTTTTTCTGATTAGACCAGGACAGAACAACTGAGGTTTTGGTAGCAAACAGAATTTGCTATAATTTACATGGTTGGAGTGTTTGCATTTCCAACGTGATAGGTCAAACAGATGTCACTACTTAAAAATTCCTCTTCATGACACTAAGCAGATTGGTTTCAACGTAACTACTTTCCCAGAGCACTTTTCCCTTAAGAAAACTCTAACCACAACCATCTGCACAACTATGTCCCCCCTTAAACAAAATATTAACCTCTTTTGGACATTTTAAAAATTGCTCAACACTAATATTACCAAAGAATTGCATAACAGATCAGTTCATTAAATGTGAAAATACAATTACTACATTATTGATAAGGCATTTAATGTAAAAAGAGAGCTCATGGAATATTTAGTATTAATACTTTGCTGACTTAAGATCTCTTCTAAAATTTTCTTTAAATTAATACCATAATTCTTTCTCAGTTATTTACTAGACTTTAAAAGAAGAGTTCTTTATGTTCTCTCTCCTCTCTTATTAAATAACTTACACACTCCAGAAAATTCAAATGAACATGAAGGCATAAACTACAGAACTACAGTTCTACTTGTTAGAATGAAAAAAAGAATAGAGAAAAAAACGGTATCTTTGTACTGCTTTCAAGATAACTCATGATATACCAGCTCAACAACTTTTTTCTCTCCGCTTGTAGACTGACAATTTCCATAGCTGCTCCAAGATGGATTTCATCTCCAAGTGTTTAGAAACACCATAAAGAAATGAAGAATCCATATGACAACATAAATGAAACTGGAGGTCATTATGTGATGTGAGATAAACCAGACACAGAAAGACAAATACTTCATGATCTCACTTACATGTGGAATTTAAAAAGTTAAACTTACAGGATGGTGATTGCCAGAGGCTGGGGTTGAGGAAATAGGAAATTGTTGGTCATAGATTACAAAATTATTCTATTATGAGTAAGTTCTGGGCAATGTACAGCATGGTGACCATAGTAAACAATACTATTTTGTATGCTTGAAATTTGCTAAGTGAATAAATTGTGAGTGTTCTTGACTGACACCACACACACACACACACACACACACACACACACACACACACACACCAAGGTAACTCTGGGATATGTTAATTAACTTATTGTGGTAATGTATATAAAATTATTTGATATACGATCCCCCCAAATCACATTGTATATCCTAAATGAATGATTTTCAACCAGTGTGCAGCAAATATTTTTAAAACATACAATATCTGACTGTTTAATCAGAGGCACTGACCTCTTTTCCCTTAGATTGTTAAATAAATAAAAAAAAATGACAACAGCCAACTGAACAGCCATGCAGTGTAAATGGATAAAAACATTACCTCTTTTCGTCAGGTTGGCAAAAAATATATTTCTGCCAAACCGGTTTGGCTCAGTGGATAGAGCGTCGGCCTGCGGACTGAAGGGTCCCAGGTTTGATTCCGGTCAAGGGCATGTACCTTGGTTGTGGGCACATCTCCAGTGGGTGGTGTGCAGGAGGCAGCTGATCGATGTCTCTCTCTCATCAATGTTTCCAACTCTCTATCCCTCTCCCTTCCTCTCTGTAAAGAAATCAATAAAATATATATTAATATATATGTATATATATATTAATATATATATATATATATTTCTGTGTGTACTGCAGAATTTTAGTAAGGTATGTATATAAAAGGCTAAGTGACTGTCTGACCATCTGACTGGTAGCCATGATGTGCATTGACCTCCAGGGGGCAGATGCTCAATGCAGGAGCTGCTGAGCTGCAGTACTTGGCAGCAGTGGTTCTCAGGTGATGCACCTTGGAACCAGAGAGGAGGGAGCCTAATTCTGGGCTGCATCATCCAAGAACCACCCTCTCGCTATCTGAGACCCCTCAGGGGATATTGGAGAGCCAGTTTTGCCCCAATTCCCACAGGCCATGCCAAGGGAATTCACCTGCTGGAGGGACCCCACTCACTCCAGAGATGCCCTTCGAGCTGTGGCGCCACCAAGGGAGGTTGGCTCCAGGGCATGTCCGGCCTGTCTTGCCCATTCTTGCCCCACTGGCCACCTTCTAATTAATTTTCTTCCAATGTGCACAAATCCATGCACTAGGCCACTGGTTAGTTTATGTGTGCCATGATATGAAAAAGGTTTAAATATGCTGACCTAAATATATGCAATTTTTTAATCAATAATACCTCAATAAAGCTGAAAAAATAATAATGAAAAATAAATGAAGAAATAAGGATTTCTCCAAGCATCATGGTGACCCTATGGGGTTGGGTGGTAATGTTGTGATGATGAAAAGGGCAAGAAGTTGGAGGGCAGCTTCTGGAATTCCATTAGTTCTGTTTCTTTACTTGAATATCAGTTACACTGGTGTGTTCACTTTTTAAAAATGCATACACTTATGGTATGTTCCACAATTTTATGCAATAATAGCCACATTAATATTCCTCAGTGTCTATGAAAATTAACTATTTGTTCTGTTTGCAAAGAATAACTTTGAAGAATAACTTTTCTTAAGAATAACTTTTGTTAAAACTAATGTGGAGAAATACATTCGTTTTACATGCCAAATTTATTCCAATGTTCTCATTGTAAAAGCAAAGTGCTTGGGGATATATTAATAACAACTTTATTAAATATAAGCTTTGTATACTTGGGGAAAAATCCACAAACATGAAGAGAATGCCTGAGCCTAGATCATGTTGGCATCTAATTAGAGTAGATTTCAACAAGTCATATTTAAATGCCTCTGAAGTTGGCATGGTTCATCTAACTAATTTTGCCATAATCTTGGGACCCATTTTTTCCCTTTTAGTGTGAAATTACTAAATTTAAATAAAGTAATTATATTATGAAACTTCAAAATCACAAAAACTATCAGCAAAATGTCTGCTAAGTGGTTTTGGATGTGTTAAATAAGTATGCCCTAAATGCTTTAGACAAGGCTAAAACGAATAAAAATCAAAGACAACTTTTCTAGGAATAGGAAAGGCAAACATAAAGAAAGTCACAGAGACATGCAGGCAACTGTTGATCCAGTAGGTTAAGATTCCCAATTTCCCCCAAACTTCAGTTTTCTTATCTGTTGAATGGGCATCCTTATACTAACCTCTGGGTTGATTTGAGATGAGAGAAAGCCTATACAATGAGCTTTGCAGTACCAGGAACAAGAGCACCATGAAATCCATAGAATAGTTAGTTCTTTGAAAAGTATAACTGTTCTTCAAATGTTATTTCTTATCCTCAATGTATTTAAATGGGTAAGGAGAAACAATTTTATTAAGATTGGTAATTTTAACTCTTATTTATAAATTATTTCTTATTTATTAATATGACATTTTAAAATCACATCCTAATTTGTGTGACCAATTCAAAATGTTGTTGCTATTGTTTATAATCACCAGTTTAAATGTACAAATTATTCACTATATTATTATGAGTTAGTCCTATTGTCTCATGTCTTCTAAGCAAGCATGGTTTTCTTTTTTAATTTTACCTCAGTCCTGCAAGTGATTTGAACTTTTATGCCACTATCTATAAATCATTCATTCAACAAATATTCTTATTAATAACTTGCACACCTTGAACTGTTGTTCTAGGTCCTAGAATATAATAAGCATCAACTCAAAGACCTATTCTTCCTGGAGTTTACATCATAATAGGGAGATAATTAACAATAACTTTAATAAACAAATAATATAGTATAGTAGTGTGTGATTCATGCTATGAGAAAAAATAAATGAAGCAGGGCAAGGAAGACTGTGGAGGGAAGAGTAGTTCACATTGAGAAAGTGACAGTGACTCTTGAAGCAAATTAAGACTTAGCCGGCCATTATCTGGGAAGAGCATTCCATGCAGAAGGAACAGACTATGTAAAGGCCAAAGGCTGGAGGTGGCTCAGGTGTGGCTGAAGCAGAGTGGACAAGGGAAGGCAGTGGTGGAGAGGAGCCAGAGGTGGGTCCCTGGGAGCACTGCTGCTTTCTCTCACTGTGAAGTGCAATAGGAGCAGGATACAATTTACTGCTTTAAAAAAAAAAAATGTGTCCTACTTTAAAAGGATCAGAGGACCTGCTTGTCTGCTGTGTTGAGAAGGAACTTTAGGAAGACTAAGGATAACAGCAGGAAGACCAGTTAGGAGGGGATTGTCCAGATGAGAGATTTGGGTGACTCTAACAAGCACTGTAACAATGGTGGGGTGGTCAGACGTGGTTGGATTTGGGATGTATTTAGAGGAAGAATCAGGAGGAACTTCTGATAAATGTGTATGGGGTGTGAAAGGAGATAAGCAAATGATAACACTTTATGAAAAAATATTATGAAGGAAAATATTGTATGTTTTCATTTAAAATCTTATATATTTTAGTTTCCTCAAAGTGTATTATTTCTATTGAAATGAAACTACATGTGAAATATATAGTAGCTTTGTTAACATATTTTTCAAAATGCTAGCACTGTGAGCATATGAGTCAGCATGGAACAGAGTCTTGTGTAACTGATCTGCCTGCCACGCCCCTCTGCTCTGATCTCTGGGAGGACAGCTGTGTGATGGATGCTGTCAATTTATTCCATGTCCATCAACCAGAGTTAAAGTGGCATTTGATGATTTCACTCATTGGGATTCTGCTGGCTTCTGACCTTGAACTTTGCACATTTGTGACTTATTTTTCTTTTGCAATCCTTGCCAGGTTGTCTTAAAGAAGAATTTCATTTTACTGTCAAGAGAAAATTACTTCCAGTTCTTTCATGTGTCAAAAGTCCTGTCATTTATGCAGGTGTGGCCCATTGTGACTCAGGCTATGAGGTTAGGCTTGATTTTATTGTCACTTTCTTTTCTTCCAGCTATCTAAGAGCACACCTCCTCTGACTTCTCTATGTGTGTCACAGTAGGTATTGTTATATAATTGCTTTAATGAAGAATGTGAGCTGTTTTATCCTCTTAGGTTCTACTTGTCAGAGATAATTTTGAAACAAAACTTTTCCAATCCCTAAAGGTTTTATTTGACATTCTGGTAAATGGTGGACTATTTGAAATACTTTATTTAAAGTAAATAGATGTATGTTGATTGATTGATTAGTGAGAATCTGGATCTCTTTCTTAGAATCTCTGTGGACTCTAAGAAATGGTGAAGAGGGAATATATGAGTCTTTCATATATCTCATAGATTTCAATGAATATAAGATCATCTCATTCTTTTGCAGTGTCTCTATATATAAAGCTTTTCCACTTTATTCTTCATAAAGAAAATGCATCTGCCTCTGTTGAGAAACACAAAATTAAATTTCAAATCCTTCCAGGAAGGATTGTTTGTTTTATCCTGTGTTATTTATTTAATTCACTTTACATGTGTTAAAATTTTATCAGTACTGTATCCTAAAAAGACTAAAAATGGAACTGCCTTATGATACAATGATTCCACTTCTGGGAATTTATCCAAAGAAACTTGAAACATAATTCAAAAGAATACATGTTCACCTATGTTCATTGCAGCATTATTTACAATAACCAAAATTTGGAAGGAATCCAAGTGTCCATCAGTATATGAGTGGATAAAACATCTGTGATACATTTGCACAATGGGATACTACTCTGTTGTAAAAAGGAAGGTAATTTTACCCTTTGAGACAGCGTGGTTGGACCTGGAGAACATTATGCTAAGTGAAATAAGCCAATCAGAGAAAGACAAATACCGTATGATTTCATTCATATGTAGAATTTAATAAGCAAACTGAACCAGCACACAAAATAGAGACAAATTCATAGATAGATAACAGGCAGGCAACTGTAGTTGGGGGAGGGATTTTGTGGGAGTGTGTGTAGAGGGGACTGAGCAAAAACTAAAAAAAAAAAGAGAGAAAGAGAGAACTCATGGACATGGACTACAGTCCATGATTCTGGGGGGAGTGAGTGGGAGTAGAAGAGGGCATAGAGGAGACAAATGGTGATGAAAACAAAATGTTATTCACATCAGAATGGAAAATAAAGCTAGTCTCTTTTACCCCAGGCACAACCATTTCTTATCTCCACATCTGAGCATGGCACTATTCTCCCTCACACAAAATATTATCTCAGAAGAAACCCAAGTCATCCCCAGGCCTACTGCGTCCGGGTACCTCTGCAGCTATGTCACCACCCATCGCAGAGTCTGACGGAAGCCTTTGGCAGTCATAACAAACACTCAGGCCAACATGAGAAGAGGCCCTATACCCTCTCAGAGATCACACACCTAAGTATCTCCTTGCTCAGAGCAAAAGATAAACCATTAGCCTATTAACTTAGTATATTTTGAGAACCAGGTAGCAATTTCTTGACTAGGCCTCCATATATCTTAGTTGGCACAACTTCCATAGGCTCCATGTTGTATCCACCATGGCAGGTTGTGCCATAGAATAACAGCACTGCATTGAATCAGGAGACCCCTGCTCTGCCAGGAACTGGAAAACAGTTCATCAGTGGAAAATACACCATTTGAAAAACATCAGTTAGGTCTCTAAAGATGCTAATATATGATTCTATCAGATTAATCAGTGGCAACCAACTAGGTAAAGATAATATCATGAAGGGAATATATTGTTCTAGACTCTTGCATGGCATTTATCATTAGAAAAAAAAAACTTTTTAAAGAGCAGTTTTAGATTTACCCCAAAATTTAAGGGTAGGTAAGGAGATTTATTATATTCTCCCTTCCCCCCACACATGCATAGCCTACCATATTACCAATATAACTTACCAGAATGGTTTATTTATTTATTTTTTTACCAAGGAGAAAAATACATTGATACCTCATTTTTACAAAAATCCATAGTTACCGTAGGGTTGATTCTTGGTGTTGTACTATAATTCTATGGGTTTGGACAAATGTGTGACATGTACCCATTATTATAGTATCATATATGGTATTTGTACTCCCCTTAAAATCCTCCGGATTCTGCATATTTATCTCTTTCTTGCCCCAATCCTGGCAACCACTGATTTTTTTTATTGTTTCCATAGTTTTGCTTTTTCCATGCTGTCTTAAAGTTGGAATAATTCTGTATGTAGTCCTCTCAGATTAACTGCTTTCACTCTGCAATAAGCATTTATGTTTCTCAATGTCTTTTCATAGCTTGATAACTTATTTCTTTTTAATGCTGAATAATATTCCATTGCCTGGACAAACCAGTTTATTTAGTCACTACAAGTTGTGGCAATTATAAATAAATGTTTATTCTACAACTATTTTTAAATATTTATACTATAAACATACATGGTCAGATTTTTGTGTGGATATCAGTTTCCAGTTCCTTTGGGTAAATACCAAGAAGTGCAATTGCTGGATAACATGTTAAGAATATGTTGAGTTTAGTAAGAAACCACCAAACTATCTTCCAAAGGGGCTGTAATGTTTTGCTTTCCCATCAGTGATAGTGAGAGTTTCTGTTGCTCCACATCCTCTCCAGCATTGTTGTTGGCAGTGTTCTGGATTATGGCCATTCAAATGGGTGTGTAGTGGCATCTCATTGTTGTTTTGATATGTATTCTCGGGTGACATATTATGTGGCACATCTTCATGTGCTTTTCCTCTCTCCATACATCTTTGGTGAGGGGTCAAAATCTTTGGCCCATTTTTTAATTGGGTTGTTTTCTTATTTTTAACTTTTAAGTGTTCTTTGTGTGATAGCAGTCAGTCTTTTGTCAATTGTGTCTTTTGCAAATATTTTCTCCCTTGTCTTCTAACTCTTTCTATTGTCTTTCACTGAGCAGAAGTTTTTAATTTTAATGATCTAGCTGTATCATGTTTTCCTTTCATAGATCCTGGCTTTGGTGTTGTGTGATGTTAACCTTACAATCTTCTCTCCTAGGTGGGAATGATGTTGGGAGGTTTGTGTCCCACAGGTATGGCCAGGAAGTCCTATGAACACATGTATCACAGTGTAACAGTGGCCAAGTTCATTGGGTGTGTGAGAAACATACTGTACAAGAATAATAGTCTTATATTTAGGAAAAATAACTTTAGCCAAAGCCTTAAGTTTCTTTTTTTTAATATATTTTATTGATTTTTTACAGAAAGGAAGGGAAAGGGATAGAGAGCTAGAAACATTGATGAGAGAGAAACATCCATCAGCTGCCTCTTGCACACCCCCTATAGGCTGACGCTCTATCCACTGAGCCGAACCAGTCAGGGCAAATCTTAAGTTTCTTGACTCTCTCCTCAATGTAAAAAAATCTAAGAAACATAGTGTTATATCCGGCAAAATAATTGCACCCATTCAGAAAAAGAAGAAAATGTAATATCAATTGCATCCTTGTTAAAAATAAATAAATAAAAGTAGAAAATAAATTACTGATTTAAAAAAAAGACAATAAAAACAAAGGGTAGCCCTGGTCACTGTGGCTCAGTTGGTTGGAGCATGTCCCAAACATCAGAAAAATTGCCAGTTCTATTCTCTCTCTCTCTTTCTCTCTCTCTCTCTCTTCCCCCTCTCTCTTTCTGCAATATATATATATGTGTGTGTATGTGTGTGTGTATGTGTGTGTGTGTGTGTGTATATATATATATATAATTTCATTATTGCCAGAATATCAAGGAAGACATTCCCCAGAGAAGGGAAGGGAGAACTACAATTTTCCCAAGAGAGTGAAACTATGAAGAGATAAAGCTTCAAATTATTCTTCTCAGAAGACCTTTAGTTTTGGTGTGGAAAGATAAGTGTGGTTTTGGTTCTTATAATTTCTAAAATGCAATCTTGCTAGTGGTTCCTTTGGAGGCAGGACAAGGCAGTCGTTTTTCCTTCTAAGTATCCTGAACCTGATCCAGTGTTGCATTGGAGCTGGACTGCACTGATTTAAGAGTCATTTGTGCTCCTGCACTCTCTAGTCCCTGTTCAATTACATCACATTGGTAGCTTGAAATCAGCCAAGGTCAGGGAGCATTTATACAATAGAAACTGGCAGACATAGGAGAGATGTTGTCAGGGGTCTAAGAGAGAACATGCGGGTTTCAGGCTGAGTCCAGAGAGAGGACAATCATAACCCTTTTCCACTGCCAGAGCTGCACCCTCCACATGGGGCTCACCCTTCTCCTTCTCTCTTCTGAGAGTTCTTTTTTATATAAATTGGTTTAAACACATTCTCATTTGTGACCAAATGTCCTGAACACAATTCATATGTCATTGCTCTGAACTTTAATAATTTTCCTTTCTTCGTGGCTTTTGTCATTGACATATTAATTCAATATGTAGCCATTTAAAAAAAGGCAATGTCCAGTCATTGTTAAGTGCACTGGCCCTGATGTCAGATGAGCTGAGCCTGAATTTTGATTCTGCTTACTGGCTGCGATGTTACATGAGTTACTTACACTTCCCTTGTATCAGTATTTCCCAATGTTTTTTGTCTGATGATCAAATGCATATACTGAGAACAGTGCCTCACATGCAGTGCTAGTTCTTATTTATGTTTTGTATTTGCACCACCTATATATAAAGAGATAATGTTAAATTGCTTAGAAAATATATTCAGTGTTCTTGAAATTTTACTTGCAAATTCACGCTTTAGTCACAGCCTCTTAATTTGCTGTTGATTTGGAAGAAAATGTCCAGCAGAGAGTTTAACTTAGATAAATATTAATTCTTCACTGCAAATTTAATTAGCATCTTTATGAGCTCCTATTTCCTCCATTGTTCAAGGGGGCTATTAATATCTAGCTCATAGCATTGCCTAGAGGGCTCCTTCTGAATGTTTTTAATTCAGGACAAACATAGAAAACAATCATTTCTGAGCAGCTCACTGGGATGCAGAGACCAGGCTGCCTCCACCTCAGGGCTCCAATATCTTGACCCACCTGCACTCCACCCCCAGTACCCATGGAGAAGCTCTGGCCTAGGAAATCACATGCCGTGGCCATGAATGCCACAGAGCCTGGCACACAGATGACACCACATTAGTTCCACTTGGTTAGCTCAAATTAATGAAACTACACTGTACTGGATGGAAACTCACAAATAGCACAGCGCCTGGGTGGTGTCTGCTGTGGATAATTTTTGTCATTGGATTTTATTCTAATATGACTCCCCACACACACACCATTCACCTTTTACTTTCTATGAGCTGGGAAATTCAGTTATCAAGTGCTTGAAATTATGAAATTATGTCAAGAATGCTAGCAAAGCTGTGTGGTGCTGTTTCCTGGGGAAGATATAGAAAACCAGCAATGTTAAGAAGCAGAAATCACAAGAAACAAAATAAACCATTGTGTTATTTCCCCTCATCGCTAAGGAATGCAATTCCGGGCTAGTTTCGTGCACTCTGCGACAGACTCGCACCTTTTCTGGACACACATTGTGAAAGGACCTTGAACCACTTGGTTCTCTAAAACAGACTCTGTTCAGTAATTAAAATGCCTGGCCCAGTGTAACAGGCTCACGTTGAGTTATAATCTCACGTTGAGTTACCAACTAAAGTCTCCTCTCCCATGGCTCCAACAGGAAGCCTGCAGTGGAATGGGGCCGCAATTGCCTTCTCTCTTAACTTAGCCTGACAGGCCTCTCCTTTGCCTCCTATGACTAAGAATTGCAGTTTCAAGTTAGCCATTTATGACTTCTTTCTCAGCCCCCAGCCATCAATTTTGAACTCTCCTGGCATCCTTCTCTGGAGATTTTTCTGCCTTGCCTTTCATCTTCTCAAGCATGACCCATAGGCCCACAGGACACACTTATCTTAGAACTATAATCAGCACCAGGGTCGTTTCTTTCCCAATTATAACCCTGAACTCTGCTGCAGCAGGTCCCTGCAGATAGCTTTTGACAATTGAGATTTGCCAGGTACGAGCCATTAGTTCACTTTGCCCTTCCAGTGCAGGGACCCAGAGCAAGTTCTTCTGTGGTCAGTGGAAGCTCTCTCACTAGACTTGAGGGGAACAAAGCTCTCATTTCTTCACCGTGATGGGGAGTGGACACAGGGCACCGCTCTCTACAAAGAAAGTCTCACCCATCTTCCACTTTCCTAGCCACTTCAATTTCAAATGTTTTATGTTTTCAGTGCATGCCTCAGAGTTACACAGAAGGTTCTGCAACCCTCTTCGCATGCTCTGCATGGATGCCTGGTACCTTACTAGGGAATGTGAGGCCGGTTATGGATATAATCTTAAATCTACTAATAACATTAGAATTACTCGTTACATTTAGTAATGTAATGGTCTAGACATGTGACTTTTGCATGTGAAATAAAAGTGCCTTAAACTCAGAAAAACCTACTTTTTTAAAATCATGGTTCATGTGGAAACTCCTCCAAAGCTAATAATATAATGTTGGGTAAATTCATCAATAGAAAAAAAATCATTAGCCAATAGAATTTTAAATTATCCTAAAGAATACAGTTTCATTTTTAGAAGGTGTGCTGTTGGAAATAATGCTTGAAATCTTAGTATGGAAGTTTGGAATTCAAGGCACCCCTGATAGGATAGTAAGGGCCAGATAAATAATTGTTCCTGTTACTCTAATCCTGGGAACTTTGCCAGATCCCAACTGATTATGCTGCAACCAGGACATCCTGGTGCCTTGGTTGCCCAGCAACCATTCCCCTCCCATTTTTTTCTCTTCCAGAGGTGCGGAATACAATGTCATTTAGGATAGAAGTTGGCAGATAAGAAATTCAATCACATTACTTCAGCCAGGACTTGTTTGGCGTGACATGGCCTGGGCTTTCATATTAGACAAGTCCGAATTCAAATATTGACCTTGGAAAATATAATTAACCTCCTTGGGTTTGCTTTAAAATTGAATATTACATTTCTGTCACATGCTCAAGTCTTTTAAGTGGATCTGTGCTACTCACAGTCCACTTCTCAGGAAGGCAGCACTTCAGACAGTCTTTGCATGAAAACAGTCACTCATCAAATAGGTCAGTGGGCATGTGCTCCAGGGAAGACCAAATAAAGTGTTTCCAACAATCCAGTGAGGTGTTCTTGGAAATCCTCTGCCAAAGGAAGGTGATGATAGCTAGACAATTAACTGATTTTTTTTAATTTGAAAAATAATTACAGAATGCCTTTCCTATGTTGTATAACCTATGCCAGGCAATAGGAATTCAATAGAGAAGGTAAACATGTTCACTGCCCTCATGCAGGTAAGATGTGATGGCAGTACATGAGTATATAGGAAATAAGATGTTTGCAGGCTGTGATTATTGCTAGGAAAGCAAAACACAAACAAAAAAAAAAAACACAAAAAACTCAGAGAGGAATGGAGCTGGTTAGATAGAAAAAACAAGAGGAAACCTATCTTAGTGAGATTCATGAAGTTCTCTTGAAGTGACATCCTTCTATCTAATAAAAGAGTAATATGCAAATTGACCATCACACCAAGACACAAAGTGGCTGCCCCCATGTGGTCAAAGATGGCTGCCCCCATGTGGACACAAGATGGCCACCACAAGATGGCCTGCAGGGGAGGGCTGTTGTGGGAAGTTAGGGTTGACCAGGCCTGCAGCGGGGGGGGGGGGGGGGGGGTGGGGTGGGGACCAGGCCTGCAGGGGAGGAAAGTTGTGGGGGTAGGCCTGCAGGGAGAGCATTGGAGGGACCAGGCCTGCAAGGAAGGGCAGTTGGGAGGAAGGAATAAGGGATGACAGTTGGGGAACAAAGCCTATAGGGGAGGACATTTGGGAAGAAAGAGGACTACAGGGGAGGGCAGTTGGTTGGGGCCAGGCCTGCAGGGGAGGGCAGTTGGGGGAGACCCAGTCCTGCAGGGGAGGGAAGTTGGTGGGAACCAGGCCTGTGGGGGAAAAAACAGTAATAAATGAGGGATTTAACTGGCTGAGGAGCTCCCAGGACAGAGCCCCAAGAGTTCCCTGTGTGGGTGGTGCTCACACATCTCAGCTTTATAAAGGCCTGGTCTGGAGATCTTCCTGTGACAGTGTAGTGCAAACCAGAGGTAAGTAATCCTTACTACTCTATTTCTTTCTGAAGCAGTCCATATAAAAACCATAGGAGTGTGCTAAGAACCAAGGGTATTAACCTATAGTGAAAAACATGTGACTACAAATTGGAATACTAATTTCTTAATGTGACTATTCAGTGTTAAATCTCAGCACTATGTAGGGAACATACAACAGGTGCTCAATAAATATCTGAAAAATCAGAGGGTATTAAAAACTGAATGGCCCAGGCACAGAAGAACTACATAACAGTGAGCTATTCATTAAATCCACATGCAGTTCCTAATTAGTTATTGTTTGATATATCCTCATGAAGCCAGGACCAAAGGTACTATGAAAATAATAATTATTGTTGTTACAAAGTCTACTGTCCAGACTTCTTCCATAAACACAGGTCCAGTCTCTTTACCTTAAGGCCCTTCTTTTATTTGTGAAAATATTTATCTTTTCATTGTTATTTTCAAACTTATTTATAATAAACATATGAAAGTTTATTATTGTTTGTTAGAAAGAAAAAGAACTGCCTGTAAACCATGCTTCTTATCATTAACTCAATGACCTCTGAGGCACAGAAGGGAAGTCTCATGACAAATTAGTATGTGTATCATTTGGAGGAGGCAAATAAAACCATGTGGGCTGCTGTAGCAGATTACTGTGCACGGGTTCATCAGCTTCTAGAAGGACATGGACTTTTCCCAGTGGATGCAGGCAGATAACATTTTTCAAACCTTTTCCTTTCTTAGGACCTAGAACCCATTTATCAGGATACTATGTCAGCCCCATCTCATAACCTACTACCAGAGTTAACTGAGCATTCACACTCATAATTAAATTTATTGAATGTGTAGATCTTTTTCTAATTCTCTTGATAATAACATACTTTAATACTTATGGTTTAAATTTGAAATTATTTCCAAAGCTACCCAAACTAACCCAAATAAATATAGGATAATAGCAATTGAATAAAGAAAAGAAAAACATACACTACCCCACTTACTAAATGATAAACATATCACCTTTGTGTAAATGTTTTAGATCTTCTTCCATTTGTTTATTTGTATATTAACATATTTCATATATTTTAAAAATAGATTCCAGAGTAGGAGGAAGGGAGAGAAAAAGCAAACACACACACAAACCACCGACTTGAGATAGATACATCTTTCTGTTGCCTCCCGCTGAATGCATGCTGACCAGGGATTTAACCGACCAAAATCCAGGCATGTATCCTGACTGAATTGAAGTGACCTTCCTGTGTACTGGATGATGCTCCAACCAACTGAGCTACACTGGCCAGAGCATCCTATATAATAAAAGTCTAATATGCTAAGTGTCTGGTCATCTGTTCAACCAATCAAGGCTTTATATGCTAATGATATGCTAAGGCTGCTCAACTGCTCAATATGATGTGCACTGACCAGCAGGGGCAGATGCTCCAACTGATAGGTTAGCTTGCTGCTGGGGTCCAGCTGATCTGGACTGAGGGAAATAGGCTGAACATGCCATGGAGTCCTCCCGTGACCCCTCCCTGGCTGGCCGACCTTCTGTGTCCCTCCCTGGCCCTGATTGTGCATTGGTGGGATCCCTTGGCCTGGCCTGTACCTTCTCACAATCCAGGATCTTTCAGGGGATGTTAGAGAGCCACTTTTGGCCTGATCCCACAAGCCAGCCAAGGGACCCCACTGGTGCACAAATTTATGCACCAGGACTCTAGTATTTCATATTTTCAAATGTGAGTTGTCATTCATGGAGTTCATCAACCACTTTACCACAATGTATCATCATGTAGAGAATTATTTTTTGTTGTTGTTAAACCTCTGTCGAGGATATTTTTTCTATTGATTTTTAGAGAAAGTGGAAGGGAAGAAGAGAGCGGGAGAGAAAGGGAGAGAGAGAAAAAAAACAACAACAAAACATTGATGTAAAAGAGATGCATTGGTTGCTTCCCCCATGCACCCCAACTGGGCCAGAGATAAACCTGCAACCAAGGTACTGTGCTCTTGACCAGGAATATAATCTATCTTTAGTACTTGGCTGACACTTTGACCACTGAGCAACACAGGCCAGGGATATAGACAATTATCTTACTTTAGTAACCACATATATTTATACACAACACATATACACGCACAATATTTATACCAGAATTTAATTTTATCAATTCCTATTTCTTGACAAAGAACGAGTTTTCAGCTTTTAATCCTTATAAAAAATGCCATGATAAACATCTTTAAATTTTGAGCATATTTCTGACCATTTCCTTGAGATATGAGAAAAAAACTTATTAATCAAGATTTTAAACATTTATAAACATCTGACATTATTAAGTTGAATTCCAAGCATGCAAAACCTTATGCTCCCACCTACACTGTATGACATAACCATATTTCTGAAGCTAAACCTAGGAGAAGGCATCCTGTAATGTTCAAAAGTAAACTGAGATGAAATTATGCATAATTTTAATTGATGTGGTAATAGTAATAATTTAATTATGTGCTGAATTTGATAAAGGATAACAAACATCTCAGAATTGCCTTAGGAAAAAATAGCCTCTCCATTTGGAAAAGGGGAGCACAGTGACAAATTCTAACTTTGGAGGATGCTTGATTATAATGTTACTTGACTCAGAAATGTAAATTGCTGTGAAGGATGTTCTGCTGACCACTAAAGGGCCCAGTAGAGGCAGGAAATGAAACGTTGGGATTTAGTTTACTTATCCCACAGTCAGGGTGGTGAGCTGAGTGGCTCTGGTCTAGTCAGAGCTCTTTCAGGCACAAGAGCAAGTAGAGAAAGTGTAGATACATTTCTTATCCTACAGAATGTTATTCATTTAAAAGAGAAGGTACATACAAAAAATCAACAGCTATATAAGAAAATATTTGAAAAATAACAATTGAGTTCTACAAGTCAGTATACATTATAACTAGCCTGGGAGGTGCAGATGGGGAGAAATCTTGGAAAGTTTAGGGAAACTAATTATGAGGAAAAAGCAAAATTTGAATTGGATATTAAAGGAGGGATAGGATTGGCTCGGAGGAGAAGCAACAGAATCTAAACAATCAGAAAATGAGCATGTCATCACTAATTTTCACTCGACCCCCTTTGATCAGAATGGGCAAATTCTGTTGGGCAGGTGTAGAACATAATGGGAAAGATTTGTGAGCGCCAGACATGAAAGCTTTGGATGCTAGGGTAAGAAAATTCCACTTTCACTTATAATTAAAGTGAGTCAGTCCTACTTGGTTTGGCTAAGGGGATAGAACATCGACCTGCAGACTGAAGGATCCCAAGTTCGATTCTGGTCAAGGGCTCTCTCATCATTGATGTTTCTGTCTCCCTCTCCCTTCCTCTCTCTGAAATTAATAAAAACATATTTTAGCTAATGAATTAATTAATTGAAGTGACTCGTTTGAAGATTGGTGTTTAAGGAAATAAAATGACAATCACAATTCCTCTGCTCACATGGTGCACATAATAAATAGTTATTGAAGATTTGCCCTGAAGTACATAACCAGAAGGAGAATTAGATGCTATTGTAAAGTCCCTGCACTCACAAAGCCTACATACAGTGTAGGCAGGATTATTCATTGAGATGTTGACTTTACTTTGGTTTTGCTGCTATAGACATATCAGATATGAGGACTCCCGTGGAAAGCTCCTTTTCTCTTGTCACATGTTTACATCTTCAAGGACTTGAGCTAGAGAAATACCCCTGGCCTCTCTTCCTACTAGGAATTTAGAGCTCACAAGGAGAGAGGTAATTTGCCTGCAGTGTGGAGCCCCTTCTAGGCTCTGTCTCTCTATCTCCAAGCAAACCTCCAGTAAATGAAAGTACGTACCTCATATGCAACCTCAGCATGGCCCATCTCAGAGGGTGGAGTTGGAGCTCATCTTCTTTCTTTTCTGGCTTCCAAACCTTCACCTTCCCAGTCTGTATGTAGGTCATGCTGCAAATGCTTTCAAGATATTATGGACAGGAATCTAATAAACAGAATTAACTGATAAATAAAATAGATCCAGAGACAGAAGCATGGAACAGATGGCTTAAGCTCAGAGGGAAGGTGAGGTGGGTGGGTGGGAAGAGATCAACTAAAGAAATTGCATGCATATAATGTAAATATCTGTATTTTCTGATGGTCTTAGCTCTACAGCAGCAGTTCCCCTAAGACCATCGGGAAACACAGATATTTACATTACGATTCATAACAGTAGCAAAATTATAGTTATGAAGTAGCAACGAAAATCATTTTATGGTTGGGGTCACCACACATGAGGAACTATATTAAAGGGTCACAGCATTAGAAAGGTTGAGAACCACTGTTCTAAAGGAAGAAAAAAATTCAAATATTCAAAGTTAATGCTTTTACCTGGTTTCATTGACACCAGCCATTTTAATCATGGTTTTGCCAGATTTTTAATACTAGGCCACCTTAAAGGCCCTTATAAAGAAAATTGATCTCTTTAGTAAGTATATAAAAGTCAGTTCTCCAAAAATAACATAAAAAGGTATTCTTGGTAATTTCATCTCCCCTCAGAATGAATGAGGCATCTTCACTGAACCCAGACTTTGAGATTTAGCCTGAGTCTACAGAGACCTAAGAGTTAGATTCTAACTGACACACTCAGACAAAATCATTCCCTAAAGCCCACTCCCAACTGCCAGGTTGAAAACGATTTTCACATGAAGTTTAGCAAAGATCTTGACGTACAGCATTGTCAGCACATAGCCCACAGGACTTTGCACTATCTTAAAGACAGTGTATTTCTGTGTTTTTGCTCTTGGTCCTTCACTTACTTGCTAAATAAATCTAATAGCACAGGCAATGCATCTTCCTGTTTTAAATGGCCTAATTTGTTGAAACGAAACTGGTAACCAAGCTCGGGGATTAAAGGGCATCTTAGATGCCAGGGGCACACTGCCTGGCTGCTCATGGAACATTAAAGGCATCGGGCAGGATTTTCTGCATTGGCTAATCTTTCATGGGAGACTGTCAACTGTACCTCAAGAGATGATTAATGAGAAAACAAAATGCCTGCTCCACCAATGTAGCATAAATAATTAGCCCATGCAGTCCATTTCAGGAAAAGCTGCTGTTTATAAACACTATATTAACCTTTCTTTTACATTTTCTTAAAAAGGTTTAATATTTCATTTTGATTTTGGAAAACCACATTCAAGAAGAATAACTTTATTGTAACTAGACTAAAATGCCTGTGCCAAATAATATGTAATGAACAATATTTACCTAGAATAGCAAATTATTCTTTAACTCTGTTATGCTCACATATACTTTTAGAGGATTTATGTAAATGAGCATCACAAAAGCCATTTAGTGGGGACTCTTCCTTTAGTGTGATCTTGTGTGGTAACCATCAAAATATTCCTCTCTGGTCTCTTCCTACAAGGAGCGACATTGATCCTGAGACTTCCAATGGATACCTTTTGTTCCAGAACTACCCATTGGCCAGGTCAAAGATCCTTTAGAACTGCATGGAGTCCAGCATTGTTTCTACCCAGTACTCCTCCAGCCCCTCTTTCCTTCCACAGAAAGTCACGATCTGAAGACTTTCCCACTTTCTCTTGCTCCCCTCATAACAAATATCTTGCATAACTACCCCCATCTTGGTGTCTGCTTCTCTAAAAACCTAAATGCACACATCTTTGAAACTTACAGAGCCCTCTCACCAGAAGTCTATTTTATCCATTTAAAAAGTTTTTATTAAGCATCTACTTGTGCCAGATGATGTCCTTGTCACTGGAGATATAGATGTTACACAGTGAATACATACATTAGATTCTGATCTTATGCTATTGAGGATAATATACATTAAATAATTATAAGTGTAATGAAAAGAAAACGGTTTAATAGGAGCACAGTTGAAGGGATCAAATAAATTCTAAGAGTTGAGGATGGTCACTCTGAAGAAGAGAGTTTTAAGCTGAGCCCTCAAGGAAGTGTGAGAGTTAGCTAGGCAAGCAGGAAAAAAAGAAAGAGCTTGCTATGCAAACTCAGGAAACACATGATTTGTTCAAACAACTAACTGGAATCAGGAATGAATTGAAAAAAAAACTACAAGATGTATATAATTTCCATATTATGAAGAATTCCTAAAGGATGTATATGAAAAGTACTCCCTGAATCCTCTTTTTTTCCAGGTGAAATATTGGGAATAAATGTCTCATTTGACCCTCCCTTCTTCTAATTCTATCTACTTTCTTCTACATGTGCAATGATCATACAATATTAGACCCCTGTGACTTATAGCATGGTGATGTCTTTCTATTTACACAACTTTGTAATATCCAGCAGTGTGACTGATGGTGATACAGCAGATAAGCCAGACACTCTCAGATTTTTCAGCAAGGACTTTCTCATATTGGTAGTTGCTGAACAAATATTTATTGTGAATCTGTTATGCATGCATACCCTTTAATATTCTAATGACATGAAGAATGGTGTTAATGTTGGTAGGACAAAAATCCTTTATAATTGCCACTAAATGTGCTTTTCCTTAAGTCTATATTTACAAAGTTCCAAATGAAGCAGTCAATTGTCTGGTAACTCAGGTCTAACATGAAATCTATCATCTACCTATCTATGTATCTAAGCAAATGCATTCATACAGGACACATGTAAAACATATCTACAGAATTAAGAATAGATACTTTTCACTAGAATTATCCAGGGACTTGACTTAAAAATCATCTAATTTTTGATGAGGGAAGAGCTTTGAATATATCCAATTAAGTGTCATTTAAAATAGTACCTAAATGCATTACCTTAAAGTACTATGTATCATATATTTTGCTAAACATAATGATAAATCTGTCACCTTAATCTGATTTTTTTATCATTAATTTTAATACAGCTCTTAGACTAACAATGATGTTGCTAAGTAGGGTACACTAATTTTAACAATAAGACTAAATGTTAAGGAAAATTATATCTTCCTTCAAGAAAATCATTGAAGAATAAATATAGTATAAGAGTGCCTTACAACACCATTTAAAAAATGTCAAGGGAACTGTTTTTTAAATAAAAAAAGGGCACAGAAGACATATACACCAATTAAATCAGCATCTACACTAATCTACACTAATAAAAGAATAAGATGCAAATTGACTATATATTTGTGACCCCCCCCACCAGCCAATCAGGAGTGAGTATGCAAATTAACCCAACAAAGATAGCCGGTTACTTTGCATGTGCAGGTACTAAGTGGCCAGTGGTGGGGCACTGCCCCAGCTGCTACAGGCCTCTGGGCAGTGTGGAAAGGCAAAAAGGTGGCTTGGGTCACAGCAAAAGGGCAGCTCCTGCCAGAGTGAAGGCAGTGCCAGCAGCCAGGGGAAGGAGGGTCTATTCTTACATGAATCTTTGTGCACCAGGCCTGTAGTAGTATAATATGTAAGTAAAATATAAAATAGCATTAAGGTAAATAGAGAGTTCTGTGTAATAAAATAAGTTAAGAAGGGACTTCAAGAGGACATTGTGTATATAATCTTGGCATATTTCAATTTAAGTCCATAAATTACTGGAAAATTCAAACACTTAAGATATGTTAGAGAGAGAGAAACAGTTATAGTGCAGAAACAATGACATGAACAGTTTCTCTTGTTCATATCCATTACAGTCTCTTAACATGTAAGTGAAAATGTATATTTGGACTACTACTGGAAACTATTAGGATTCAGAAACAAATTTATTTGCAAAATATCAGTAACTTTGATTTAAATCAGGGCTCAGCAAACTACCTAAAGAGGCACATAATAACTCATAATAACTTAGACCTTTCTTGCCAGAAGGTTTCTATCCCACTACTCAACTCTTCTGTTGTACAGAAAAGCAGCTGCAGACAATATGTAAGTGCATAGATGTTGTTGGGTTCCAATCAATCTTTGATTTTAAAAAAAGGTGACCACATTTGGCCCTGGCCATGGTTTGCTGACAACTACTCTACCTAGCAAATAGCATATTTTAAAGACTTATGGCTGATTCTTTAAGCATTAATTTTTTCCCCATATGATTCATATGTTTGAGAAATTTTTAGGTTTTCAATTTTTTTAAATACACTTCAAATAAATTGATCCAGATGATCCCTGCCTTAACTTGGGTGCTCTTGTTTTCATATGCAGTCCCCAAAATTAGACATATATTTATTTGACACTTACTTTGGAAATAGAATTAAAGTGAGCTAGGAAGGAGGACAAAGCTGGTGGAGTGGAGAATGGATGGCTGTTTACTTTATCAAATAGAGGGTCGAGGTAGAAGCCAGTGCCAAGGTAAATGTAACAGCCTGAGAGATGCAGGAGTTAGCCATGCATTTATCTGGGAAGAGCACCCAGTGCAGGAAAGGCTGGAGAAAAGGCCTATGTTTATGTATTCTGTGAACAGAGAGGTAGTCAGTGTGGCGAGAGCAAAGTGAACGAATGGTGAGCAAGCAATGAGAAGAGAGGAGGAGCAGAACAGGAATAAGGAATATGGAGGAAAACAGGGCTCTATGGAAAGTAACTTCACAGGGTGATCTGATCATAAATTTTCTTTTTTTTAAAAAATATGTTTTTGTCTCCTGCACACCCTACACTGGGGAATCAAACTGTGACCTCCCAGTTCATGGGTCCATGCTCAACTACTGAGCCAAGCCAGCGGGCCTGATGATTAATCTCTAACTGGAAAGGTTATGTTGAGCAGTCATGATCCAGGCATACGACTTTTTAGTAAAGGCTTATCTTTGCCTTAAGAGAGCTCTGCCCATTGTTTCTGTGCATCTAGGTTAATGCCTCTTTGAAATGCTTCTTTTCAGACCTCTCCTAAATAAAGGGTGCTCACTCTCAAGAGAGCTAAAATCTTATTAACTATCCTATAATCAGATCCCCATCTTCAAGTAGATTGCCTTACCCCCCTTCTTAATTTCAAATGCATAAAAGAAACTTCAAAATGGTTATTCTCAAGAGAATTTGAGATCTGGCTTCAGGTTTACATTGTCATTTAGGCTCAAATAAACTCATAAAAGTTCTCTAAGTTTGGACATTTCTTATATGAACAGGAATAGGTCAGAAAGGGAAAACACTGAAGTAAGGCCTTGGGAACCACTGTAAGGACTTGACTTGTACTTTGAAAGAGATGGGAGACCTCAGATAGATTTATGCACAGAGACTTAGGCTGGTTTTGTTTGTTTGTTTTTATCATCAGAGGAACTACTTCACTTTTATTGCTGTAGAACCTAATTAGACCTGGAAGTCAAATATGATAAAGGCTAAAGGTTGAGAATGCAGGCAGGCTATGTTATGGGGGCTCTAGGAACTCCAGGTTTTATAATATACTCTTTTTTTTTTAAGAGAAATTGAATGGAGGGGAGTGGAGAGGAGGATAGAGAGAGAAAAACATGGATATGAGAGAGAGAGATACATCAATTGGTTGCCTTCTGTTCCCACCCTACTGGGGCTAGGGATCAAGCCTGAAAGCGAGGTATGTGTCCTGACCAGGAATTGAACCCATTACCCTTCAGCCCTTGGGCCAACGGTCTAACTGCTGAGCAAAACAGGCCAGGGCTCATAATTTACCCTTTAGATGGAAGAAGTCCCCACCAGCTTTTTCCCAGAAATGTAACTGTCCATTTCCCAGAAAGCTTCAGGAAAAAACTTCCTATCTTCTCATAGGAATACATTTTTCTTCAAGAAAATAAAATGCTTCCCCTATCTTTTCATGGTAGACCCAAATATGAGAAAAAGGTTGCCTGATGATTTAGCACATCCCCATCTGAGTAATCCCAGGCACACATTTTTAAAACATACACAAAGTTATCTTTGTGAAATGTATTCCATACCAGCTTCCAGCATCCAGCATCCACAGACTTCATTTACACAGATTACTTTGTTTAATTTGTACTCACTGGTACTATTAAATAGAATTCATGTTTTTGAAAATTCTCCCCTGAAGGCCAATTCATTTTTAATGAAACCACATTTTGAGTAGTGAAAGAGTTCAGCTGGATACATTGGTAAGACACTTTCACCTTTTTGAGAACATTTCAGTTTTCTAAGTATTGCACATTTGGAATAGAGAATGGTTTCTGAATTTAAGCTTAATAAAACATGAAGTGCGATAAGCAAACTTCCACTCCTCTCTATCTGTGGAAACATTAGGAAAACTCACGGCTCACTAGAGAATTCATCAGATGCACTGCTTAACTATGAACATTCCTTGGATCAAATGAAGCTGCTCAGATGAAAGAAGAAACACAAGAACTCAACCAGGGAAATATTATTCCAAAGTGAAACACGCTAAGATTCAAAACATAACTGACTTCAATCTCACATGACTACTATAAGCCTTCATACTACTTATACACACTTTAGACCTGCTTGTTGAGTGTAAGTCATCTGAGAACTTTAACTTTGTGTAATTCCTCTAAGACCCATGATCTTCATGTTTTATAAGACATCCAAAATTTCATCATTTTATTTACCCCATCAGTAAAAATGAACTGCAACAAAACTAAATGAATTCCTTATATAGAATTTTCAAAAAACAAGTTTTGTTAAGATTTTGTTTTCATTAGAAGTTTCTGCAAAGTCATGTTAGATAAGAAAGTCATAAGCAATTTATAGCTTCATGACTAATTCAATGTCAGTCCTTTTCCCCAGGATTATTTTCTTTTCCATATCTATTTACATTCTCATTATCTTTTTCTGGTAATTCTTTGTCCCTTACAATATTGGATAATACAAATGATAAAGAATTTTGAACAGATTTTGTTTACATCTTTGAATAAAGATTAAATTTAAGAATATATTAGGTAAGTTTTACTTAAACTATCTTAATAATCAAATTAAGCTGTATTTTGCTGTGATATCTGAATGCTATCCACTTAAATTTAATTACACACTTCAGAGAATTATAAGGATACTTTCTAAAGCAGATTTCCTTGTTGGTGCCCACAAACTCTTATTTGTTATTTATCATATTACTCAGACAGCTTGTCCATAGCATCAGGCCTTTTCTCCTGTACACGGTCAACTACTTCTTAGCCTCACTCCACATGTGTATTAGTTGGACCCCCAGCAAAAATTGATAGCATCTTCAAGCTGGTTAGTTGAGAAGCAAGCATTTAATAAGAACTATTTTAAAAGATGTGGGCTGGGCTTAGGAAAAGCAACAGATATGATGACCACTTCAAAGCTGGTGTCATTGGAGCCATTACTAGTCTTCTTCTCAGAGAGGAAAGGAGAGGAAGCCACTACTGGGATACAGAGAGTGGGAGCTCTGCTGAGAAGGGAGGTTCCTTGATGGGAGTGTATCCTTTGGTTGAGGGATGAGAACCACTCATGGGACCATCTACTAGGAGGAGCCAAAAAAATAAGTACCAGGTCTTATGCCCCTCCCTCCCTCTGATCTCTTCCCAAAATCCCTCATTTGTTGAGTCCAACCAGAAATCAGAGAGCAAGAAAGACTTGATGTATTCCTCACAAGTTGGGATCCCAGGACACAGAGCAAAGTGGAAAGGACGAAGAATGGATCTCAAGAGCAAATGAGGCTTTTCCAGCACATCTTCCAAATCATGTTCTCTGGAACATGATAGTTCTCTGGATAGTGGACTGAAGCAATTAGGTAAGCAGCCTCCTCCACTGAGGATGGCGTTCTTATGAAAAAACCTTGTAATAGCTAAATCTACTTATGTTCCTTCGAAGGGCCTCTGAGAGGCCTAAGAATCATTGCATGTGTAAGCAATTTCTGTCATCAGCCCTTCAAATATATCTATGATTAGCTTGCTGTTGTTAGTAATTTAAAAAAAAGTGACTAATTTGTACCTATCTTTAATTTAGTATTTAGTGGAACTACTTAGGCATTGACAGAGGTTCAAACCATGAGCTAAAGGGAATCAATAAAAATAAAAAAGTTGTATGTAATAACTGCTGGCACTATTCAAGTCTCATGCTATTCAACAAAAGGCCAGATATCAGAATGTCATTAAATTTTAAAATCACTTTGAGTTATTTTTTTAATTCTCTTTGGAACCAACCTCAATTCATGCTTCTTAAAAATTAATCCATTAAAGGAAGCTTCCAACAAGGTCAGGCCATCCTATGGTTCACCTGAGAGGAGCTGACTCTGCACCCCAAATATTGTTGGAGTGCCATTCTGAGCCAGGTCAAGTTCTAGGCACAGACACCCATTGTTTTGAGGGATCAAAATCTGTTCCAAGAGTTATAAACACCTAATTTGTAGGCATGTGTTTGGTTCAAATGTACAGTGATTTCTATTTATTTTCATTTGTCTATAGATAAAGTACAGCATCTTCAGATGTGCTATCTGTTCTCAACTTCAATGTAATCTGTTCCCTAACTAGCTTCTGGAATTTGAGTTATGGGCCAAGGTTTATGCTTAGAAACAAAGTTTTGCCCTGTGTACAAATAAAGAAGAGAAGGAAAGCATCCATGACCAAATAGCATTATTATTCTTTTTACTCTAAATTTTAATGTTGGATATAGAGTAATCTGTGCTGGGTTCCATTCATAAAATCTGTCTCAGTCACATTGCCTTTCATTTTTAACATGTTTGTGTCTTTGATTTAAAAACAGATAGCATTTAATTATTTTTTTTCTTTTTCATGTCATCTGAAAACTTTTCTTTTTAATTCATTTCTTAAGGTTATTTATACTTAATATGATCATTGACATGTTTGGATTTAAATCTACCATCTTATTTGACCTTTTTTCCTCTTCTGCATTCCTTCAGATTGATAGACTTTTTTTATTATTACTATTTTATTTTATTACCTTTGTTGGCTTCTTAACTGTTCTGTAACTCTTCTTCTCCTTCTTCTTCTTCTTCTTCTTCTTCTTCTTCTTCTTCTTCTTCTTCTTCTTCTTCTTCTTCTTTAAATACAGCTTTAGGAGCCATATCCAGAGCATATAAGCTGTATTGGTTATTTCTGGTGGGAGAGTAAATCTGGATCATCTTACTTTAACTTGCTTGGAACCATGTATGTTTTTAAGTGTGTTTTTAGATCTTCAAGGAAATCTCTGTCTATTATATTTTTTTTTCATTACTTCTATAAGATGTTAAAAGGGAACATAATCATGTTCATATTAAATCTTCCAGCAAATCCATTCTTATCTATAATCACCCAACTCATTAGGAGGAAATGTTTGCCCTAGAACAAATGGTTGCACTGGAGGCAACCATAAGTGTTCCTTAAATAACCATGTCATAAAATGACATTTTCACTTTGAAAGGCAAATAGTTTCAGATTTTAAAAAGGTTATGAGGCAATTATTTGCATAAAGCTTTTGTTAAATTATTTTCCTTAAAGCTCTTGTTAAATAATTAAAAAAATACTGTTGTTATTTTTTTTGTCAAAGATTGATTTGTTTTCATCAGAAGCTAAATTTCCAAATGAAATGGAAGATATATAAATAGAATTGACAGTATATTATTAGTGTCATCTTATCAAATACACCTTTCAGTCTGAACTTTCTTACACCTCATTTTGGGTGCATGAATTTACTGCTAATGTTGATATACAAATATAAGACAAAATTTCCAAGGTTAGTTTTAAGGACTAATTAAAAACCAAGTTTAACAAAAAATCTATTTTTAGTAATATTTCAGAAAAAAGCAATGTGATTTTTTTCAACATAATTTTAAACAATTTTTATTGTAAATATCATGTGCATCAATTGTTAAGATTTAAAATAGGAGAAAAACTAAAATTACTTATATTTTTAGAATCAGAAAAACTACTTGCATTTTGATGTATTTCTTTTTAGTAATCTTTATGTTTCTCTGTTCATATAGGTCTTTATTTATGTTTATTTTTGTTGTAAAGTAATATAATTAAATAGTACATATTTTGTAAACTTGCTTTTTGGCTTTAATATCAGTTCATAGCTTTCTAAAGACTTTCTAACAGTTTCAGTTCATCAATTTTATGATTTAATATTTATGTCATGTTTCTCTTCTATGTAAAAGACAGATGTTTGTCACTTGTGAATATAAAAGTAATTGTTTTCCATAAAGAAAAAAAAAGACATTCTCAGTACCCAAAATTTTTGTCTAAATCCCAAATAAAACATTCAATGTGAATATTTATCTTGGTTAATCAATTATTTGTTGAACCAATCCTTACTGTTAGGGTGGATAATTTTTCCAAAGCTTTGTTTCAGGAACTTCCCCTTTTTGATGTTTCACAAGGAACTTTGAATTATGCTTGGGCTTGTCAATACCTTCACATAACAGGCCTTTTAAACTCAGAGGTGCTAATGATTGATGTTACAACAGCAGACAGGGAATTAAGGTGGCAGCAACACCTGTAAGTATTCAAACCTTCTAATACTTTCATTACTAATTAATAAGTATAAGGAGACAGTATTTACAACATGTTATCCATCATATTTGAGAAGTGAGATATTCTAATAAATAGAGATATGAATTTCTTTGCTTCTGTGTTTTCCATTCAGCCTGTACAAAACACTTGTGAAAATTCCACATCCCTTTTCTACCCTAGAACCACTGAACCAACATTTCCAGGGAAGATTCTACTTTTAATAATTCCCCTTCCCAGGCAATTCTAAAGATATGGCAAGTTTGAGGAAAAATACTTTATATGAATATGCTTTTTCCCCTCAAAATCTTATACTTCAGCAAAAAAAAAAAAAGTAGTTCTAAAACTATATTGAATACATTTGTCTCTGTTGCTTCAAAAAAGGCGTTGCACGATCTTACTGGATGCCAAGAACAGCATTAATAACACACATACAGTTATTCAGAGAGTGTTTTATGTTATGTGCTTTTTTGCCACAGTAAAAAAAACAAACAAACATACATTATAATGGAATTAAGTAGGTAATAGGAAATAGAGTCCTATTTAACAGATCATTTTAATAGAAAGTTCATGTACCGTTGATGTTCAGTTTATTTCATGGGGTTCTATAGCATTCACATTCTACCTGTGTCATTAGCAAAGTATAGTTGCTACTAAACTCTAAGTTATTTTATATAAATTTATCTGCAGAAATATATGAATAATATATTTTGTTTCACCATCTCAATGGTGCTCTCTCCTGGCCGGCCTCACAGACTGGCTCCTGTGTGAACCCTCGGGGAACCGAAAGGGCCCCTGCAGTCCCGGTGGCTGCGGCCCAGCTCACCCCGAAGAGGCTGCAAAGGGTGTGGGATGGACTCCTCAGGGGCATCCAGCACTTGAGTGTGGGGGCTTCCCTGACACGCATGCCCTGGTGTCCCAAGGGAGGGTGGTAGGGAGAGTGAGAATGAGCTCAGCAGACACCGGGCATTCTCACTGCACTTCTGTCCCCATCACACCCGCCCCCAGGTAGTCAGCGAGAGGTGGCAATCCTCTGCCTGGGTTCTGAGGAAGGTTGGTCACTACCACCCACCCCCAGCCGGAGGCCTGGCTCCAATTGGGCGATTAGGACCTACCAGCAGCTGGTCACCATCTGTGGGATGATAGATTGGGACCGGGCTCCCCGCCTGCTCCCTCAGCTCCTGTAGCAGGATAGCAGCCCTGACACCACCACTGGTCACCATTTGCAGGGCAATCAGTGGGGTAATCGGGCCCCCGCTGTACCCACCTTGGCCTGCCGCCTGCTCACCTGCTCCACCATCCTACTGTGTTCCTGCTTTCATTGGGGCCTATCGGGATTGGCACCTCCTCTACTGCCTCCTGCTACCAGCACTGCACTCCCCATGCCTCCATGTTCAGTGCTTTACCTTGGTTGTCAGTGTATGTCATAGTGAGCAATTGAACTCCCTGACTCCTGGTCAAATACTGCCCAAGGGGACAGTTTGCATATTAGGCTTTTATTATATAGGATAACTCCTTTCCTGCTAACTTGAGCCAAAACCCCTTCAGGACAAAGCCAGTTTCTCTACCAAAAAAGTAAACTCCCAATATATTTACTAAGGAGTAAATGTATTAATATACTCCTAATAATCGCATTTACTAAGGCATGAGGGCACTAGGGGGTAAAACACATGGGATTTACTCACCAGTGTAAGAGAAAGATACAGAAATACCTGCTGTGATGGGTCGAGTGAGATGCTCTCATAATAGTGACCAGTAAAATACAAAGTTGGAGGAAGTTCTCTCTTATGAGAAATATCTTTTCATCTAGATTCCCAAGTGGTGGCCTGGGAATAACATGCACCAGCAGCTATAAATCTTGACCAGCTTGTTTCTGTTTTTCCTGGTTACTAATAATTCAAGCAAGTATAGCGATTACTGTTTGTAATTCACTTCTTTTCCTGTTTGGGGTTTTTTGTTTGTCTTTTCCCCTCTTTGATAACCTTACTCATTTCTACATTTTAATACATACATGGTTTTCCATTCCAATCCCTTTAATATTTATATAAATTAGTATGTGAGGTAGTAATTATTAAGTAATTAGTAATTTAAATGTCTGTTAAAATTTGCTCCTGTTCCTTTTGTAATGTTCATTTTTATTTCATAATACCAAAGGAGAAGGGCATATATTGTGGAACTGATTTTCCTTCCTGTAGAAAAGTAGCACTATGGATAATAGCATGGGTGGGGTAACTGGCAGAGTAAGCTTTGTGTAATGCAAATGAGTTGCTAAATGTGCGGACACAGGTTTTGAGCAACTGTATCTTTGATTTTCTTTCATTTAATCAGTGAACTAAGAGCAAGCTGCAGGTATTTTCCTTGAGATAAGGTGCATGCTTTGAAACACTCCAAAAGAACAAGGAAGACAAAGTCAGTATATGGCATTGCTTTGTCTGGCATGCACAAGATATTCCAGTTTTCATGGATTATAAAACATCACTTTGGTTGTTGGTTTGGGAAGCCTTAAACAGTCATAGTTTCATATTAATGACTTCAAATATCATTATCTTTAAATAGTTATTTTTATTCTCTGCTTTCTTTCTTTTATTAATTCTTTAAACACAGTGGCACCAATGACCTCATTTATTTTATGTATATCCTACATTGGTAGGTGGTATATTGGTGCATGGTATATATATTGGCACATAGTACATTCTCTCCTATTACTTTGGGGCTATGTATTTGTGATACTGTGATTTACAAATATATATATTCATCTCTGTTTCTGGCACAGATCTCCCCAAACCTTTGGAATTTATTAAGTAATGAGAGCAAGGTGTCTTTTGTTGTGTTAATGAGGAGACTTGGAAGCTCCTTAAGTAATCTAAAGGTGTTTTGGCTCAAGGCCAGGAGAAACACAACCTTGTAATTAGAAGATTAGAACTTTCAGTTCCACCCCTGACCTGGAGATGGAGTTTAATCAACAAGAGACAATGATTTAATCAATCATGCCTATATAATGAAAAACCCAAAGGGAAGCTCCTTGCCCTTTGTCCCATGCATCCCTTCCATCCGGCTGTTCCTGACTCATATTCTTTTATATTAAAAGAGTGATCTAGTAAGTAAAATGTTTCTCTGAGTTCCCTAAATTCTGGGAGATACTCTAGCAAATTAATCAAACTCAAAGAGGAGGTTGTGGAAACCTCTGATTTTTAGCCAGTTGGTCAGAAGTACAGGTAACAACCAGGGTTTGTGATTGGCAACCTGAGGTAGAGGGGGTCTTTGGAACCTATAATTTGTAGCTGGTGTTCCTCCAGGCCAGGTAGCTCAGTTGGATAGAGCATCATCCCAATATGCCAAGCTTATTGGTTCAATCCCATCAGGTCACAGGTAAGAAGCAACCAATGAATGGATAAATAAGTGGAAAAACAAATTGATCTCTCTCTCTCTCAAAATCAAAATTTTAAAAAAGATAAAAAAGAATAATTGCCTGGCCGTTGTTGCTCAATGGTTGAGCATTGAGCTGTGAACCTGGAGGTTATGATTCAATTCCTGGTCAGGGTCCATTTCTGGGTTGCAGACTCAATCCCCAGTGTGGGGTGTGCAGGAGGCAGCCAATCAATTATTCTTTCTCATCATTGATGTTTCTATCTCTCTCTCCCTCGTCCTTCCTCTCTGAAATCAATATATATATATTTTTTTCTTTTTTTTTTAAAGAAAAGATAAAAAAAGAAGCACAGGCAATAACCTGAACTTATGATTAGAATGTGTGTTTGTGGGGAGTGGGGAGTGATGCAATCTTGTAGGACTGAACCATTAACCTGTGGAGTCTGATGCTATCTCCAAGTAGATAGTATGAAAATTAAGTTGAATTTTAGGACACAGCTGGTATCCAGAGCACAGATTGTTGGAGGTCTAGGGCACCATCCACCCTCCACCCTTCATACATACACTGTATACACATATTCAGTACAATTTGGTTACAGAAACAGATTTAGTAGTAAATTGTGCTAAAGTTTTCAAGACATTCTTATTTTGTCATGTAAAAGATAAATCTTAGTATGATATTACGATAGTATTTATCAGAAAAGGATTATACAGGCATCTGATCCATTATTTCTACAAAGCTATTCTGCAATGTCTATATCCACCATAAATCACCAAACTCAATGAAGCTAGCCACATTATTGAACCCTATCAGTTCCTAATATGCCTTAATTAAGTGTCACTTATAACAGGGATGGGAGTGGGAGCAGGGGTGGGGCATGGTAACATACTTATACAGGATGAATAGTGGAAGGACTACTAATTATGAATTTCCTTTAGAAGGGGCCTGCCAAGATTATCTCATTTATTAAGGAAAAATAATCCTTATATTACTCTTTTAGTATTGTCATTTTAATTTTACTGATGAAAGTACTCATACTAAGTGCTGTCAAAGGACTTAATAACAGTTCAGCTAACAATTATGTGAGAGAGCAGGGATTGTAATACAAATCTGCCTACCAAGCATTCATTTTATTAGATCACACTTAAGAAATAATGTTTTCTTATCAAGTCATAATTATTAATATCTAACACTGTCTCCCTTAGTCTATATCAGTGATTTTTAACTTTTTTCATCTCATGGCACACATAATTCTAATTACTAAAATTTTGCAGCACACCAAAAAACAATTTTTTTTGCCAATCTGACAAAAAAATAGGTATGATTTTGATTCATTCGGACTGGAGGGCTATTGTATTGGCTGTTGTTATTTTTTATTTTGATAAACTAAGGAAAAAGAAAGAGGTCAGTGTCCTTGACTGAATAGTCAGGTATTGCTTGTTTTAAAAATTCTTGTAGCACACCTGTTGAAAATCACAGGTTTATTATGAAAATGTCATTTCCATTCTACTGTCACAATGTACATTCATTAATTTCCTTAGTTATAAAAATGACTTAATCTTTATATCAACTATACCAATAAACTAGAAATATGCAAATTGACCACACCTCCATGACACCCACCAACCAATCAGGAGTGGGTATGCAAATTAACCCAACAAAGATGGTGGGTTAATTTGCATTCACAGGCACAGAGTAGGCAGGCGTGGTGGGACTCCTGATATAAGGGGGAAGGTGGGGGCAGAGGGAGCAACAGGAGCAGCGCTTCAGCCAGAGTGGAGAAGACTGAAGGCTCCAGCCAGCCCAAACACTGAAGGTCCAGCCAGAGCAAAGATGGAAGGTGGCAGCCAGGGTGAAGGCCTGGGTCCAGGGTATCAGAAGAAAACCGGTGCTGGCAGCCAGGGGAAGGAATGCCTATTGCACAAATCTTTGTGCAATGGGCCTCTAGTCAATTATAAGACTACAAATGGAAGTTGGGTTTGAAGTGTTTAGTAGCAAATGTTTATACTTACTGTCATTTTTAAAATAGAAGTGAAATGAATAATATTTTATTCACGTCTATGTGCAAAAAAATTGTATTGTTCCCTAATGGACATTCATATTAAATGGCATTGTAGAATTACGGTATATTTTGAACTCTGTATTTTATCTTGAAGTTTGTTTGTAATTTATTTCTATTAAGAAGCTTTATGTAGTAAAAAGCATCCAAGTTAAAAAAAGATAAAAGACTGCCTAAATATAACTCTGATTTATTTTTTAAAAGAATTCTTTTTATCTAAAAGGCACTAGGCTGAACTTTGGATGTAGGTTTTTTGAAAAACTAGCCCAGCAGTGTATCACAGTATCAGAATACCAGGCATCATTTTTTTTTTTGAGATGTTGCTGGTGAATTTTTCTCCAAAATTAAAGAAATAATCTCTACTCTGCCTCACCTGACAACTCCTTGAACTGCTGGTAAAGAAACCCTCAGCCCCATCTGTGCTGGCTCACCATCACTCTGAGCTCTTTGGACCCTCAATTCACAGTATCCCTGGGTCTCTGAGAGCAGAAGGACCCAGACTGGAGAGGGGACGAGGGTGAAAGCATTGTTTGGTGTCCCTCACCAGAATATGGAGATATGGAGCAGAGGGATGTGAACAGTTTCATGAATTTACTTTTTTTTTTCTCTTTTTATAATACCAACCTAAGAACATGCTTATTGATTTTAGAGAGCGGAGGGGGAAAGATAGAGAGATAGATAGATAGATAGATAGATAGATAGATAGATAGATAGGGAGGGAGAGAGAGAAAAAAAAAAAAGAGAGAGAGAGCTGCCTTCCATTTAGGCCCCAACCAGGAACTGAACCTGAAACCTAGGTATGTGCCCTGACTGGGAATACAACCCATAATCTTTTGATGTATAAGACCAATTGAGCCACCCAGTAAGGGTATAAACTTACTTTTTTAAGTGCTTACTACATGTCAGTGGTTATGTTAGATACGTTATAAATTTTCTCTAATTTATCATCAAAATAAATCTGAGAAGTGTAAAACAAAAGCCCAGAAGGCTTGCACATATATTCAATTCCAGAATTTGAAAGTACTAGAACATGTATCCAAATCTAGTTGGGTCTGGCCCTTGCACTTTTCTCTGTTCAGTGCTGTCCCTCAAGGACAAAACAAAGACTGGGTGTTAGGTTTTCAATCTTCAGTGGCAATTACAGCAAGCTCAACAAGCAGTTATGAGAAGGAGAAAGAAAGGAAAGAAGGAAGGGGAAGAGAGGCAGGGTCAAGGAGATACAGTGAAGAGAAGTTAGAAGAGAGTAAAAAAAACCCATTAGGGAGTCCAGAACCAGAAGCAGAGAGCTACATAGTGTCCACCAGGTTACATCTGCTTCTCAGGGTGATCAGATCCTCTGAGCTTAGCTTGGCAGTCTTTTGTTACGGCTTGAATCACTGAAGATGCAAGGTAGTGATTTTCTAATTGCCTCATTTGGCAATTATTAATTGGAATACTTATAAAAAGCATTTTCTATCTGCAACTAGTACTCTTTGGTTATGCTGAGGCCTTTTTGAGAGGTAAAAGCTTAGAAGTATCATGCTTTCAAGGCCAATCATTGGGCTTGGAAACTTTGTGCTTTCCACATCTTCTGACTAAGCAAACTAGCATGACTACCGACACTTCAAATAAGCTGGCCACAGCCCTGGGCACTCATGTCTCTGACTTTAAAACCTTTGTATTCTTAGGACATAAACTACAGAAACCTGGACATTTTCCTAAACATTCTGAAGTTTTGAGCCATTGACCGATATGCCAAATTACTTGATGTTGTTCATAGATTATGTAATTGTGAATTTGGCAAAGGCTTGTGGAAGATAGAAGCAAACAAAGTGTTTTTAATATGCTCACTCCCTGACAGTAATCTGCCTCATTCTACAATATATTTATACAAAGGAGATTCACCACTGAGTGACTACTTAGGAGGACACACCCTCCTGGACACGCATTTCCTTCTTCACCATCTAACCTTGAAAGCCATGAGTTGGAACTAGTAATTAGATATGATTTCTCCATGTTATCCCTACCTTCAGCACTATGAGGGTCTCCCATGGTTTAGGGGTTGGAATCGGATTTTGTAGACAATAAAGGACATACACTGAAAAGTCATTTCTGATTTCCTGTCAAGCACTGTTTGCCTATACAACTTGTCAGATTGTTTTCCTCAACCAGTGTTTCCATCTGTGTCAAAAGCATATCAGTGTCAGCACTCTGCCAATGGATACATGCCTTTGAATTGTTTATGAAGGGTTGTTTGATTACAGCAGAATCAGTGTGCTCTTTGAAATATCTGCCCTAGAAACTAAAGTTAATTTATTAAATTTAAAAAGCCCTATAAGATCATTTTGATATATTACTAGAGGCCCGGTGCACAAAATTTATGCACAGATGTGTGTCCCTCAGCCCAACCTGCACCCTCTCCAATCTGGGACCACTCGAGGGATGTCCGACTGCCCCTTTAGGCCCAGCAGTCAGACATCCCTTTCACAATCCAAGACTGCTGGCTCCCAACTGCTTGCCTGCCTGCCTTCCTGATTCCCCTTAACTGCTTATGTCTGCTAGCCTAATCACCCCCTAACCACTCCCCTGCCAGCCTGATTGATGCCTAACTGCTTCCCTGACAGCCTGATTGCACCTAACTTTCCTATACTCTGGGTATGGTCATCACTAACTGCCCTCTCCTGCAGGCCTGGGTCCCCCGCAACTGCCCTTCCTGCAGGCCCAGTTGCCCCCAACTTCCTTCCTCTGCTGGCCTGGTTACCCATAACTTCCTTGTCCTGCAGGATTGATTGCTCTTCCTGGCAGACTTTATTGCCCCCAACTGCCATCCCTTGCAAGCCTGATCCCTCCCAACTGCCCTTCCCTTCCCTGCTGGCCTGATTGCCTACAACTGCCCTCCCTTACAAGTCTGGTCTCTCCCAACTGTTCTCCCTTGCTGGCCATCTTGTGTCCACATGGGGACATCCATATTTGACCACATGGGGGCAGCCATCTTGTGTGTTGGAGTGATGGTCAATTTGAATATTACTCTTTTATTAAATAGGATAGAGTCCTGGTGCATGGGTGGGAGCCAGCTGGATTGCCCTGAAGGGTGTCCTGGATCAGGGTGGGGGTTCCCTTGGGGTATGGAGTGGCCTGGGCAAGGGGTCTGTGGTGCTCTGCAGGATGGCCATACCCCTCAGTGACCCAAGTGGAGGCCCTGGTATCTGGGATTTATTTATTTTCTGTAATTGAAACTTTGTATTCTTGAGTGGAGGCCAGGGTCCAGGAAGGTTAGGTTCATCTATTACCAAGGGCAACCCAAGCCTCCTGCTCTCTCCAACTTCATGGCTGCCACCATTTTTGTTGGGATTTATTTATCTTCTATAATTGAAACTTTGTAGCCTTGAGCAGAGGCCAGGGCCAGCCAGGGCAGGTGGGAAGCTTGGCTTCCTCCATCACCAGGGGAAACCTGCTTGCTCCAGCTCTGTGGCCACTGCCATATTTGTTGAGTTAATTTGCATACTCACTCCTGGTTAGCTGGTGGACTTGGCTTGTGGGCATAGCAAAGATAAGGTCAATTTTGCATGTTTCTCTTTTATTAGATAGGATTAGTATTTCTTCTTTCCTGATAAGGGTTTTTTAAAAATATTTTTTTATTGATTTCAGAGAGGAAGGGAGAGGGAGAGAGAGAAATATGAATGCTGAGAGAGGATCATTGATTGGCTGCCTCCTTCATACTTCCTATTAGAGATCGAGTCTGCAACACAGGCATGTGCCCTTGACCAGAATAGAGCCCAGGACCCTTCATTCTGCAGGCTGACACTTTTGCCACTGAGCCAAACCAGCTAGGGCACTGATAAAACTTATTTTGTGGGAGGAACCATTTGTTAATACTTACCGTTAAAAAATAAGTATTAACAAATGGTTAAATCAGACTGAAGGAAAATGTAATTTTTATTTATTCATTTATGTTTTGCCAATGCCAAAGTTCTTGATCATAGATACAGGACAACTGTAGTGTTCTTACGACAGAGTTTGAATATACTGGATGAGATGCGTATGTGTGTATGTGTGTGGCCAAGATTAATCAAGAACAAGTTCTTCATACAAGAATGAAGGCAACTTGCCCTAACTGGTTTGGCTCAGTGGATAGAGCATCGGCCTGTGGACTCAAGGGTCCCAGATTTGATTCCGGTCAAGGACATGTACCTTGGTTGCGGGCACATCCCCAGTAGTGGGTGTGCAGGAGGCAGCTGATCGATGTTTATAACTCCCTATCCCTCTCCCTTCCTCTCTGTAAAAAATCAATAAAATATATTAAACAACAACAACAAAAAAGAATGAAGACAACTTGCTGATGATGAGTGTGGATCTATTTCTAAGTTTGGAAAGATCTTTTATGGACATTACAATACCTATATCAAAGAAGTATAGAAACTCTGGGTATTATAACTGTATTTTTACTTACTTATTGTTAAGTCCTTTTAAGATGATTATGACTATTACCCCAAGCCACAATAAAAATAAGCTGCTTTTGCTGCTCATTGGCAATTGTATTCTCTTTTGTTCAGAATAAAATGCTATGTATGTGAGGGCAAATCAGAGGACTCAAACTTCAGCTCACTCTCCTCTTTAGTTACAGGTAGCTTTCTTAGCAGAACAAGATAGCTGGCAAGTGAGCCAAATCTCTTTGTAGTGCTGCTTAGCTTGGAAACATACCTATTAGGTAAGTGCCCAGACTCAAATACTGGGGACACAGGGCACTCCAGGAAGCCTGACCAATCACAGACACTGAGAGGATTGATGAGATGAATGTCAAAGTCACAGAGAGTGGCACCATCCATTAAGAAAGAAGTACAGTTTTAATCTATGGCAGTTTCAAGAACAAATATCTACAGACAAATAACTATCATCTCTTCTAACCTCTCACTCTTTTTTAAATCCCCCCTTTCTTTTTTCTTCTTATCTGCTTATTTTCTTCTTTTTTTTCCTTTCTTCTTGCTAAACATTCTCTTTCTCTTGATATACTCCTCTCTTTTCTTCTTACCATACATCTCCTTAACTTTATATTTTTCTCCTTCTATTCTCTATCTTATTTTTCTTTTTCACTTCAAACATTCTTTTATCATTGTTCTCATCCTCTTTATAAAACCTACTTTGTGTTGTTCTAATAGGTTTTGATTCAAGTGAAGGTTTATTAGCTCTTTGTTCATTGTAAGGATTTTAAAAAAGATAAGCATTATTCAGATGGCAAAGAGTGCTTTACACTTCCTTCTAAATCTACACTAACAAAAGAGTAAGACGCAAATTGACCACACCTTCACACCACCCACCAGCCAATCAGGAGTGAGTATGCAAATTAACTCAACAAAGTTGGTCCACACTGCTGCTCTGGGCCTCTGGGCTGCATGAGAAGATGGAAAGGTGGCTCCGGGCTCGGAGTGAAGGCGATGCCAGCAGCCAGGGGAAGAAAGGCCCATTCTTTCACAAATCTTTGTGCATCAGCCCTCTAGTAAACTGTATTTTCCAAAAGAAGGAAGTAAAAATTAAAATCATATAAACTAATTTTATTTTTTCTACTATCATTCAAGGTACATTTGGTCTTTTGAGGTTTAAGTCCCTATATGGACTGAAGATTATTCTTTTCTATTATTTCAAAATTGACAAAATTTTCTCTTAAGCCCAATGGATAAAATGTATATAACCAAAAATAAATCATGCAAAATCAACATGAGAAAGTAATTGCCTATAGGATTCTTTTGTGTCATACTTACTAGAAGTTTCAGCAATCTACTTCCAGAATGGAAATTATTCCAACTTCTTCAATTTTATATTTGATAACAGAATAATGGATTCTATTTGATAAGAATATAATTTACTAGTTAGTTTTCTTCTCTCCATCTAAACAAAAACTTAAGTTTCTTCTATTCCTCCTAACTGAAGTTACTAATATTATCAAAACTATTTTTATATCCAAGTTAGAAAATCAGTTCTGCAATTGCATTTTTCAATGAGACTAACACTTGTTATAAAAGACCAGATTCTATTGCACCTTTTCCAGAGTAACTACAAGACAAGCCTAAATAAAAACATGTTGAAGGAAGATAATTTAGTAATAAAATGTGTATGGCCTGTTTATTCTCATTAAATTGTTTAGTTAGTGTCTGATCTTAACTCCATAGTCACTGACATTTCTATCTGCTTATTCTCAGAGGACAAATAACAATAATGCTTGCTTAGGGAGGAGGGAAGACATATCTGATCCTTTCCAGAAACATCTTGAACTTTCTAAAGTAGGGTGAATGGACTTTGGGGGAAAAATAAATTAGCTCTTGATCAAAGGAACAATTAATTCAAAACATATTTTAATCAGAGCAACTACAATCATTGGGTTGAGAAGAAGAAAAAGAAAAGCAGAAATTATTTTGTTATTAAGAGAGTTGAGAGGATTTCTTTCAAGTCTAAAAATTACAACCAAAAGAACATAAAACTTAACCAAAAATAACAGCACTATGATTCTTGGAGAAGAATCAAGATATTTTTTTCAATAAAATAATTAGTATATTTGAGGGATATACTGCACCAACAATTCTATAATATTTGTACTGATGTTGCAATATAGAACAGTGTATATTTTGGACCAAAATCATGCTAAAATAAGGCAACACAGCACATGGTAGACCACAGAGGAGTTATTTTACAGTATAAATTTCCATTAATAACAATATAGATACATATCATAAAACTTTCACTAGATTTAATATGAAACAACCATTCCCACAATTTGATTTCAGTAATTTACATGACTGACTGACTCATTTTAAGTCAATTTCCTAATACATAAATGTCTCAAATTAGTGTAACTTCATATTAAAGTAAGGACAATACTATATAGTTATATATAAAATCATGGTTTATTTAATTAATAATCTTCTCTAAAGATTCAATAAAATCATGATATTATAAAAATATAAAAACGTTTTAGGGGCTAATTGTATAATTGACATATTTCATCTGAAAAATATGATGTCTATAAAACCATTTAAGCATGTATGCAAGAATATATTAGAAATTTTTTATTTATTTTGTAAATATCTAAAACATTTATAATAAAGAATAAACTACATCATTGGGTTTTGATAACAGTTTATATCAGAACTTGCAAATTAATGGAACAAAATAGAAAAAAGTACTTAAACCATAAGTTATATTTAGGTATTTGTCAAGAAGCCAGATTCCATGGGTTTTGAATATCTGACCCTTTGGCATCTTTCCACATAATCAACCCTTTAACCCAGACTTGGAGTAAGGAGAATAACTATTTTTTTTCCCCTTCTCTGTTTAACTTGGCTTAACTTTCTGTAGAAACTCCTCTTTCCCACAGGCTAATTCCAAACAAATTGTAATGTTAACAATGCCCTTACCATGGTTAATTCAGTCATTTTGCCTTTTTAACTGATGAAAGGCCAATGTTAGATATCATTTCCTTTTTAGGTGAAAAAGTAATTAGGAATTTCACCCTAGTGAAATTCTGACTAGTAAAGTTCCTTTTTCCGTTTCCCACTGTACTTGAGCAAAAATTCCCAGTCATAGGGAGACCTTAACAAAATAAATGTGGGAGATAATATTAGATGATCTAGGAAAATAGATCTTTGCTTCATAAGTAATCAATAAATAATAGAACGCTGGAAAATGAATCACAGATAAACCCTAGAAATTAGCACTTTTCCAGGGTAAATTTGACAGCATCAAATGTCTTTTGGTTTTCTCTTAGAAGAGAAAAATATAAGAATTTAAGAAATTATTATACTTCCTAAATTGGGAGAGAACAAAGTGAAAATTTATCTGTGGTCCTTTTGATAGAAATTAAAAACTAAGAAGCAAGACCATCTAATCCTGTATAAGGAAATTGAACATGATACTACTGTGATGCGGGATGGATTATTTCAGCTTTCCTCTAGGTTTGCTTAGTTCATTTGACAAATTAGTAATAACCAAAAAATATATCAAAAGTCTTCCTTTATGAAGCAAGGAGGATTCAGGGATTGCAGATGTGCTAGACATCACACTGGGCAAGTAGCTGGCCAGTCTCTGTGTCAGCATTTACTAGGTTAGGCCACAATGGAACACTAAAGCCCCACACATTATTTAAATGGTGTCCACAGTGCTGGCAGCGGGAGGTTCTGGGTGTTAATAATTACATATGATTTAGAAATGCTATAAACTTATTTATGGTTTGAAATTTTACTGTGCTAAAACCAAGCTTTAACTTTGTTTAATCTAATGCTTTTTAAATTAACTCCAGCAAAGAACTTCCCTCTCTATTCCTCACATACTCCCCAAATCTTTAACAACCCACATAGCTGTCCTGAAAAAAATATATTTCACTAAGTTAGAATCATCATTGTTAGTTGTCTGAACCAAGGATTGAGTGTTTTGATGAAAAAGGAGAAAAATACTAAGAACTTTTGAACTCCCAGGATACATTCATTGATCTAACACCTTTGATGAAAGCTAAGGAAAAGCTCAAAGGTTAATGCCCATTTTTAGAGACCTAAAACTGAATCATTTAGAAGATTAACACTCAACTATTTAGAGTAGTCTATGTTGACTAGTAGAAAAAATGGATTTCTTACTATCTTTCCCAAGCAGGTATGTGACATTCTTACTCAAGGTTTAGTGGTCATAGGGATTGGTATTTAAAGACATTTTAAAATTTTCTTTATCAAGTTAATTGACTTCAAAATCTCCTCTAGACCATTAGATATTTTCTATAACTGTAGTTCTTTTTTTATCATTGAAAATTAATTTTCCCAATTTAAAGAGAATCATAGAACAAAGCCTGACCCTTATTCCATTCAAGAATATTCTTAAACGCAATTGATGTAAGAGGCAATTCTGTTTAATATAGTACCTAAAAATGAAAACCAGGCCCTAGAAATATTTAGTTGATAATCATTACCTCTTCCTGCACACTGTAGGAAGGAAGAAATGTCTGAGAAAAGCAGAATTGGAAAAATATTGAGGATATTATGTGTAACCCATGGTATATTTTGAAGAACTCCTCTGATTTGAAATTGAAGTATTTTTTTCTCATTCTATAGGTTCCAAAAAAATTTTTAAATAGCATAATTGTAAGTCTTTGTAATAATTTTATTCTCTTTGTTATCCCTACACTTCGAAGATCCACATGTGGCTGGGTAATGGGCAATTCTCATACTAGAAATTAATTTACAAAAATATCCACTCTTTATTGTTGTTTGTGGATGTCAGGAGAACCATATTTAATAATGTCTTTTTACAATTAACATATCACCTGAATATAATAGTCATTTGACAATGCTGTTAAAATTTTATTTATGTCAAAGTTATAAACATTCTTACTCTCTTTGCTGATAGATGTTAGGAATCTTCACAGTATAAAAGAAAAAAATATGGTACAAGTAATGAAAATTTGTTTAGTAGACAGGAATCCTGCAGATTATCCCCTAGTTTGTGTCTTCATTAGCTGTATGATTAAGAAATCAAGACAATTAATCCTTCTGACATTATGATATTTTATTTTTAGATTAGGGATATTAATATCTCCCATCTTATGGTATATGGTTTTGTGGTAATTTCATCATGTTGAAACAAACACATTTTTTAAATATATATATTTTTTATTAGAGAGGAAGGTAGTGTGAGAGATAGATAGAAACATTAATGATGAAAATATCATTGGTTGGCTGCCTCCTACATGCCCCACACTGGGGATTAAGCCTGCATCCCGGGCATGTGTCCTGACCAGGAATTGAACCCTGACCTCCTGGTTCATGGGTTGCCACTCCACCACTGAGCCATGCTGGCCAAGCAGAACAAACATTTTGAACAATGAAAGTTGCTATGTTTCCTTAAGATAATATTAAATTATAGCTCTTCAACAGAATGGGAGAGTCTTGTCATTAAATGGGAAGCTGAGTACCTGGCCAAGAAAACTAGCAACAACATAAGGATCTTAGCAAGATCCACTTGTGCCAAGTTTTTGTGGCTGGAGCACAGTCTTGTTCACACTACAAACACCTGGTATATTTTAACCTCCAACTTCCTTTGTTTTGAGACTCAAAGTTTTCTTCAAGTTAAGAGTCAAAATCTCAGAGAGAACATTGGATTGGACAAACCAAACATGTCTCCATGCTTCCTCCCATATGCAGTCTTGCTGTTTCTACAAAATCTGTCCACTCTGGTTTCCATGGATCTGTATCAAAGTTTCTCACAGAAAGAGAACACCTTTCTCTACATCTCCTCTGCTTCCTTTACTAGAAGTTCACATAATTCCTCACCCCTGAGTTTCCTTCTTTTTGTTAATCTCCACTGTCTACTAGATATTTCCACTTCGGTGGATCACTGTCATCCCATATTTAATATATTTAAACATAAATTTATAAATCTTTCCTCCCCTAAAATACCTTAATGTTACATTAACCTGAGCACGTACATGCTGTCAGCTTTCTATTAGGCTGAAAACCTTGAGTTATTTTTAATTCTCAGTAAATGACTGTTCTAGTTCCTATGTTCTCTTCCAACTTGTTCATCTGAGATATCAGTTTATTTAATTTACTATCCATTAGTGACCCCATATGCAGAATGACTGGGATCTGCACCAGGTCCACTGATGGGCTGACTGAAAATGTCAACAACAGTAAGTCCAATGAGGTTCAGAAAGTATTTGAAAAATAGGTAATGTTAGATAGAGAGAGAGTGAGAGAAAGAAAGAGAAAAGGGAAGGAGGAAGGAATGGAGGGAGAAATGAGCAGAGGGAGGGAGGAAGGTAGAGAGGAACAAAGAAAGAAAGGGAAGAAGGAAGAAAGGAAGAAGAAAGGAATGAAAAAGAAGAGAAAGGGAAAAGATGGTGTAAATAAAGAAGCTAATCTCTAATAATAAAAGAATAATATGCTAATTAGACCATTAGATAGAATGTCCTTCTGGGCATCATTCTGGATAAAGCTGAGGCCAGAGTGAAGCAGCCTGGGTTCTCCTGGTGCTGGAGGGAAGCCGGTGCCGGCAGCCAGGGAAAGGAAGGTCTACTTTTGCACAGAGTTTCGTGCTTTGGGCCTCTAGTTAGTAAATAATTAGCTAATTAGTGCAAAGTATAGAAAATGAATTCTCCTAAATTTTTGTTGATTCAATTTGGAAAAATGCTTGGATAGGAGGGATTGAAAGGGAAGAAGTAATTTTGGTTAGTTCATTAAAGAGTAGCATCAATTCCAATACAGTAAACAGAGAGGGATCAGAGTTGGGGAAAAGATGGTAAATTACATTTGGGACATTTTCAGTCTGGCTCTTCTAGAAGGCATTCCAGCAGAGGTACCAGTAAGTAGGTAAACATTTAGGTTTAAAATTATGGAAGAAAGAAAATCTGATTTAGAGATATAAATCTGGAACTCATCAGAATATAGATTGTAAGCTAAGCTAAGGAGTGATTGCTATCATCCAGGGTGATGATATGAAGAATGAAAAATAAAAAGGATAAAATGATAATGCTATTTTCTATGGCTTACTGAACAGCATTTTCGACTGTCCATAGAAGAAGGGCATTGGTTCTTGAAGAAATGTCAGGGGTTCTACTTCCTCAGAATCTCCCCAAACACTTCACTTACAGTGGTCATAAGTACAATTAAGGTGTGAGTCAGACTGGGTTCTAGGTCCTTGGAAACCCCCTTCATCAGCCATGTCTTACCTTTCTCATTTGTAAAACAGGAGCGCTAACACCTCGACTCCATATTGAACCAAGTTGGCAGAACTCACAAAGCTGCATAACATAGGAGAAAGCCCTTTGGAAACTAAAAAGTACCCTTTAAATGCAAGTTAGTATTAAAATGTTCACACTCAGAGGGGAAATGCCTAACTCTATTTTGAGGTCTCATAAAATATGAAGAAAATGGAAAGTCCTTTGCCAAAGCTCATAAAAGCAACATTGACAACATTTCTGACATGACTCATTTTTCCTTTGAAAACCAACTATCAGATAAGAGTCAGCCCATTTTAAATAGAAACTTAAGAAAAATAAAACTTTTAAGAATTTTTTTTTGAATATGACTTCTTTTTTGCATTGCTTATTTTGAAGGTGTCTATTACTTATATACAAACTAATGCTTGGCTTTAACCCTAACCCTAATTTTTAAATTTTTCCCTTCAGGAAAAATATATTTGAATGGTGGCAAAATAGTTAACATTTTCAATTATGTCACCAAATCTTCAATAACTTTTCTTGTGAAGCTCTCAGTATTAACTAAAAGTTTTTAATGTTATACTTATAAAATATTAATTCCAGACGACTTGTCTGGAGACAAAAACAAAACAGGAATTAGAGCGTTTGTACTCCCAATGCTCCAGCAAATGTGTATTCTGTAACTCACATTTTCTTTTTTTAAAATATATTTTTATTTCAAAGAAGGAGGGAGAGGGAGAGAGAGATGGAAACATTAATTATGAGAGAGAATCATTGATTGGCTGCCTTCTGTATGCCCCACACTGGGGATCTAGCCCACCCAGGCATGTGCCTTATGAGGAATGAAGCCATGGCCTACTGGTTCATAGGTCAACATTCAACCACTAAATCACACCAGTTGGGCTATAACTTAAATTTTCAAATAGTAATTATGATCTCCTTTTCATAAGTTTTTACTTATTTATATTAGAGCCAACTTTCATTATCCTTGTTTATGTGTTTTGTTCTTATAAACTCCAATTTAAAAATACTCTAGAACCTGTTATCCAAGCAGTTTATAAAAAATTTTAGACTCTTGGTTGTATGTTGAGTGTTATTTGAAATATTCTGTCAAGAGTAGGACTTATGCCTTATGCTCACTATAATCTCTTCATTTTATTTTCACAACCAAAAATGTGCTCCAAATAAGAAAACATTATAAAAGTCACCATATGGCTTAAAAAGTATTATGTTTAGGGGGGGAAATTGTTTTTGAGTATACATTTGAATTTCTTAAAGCTTTGTAGAATAAAATATTAAATACGTATTCAGTGATATATGGATCATTACATTTATTTTGTCTTTGCAGGTAATTTCTAAGTTACATTGACTCTAGGTTTGCGGCTCGGTTGACTAATGAGTTTGCTGATAACCAAGGTCCTAGACTCTCTATTTCAATAATTACAGGCTGTTGTTGTTCCTTGTGATGAAGCCTCTATCCCAGTGGTTGGCAAACTCATTAATCAACAGGGCTGCAAACCATGGCTTGTGAGCCGCAGTTTGCCGACCACTGCTCTAGGGGAATAAATAGTTATGGGCCATCACTCACTCATCACTTATCTATCATTATACACTTTCTCAAGGGGTCCTCAGACACTTCCCAACACAGTGCCCCAGGCAGCCATCTTCAATGATTTAGAGTTGACAAAAAGATGAAATTTATTTACCATCTTGATAAATATTAATAATCAAATGTATCTCATCCTACTTCATCTATAGCATATATGTTTTATATATAAACATTATCTTTTTTAAAATACATTTTTATTGATTTCAGAGAGGACGGAAGAGGGAGAGATAGAAACATCAATGATGAGAGAGAATCATTGACTGGCTGCCTCCTGCACACTCCATACTGGGGATCGAGCCTGCAACCTGCTAGGTACATGCCCTTGACAGGAATTGAACTGGGGACCTTTCAGTTCTCAGGCTGATGCTCTATCCAATGAGCAAAACAGGCTGGAGCTAAACTTTATCTTTAAGTGTAAAAACAAACAAAAACTTTTTTGTAACTTAATTTACAATGTAAGCACTAAACACACAAACAACTATTTTTCACAGGTATTAACACTACAAATTATCACTATCCTATCAGTCCTCTCTCTGTCACCCCTCACCACCATACAAAAAAACACTGTTTGCTAATTCTTAGTCACTAAATGCTTATTTAGCAATTATCACTGTACTCATTTCAGATAAACTGTTAATTTAGGAAGGGAAGAGTATGTTGATTTAAAATCTTATGTAAACTTTGTTTAATCATTTCCATGACTACAGCCTTCTTTTACAATCTCAGCTAATCTTCTCATTACAAAATGGACATTTATTATGCACTAATGTGGAAAGTTATCATTATTCTTCTAAAATACATCCTTTTGTCTCTTATTGAATAACATTTGCTCCTTTTTTACATTCTTGTGGACTCTTCCAAATGAAACTCTACTAACTGAATCATAAAGTCACACCATGTAGCTTTTGAAATCATGCAGATGTGTGTTGACAAAATAGCTATTTTGAACCTTGTACGTGGCCTTGAAAAAAGTGTGGTAATGACTGGGAAAGGAGATGTGTGAGTGAAACGAGTTGATGGTAAGCAGCTGTTCCTGTTTTAAACATTCCATCACTGGGACTACATTTTATATCTGTCCCCCTTTCAAGTCAAATCTTCAATAGATACATCTTAGTCATTATTTACTTAATAATAATTGGTAGGGTTTGGTACTGATATTTGGAATAAGTTGCTTGGTGAGTATTATATTGCACCCCCTGGCTGGGTACCCCTGAAAACTTTATTGTAGTGTACCATTCTTACTGACAATATAAGACTGACTTCTGATTTCTATGGGAAAATGGAATAATATCTCTTTATAGCACAATAATGTGAGATCTTAAAAATGCAACTCCTGTAAAAACACATTTGACAATATTGGCTTTAGAAGTGTGTTTTGTACCGACCTATAATGTGTATTTGTAGAGTCCATATTTAAAACTCATCTTCTATCCACTTAGTAAGTCCTTACTATGAAAAATCTAAATGACTACTTATGAAAGGATCTTTATGTAAAAAAAAATAATGAATGTAAGTTGCTACAAAAATTCTATGTAAAACTATGAGTTAAACTGCACAGTTGAATGGTACATGTGACTGGAACCCTTAGAATTGGGCGGTGAAACTTACAAAACAGTTAGAAGTCCCATGAGTCTGTAAATATCTTGATATTAATATTTTGGCCAGTAGTTTTTATGATAGAAAATGGGATAGTATGACTATGACATGATTCTCAGTTTTATGTCAGTATAAACCCTAAAACAAAATATCCCTAAGTTTGCTAAGAGATTTACTGTTTCATGTCTGTCCCAGACAAACTGATTGTATTAAATGAGATAGAAGTTCTCAATTGTGGTTTGCCATGATCAGTTGTGAAGTGTGTTCAAAAATTTACTAACTTTAGCAGAACAGACAAGTATGAGCAAGATTCTCTTGAAAAGTAAATTAGAGTAGATTCAAGGTTAACCTTACAACAATGTCACTCTCACATGCATCTCAAAGTGTTTTCTTAAGCGGGAGTGACATCGTTGGAAGCACCCCTAATACTACATCAAACCTGTGCCTGTCTTGTCTATACCACAGTCCTTAGAAGAGGTGGATCCACATGGCATGGTGCATGTCATTTTCTCTGTTGGGGAAAGGAATAGCAACTCTATTCTGAACAATAAACTAGACTCTCAAATACAGACTAGTCAGGGGAAGTTCAGACTTTTGTTGAGAAAGGGAAAGTAAAGAAAACGTTGACACCATAGTCAAGGGCAGCAGATTTGCATTGAAGCTGTTTCTGGCCTGATTCAATGCTTCCTTTGTCTACATTTCCATGATTACAGCAAGATGAGACCCTCTGCTCACTGGGCCACTCACCTCAGTTAAAGCTTAAAGGGAATGAATAATTCAATGCCAAAGTTCTCACTCTTGAGTGACTACATAAGTTTTATTGTTATCATCCATTTAATAAATATTTATAAATTCCATTGTTCTTATCCTCAAAAAGCTCATAGTCAAGTAGTGCAGGCAGATGTAAACAAAATACTGCAATATAGTATCCTAAATCCTAAATGCATATATGAGCAAAATAGACAAAAGTTTGCTTAACTTTTGTTCAGAGTTTGGGCATAGAAAGGAAAGACCTTAAACGGAAGAAGTTAGGGCAGGAAAAGGGAGTGAGAGAGGGGATCCAGAAGAATGTCAGTACAACTCTTGGCCTCTCTAATCACTGAAGAGTCTGCAAGGGGCTGAGTCTGGAGCTTCCTCACAACTGAGCCAACTTTACCTACAACCTGGAGGTGGTGATGCCTTTTGGGAAGAAAGTAGAGTACCACAGGGGTTCAAAGTGGATGTGGAGATAACAGAATGTGATCTCTGATTCCTCCCTGGACCACTGTGCTTTTAAACACAGATTAGAGTCAGAGGAAATAATTCTTATCTGTTGTCAAGGCCACTATTCCTTTCTTTCTGTGATCTCTACCCCAGCTACATACACCTCTTTTCAGTTCTATCAATGTGCTATGATTCCTGTCCTCAGAGTTCTCTTATACACTGTTCTTGAAATCCTCTTCTTTCCCCAATGATCCACTTATTTCCCATGCATATTTCATATTTCAGCTGCAACTTCACTCCCTCTGGGAGGTTCCCTGACCCCATATCCACCTCTGACCTGTGGAAATCAGATTCCCTTCATAAGTTCTCTGTACTTCACTTTCATAACACTTAGGCTATTTTAAATTAAATACTTGGCTAGTGTTTCCCATCTCACTAATGATGGGCCAGTGGGCAACATATTAAATTGTTTTGTTCACTGATATATTTTGTTAATGTGTTAACCTAGGCTTTATTTAATGCACAAAAATAAAGTGTACTGTTAAATCAATTTGAAAAAGTTATCTGTGACACTTCTTTATTGTGCCTATCTTATTGATACTCTCCATCTTTTAATATCCTGGATGTTTTTAGTTCTTTTTTATTGTAACGTCTATTCTATAATCTCAAATAGCCAAAGGAAAAAGATCTTTGCTCTATTAAGAGTAAGACTTAAAGAAAAAATCCTTAATGTCTCCTTTTTCAACTTTGCTGTTCTTTTGATATATCTAACTTGGCAGTTATAAAAAAAAATTCTGAGAAAGAAAAGACCTGTGAACCACAGGCCCTTCTACTGTGAAACAGAGGAATTTTCTGATATAAACAGAGGATGTCAGATGTTTCCTATCCCATAACTTCTAAGAAAATTATTATTGCTAATAGCCAATCCTACTTAGGAATAAAGTAATTTAATACACAAGAAAATTAATCACAGAAATGTATTTGTTTCAGCCAGAGAAATAGATGGTAAATGACCTTCTCATAAAATCTGCTGTTGGTAAATAAGAGAGATATGTGTACTCTAGTTATTGATAAGTTTATACCTCTTGATGCTAATGCAGAAACTATGTAAATGGTACCAGAAGGCATTAAAGTCAAACACTGGCACAGATCTTTATAACTGTAGGTGCTTGAGTCTTCCCATGTAATTTATAATCCAAGTCAAACACTTTTGAGAGTGCAAGAGGATACAAAAGTAATTGAAATCATATAACTCTTGAAATGTTTAATTTTTTTCTAAGAAGATAGTTTTAGGACATAGTGCATATGTATTTATTTTTAAATGTTTTTAAAAGTATCTTCTTCTTAAATTAAAAAATAACATGTCTATAAAAATTAAAACACAGTGATATTTCAATTGTTTTTATATCGACTATCTTGAATCCTATATAACAAAAGGCTAATATGCAAACTGACCAAACAGCAGAACAACTGGTTGCTATGTCACTCATTGACCAATAGGGGGCAGAAACTCAATGCAGGAGCTTCTTCCTGGTGGTCAGTGTGCTCCCACAGGGAGAGTGCCGCTCAGCCAGAAGCCAGGGTCAAGGCTGGCAAGAGCAGCAGCAGTGGCAGGAGCCTCTCCTGCCTCCGCTGCAGCGCTAAGGATATACAACTAATGGCTCTCAAGCTGTCAGTCAGACATTCCCTGAAGGCTGTGAGTGCACAAATTGTGTGCACTGGGCCTCTAGTATAACATAAGTAGAACTTTCAGTTTCAACTTTGACATGTAAAGAGCTTGGAAATTGTCACACCCACCTATAAAAGAAGAAAAATGCTGGACAACCTGAAAATTAACTATTTGTTTATTTATTTTATTGATAGATTTTTAGAGAGGAAAGGAGAGAAAGAGAGAGATATTTGTTATTTCACTTAGCTATGCATTCATTGGTTAATTTTTGTATGTACCCTGACCGAGGATCAAACCCCAAACCTTGGCATTTTGATGTGTTGGGATGATGCTCTAACCAACTGAACTACCTAGCCAGGGCCTCATCCACTGCTTTAGACCCAATGGAGGATTGAGTGTCATGGAAAACCACAATCTCTAACTCTGGAGAGATGGGAGAATCCAGAGAATCAGAGCTAAGTCTGCTTGCCAACAGTAGGAGCCACTAGAGACATACACTGGTAGGAATATTTAAATGGTGATTTGGATTCATTTCTGGATGTTGACAATAGACTGGGGTGAGAGTGAGAAACTCCTGGAGACCACAGTCTTAGAAAGGGCCCCATACTTCTGTGGATTTTACCTTCAGGAGTCCCTTCAGATTCTCATGGTAGAAAGATCTAGGGAAAATGCCCTCCTGTGTGTGGTAGGGGGAGACAGAAAAACTGAACAAAAGAACTTGAGAATTAAACAGATACACAAACACACATACATATATATGTATACATGTATGTTATATACAATGGAGTTATATATACTATAGAGAAAATTAAATATATTTACATATATTGAATTATATAATGTATATGTAATATATTATATTTTATAAGTTGTTATTTTATTGTAGATAATTTTAGTTTTTTTTCTGGTCACTTTTAAGATCTTTTTATTTTTGGCTTTGTCATTATATCAAATGAATGGATATGTTACATTTTATGTATCTCTTTTGTAAACTGATGGGCAAACAAGAGGATGAATGACTAAATTAAGTTCTAAAAAACCTCAGGTGTTGTCCCTTTTAATATTATCTTTTCACTAAACCTCTCTACTCTCTCAGTAGCATCCTGCATATATCTTAACATATCCACATTTTCATCCAACTCTTTGACTTTTCTTTAGACCTATTTTCCAATTTATTAATATTCTCTTCACTTTTATCTATTCTGCTATTTATCTCTTCCATGAGATTTTATTTTTAATTCTGTTTTTCACTTATGGAAGTTCTCTTGAGCTCCAGTTTCAAGCTGGGCAAGGTTTATACTGTTTCTTTTCTTACTCTATGAATACTTTTCATTTAAAAAATGTATTAAGCATGCTTATTATAAATTCTATTATGAATAGTTTTTTACTTTTATAGTCCTTGCAGGTCTGACTTCTAATTAATTTTCTTCTTTCTGTCATTCATGATGGCATTTTTCCTCATGTATTTGGTGATGTCCTTGGTACAGTCTCACTTTATCTGTAGAAATTATCTGCAGAAATTACTTGAAGACTTTCTGTGCAGTGGATTCCCTGGTGAGGATTTGTGTTTCCACCAGGCTCCTACCGCATTCCCAACACCTGCCTACTTTAAAATAAAGGTCTGCCTATGGGTGTCCAAGCATTGAATTTCCAATCCAAAAAGTGGAAGTGCAGGCTTGAGATCAGGAAAACTCAGGAGACACCCTGTCTCTCCCTGCTTCATTCTGAGTCAATACCTAAGGAGAGAGAGTACCTTGTGGGAAAATAACCCCTCCCAGATTTCTCCGAAGGGTTTTTGTCATTCTTATTTGCATTTGGCTTTGTCTTCTATTTCCCAGACACATGTTGCCCAGTATCCCAGGCTCCTGCCCACTAGTTTACAAGCAGGCGACCTCAGAGCAATTGCCAGCTATCGGACTCGCTTATGAGTGAAGCCTTCTTTCTCATTGTTTCTAGTCTCAGCTTGTCCTCTATGGACACCAGCCTGGGTAAGCCTTAAAATCGTGTTTCAATTTTTTTTTTCCTCTTTGCATGAAGTAGCTATTTAATGTGTTTTCATTTTTACCCAATGTGGACAGGCCCTCTCCACTGGGAAGAGTTTCTGTGCACATCTGCCATGGTGTTGGAAAGGGAGGGGCCCTTTTGCCACTTGCATTACTTTTATGAACAGACCAAAATAAAATATTCTACGAAGTAAGAAGAAAGATTTGGTAAGACACTAATTTCCCTTAGAAAATTGTCAAATGTTTAAACAGAGTATTTTATAAATATAAGAGCAACAGTCATAATTGTCATTTCCATAAAATGAGATTTCCAGCAAGTCTGTCTCCGCATAATTTACCTTCTCTTTGTGTCAAAACAGAGCTCTCTTTGCTCTGAAGAAGCTCGAATCAATTTCTTTTTTTTCAAACCAAGGCGCAGGATATTCGGTCTGGCCCATCTGGAGCAACCATCCTTGAAGAGCATGTCATTCTACTTGGCTGCCTTTTAGCTTTGAGGTCTCTGTGTTTCACCTCTCCCAGCAGGAGAAGCATGCATGAAACACTTTTAAGAGTACGGCTCAACGAAGACATCTTGATTCGGAATTAAACCGAAAACCAAAAGCAAAGTTAATAGGCACGCATTAGCTGATTCTGGCACAGACTCATTAGCTCGTCAGCACAACACATCACTAGTTGGTCACTCTCTTGTGAAGAATAATGCAAACCACCCAGCCTTCCTACCACGGGGCTGCCTAGTGAGAGGCATGTGCTTTTTTTTCTCAGACCAGCTTGAAATGAGGCAAGTTTAATAGCAAGCAGGAAGAGCTTTATCTGTTACAATATTTGCAAAAGACAGTGGATAGGTCACTAAAATATACTTCTCCTTTCTTTCACCATTACTTGAAAAGTTGCAAACATGCCTTTTTGCATGGATAGCTCTCTTTTCTGTAGGTCAGTAGGTAATGTTGCCAGGGATAGCTGCTCTTAAAATTAAAGGACATGTAGATGTTCACATATTTATAATCACATATAAAAATTCTTCTCATTTTGATTAAATGATTCCCTCTAAAAGTGATATTCTAGCCCTGCTGGCTTGGATCAGTGGTTGAGTGTCAACCTATGAACCAGGAGATCAAGGTTCAATTCCCAATCAGGGTACATGCTCTGTTTATTGGCTCAGTCCCCAGTAGGGGGCATGATGGAGGCAGCTGATCAATGATTCCCTCTCATCATTGATGTTTCTATCTCTCTCCCTCTCCCTTCCTGTCTGAAATCAATAAAAATATATTAAAAAATAAAAAAGTGTTATTCTATTAGGGCTATGGGTGTATTTTTTTAAAAACTCTATTTCAACTCAGCTTTGCAGGGAACCCCTGAAATCGTATACTATTAAGGAAGATGCTTGGGGACTTAGCCACAGGAGCTTTGGAGTTGTTTGTAAGTCCAGTGCCTAGAAATAGAAAGTGTTAAAACATTTTCAACTTTCTATAGAAGGCATTCATTTGATCAATATTTATTATTTAATATGTCTTACCATGAAAGAAAGCATGAACAAGTCAACCATTAAGACATTAAGGGAATTGGATGCAAGTTACCTGAGAGTACTTGTTTAATATTTTCTTCTATAAGTAGCTTTATTGATTATACTTTCAATGCTTTGTCTATCTGCTTCAGTAATCTTCCTTCTTCCTTTTTTCCCTTCCTACATCCTCATCTCCCTCCTTCCTTCCCTCCCTCCCTTCTACCCTTTATTTTCAAACTCTCTCTCTCTCTCTCTCTCTCTCTCTCTCTCTCTCTCTCTTTCTCTCTCATTATATGAAAATATACTACTTCTATTTAATTAACCATTCTATCCTATCTAATAAAAGAGTAATATGGAAATTGACCATACATCCGCCACACCCACAAGCCATGCCCACAAGCCAATCAGGAGCGTGTGTGCAAATTAACCCAACCAAGATGGCTATGGCCACAGAGAGAGCAGGAGGGAGGCTTGGGTTACCCCTGCAATGGAGGAAGCCAAGCTTTTCACACACCTTGGCTGGCCCTGGTCTCTACTTAAGGCTACAAAGTTTCAATAATATAAGATAAATAAATTCCAACAAAAATGGCTGCCACCAGAGAATGAGCAGAAGACTTAGCTCTGCTCCAGGCTATAAAGTTTCAATTTTAGAAGATAAATAAATCCCACATACCAGGGCCTCTGCTTAGGTCGCCTGGGGGCATGGCTGGCCTGCAAACCACCACAGGCCCCTCACCCAGGCCGCCCCATGCCCCAGGGAACTCCTACCTTGATATGGGACACCCTTCAGGGCAAACCAGCTGGCTCCCACCCATGCACCACGCCTCTATCCTATCTAATAAAAGAGAAATATGCAGATTGACCATCACTCCAACACACAAGATGACTGCCTACATGTGGACACAAGATGGCCAGCAGGGGAGGGCAGTTGGGAGGAACCAGTTCTGCAAGGGAGAGTAGTTGGGGGTGATCAAGCCTGTAGGGGAGTGCAATTAGGGGTGACCAGACTGACAGAGGAGGGAAGTTGGGGGTGACAAGGCCTGCAGGGAAGAGTAGTTGAGGGGAACCCAGGCCTGCAGGGGAGAGCAGTTGAGGGAGACCAGGCCTGCAGGGGAGGGCAGTTAGGGGTGACCAGGCCCATGGGGGAGGGCAGTTAAGGGCAAACAGACTGGCAGGGGAGCAGTTAGGGGTGATTAGGCTGGCAGTCAGAGTGGTTAAGGGGTGACCAGGCTGGCAGGGGAGTGGTTAAGGGGTGATCAGGCTGGCAGGCAGAATCGGTTAGGGGCAATCAGGAACGCAGGCAGGCAAGCAGTTGGAAGCCAGCAGTCTTGGATTGCGAGAAGGATGTCCAACTGCCTGTTTAGACCCAATCCTGGGCAGTTGGATATCCCTCGAGGGATCCCAGATTGGAGAGGTTGCAGGCTGGGTGAAGTACACCATCCCCCTCTTTGCATGAATTTCATGCACCGGGCCTCTAGTTAGAAAATAAAGCTATTGAAACTCATGTTCTCCACTGCTTACTTGGTAGTTTAAACTAATGTCAAACAAAGAAATTAAGAGAATATATAAATAATTGGAAGGCAAGTGTTGAAAACCCAAGCCTGTTACATAATGATGTCAGGAATATGTACCTGCCAAGGAGTTCTTCAATAAGATAATTTTACTACCTTGAAATAGTCAGTGCTTCTGAGTATGATCCTCAATCATCAGAGTGATTCAGGGATGGTAGTTAAAATGCAGTTCCTGGGACCTGCCAGTACTCAAAGAATCTGATTTCGGAAGTATAAACTGGGACTCTTTATTTCTCATAATTAATAAGCTCTTTGCAGGATGACCAGAGTGATTTAGACCCCAGGGTGACGAGCCAGATGGCCCGAGTTTGAGTCTTGCTTTTTTCACTTGCTAGATGTGTGATTTTGGGAAAATTACTTAATCTCCCTATACCTCAATCTCCTCATATGTGAGGCAGCTATAATAATCGTGCTTGCTGGAGGAAACAAATAGCACAACACGAATAGTGTTTAGAAGAGTGGCTGGCACATAATTAACAACCTACAATGTTAACACTTATGATTCTATTTTTAACAATTAAAATGTTGGAACCCCAGAACATTTTCATCACCTGAAGAGCTCCTTGTGCCCCTTTGCTGGTCACTCCACCCTGGCTCCAGGCAACTACTAATCTGCCCTTTGTTAGTTTTTCTCTTTTATAAAATTTCATGTAAATGGAATCATGTGGTACAGACTCTTTAGCGTCTGTTTTTCACCCTCAGTATGTTTTTGAGATTCATCCATGTTGCTGTGTGTATTAGTAGTTCCTTCCTTTATATTGCTGAGTAGTATTTCATTATCTGAATATACCATAATGTGTTCATCCATTCATCTGTTGCTAGACATTTTAGTTCTTTCCAATTTGGGGCTGTTATGAATATGTTATGAATAGTCCAAATAGCTTATTTGTTGGCAGGCAGTGTTAATTTTTCTATTTAAAAAATATGAAGGCAAAGACTTAGGGTGTGCTCCTGTAAACATTCCCACGCCTTTCTTTCCTCTTAGGCATGCGTCTCATTTCACTCTAAGGTCCCCATAGGACTTACAACTAGGGGAGCAATGAGCAGAGGCAACTTCTCCTGGGCTAACCATCTTAATCTGTTTCCAGAGCCTCCTTTTCTATGACCTTTCAGGGAGCCAAAGTAGCTTCATCTAAGCTCCCCTGTTGCTTCTTCTGTCGTAAAAGCCCTTCCTTGCTTCACTGTCTTCAGCTTTAATAAACATACTCTCAAAATAACAATAAAACCAACAACATATTGCTTCTTGGCTTTTGGGTGAAGATTGAGTATAATATCTGTTCCTACCAGTTTAACATCTGATAAGTTGTCTATCTGAGGACAATATATTAAATGGCATTTTGGAGCAGGGAGGTAGAATAGAGCTTGCTCCATCTATACTGCACATCAACCGGGTATTGCTCTGGGAATGGTGCACACACAAAACACAGACTCAGAGTCTGTCTTTATATGGACAATTATTTTGGAATACCAAGAAACCTTGTAAAAGCAGGGTGGGGTGAGGGACTAATTTAGAGAAGGAAAAGCATCTGTGTCCTCACCAGCAGCACTTTTAATTATCATATTTCTACCAGCAGACCCCTTATGGCATATTAAGTATTCTCTAAAAAGATACAGGTGCTCTTTTCCGTGGCTTCTGATTCTCTACCAGGCTTTTGAATCCTTACTCGCAAGGTGAACATCCATGTCCTCTCCAACATTGCACCCAAAGCAACTTAAGGTTTTTAAAAACCATGCTCCACAAAATTCTTCCAGCCATTGCCATTTCCCCATCTGGAAGTTACTTTCACATTTTTAGGTATTAGTTACAAAAGCACCCCACTTTCCAGTTCCAAAATCTGTATTGGCTATCCATTGTTGCTTTAACAAATAACCATAAACCTAATCACTTAAGACAACATGCATGTATTATCTTCCATGGAAGTCAGATGTTTGAAATGAGTCTTACTGGACTAAAATCAAAGTGTTGGCACGCCTGTGCTCCTTTCTGGAGGCTCTTAGGCAGCATCCGTTTTCCAGGCTGATCCAGCTTCTCGAGGTGCACACATCCCTTGATAATAAATCTCTGCCATCTTCAAAGCCAGCAATTACAGGTTAACTCCTTTTCACATCACATCACTCTGACTCTCTCTGACTCTGACTCTTTTGCTTCTATCTTTCCTTTAGAACAGTAGTTCTCAACCTTTCTAATGCCGCTTACCCTTTAATACAGTTCCTCATGTTGTGGTGACCCCCAACCACAAAATTATTTTTGTTTCTACTTCATAACTATAATTTTGCTACTGTTAATGAATTGTAATGTAAATATCTGTGTCTTCCGATGGTCTTAGGCTCTAGAGCAGCAGTTCTCAACCTGTGGGACACGACCCACAGGTTAAGAACCACTAGCAGGGACACCTAAAACCATTGGAAAACACAGATATTTACATTATGATTCATAACAGTAGCAAAATTAGTTATGAAGTAGCAACAAAAATAACTTTATGGTTGGAGGTCACAACATGAAGAACTTATTAAAGGGTAAGCGGCATTAAAAAGGTTGAGAACCACTGCTTTAGAAGGACCTTGTGATTGCTATGGGTCCACTTAGATAACCTGGAATAATTTCCCCATCTCCAGGTCAGCTGATTAACAATCCTAATTCTTTTTAAAATATTTATTCTTATGGATTGCAGAGAGGAAGGGGGAAAGAGAAACATCAATGAGGAGAGAGAATCATGGATAGGCTGTCTCCTCTATGCCCCCTACTGGGGATCAAGCCCACAACCTAGGTATGTGCCATGATAGGAATGGAACCACAACCTCCTGGTTCACAGGTGGATGTTCAACCACGAGCAACACTGACCGGGCAACAATCCTAATTCTATGTGCAATTTTAATTCCCTCTTGCCAAGTGCCATGTAACATGATGTATTCACAGGTTTCAGGAACAAGGACGGACATGGGCATCTTTGGGTCAAGGGTTGTGGGTCATTTTTCAGCCTACCATTCTATTAACTGTTGAAGAAAACCACCTACTTTGAGAAGATATAGGACAACATTTCTATCACCATTAGAATCTTTTCAAGTCCACACTTCTTCATGTATGTCCTACCAGGACTAGAAATGTAGGGACTCCAACCTCACATGGTCTGCTTTCTCTAATTAAAACTTCACATTCCAAAAGAGACATTTTGGAGTGCTAAACATGGTCTCAATAATTACAAGCTAACAGTGTAAAATTAATTTCACTAGATGTGTTTAAGACAAAATTGAAAGAAAATAATCTTAAGGAGTGGAGTATTAAAGAGTAACAGAGGGAAAAGATAATGGAGTTGGTCTTATCTTTCTTGTATTGGACATGTTATCCTGATTTGACAAGTAGTACAATCAGTGGTTTGTTAAGTGGTAAAGAAAAATTCTGCTTTTGGCATATAAAAAAAAATGTATTCAATATGGTGCAATGGTCTTCCCATTTCTTCCCTCCTGCTGCATTGCCCCCTCACTCTTTCTCTCAATTCGTTTTAGTTTATGAACTTGTGGTTTTGGTTTATGAACTGGACCAAGAAACCAGTAGAAATAAATCCATTAGTCCCATTAATTTATTTGAACTGACATGGCAATAATATTCCAGAAAAGAGAGAGAGAGAAAGAGAAGCTGGTTCTAAAAATCTCTAGGATAAAGAGATTCAGACAACCTGTTCCGAGGTTTAGCATACTTAATGAGTTGATTGGAGATGAAGGGAGGGTTTTACAAGGGAGGATTTTGTTAAATGATTCAGTAGGTTTGGGGTGAAGCCTGATGTTCTGTATTTTTGACAAGATCATAGGTCATGCTGATGCTGCTGATACCCAGATCACACCCTAAGTAAGAAGGGTTAGATCATGTCTTTGGTTGGCACTGGCATTTGCAAGAGTGTCATTTGTACTATTGTCATTGTGAGCATAAGAATACAAAGCATCTTTTCTGCCTGAGCTGAAAAATTTTCCCAGGATGGCTTTAAACTGAATGCACGTTCTTGTTAACATTTTTATTAAATTGTTATGACAACTCTCCTATTCTCAATGAAGTGGAGGTAAGTAGGTTTTAACCTACATATCATCTACAAGACAGAAGAATGGACCTTGAGGGTGATGGCATATTCAGGTATGCATTTATCTACTTGTTACAGAAGACCAAAGAAATACCAAGCATGCTTCCTAGAGAAAGGGAGGGACTTCGTTTATTAACACTAGTGGACTCCGGGAATAATTCCCAAATTAGAGTGAAGAAACATGCAGAGAACCTATCTATATATATCCCTCTAGGGTCTTTGTCTTGCAGATATGCCCTCTGCCCCCTTCGTGGCCCTGCAGGAAGGCCCCCAGGTATCAGGCCACATCCAATGGTCCCATCCTGGCACCAGCATAACAACCCTCCCGCCCCAACCTCCCCTTGCCCCCCGCCAGTGCGTTGTTCACAGTTCCATGGCCTCTGCATTTAGATAACAAGTTCTGCAAGACCACTTTCCTCCTCACACTCAACAGTCATTTTACTGTATTTCTATTATGAACCATGCTCACTGCTAGGCACTTAGGCTGCAGAGATTAGTTCCCTAGTGGGAAAGATTACTTTTCTGGTGCATACAATTACTTATGTAGTGCAAAAGTACACTCGTTACTTTTTCAGGGCATATCAAAGATCCAGATTAGGGAATGTCTTTCACAATCACCTTTTGGAGGTTCCACCCATCCTTAACCCTAGATTGGTTGCTTTCCCCACATATCCCTATTCACAAAGGATGGAAAAACACAAAACTGTCTCCAGCTGACAGTCTACCCTTGGTAAAACCGAATAGCCCCTGGCAGAAATTACTCTGGTTAAAAGCAATACTTACAAAGAGGTTGAGTGTGCTACAGAATGTGAGGATAGTAAAAGCAGAAGTTAGCAGCTTTAGCAAATCTCATTCCAGGATTAAAGGAATATTAAGAGTCATCCTATAGACTCTAAAACCCCACAAGTTTTATCTAAGCCTACAGTGCATGGCAACTAGAGGCCATTTGGACCCAACTGTTCTTTGCATCCTCTCCCTCATACTTGTAAATTTTACTTTGTATTTTTTACCAACTGATACCATTTTTTGTTTCTTGAATATCCATTTCATGCCTTCCCACCTCCATGCCTTCGTCCAGACTGAAAAAAAAAATAAAGCAAAACAAAAACAAACTATATTTTTTCCAAATATCACCAACCTTTTAAGGTTCAACTCTACAGCTGCTCCTTTATGAAGTATTTCTCCTTCTGTGCTCTCATATCCTTGAATTTATTTTTAAAATAGCATGAGATTCTTGTTCAATGATGTGCTAGTGATTATTTTCTTTTCTACCTTTTAGATCTTAAATTCTAAGCACCCTGAGGAGAAAAGCTTTATTGACACCAGATTATCAAAGGTGGATGGGCTGGAAGTTGAGGAAAAGCTGGTTTCAGAAGTGGCAAAGTTTATTCAAATGTTTTTTAATTATTTAAATGTCTTTGTTTTTTTTCTTTGCTTATTCTGTTACTTGTTATGAGAAGATAATAGTAGGCAAAAATGGGAGAAAATTGCAAATGTGCTAAGTCTCAAATGAGATCAGATTATGTGGTAGGTTTGGGGAGAAATAGAAGAATTGGAACAATTTGTCTCAGAGTTACTAAGTTTGAAGAAAGATCACATAATTATGATTAATTGTGAATTCACAATAAAACCATATGAGATTTTTTTAAGTCAGAAAGATGACTTCAAACACTGTATCAGAACTTATTTTTCTGTGCTGGAATACACAGCACATGTACACTCCTCTCCCCCAACAACAACAACAAATAGAACTATATATTTATGAAACCAAGCAGAATCAGGACCTTACTGGACAGATGTAAATATCTGCAACCATTGAACTCCACTTGTAAGAGCAGATGGGGTGAAACCTGGAAACCAGGACAAGAAAATCATTCCTGCAGATATCAACTTCGCTGCAGAAATGTTGGAATGTTTAACTATGGTAAACTCCAGTTTTTCTGGACCAGAGCGCAGTGGAGAAGATTTTTTTTTTTAAGTAGGCCAAATTTTTCTTGAGTCTCCTCCTTCCTTTTTTCTTTCTCTTCTTTTCTGTCCTTTCGCCTTTGTCTTCACAGAGTAACTGTTGGGATGGCTATTGGGTAGCTGCAGGGTCCAGGAGTCAATTCCCCTGCCCTAGTCTGGTTGTAGTGGGTGGGACTCAGCTCAGAGGTGGTTTTCCACAAGCAGATTTCTATGCTGTTTTTGTACACGTTCCGGGAGCTAGACCGGAGGCCAAAAGCAGGCAACAGCTGGGGAGCCGCCCCATGCGACCTCCACCTGCACCGAGAGGAAGAGGGAGCTCCGCCCGAAGCCTTCGGCGCAGCTAAAGGACCCCGAGTGACCTCACCATGGTGCGTTTTAGCCGCTACTTTCTTTTTCAGTTTTTCGATGGAGGGAAGGGGAGGGGTTCTGAAAAAGAAGTCCAGTGTAGTAGGGAGAGGAACTGCCAGGGATCTTTTGGGGTCATCGCCTAGAGAGACACGAGATCCAGGGAGAGATCGCTACCAGAACGCTTGAATGGGAATCGTGTTTGAGAGGCACGCGTCCCGCCCAGCCTGTTGAGCAGGTAGACAGGAGTGAGCCCGCGTGTGAGCGCGGCGGCCGCGTGTGCGGTGGGTGCACTCACGCAGGGACCGGCAGGTGCCACCGAGGGTCTCCGCCCCCGCCCACCGCCTCCCGCCCTCATACCCACTCTCTTTCTGCGTTCGCAGTGCGGATTTGCAAGGCGCGCCCTGGAGCTGCTGGAGATCCGGAAACGCAGTCCCGAGCTCCGCGAGGCCACCGAGTAAGTGGTCACTGCACACCCGCGCGGGTCGCGTCCCCAGAGGGCGGGTCGCTCTCCCCGTGCCCTCCTCCCGCTATCCCTACCCCGGGAAGCCTACTTGGTGCTCCCACCTGCCCAGTCCCGGGGGGATTGGGGAGACGGGGTCGGTTCCCACGCTGGGAAGGAGCGAGGGAACAAAGGAGACGGCGCCCACGAGCCCGGCTGAGGGCCTGGGAGACCCTACGACGCCCGAAGGACCAGGGCTGACGGGGGTGGGCGCCGGGCCGACCGCGCCGGCGGCTGCGCCAGTGCAGCGGGGCCGTGAGAACGCGCGGGGCGCGCCGGGGCCGCCGCTCTCCCACGGCCTGGGCGCCCCAGCAGCTCCGTCTGCCAGCCCCGCGCGGCGCCACGGCCTCGGGCGCACGGAGGGTGAGCAAAGGGACACGGGACCTCAGAGCCTGGGCGTTACTGCAACTTCGTCCCTCGGCTACGGCGTAAGTGAGCCATTCGCCCTCCTCCAGAGCAAACAGCTACCATCTAAGGATTGCTTAGAAAGCAGCCAGGAACTTACAGTGGCTGCTCAAGGGGCTCAACTGAAGAGTAAGTGTGTGTGTGAGTGCGTGCGCGCGCGCGCGTGTGTGTGTGTGCACACGCGCGTGTGTACGAGTGTGCGTGTATGTGTGTGTGAGTACATGTGTGTGCGTGTGTGTGAGTGTGTGTGTATGTGTGTGTGAGTGCGCGCGCCCGTGTGTTAATTACTGCATGGCAGTCTAATTTCTGTTGTCTATGACTGCCTGCCGCACCTGGGGAAACAGTGCCCAAGGGGTCACCACCCTCTCTGCGCAGCACGTCTGTGCCTTGAGCCTGTAATCCATGGGCTGAGCAGCCTCACTGTGACATCCGTGTAAGGGGCTAGAGCAAGGGGATCGTGTGGTTTCTGGCTATGCACGCATGTGTCTTTTTCTTGCTCTCTTGTTTTCACATTTGATCCTTCATTTTGCACTCGTTAAGCAGTTTACATCTTCTGAGGTCAACCAGAAGGTTGTAAATTTCATATATATGTCTATAAATATAAATATAACTGAAACTATATATATTAAATTAGAGCTTTATTTATAACATATGAGGGGTGTTTTTTTTTTTTTTAGATTTAGTTCTCTGATAGTGATTTCATTAAATATCCACCTACTTATTAGAACTAGTCTTGGTAGGAAAATCGTTAACCCTCTGATTACATATATAAAATTTTGAAGCATTTAATGATAGATGTAGATTTAATATCTTCATTCATAAGATACAATTAATCTGTTGCTTTTCCTAATATGGTTATATTTTTTTCCTTCAGCTGTGGTATTTCAGGTATTATATTATGGAAGAGTGGTCAAAACCATTAGCAACGTAAAAACAATACAAAATGTCTAAAATTCCAAAGCAAACCTTATTTGTCAGAAAGCTATATAACTTTACCACTTTTCAGAGGAGGTTGCCTGTTTGGTCTGTGTTCTGCTCAATTACCAAACAGCTAGTTCTGTGGCTAGTCCTGACGTCTGTCCCTGAAATTGTATTCACACATCTGAGTTGCTGCATTTTTAGAGAAATAGTCCAGAGCCCTCAGATAGCCAAAGATATATGTGACTCCATAGAAAAACAAGAACCACAAAGTTAAAATATATAAGGTACACTTTTTCTTGTCAAAACAGCAGGCTTTCTACATAAAGTCTTGTGGCAGAAGAGTAGGAGAAACTCTAGAATAAGTAGTGTTACAGTAATGAGACATGTCATTGAGAATAAACCCACTTGTATGATTTTAAATATGTCAGATAGGAAACTTAGGTAGGTGCAATTTATTTAGTAGAAACTTATAAGGAATAAATGGGTATCTTCTGTTTCTTCTTGGACTGTAAGATCTCTTTCTGGTCTGGTGTATGACAAAGAAGTAAAATTATATTTCTCACTTTGAAACCCAACAAAAATATAAAGTACTTATGCTTGCTGTGGTGTTTCATAGTGTATGAATGCAAAGAGCCCCTTAAAGGCCCTGTTTCTAAATGTCCAGGAAGAAAATGATTGGTCTAAGACAAGTGTCATTTACAGAATGCAGAAGGAAATGTAAAGATATTCTACTTATACCTGGCAATGCCAAAGGAAAAAGAAATGTAGAAAACTTCAAATGCTTATTACTAATATTTCTTATAACTATGATTTATTTAATTGATCTTGCTTTAAGGTGTTATTTTGAAACCTGTTTTAGTTAATATTACCTTGTACTAAAGAAGCAATAATTAAAATTAATTTATATTATGACAATGCCAATAAAACATTATATGACTAAAGGTCAACAATTTTGTCATAGACACTTTCAAGCAAAAATATTTATTTAGTATTGTGTTTTCTTGATTTTGTCTGAAATCATATAGGATAAATTAAATTCTATATTTACATTTGTAGGCTGCATTCCCTAACAATTAATGTGAGCATAAGGAGGAGAATACTGACATTTTTACAAGTTATTTAAAACAACAGCTATACCCACAAAATTTCTATTTAAACTTTTTCTGAAATACATAAAAATCAAATTAGCTTTAAGAATTTATTTCTTAGAGAGAAATGGAAATTTAAAGCAATATTTAAAAATTCTAAGCCAAAAACTGTGTTACTGATGGGATAAAATTTTGGAGGAAATTATTTATTCAGAATATTTCCTGTATGCCAGATTTTCCAGAAAGTTTCTATGCTTTTCTTTTATCTGCTAGGATATATAACTTTTATAGTACAGATTTTCTATCACTTAAATTATAAATATTTACCCAAGAAACATTTTTAAACATTACTATTTATTAATTTTCTGCATAATTATAGAAACTGATATTTTTAATTCTAAATTATCAATAATTTCAATGCTTATTAGTCTTTAGCCCATGTAGATTTATTCAGTAAGTATTGATTAGGTGCCTGTCCAATAATTTTGTTTTGGATATCTTCATTTTGACCTGATGGAAGAAGAGGTTTTGGCATTTTTTAGTTCTTTAGATGAGCAAATTTAGTTGCCTTAGTTTGGCTTGGAGTAATTTTTTGACTATCTTGAATCACATTTGTTCTATTTCTCTCAAACAGTTTGGAAGTATCTGACTTATTCCATATTTCTTCTCTCTCTCCTGGTTTCAGGCCAATAGGTTTTATCTTCCTATGGATAGGATTATTTACAAGGAGTGAAGAGCTATAGACTACATTATAAAACTCAAGGGTCTCTGGGTCATGGCACACTTCCCCCCGTCCCCAAGTCCTTACCATAAATATGTGATTTTCACTGCTCGTAATTACGAACTTTACCAATCTGGAATGCTTTCTGGCCATTAATAATCTTTTTTAAAAAATATTTTATTGATTTTTTTTTTAACAGAGAGGAAGGGAGCGGGATAGAGAGTTAGAAACATGGATGAGAGAGAGACATCAATCAGCTGCCTCCTGCCCGCCCCCAACTGGGGAGGTGCCCTCAACCAAGGTACATGCCCTTAACCGGAATCGAACCTGGGACCTTTCAGTCCCCAGGACAACGCTCTATCCACTGAGCCAAACCAGTTTCGGCCATTAATAATCTTTTATTAAAAGGAACCTCCCACCCCCCTTTCAGAAAATCAAAGACAACTCAGATTAATTAGCTCACATACCACCTCTTTCTTCTCACCACAGTAGGAATTAGCAAGAGGCCAACAGAAGACAAAGGCTTGGAGAGTGAACAACCTGGGGAGAGAAAGTTGGGTAGATCAAGGAAAACATCTTAATCCTGAAGTTATTTCCAGGTCTGACCCAACCTACATATTCCCTTTCGCTATGCTACATTGCATTAAAGATACTTATCTTACTGAACTCCAGCTTCCCTCAGTATATTCATCATTGGGCTCAGTGCTTGGCACAGAGTAAGTGTCTAATAAGTGTGATTTGTGTGATTCTTGTAATTATTGAATTACGTTTTTTTGTGCCTTGATCCTATAGGTTGGTCTGTTTAAGAATGCAGTTTAAAGAATGATATTCATTTTGCAATGACCCTACAGGGAATATTATGGTTTTCTCTCAGATTGGTCTTGCAGCCTATTCAGAACTGCTTGTAAACTATATTTCTCTCACCATTGCCCAATTACTCATTGTCCTTTTAACTTTACAACCTTCATTAATGTTATCTATCCTGTCCCCATTACCAATGCTTAACAACCTGAACATTCCACTGTCCTTAGGAATCTTAAAAACAATGGAGGTTTTTCTTCCTTCACTTTAGTCAGCTGGAATTTTTCAGGACTTCATTGAACATCTGTGTGTCTGGCTTTCACAGGACCTAACCTTGCTGCCCTTCCCTTCAGGAATCCACTGGTATTCACCGACCTAGGCCTTCATGTCACTCAGAATGACCACAGCTGAAAAAGCTGAGAAGCTCATATTCTGTTTCTGACCACAATCGCCTGTCCTTCCAATAATTCCACCCACTCGCCGTTACCTGACACTATCCTCTTCCATTATTTTTCTTCGGCCACTCTTAATTTTCTCATATTTCACTTTTTACTTATCACAATAGTTTTAGCAATGTCAACTCTGCTTCCACCCTCAAATTGCCATCCCCTAGAACCTGATTCACTCTAACCTGATTCAGTTAAAAGGATGGTTAATCGTGCTAGGAATTTTTTTCTTTCTTCGATAATTCCATATCAAAATCTCTATAATACATGTTACAGATTTTTTCCAGGTTTTCCAGCCCACTCAAATTATCCTTACTTTTTTCTTTCCTGGCAGATAAAGTTATTTCTGAATTCATAGAGAATATGAAGATTAATTTAGGCCAACTATTTATCATGATTGATCTTCAATGTAGGAAGCATGTCTCTATTTCTTCTGTTCTGAGCCTAAGAACTCTTTTCTTACATTGAACTATACTATTTGTCTCTATCAATTTATATCCCAATTTTTACCTCTCAGAATACCTTTACAAAATGCTTTTATAGATGACAGCTCTTCCAGTCCCTTTGGTAGTATTCAGTTCCTTCAACTCATCCTGAACTGGCAAGGTTTGAGAGTTTCATTTGTCCTTTGCACTCATACTATACTATTTAATTATGCTTTTTTTTTTTGCTTCTTCTTATGCAAATGTATTTCTCCACAATTGTATACTTGGCCACTGGATTTGGGACTTTTAAAAATACTGCAATTAAATTTAATCTTTACCTTTAGTTAGTCGATTGTTTCAGAAGGTCAAGTTATTTTTGGTTTCTGAGTCTATGATACAGATAAGCAATTCTTCTCAATGTAGAGGCCTTAACAGACTTGGTCAGGAAGTAATTAATAGCTTCTTCTGAGTAAATGTGTTGAATGCTGAAGTGAAAGGACTTTTGGCATGATGCTGGCTACCTTCCTCTTGCTTTTCAAGAGTCCATGAATTAGTCCCCTTTATACGGCTGTTCAACCAGTTATATAGTCAAGTAACTCTCTTTCCTCAGAGTTTGCATTCTTTTGTGTGGCCCAGGAGTATATTCTCACACACTTGGTCAAATTCCTTGCTGAAATGCATTTCCACTTTCGGCAGAATAGATATCAAGTAACCTTATTAAAACCAAGAGAAAATAACATGAGCTTGTAGGTAACGACACTTTACATTTTGAGTGCTCACATTCCATAGTTTTAAGAATCTCTTGAGAGTCATGTCTGGAATTAATGTCAAGCTCTCTGGAGTTGCTGGAATCTACCTTCTCTATTTTGAAAATTGAGACAGTGGCTTTTTGTTCTCTGTCAACCATTGTATTCACTGTAGTATCTGTAAAGATAATTTAAAATTTTCATTTACTGTACCTACAAATGCTTTCAGTACTTTGCAGTAGAATTTCTCCAAATTAGTGAAATCAAACTCATTTAGAACATTTAATGTCCTGCTATATCTTGGGCTTTAAATTTTATAATTTTTACTTTTGTTTTACTTTTGAATATTATTATTTTGAATATTATTTTTTGATGAAACAGAATAAGAATAGAGTATTATTATTTGAATTTCTTCATTCCTGTATCAGTGAACTTTCTATATCTAATAAAAATGCCATTATCACCACTTTAATAATATTAACAAGAAGGAAAAGAATATTTTGAATTTGTAATTTTTAGAAGCTTAGCTTGTTTTATGTTTTATGATACTCTTCTCAGAGGTCTGTCACCTTTTGTACTTCTCACAATGAAGATTATAATGGATTATGCTTGTCAATGCCAGAAATACAAGCAAAGTTTACAGCATGGTCCCTGACTTGAGGGAATTTAAAGTCTGCATATGGAGATAAGAAAACCCAGAAATAGTCTCAGAATTGTACATGCCAGCACTTAACAATCAGCTTGATATTTGTGGTGCAATTTTAATAACTGCTAAACAACTTAAAGGAAGAGAGAGAATTCTGCAAAATGGAGATATTGAAGAAGGCTTTCTCCATAACATGGAGCACTTGTTGAGATTTCAAAACAGGTGTTGGACTTTGCAGGACTTGTAGGGTTTAAATACAGAGAATATCGTAAGAGTGTTTTCTAGACAGAGCAAAGGAGCACCACAGAAAGCAGGTGAGTGTTGTGTGTGTGAGTGTGTGTGTGTGTGTGTGTGTGTGTGTGTGTGTGTAGTGTGAGGTTTGTGTGTGTGTGTGTGAGACCAAGGCATGGAAGGAGAAAGGGTAACACCAAGTCTTTTTAAGCCACAGCTTTGAAGTATTTTTTTTTGTGTGTGTGTGGAAAGTACTACTTCCCTTCTCCTTTTCTAGATTTTCTTTTCTCTTGCTAGATCTTTGAGAGGCCCACTTATCCTTTAAATCTCTACTTCTTAGAAACTTTTCCTGACCTTCCAAGTCTGCCTTGAGTGCCTTCTATGTTTTCCGTCAGCTCCCTGTACTTCCCTATCACATTATAAAGCTCTACTACAATTGCTTGCTGAATTGTCTATTTTCCCCATTAGCTTCATACCCTAGGAGCAGGTATTATTTCTGTTCAGTTCTCACTCTATTCATAGACACCTAATAGAAGTGCTACATGGATCATAAGCACTCAGTAAAATTGTGTGAGATGATATGGGCCTGCTTGGAGCAATGAAGTTATGCTGGAGAATATTTATAAAAAGATTGAAGGAAAGAGGGGTTAGATTACAACAAGACCAGAATGGCAGGCTGACTCTGCTGTATTAGGAAATGTGGAACCATTTTGTTAATTAGATCTTCATAAATCAGTTTCAAACTATCCAAAGTTAGACATGCATTTCTAGACTTAATGAGGAAATTTGTCTCCTTACTTTATATCAGGTATTTCTATTTGTGAAATTGAGAAACCCTGTAACTTAAATACTACGTGTTTTTATTAGACAAAATTTGTTATTTTACTAATCTGGTTTTATATGTATGCACTGAAATTGTCAGCTGCTTATTGTTCTCAATTTTCAACCAGTTTGTATTCATGCTCTATTATAATTAGTTAAGTGTATGGTTTATACATCGTTAGTAAAACATAGGACAGGGAATTTCATTAAGTTGTGTATTTGTGAGTGTAAAGTTCAATCAATATAGCAACATTTTTGAAGTATTTAGAAGGTTAAAAAGTAACCTAAAAGAGATTTAGATAACACAATAACATCAATACTGGCTCAGTCAAGATTTAAAGCAAGGTAGATTGGATTATCGTTATCTATTTGTAAATGCGATTAGCAAAAGACAACCTTCCCAATGAAAACTCTTTAATTTAAAACTTTTTTAATGTGTTAAAATATTTATAGTGACTAAGTATAAGTAACATTCCTCTTTGTCCACTTCTACCCCAAATAACAATTTAATATACCACAACACTTATTCCTGTGGTGTTTTTTCCCCTGTGGTAGCTATGGAGAATATTATTTTTCTTGTTAACCCTCATCAAAGGATATTTTTTCCACTGATTTTTAGAGAGAGTGGGAAGGAGTTGTGGGGGTAGGGGGAAACAGAGAGAAACATCAATGTGAGAGAGACACATAAATTGGTTGCTTACCTCCCAAGTCTCTACTCGGGCTGGGGATTGAACCTGCAATCCAGGTACATGCCCTTGACCAGGAATTGAACCCAAGACCCTTCATTGCACAGGCTGATGCTCTAACCACTTAGAAACACTGGCCAGGGCTGAGAATAATATTCTTAAGATCTTTTTGTGTCATGTTATGCTAGAAGATATTCAGCATTAGTATATAGAACAGCTGTGATATTTCTTGATGGAGTTTGTACTTTGGTTGGATAGCAAATTATCACAACTGAAGTTGCTGCCTTTCTCTCTCTTCTCTCCACTCCCCCTTTCCAAGCTATCAGAATTTATTCTGATTTGACTGAGTTACCACCAAAAGCTTACCTGCCTGCTTGGCCAAGAGCAAAAAGGACATAAATGAGGGGTATGGTGAGGCCACCCTCTCACAAAAGTTTCTCTTTCATTGTCCTGCCCCGAGGCCTAAAATGCCCTGGGACCCTTGCAGTATTTTGAATTGTATCTCTTAGAGACCAGGGGATAACTGCTTTACCCAGAAGAATACCACAACCTTGTTTGCCCAACAGCAGAAGTCACTTATCATATACCCTTCAGCCTTCCATGAAGAGCATGGTTTCTTGGATATAGATTTTTAAAGTTAACAGAAAAAGGAAACCAGAAGACCCAATACGTGGGGCATAGACAAGAAAGGTGGCTACAAGTTGGGGGCATTGGGCAACTCTATGGTGCTCAACAGGAAGAGGAAGGTCAAAGAAAAGCAGAGAAGGTCCTAGAAAGAACTGTTTTTTTCTCATTTTTGTTTCTTATTTTCTTCATTGCTAATGAAGAAATGTTCCAAGAGGGTGAGGGCATTTATAACTTTTTTTCGCACCAGCAGGTTGTGGCCTTCATTATCTATTTAAATCAAACCAGAGTAACATTGGCTGAGTTATCTTTATCTCCCTCTCAGGTCTGTTTTCATGCCTCGTGGAAACTGGTAGCTGCATGTTGTCACAGTCCGTTTTACACACAGCAAAATGGTGCCTGGCTGTTATTCTTAACATCAGCTGTCCTTGATAAATAATCATTGGGCAGTGTTATCCATCAAGAGGTTTTGCTTCGTACTATGTGCTCAAGGCCATTTTAAGTGGTGCAGGAATCATGCACTGTTCATAACTTCAAACAGGTAATCTGACAGCCTAGCTCTGCCACTCACTGTCTGGATCATTCTCTTACTGGAATATTATGTTAGAGCTATATTGTCTCCACTGTGATGTTTACCTTGATCTTTTTTGTTTCTGATGTTAGGCTTCTTATATACTTTTTTTTCCCCTAATGTTATATCCTTCTTTTTCTCTTTTCACTTTCTTATTGAATTTATTGGGGTGATATTGTTAATCAAGTTATATAGATTTCAAGTGTACAATTCTATAATACATCATCTGTATTGTATTGTGTGTTCACCACCAGGAATCAAGTCTCCTTCCCTCACCATTGATGTCCCCTAGACTCTCTTCTACCCTCCCCCAGCCAACCCTCTTTCCCTCTGGTAATTACCCTGTTGTTGTCTGTGTAGATGAGGTTTCCTTTCCTTTTATCTATTTCTATTGCTCAGTGGAAATTTCCTGTTTATGTGTGCTACCCAACTCCGCCACTGGATTCTGTAACATATTATCATGGTTATTTTTAAGTTCCTATCTGATAACAACAGCTGGGACATTTTTGGTTGATTTCTATTCATTGTTTTCTCTTTACCCTGGGTCACTTTTCTTTTTCCCCTCTTCATGTGTCCTCTATGTGTCACATGGGTGTATGTGTCTTATCACACATGTATATTAATTAGCCTGCAAGTGTGGAAGAATGAGTCAAGCTAAGTTATGGAGCACCTCAGGATTCTAGTCTGTCATACATCACTTCCAAGTTTGATAAACATTAACCAGTTTCTCTTGACCTCTGTCTATGGGAGATTCTGTCACTTTCTACCACTTGATCTGAGCTGAAAGTAACCATGACTTTCATCTCCCCTAGGGCCTGTTATTTATTTATTTTGGAATCTAGATCATTTAGGTTTCTTTGAGTCCTTGACTGAGTTTTTTTTTTTTTAATGACTTGGCTAATGTATAACTTATGTACAATAAACCTCACAGATGTGAACTATGCAGTTGAATAAATTCTGACAGATGTATCCCTCTGTGAAACCACTACACAATCAAGATAAATAACATTCCCATCACTCCTAAAAGCTTTCTTGTGTTTCTTTCCAATCTCCTCTGTCCCTAGACAATTATTGGTCTTCCTTCTGGTCTTATAAATTTGATTTTTATCTTGATTTTTTTTTTAATCCTCACCCCAGGATATTTTTTCCATTGATTTTTAGAGAAAGAGAGACTGTGTGAGGGAGAGGGAGAGACAGAGCGAAATACCAATGTGAGAGAGACACATAGATTGGTGGCCTCCCTTATGCCCCAGGAGCTTGCAACCGAGGTCCGTCCCCTTGACCTGAATTGAACCAGGGACCCTTTAGTTTGCAGGCCGATGCTCTATCTACTGAGCCAAACTGGGTAGGGCTGCAGTAACCACATTTTAAAGTACTATTACCATATACAACCTTGTTTGTGTGAAGTCTCACACAGCACAATTATCTACTCTGCATATATCTGCTGAGTAATAGTTTTTTACATGTATGGCTATACAACATCATTTTATTCATTTATATGATGAAAGATATTTCAATAGTTCTGGTTTTTAGCTATTACAAATAAAGTTGCTCTGAACATTTACATACAAGTATTTGTTGGAATATAGTGTTTACCTTTCTCTAGGGTTAATCCCTAGGAATGGAATAGCTAAGTGGTATGATAGGATATATTTATTATTTTAAGAAACCACCAAACTGTTTTCCAAAGTGATTGTATTTTCTTGCAGTCCCTCCAGCAGTGTCTGAGAATTTCAGTTATTTCACCTCAGCACTAACTCCTGGCATTGTCAAACTTTTAAATGTTAGGTATTCTAGTGGATTTTTGCCTCATGGCTAGTAGTATTGAACATCTAAAGAGTTATTTATTGGCTATTCATATATTTTATTTAGTAAAGTATCTGTTCAGATCTTTTGCCCATTTTTAAAAAATGTATATTTAGTGTAAAAAGTATTATAGATGTTCCCTTCCCCACTCCCACACTGTTGTCTCCTTCTATCCCACTCCTTCCCCCTCCCACACTGTTGTCTGTGTTCATGGATTATGCATATATGCATACAACTTCTTTGGTTAATCTCTTCCTATCTCCCCTCTCCTCTTCCCTCTGAGATTCCTCAGTCATAATCTCACTTATAAGTGGAAACTAATGAACAAAATAAGCTGATGAACAAAATAGATCCAGAGACATGGAAGCATGGAATAGACTGAGGACTCTTTTTGTCCATTTTTAAATTAGTTGATTGTTTTCTTATTTAGCTATAAAACTTTTTATAATCTGGATTTCATTTTGTTGATACATGTGTGGCAAATGTTTTCTTCTATTGTGTGATTTGTCTCTTTGTTTACTCAATGGTATCTTTTGAAAAGTTTTCAAAACTCAAAGTGATATAATTTTAACTTGTGCATTTAGGTCTGTGATCCATTTAGAATTAATTATTGTGTATGATCTGAAATATGGATAAAAGTTCATTTTTTTCCATATGGATATGTACTCAGGTTTTTCAACATTATTTAATGAAAAAGCTTTCTCTTCCTATTGAATTGCCTTGATACATACATTTGTTGAATAATGAATAAACAATTGTGGACTTGTTTTTGAACTCTTAATATATATATTTCAGAGAGGAAGGGGGAGAAAGAGATAGAGAGAGAGAATGAGAGAAAGAGAGAGAAAAAGAGAGAGAAACATTAGTGATGAGAGAGAATCATTGATTGGCTGCCTCCTGCATGCCCCACACTGGGATCAAGCCCACAACCCAGGCATGTACCCCAACTGGGAATTGAACAGTCACCTCCTGGTTCACAGGTCATCATGTTTTTGGACTCTTTGTTCCATTGATCTCTGTTACACATTTCAAACTAATATCAAACTTTTTGATTATTGTAATTTTATAATGAGTTTTAAATTAGGTGTGTGCTTTACAATGTTTTCTTCCTTAGTATTGGTTTATCTAGTCTATGGTTTTCATTAAATCTTAAAAAGATGAATACTAAATACTAAAATACTAAGAAGCTGGCTGAGATTTTGATTGTGATTGCATTGATTCTTCAGATCATTTAGGGAAAGTTGAAACCTTAACAATATTGAGCCCGGTATATCTTTCTGTTTGGCTTTTTAAAAATTATTTTATCAATGTTTGTAATTTAGCAGTCTTACAAGTCTTTGGTTAGATTTATTTATAATTATTTTATATTTGTTGATATTATTATAAAAGGACTAGAGGCCTGGTTCACAAATTTCAAGCATGGGAAGGAGGTGTGTATCCCTCAGCCCAATCTGCACCCTGTCCAATCTGGGACCCCTCTAGGGACATCCCTTTCACAATCCAGAACTGCTGGCTCCCAACTGCTTGCCTGTCTGCCTTCCTGATTCCCCTTACTGCTTTTGCCTGCCAGCCTAATCACCCCTAACCACTCTCCTGCCAGCCTGATTGATGCCTAACTGCTCCCCTGCCAGCCTGTTTGCCCCTAACTGCCCTCCCCTCAGGCCTGGTCACCTCTAACTACCTTCCCCTGAAGGCCTGGTCCTCCCCCCCCACTCCTCTCCCCTGCAGGCCTGGGTCACCCCTAACTGCCCTCCCCTACTGGCCATCTTGTGGCAGCCATCTTGTGACCACATGGGGGCAACCATATTTGACCATATGGGGGCAGCCATCTTGTGTGTTGGAGTGATGGTCAATTTAGATGTTACTCTTTTATTAGATAGGATTTTAAAAAATATAATTTCTCAATTGTTTACTATCAGTACAGAAATTACAATGGACTTTTAAAAAGTTAGTTTGTATCCTGCAACCTTGCTAAAATTACTTCTTAGTTCTAGTTGTTATTTTGTAGATTCTCTTGGAAAATTTCACATAAATAATTATATATACATAAAATGCAGTTATACTTATCTCTTTCTAATCTTATTGCCCCTTTCCCCCCAGGTCTATAGCCAAACTTATCCCCAGGTCCCAAGGCAGGGGGCTCAGGGCCCCTGAGCTGTGGAGCTTGTTGGGGCAGCCATCTATTGCCTTTTTCTTCTTATTATTTCAATGACTAGGACCTAACTTCAGTACAATGTTGATTAGATGTGAGGAATCCTTGACTTGTGTTCCTCATCATAGTCAAAGTGTTCAGTCTTTCACTTTAAACTATGACTTTAACCCAGCTGGTGTGCTCAGTGGGTTGAGTGTCAGCACATGAACCAGGAGGCTCATGGTTTGAATCATGGTTAGGGCATATGCCCAGTTTTGGTCTCCATCCCCAGTGTGGGACAAGCTGGAGGTAGCCAATCAATGATTCTCTCTCATCATTGATGTTTCTTTCTCTCTCTCTCTCTCTGAAATCAATAAAAACATTTAAAAAAATAAAGTATGACTTTAACTGTAGTTTCTCAATATATGTGCTCAGATAGGTGGTTTTTTTTTTTAACCAATATAGCTATGATCATGCAGTTTATGAAGCTAGTTCTCATTATTAGGGTTAGAGTGTAATTCTCTTGTGATTTTATACAACCTAATCAGAACAAGAGTCTTTGTCTTTCACTTTTTTTTTTTAGCTAACTTTGCAAACTGTATAGTAAATATTCTTGTTTAGAGAAAGCTACCCATAAGCATACATACATCAAAAGATTTCTAATCTTCAAAATCTTTCTTACAAACTTTCTATTTCTCTTAATATAATTAGTCTTAAAGTAATCTTCACTTATTTACACTATAATATTTCCTCCATAATTTCTTACATTATTCTTCTTTTACTGTATTATTATTGAAATTTGTCTCATAAAAGTCATGTATTTATCATCTAAAAGTCAAATTATATTTTCTTGGTCTTCTTGCTATACACTGAATTGTGCCTCACCTCCAATTCATATGTTGAATTCCTAATCCTCAGGTGGTGTATTTAGAGGCAGGATCTTTGGGAGATAATTAGGTTTAGATGAGATCATTAGTAGGGACCTTCATTATGGGATTAATGCCCTTATAAGAAGATATACCAGAGAGCTTCTCTCTCTCTCTCTCTCTCTCTCTCTCTCTCTCTCTCTCTCTCTCT
>JAAGEH010000014.1:6870750-6970551 GCA_011751065.1 Lasiurus cinereus | reverse complement strand
CTCTCTCTCTCTCTCTCTCTCTCTCTCTCTCTCTCTCTCTCTCTCTCCTCCCCCACACCCCCCATGTGAGGATACATCAAGGAGGTGGCCATCTGCACATCAGGAAAATAGACTTCATACACCTCACCAGAACTGGACCATGCTAGACCCTAATCTTAGACTTCCAGCCTCCAGAACTATAGGGAAATGAATGTCTGCTGTTAAAGTCACTCAGTCTCTGGTATTTTGTTATGGTAGACTAAGCTGACTAGTACACCCCATTACCCTCTTCAGACTCTCAACATACACTCCTTTTTGAACGTGTTCTCTTCTGTTTACATTCTCATTATATTGATCTGATAGCTGCTTCTCTATGTTAGTTATAACATCTTCCTCTAGTTCTTAATATGAATTTTCCACAGAATACTAAATTTGGCCATCTTCTCTCTCTACAGGTAGCCCCTTGAAATTGAACAGATTGAAATAAACTGAAATAAACTCCAGACTTTAATGGATTCCTCTATGTGGAGTACTACAAATTCATATCATTAGTCTATTAAACACTCCTTAATTAAAGTTCCAATTTTCAAATGCATCCCTATCTAGATGCCCCACTAACAGTTCAAGATCCTTGTACATAAAACAAAATTCCACATTCCTTCTCTCAAGCCTATGTCTGTTGCTTCTTTTTGTCAAAGGCACCATTATTCTTCCAGACAAACCTCAGAGTCATCTTGTTCCTCAGATCTAGTCTGTTGCCACATGATGACAATGTTAATTCTATAGTATCTCCAGCACCCATTCTTTCCTGCCCCTCACCACCACTTCCTTCATTTCTTGAATTCACTTACATCATTCTTTCTCTATGACATTCCCCTTTGATAATATTTTTATGCCCAAACTGTAGATATTTTAAAAAATGAATTCAAATTCCATACATTACAAGGAAGTTTCCCTGATCAGCCCTTTGCTGCCTCAGCCTAAAAATATTTATTATAAACATCATTAATTCTCGGTTTCCACCTAATCTCCACTTTTATTATAGCCATTTAAGATTATATGTATACCTAATATAAATATATACATACTAGACATTGAAGAAAACAGAAATAAATATCTTCATTCTCTTCAGAAGCTCAGAAAATATTGAGTTATAAATGAATTTATTAATGACTCATTATAATATTTTTTTCAGAAAGCAAAGACATTCTATAGGTCCCAAAATAGCCTCCTTTTACTTGCATTGTATAGGTGTGAGGTTTTTGTTTTGTTTTGTTTTGCCTTTGTTTTGTCCTATGTATATTAGTAGCCTAATAGTATATTTTATTGATATTAGTTAATATGTATTAAATATCCAGTAATACTGTGCTCAGTGCTTCTGATAAAGCAAAGAACTGTAGGAAGAATGTGTGGTTTTTCCATTTAAGCTAATTTCATGGTAAAGTGGAAAGGAGGATAGTACATAACATGAACATTTTTGCTTTCTTTGGCAGATATGAGTGAACTTCATAAATTTCTATGTAAAGTGAGATTTCTTCCTTCCAAAAAAGTTAATAAATAAAAAATAAAATAGTAAAGTAACTGGTAAAAATAATGCAAATAGATAAACAACTAATAACATAATAAAATGGAAAAGGGAAATATATAGGAAAACTTTTGAAACATTTTTCTTTTCAAGTTTTGTTTCAATTACATATATGTATTTGTGTCTACACATGCCAAGATACAAGGGGGATAGAGGGGGAAAAATTGTATAAATTTGATAACAAAAAGTAAGCTGTCTATACCTTTTCCATGCTTATACCAGATGTTTTCATGCCAGTAGTTCTGTCTTTCAATTTCAGCATAAAATACTGGAAGTCCAAAGTTGGATATATTGCCATCTGAATTGGCTAGTTAGATTAAGGCTGAAAACATGCCTAACTTTCAATCAAGTAGTGAAGACAGAAGAATAAGTTTCTGTAGAAAATATGTTTAGAAATTTGGGAAAGAACTAAAGGTAGCTTCTTGAGAAAGTACCAAAAGTGATGAGAAAACCATGAAAAAGAGCCTGGGAAATATTTTAGAAATTGTAGATAGCCAAATAATGTTATAGTATGTATTAATATTAGTGTGAAATGTAGATGACCCATAAGCCTAAGATGAATGATTTCTGATAACTATCAAGCAATTAAGTGTGGAACTTGAATTAAAAGTACTTTTAATTTTTTCTCAAAGTTGTAGCTGTAATGGTTGGGGATCCACAAAAGGAGGAGGGCTTCTCTGTATTTCAGTTGAGGGGGTGATCAGACTTCACTCATGTGAACTCTGATCTCCTGGTGAAACTGCACGAATCTTGTGTGACCTCTATACCTCACAAGCTTTGGGATTTGGGCTAAGTCACTAAAATATGAACTTCTGTCATCTGCAAATAGAAACTGTTGCAATACATAATCTTATATAACTTCTAGTTCTAAACTTCTAATCTTGAAATACCTGTGTCTTTATGTAGACTTTCATGTAAGAGATACGGAAACAAATAAGAAAAATTGGTTGGGGTGTACTGTGAACAGGAATATTTCTTTTCACTTTCCCTGTTTTCAAACTATCAGAGAGGCAAGAAGGCATTAAAAGAATATGGTTGTGGTTTGGGGTTTAATCGGAAAGACCTCAGCACAGCATGAACTTTGTGAGTTCCCAAACATATATGTTCAAAACACAGATTCAGAAGCCAAAATTCATTTCTGATTATGATTCCTTCTAATTATTATGCAAAAATCCAGATCTACTCTAGTGCCTAGAACAAGAGAGTCTCAAAGTAATATTTTGCAAAAGGGAGTCTCTTTAGAATTCACCGGGACCCTGAAAGGCCCTCTCATGCCAACCATTCCACAATATCATGGCTTCAGTCCCTAAGTTGACATGCCCAACAGCCTGACCTTCCATTTTCCTCTGTGTCCTAGTTTAGCAGATGAATTTAATCTTTATATTCCCGGATTGTATTTATTCATAAAGGAATTTAAGTAACAAACACTATAGTGTATAAAGGACCACCCCAGAGCATTGGTTCTGTAATCAGATAGGCCCAGGTTCATTTCTTGTTTCAGATTCTTCTAGAATACAGGGATGTTAAAACCCTGGCCAGTGTGACTCAGTTGGTTGAGTGTTGTCCAGTGCACCGAAAGATCACTGGTTCGATTCCCAGTCAGGGCACATGCCCAGGTTGTGCGTTTGTTCCGTCTCACACATCAGTATTTCTCTCTTTCTCTCTCCCTATGCTTTCCTCTCCCTCTCCAAATTCAATAAACAATGTTTTTTTTTACAAATCTTAACACACACACACACACCTCTTTCCCCATAGGATTGTTGAGAAGATTAAATGACATGTGTATGTTCTGCGTAGCCCTTTAAAACAGAGGTCAGCAAACTGATTCTATAAAGGACAAGAGAGTAAATATTTAGGCTTTGCTGGCCATGTGGTCCCTGTCACAATTATTTATCTCTACTGTTGTACTTCCACAGCAGTAACCATTCATAAATAAAGGAGCTTGAGGAGGTAAAACTCCTGTTTTTCCTTTACTGTCAGTACTTAACTTCTGACACCAAATGTGTGTGTGTGTGTGTGTGTGTGTGTGTGTGTGTGTGTGTGTGTGTTTTCCTCACCAAGTAATTTCCAACACCAGCCGCATGTCCTTCAACTTAATTCAATTCTGACACTATAACCTGGAGGTAGCATTAGATCCCACAGATGAAGGACTCCATCCCACAAGAGTACTCCCACTTTACCCGACAATCTCAAGTCTGGGCATCTGGTCTTTTTAAGCAACAGGCTATAAATTGAAGATTCCCAGGACATTCTCTTTGGGTCTCATAATAGGATGGCTCACAGAATTCAGAAAAAACAGTTTACTTATTAGATTACCAGTTTGTTATAAAAAGATACAACCGGAGTTGGAAGAGATGCATAAAGTAAGGTATATAGAATAGCACTCAGAGCTTTCATGTCCTCTCTGGACACACTACCCTTCCAGCACCTCCATGTGTTCAATCTCCAGCCCCTTTCTCCTCCCCAGAGATCTGGATGAGATGGAAAGTTTTAAACCTCTATCACCTGGATGGTTCCCCTGGCAACCAGGCCCCATCCTGAAGGTACCCAGAAGCCCAGTGCCTGTGGTTATCTCATTAGCATACAGAAAGACACCTATCACTTCGGAGATTTTAGGGGTGTTTAGGAGCTGTGTGGCAGGAAACAAAGAAAGAGGGCATGTTCCAACAAATCTTTAGTTATGGAAATTTGAATCTCATCTAGTATTCATGTATCCTGAAATATTCTTCTTTTGATTTTTATTCAACCACTAGGGGCCCCGTGCATGGAATTCATGCACTGGGGGGAAAGGGGTGGGGCTCCCTCAGCCCAGCTTGTCCCCTCTCACATATGGGGAGCCCTCAGGGGAAGTCCTAATGAGGCTACCAGGCTGATCAGGGGAAGGCACCTGTCCCATCACCCTGCTGCTGCAGCCACTGACAGTCATCAATGTGTTTTCATCAACAGGGACTCTGGTCCCTTCATCATGGAAAAATGACAACTTTCTTTAGGCATTTTCAAGATATGTCTTTCATAGGATATGACATTTCTTTCTTTATTTTTTAATCCTCACCTGAGGATATGTTTCCATTGATTTTTAGAGAATGTGGAAGAGAAAGGGAAAGACAGAACATCAAAGTGGGAGGAACACTTTGATTGGTTGCCTCCTGCATGAGCCCTGACCTGGGCCCCAGCCAGGGAGGAGCCTGCAATCTAGGTACATGCCCTTGATCAGAATCGAACTGGACCCTGCAGTTGGCAAGCCTAGGCATTATCCACTGAGCCAAACTAGGTAGGGCAGGAGGATATGACATTTCTTAGCTCTCCAGCAGCGGGCCTTCCTTTTTATTCTCCAGGAGTGTGGTGGAAAAATCCTAGATCACCTTTTTGGATTCTTATACCCAAGTTACTAAGAATATTACCAGTGGCAAACAGGGAGCTTTAGCCAATGAGTAGTCAAAAAAGGTATTTCCTCGGTAGTTCACATCATTTGCCTCTGATCTCTGGCTTTGCCCTGCCAAGGCTTAAAGCCTCGGGGCCTGGACAGGGGACCCCCAGTTCCTTCCAATCGCTTGGCTCTGCCCCTGCCCAGGAGCCCCCTGGCTCAGGCCCTTCCCAGGTTGCTCAGGACGCAGGGGTCCTACCTCAGAGTGACCTGGGTGCTGAGAAAGTTCCTGGGACCCAGGCTGCTGGGGCCTATGTATGCAAATTAATCTCCATCTTTGTTGGATTAATTTGCATACTCACCCTAATTGGCTGTGGGCATAGTGGAGGTACAATCAATTTACATGTTTGTCTATTATTAGGTATTATTTCATTATGTAAAGGCCATTCTTAGCTCGAAGGCCATTCTTAGCAGCAGGTTGGATTTGGCCCACAAACCATGGTTTTCAAGCTCTGCTTTCAAGGGTTCTGAGTGTCTGGTGTTCTCCTCAGTGGTGGTTTAGCCTTGACTGACCCTCCCAGTCCTGGCCCAGTGCGGGCATCTCCTCCACAGCCTGAGCCTCCCCTGACACATTTGTTCCTCTCTCCTGCTTTTCTTTCTGTTGGTTGCTGTGTGGTCATGCCTACACTCCTTGTTCTTGATTAGGTTGGGTAAGGTTCTATCTCCTGTGTTACAGAAATAGACAGTATTTATTTGAGAATAGGTCAAAACAAAATGGCTTATTTATAGGGTAAAAAGGAATAATATTTCTCCTTAACTCTTTTCATACCATCTTTATAGTTCTACCTTTACTTTGATGGGAAAAATAAGACATTTTTGGGGGCCTAGCAATCTGAATCTGTGCCGTGGCAGTAATCTAATGTACATTCTTGTTAGCCTATAATCTAGTCACTGCCCCTTCCTTAATTATCTGGTCTTGCAATACCTGTTTACCTAAATACTCCTGTTTTACAAAGGCCATAACCCATAAACAATACACAACTGCCAGAGGGGCTTATTAGCACAGGCACCAGGACAGGCTATTAGGTATTGTCTCATGGCCCCCATCCCAACACACAGGGCTTTTTGCAGAGCTAGCGAAAGATCCAGAAGTCCATCCATATATGGGGACAAAGAAACCCAAAGGGTATAAAGAGAAAGCTTCCTCCATATTGGTTTTCTCGGGATTTGGAGAGAAACAATCTCCCCTGAGTCATTGTACTAGTTCATGTGAAACATCTGAAAATAAATGTGTGTGTGTTTTTCCTGTGTCTCCAAGTAATTCTGTGTATTTTTTGGTCGCCTGGTAAATTCTGTAACAGCTTCTTCTGTAGTAATGAAAAGAACTATTACACCACTATAGCTATGGTGGGAATTACTGAAGTAGCTGCAGGAAATAATTTTATAGAGTTCAGGAACAAAATATTGAAACATTTATCTGATTTCTTCATGACCTCTCATAAGTGGTAATGCTATTGAATTTGAAGAGATGCCAACTGCATATATTCAAATTTTAGTGATTATGACTCAAGCTTTAAAAACATAAGATACTTAGGATTTATAGTCTCAAAGGTTTTGCTCTTGCTCTTTATAACTAATTAGAGTTATAAAACATTTTGTACACATTTTGAAATAAAAACTGAGAATCATAAAATGCTAATTCTTAGAGGTAAGATCTCCCTGCTATAGAGTATATTAAACTTTGCTGATACCTCAAAGATCTCACAGAATTGGCCCCTAAGTCCAATGAAAAAGATTGTGGATCACATCCACCTTATTTAAATGAAGAATTAATACAGTTTATTACACATTAGAAGCCCAGTGCATGAAATTTGTGCATGGGGGTGGGAGGATGGGGGGTGGCCCCTCAGCCCAGCCTTTACCCTCTCTAATCCAGGATCCCTCTCACAATCCTGGACTGCTGGCTCCTAATCTCTCACCTGGCTGCCTGCCTGGTTGCCCCTAACTGCCCCTCCTGCTGGACTGATCACCCCTCACTGCCTCTGCAAGCTGGTCTGATTGCCCTTAACTCCCCTGCCCACCCCCACAGCCTGGTCACCCCTAATTGCCCCCTTAACCAGGTTAGTAACTCCTCACTACCCTCTTGCCAGCCTAATTGTCCCCAACTGCTCCCCTGCTGGCCTGGTTGCCCCCAGCTGCCCGCCTTGCTAGCCTGGTCATCCCTCACAGTCCCCTCTCTGCCCTGGTTGCCCCACACAGCCTGCTGTTCAGTCGTTTGATCAACCATCACTAACCCCCCAGTCCCCTGCCAGCCTGATGGCCCCACGCAGCCTGTTTGTTCAGTTGTTTGGTCATCCCTCGGGCCAGCTCTGGCTGACTGGGCAGCTGCCATCCAAGGCTTGCCTGCACCTTGGGCTGGCCCTGGGTGGCTGAGGGGCTGAGGAGACTATGTGCCACCATCTTGTGGCTGTGGGTGCCATCATCTTTGAGGGCATGATAGTCAATTAGCATAATCCTTCTTTATTAGATAGGATAATTTATGTCCCATACTGTAGCTTTAGTGAGGAGGTTGTCATCAGGATAGGGGGTATTCCTGGTGTGTTTGGTCCCTGGAGGTGAGGCTGCCATCACTTTTAGAGTTAACATCTTTGTTTTGGGAAGGTTACCAGTATTGTTACAAAATTTAGGATAAACACCCTTCTCTCTTCTTAAAGATAGAAGGAAATGCCTTATACTTGCATACATATGCAGTCCTTGGGAAGGTGAATGCTCTATTCTGTAATGTAAATTGGAGCCTGCTTTCTCTTGTCTGAGCTTTTTAAGAGAAGAAACTGCTTTCCAAAAGGCTATTTTATTAGGAGAGTTGGAACAGGCCAACTCCCACAAGTTTTACGTAATCATAATCCTGAAAACCCCAATCAGATCCTAGCCATGATTCAATAACCAAAGCCATGGGAATACATTACAGACAATTTTGATTTTTTTGCATGCCCGGAGAGCCTTCCTTTGGCTGTAGTTTGAGAAATAAAGTCAGAAGAATGTATCCTCCCTTTTCTTCAGCCCCCAGGTCTAGTCAGCAGCCAAGTCATGTGGAGTTCCTCCCTGAAATACTTCTGGAATTGATCTACTTTTTTCATTCTCAGGGTCACTCCTAGTCCAACCCAGATCAGCTACCTATCCAACTCTGTCCTGTTTCTCAGTCTGTGTCCCAAATAACATTTTAAAAATCCAATCTAATCTGTTCACTTTCTCACTTTTTAGTCATTGCGTTGATTTCTCTTAGAACAGACTTTTACTTTGTCTAACTTGGTTTACAGAGCTCCCCACCCCGTCCCCCAAATCCTGACCTCTACCTGACTCATCTCTCACCATGGCTACCTAGTTCTCTTGACCCCATGCTTCAGCCAGGCTGGCATTATTTCAGTTCCTAGAACATGACTAGGGATGTCTTGGCCTCCAAGCCTACTGTTTTCTTCTGCAACTCTCATTACCTGGCTCAGAGTCACAGTTCAGCTCAGAATTCTCTTTCTCCTAGGACTGGGTTTGAAGCCTTGATTCGCTCCCTGCCTTTTTCCTAGCATTTGTCACACCTTGGAACTGATGAAATATTAAATAGTCGTTACTATACTGGACACTCCATGAGTTCAGGTGATATGCTTTACTTACTGCTGTCCCTGCATCTAGAAGAATGCCTGACAGATAGTAGCCACCCATACATAGTTGTTGAATGGAATGAAAAGTGAACGAAGGAATGAAGTAGGAGGCAATCCAGGGTATCAAAGACTCTGTGGGTGTGGATATTATGAAAAGGAAGATGCAAATGGCATGAAGAATTCAAGTATTAAGAGCCAAAAGATCCTTGAGGTTTAACTTTCAGCAGCTTATTGTTGAGTTTAGCAGAGAGGGTTTCAGTAACATAGTGAAAACAAAAGGCAGAGAGTTGGAGACTTAGGAATAAATGTTATTTAAGGAAGTGAACACAGCACATAACATAAGTATGACTATGAGGGGAGCTAAGATAATGTAAAACTAGGGAGTGTGATGGCCTAAAAGAGTCTGTCATTTGCTTGTCTTTTTTCTTAACTTAGTACTGGAAAGACTTGGGCATTCTTGCCAGTTTATCTACTGCATTGTCCTGCTTTTCTTATATATCACTGCAGAAAGTTCTAGAAATATTTCCTACTGCAAAGTGAAATGAAATACTTTTAAAAGCTTGATTTATTTAATATTTTTTTCAATTTTGGAAGAATTAAATTTTTTAGATTTTCAGTCTGCCTAAAAAGTAAGATACATTCTTGACATTTGTTTATGAACATGGTTGCTATAGTTTGTACTGGAGTATGCAAACTTTATCTTTACTAAGGCCCTTTGTTTTGAAGTTTGTTTTTAGTTCCTTTCAGTTACTCTTAAAATCCTGGACCTTGAAATTTCATCTTAAAACACTTATATCTCTTTTTTTAATTGATTTTAGAGAGAGAAAGGCAGCGAGTGAGAGAAACATTAGTTTGTTGTTACATTTTTTTAATATATTTTATTGATTTTTTACAGAGAGGAAGGAGAGAGATAGAAAGTCAGAAACATCGATGAGAGAGAGATACCGATCAGCCGCCTCCTGCACGCCCCACTGTGGAGATGTGCCCGCAAGCAAGGTACATGCCCCCAACTGGAATCGAACCTGGGACCCTTCAGTCCGCAAGCCTACGCTCTATCCACTGAGCCAAACCGGTCTCGGCTGTTGTTACATTTTTTATGCATTAATTGGTTGAGTCTTGTATGTGCCTAGTCCACTAACCAACTTAACTACCCAGATAAGGTCTTTTATATATCTTTCACCACAGATTTTTGCATGACTAAGTGCTAGGTCTGACATTGATCATTGGATATATGGAGATTTAGTTCTTAAGTTACAAACACACACACACATACACATCATTTCTAATTTAAGATCTGTTCTTGTGAAAAAGGCTTTGTGTGTCAGAGTGTACCTGTGGGGTGTTTTCCTTGAGTCATTTTACTTGTAGGAAAAAAAAAAAGATTTTTGTGCTTAATTAGTTCTGAGAATTGAAACATGAAGAGGCCCCTTACCTGAATAGTAAGGCATCTTGGTTATTAATATGAGGCCAATAGCTGGACCATTATTCTCACCACAGTAGTTAATCACTTACTAGTAAGAAGGAGAGAGCATTCAGTATATTTGGAGGCTGTTTAATCATCAACTTTGGAAATGGCAAATATTTCTCTGAATTTCTGTGAACACACAGGGCCACTGTTTGCCAAGTCTTTGCCACCAAATTTCTTACTATAATTAATGTGCTTTTACCTTAACAGGTTGCTCTCATTTTTATCACAAGCTATTTATTAAGTTGCAAGTGACCAAGTCATTTGTGAAGTTACAACTAGTGTTACATGGAAAAACATCACTGGTTGCGTTGAGGAACCTGTTCTGTCTTTCCAGCAGACAAACATAAGACAAACATAGGTTTCCAAGGTATCAGCACTGCGTGCATCTGTTTCATAGTGTAATTTCATCAGCTGAGCAGATGAAGAATGCTAATTAGTTTGTTTATATGTTTGTGATTTAATGAGACTAAACACTTAACTGATCTTGAAGTACGTACAACTTGTTTCCTGTTGCTGTTTTTAGTTTAATTAAAAACAGTGTTAGGCACATTTTCTGGAAGTTATAGAACTGTGTGACAGGGGAGAATCTCAAGGAAAGATGGGTAATCAGTTGTATCCTGCCACAGCGAGATTGAATAAGAAGATGAGAACTAAAATATTAAATTTTAGGGCATTAGTTGATATCCATTGTTAATGATAACATTAATCTAATGAAAAACTTTATCATAAATGACATTATACTAACTTCTAAATCCAGTATTGAAGTTCTAATGTGCTCCAGAGTAACTTATTTTAGGGAGTAGTTATATACCTTCATTACATTTAACCTACAATCAGAATTCTGTTTTTTATCACTTTGCCTTTTATTTGAATACCCTTAAAAATTTTTAATGATTTTTCCTCTAATTTTTTCTTCTTGTGATTATTGTAGTTACATCAAAATGTAACTGAAATCATGGCATTCAGTTACCATCACTCTTCTTCTTGAAAAATAATACAAAATAATATTGTTATGCTTAAGATAAATCAATAATTATTTAATATCATCTAGAATAATCTTTTATTACTTTCTTGTTGTGCAAAACTGGGTGTTCTTATATTTTGGGAGGTGAGAAAGTAACTTGTTCTATAGTCAAAATTATATTTGGATTAAAATGTTACTCAGCTAACTTGTTCAACTTTTTACAACCAGGGGTCAGAAAACTACAGCCTGTGTAGCAAATCTACACCCTGTTTTTGCAAATAAAGTTTTATTGAAGGATATCCATGCTGATTCTTTTGCAGTTATGGCCTTCATACAAAAATGAAAGGATTGAGTCAGTGATAGAGACTTACTTTTTGGCCCTTTATAGAAAGACTTGTTGATCACAGATCTAAACCCTACATGAGGATAGAAAGTAGTAAGTAATAGTGGAGTTTTGCTGATATGCTTTAAAGCCTGCGAAACAAATATTTGTGGGACTGAGTCTTCCAAGGAATGCAGTTGAGAGCTTTAAATTTTTAGGTCTTTAGGAATCTACGTAACCATTCCACCTACTGCAAAATTGCCTTTGAGACACTTAGTAGCCTGCTGAGATAGCTCCCTATTCTATTCTGGCAGAATATGTTTCCTGATCCTGAATATATAGGATCTTCCTTGTAGTACCTTCTTAAAGATTTATGGATTACATATGATCACAGATTTGGGGTATGACTTTAAATAATAGAGAATACTGGCAGCTTCTTCTGGCCTGTCAGCATCCATCATCTGCACCTACTTAATATCCTTGAGACCCCAAAGGTTGTCAGATGATGAATTTAGATTTCCTATTTGTTTCAGTTCAGAAAATGAATTGTCCATTTGCTCTAAACTTATTAGATAACTCACCTGTGACAAATTAAAAGGTATTGCTTATGCATATTAAGAATGTATTAAGAGTATTAAGGCACATATGAAAGAAAAGAAAAGAACAAGAACTGAACTCTTGTTCTAAAGACGGAAGTATAAGGCTGTATCCGGAATAATTCAAATACCACCAGCCAATGAACAGGAGAATTATGTTCTTGTTGGTCCTTTAATACAAACTTCTAAGCCACCTTTAAGATAAACTAATCCTAGTTTCTAAATTAAGCCTTATTATTTAGAAACTAGTATAATTTGTGCTCCAGTTAATAGAAAATGCTTTGGCTCTGGAGTGAGATGGACCTACATTTGAACTCGAGCTCCATCACTTTCTAGCATTTCAAACTAAAGTAAATGACCTAAACTTTCAAGCATCTGGCTCACTGGGAATAAGAATGTTTGTGCCATATGGTTACTATGAGGATCAAACAACTCCTGTGGGGCTTAAATGTAAGTACAGAGTTCCCAAGCATATAGAAGGGGGTGAGTAAACATGGGTTCTTTTCCACTCTTTTTGTAGTTTTTTATTTTCCAAGAATGATGAACCCAGTTAATCAAGATCATTAGAATTGTTGATAAGCTGAACTTATGACCAATGTTTCAGTTCTGAAAACATATTTCAATGTTTTAGATCTGAAAAAAAAATATGTATTTAGGCATCAAGTATATATATTTGAGTATGTTTTGAGAGACATTCATTTATGCTATTCTGATTTATCAGAAATGATAGCATAGTGAGAATGTAGTAGTATGAGCACTAATAAAACATACATTTTGGTTTGGCTTCTGTCTTAAAAACCATACTGTTCCACCAATGCAGAATCAAATTAGCCCAAAAGGGTTATAAAAGTGGACACCATTAGTTTGTGTTAATAAGGACACTTTGGAGAAAAATAAGTTCCATTTGAAAACATTAAAATATTAAAAGTATACTAGTATTTACAAGTATCTTTAAAATATTTAAAAGCAAGTATTTTACTAGTATACTAAAATGCACACATATTATAGATCTTTACTAAATGTTCTATCCATTTTATAATTGACATTCCCACCATATTTTTTTTATTTGAAAAATGCAATATGACTATGTGGTCTTTGCTTTTGCACACCTGTCTTTTTCTGTTTTCATGAAGGTACTAAGTCACTCACCCTCTGTTCTGACTTTTTACTGCCTGTAGACACTCCCATCACCAGTGTCCTTGATCTGATCGTGGCTTCCATTTGTCAGTCCCACATAAGAAGAGCAGTTCACCAGGACGAGATCCACAGCAGGGTGAGGTCACTGACACCATGTTCTGTACGAAGCTGAAGGATCTCAAGATCACAGGGGAGTGTCCTTTCTCCTTACTGGCACCAGGGCAGGTTCCTAAAGAGCCAGCAGAGGAGGTGGGGGGAAGCGCAGAGAGCTGCCCAGCCACCCTGCCCATCTGTCAGGATGCCCCTGAGAAGAAAGTGCAAGGAAGTCTCCCTCAAAGAAAGACCAGTCGGAGCCGAGTCTACCTTCACACTTTGGCAGAGAGCATTTGCAAACTGATTTTCCCTGAGGTGAGTGCTTGCCCTGTTTAGGATTTTACTGATGTTTTAAAAATTGTAAAGTAATGGTTTACTAAGGAAAATGTAAACACTTGCTTTCTCACTCTCAAGTCCCTGATAGATGTTTCCTGGAAATACAGAAAAGCATTCCTTTAAAGCAATCATCGTCTTAAGTTGTGTTGCTCTTAAAATGTTTAACATCTTTTTTTAAAAAAATATATTTTATTGATTTTTCAGAAACATTGATGAGAGAGAGAGACATCGATCAGCCGCCTCGTGCACACTCCACTGTGGAGATGTGCCCGAAAGCAAGGTACATGCCCCCAACCAGAATCGAACCTGGGTCCTTTCAGTCCACAAGCCGACGCTGTATCCACTGAGCCAAACCGGTCTCGGCAAAATGTTTAACATCTTGAATTATTTTCTAAAGGATCCTGCACTCTGACAAGCTTTTGAGCAACTGCTTACTCCCTTAGCACCAGCTTCCTTATCTGTAAAATGGAAACAATATCAGTCTCTATGTTCGAGAGTTTTAATGTACATAAAGTGATCCTTACCTCTTACACATTCCATAAATGACCAGTATTTGTCACCTATTATTTTCAAATCAAGTTCCTTGAAGAATAGCTTCTTTTCTGTCATGTTTTCTTTTTCTAACTCCAAAGAGTAATTTGTTGAAGTGGAACAAATTACTTTTCCTGCTGTGTCTGAGTCTGAAATCTCTGCTCAGGCCAGGCTTTACTTGGTCCTTTGTGTCCGAGTTGTTAGTTCAGACACTTCTTGAAATGGCTCCGTGAGCTGCATAGCCTAATATCATTTTGAGATATTCAGCATCTTCTGTTAATCTACCAGTGACAGAACACTGGGAATAGAGCATATACCTCATTAGGTCAAATTTCTTAGAAATAGAAGAGGCATGTAGAGAGCTCCTCTCCCCCTGCAGGGCTAAAGAGAATGGCAGTTGAAAGTCTCCATGATATCTTTCCTCCATCTGTGTTCAGTTTTATAGAAACTCACATAACCTTTGAGGTCAGACATTGATAGAATTAGACTCCAGCTATCATAATGTACTCAACACCAAAGCATTGAAGAACCACATACTTGCTGACTTTTAGGAGTAAAAGGAATTTCAGAGGTAATCTCCAAGGACTAGGGGAACTAAGTAACTTGTTCAAAGTCACACAGCTGTTGAAGGTTAGAGCAATTTCTGCTGTCAAACAATATGGGCTCCAGTGAGTGAGAAAGAAGATACTTGAATTGAAGCTTGAATTAGAATTAGCTGAAAATTGAAGGGACTAATTTTGAATATAATATCATCACAAAAATACTTTGGTTAATAGCCTTTGAAATGGAAATATTTAATTTTCTTACCCTACTCTAGTCACCAGACAGCCAGCTTTGGCTGGGATGAGGGATATAGCCCTTGTCAGAGTGTTTGTTGGCATTCCAGTCTGGAGAGTGGTTGGTACTCTCATTTCCAAAGACAGAGTGAGGTACCCAGGGGGGAACAGATGGGATGATGGGGATGACAAGGGAGCCGGAGAGCCTCCATGCTTCTCCTGAGTCTTGTTGGCTTCATTATTTTGTCTGATTTTGAATTCCTAAAAGTAAAAGTCACCCACATGCTAAAACATCCCAAATATCAATATAAATGTTATTTTATTGTATTCTTTGTCTTTGTTTAGAATAATCTCTGTTGTTTGTGAACTCATAGAAGTAGTCATTAAGATTTGACAATACTGTCAGGTAGTAAGTGGAAAGGCAAGGCTATAAGAATTATAAGGGGCAGAAGGGATACAGTTGATATTATTCACTAGAACTCCTCTCTGACAATTGAGATCATTTGCCTTATAACAGTAAATGGCCTAAGGTTGGATACATTTGGACTGAATAATAATAATATAGACTATTCCATCAACTACCTAAACATCTGTATGTCTTTAATTAAATAGCATTAAAAACATTTTTTAAAGTAGACATTTAATTCTTCTACTGTTTGGATGACAATTCTATCTGTAGTCCAAAGGAAGAGATTCAAAATACCATTGGACAGACTATAGTTCTCATTTTAGGTAATCAGACTTCATTACTCAATTTGTTTTTATGGCTGGAATAAGTATTAAAATCCATGAACCTGCCAGCTTTTCTTTCATCCTGAGGCAGATATATCCTCCCTCTCTTTATCAGACCAGTCAGAGAAGCTGTTCTACATTGTACATTTAAGTTTTATTTTTTTTTCAGCACTTACATTTTTTCCTAATAAATTTCAAATCTTTCCGAAGCTCTATAATGAAAGTCCCTTTCATGACTTATTTTATTAAAACAGAAGCTTGGTCTCTTTTGCTGAACTTCACTGCCTCCCTTAACCAGTGGAAACTCTAAGTGAGATATAAATAGTGCTTAAGGAGAAAGGAATTTCCCAACTCGGAACAGAGCCAGAAAATTCTTCATTTTCTGGGTAAACTACAGAAAGAACCAGTGGTTATGTATACCCATGTAGATACATATGATTTTTACATGCTCTATAAAAAAAACATTGGCTGCTCTGTTTACCAATGCTCCCATTTCCCTTATTAATCAGAGACAACAAGCAGTTAAGAAAGATTGAGAGTCAAGTATTTTGAAAAAGTATGGAGGCTTATCTGCATTATCTTGAAGTATATAAAAATTCATGAAATCAATAAAAGAGCATAATTAGTTCAAAGAAAGAAAATTAGTACAAATTAGGGGAAATCCAAGATTTGTTTCAAATCAGTGATCAACTGATCTTGGTAACAGATTGGATTTAAGGGATAAAAGAAAGGAAGAGACAGATAACGCCAGAGTTTTCTAGACCTGGGGGTGTAAATGTTACATGAAACACAAATCTGCATGTGGAGTTAACGGTGGGGAGTTACTGGAATGACTGGTGTGGAATTTGTGACAGGAACCGGGGTTGACTTGGCTTCAGCCACACTGACATTGACATATTGGTAGCATATCCAAAGGAGTTTCCTGATCCAGAGGAGATGATACCCAGAATTCCTTCATGGAAGACCTGGCTTTGCCAAAGTGGAGTCTTCTATTTGTATTCCAACTCACCTTGACCTTGGTCTGTGGCTGTCAGTGAGACCATCCACCGCTGGTAAAGCCTGAGGCCCACAAACCCACATCCAAACTCAAATTAGTCTGCGCTCATTGTTTCTTCCCAAGTTTGAAAAACCCATGGAAAATCATTCCCATTTTCCAAACTGTAAGTTCATGACACCATTACAGTAGTAACATAGCCACTTCTTCACAAGAAACTTTCAAAAAGAAGGATTAAAATATATGGTCAAGTAAATTATTTAAGGGAATGTTTACAACTTCTCTTTTTACTCTTCAGTTTGATCGGCTGAACTTTGCACTTCAGAGGACACTGGCAAAACACAAAATCAAAGAAAGCAGGTAAATTGAGTTGTTTTATTTGTGTGAACTTCTCATTACCATCTCTGAGGCCACTACTAATAGCCAACACTTGCGGAAAATATCAGCGTATTTTAAATAACTACACTATGCCAAAAACTGGACTGTTTTAGCTGCTACTAATCCGAAAATAAGTGCATTTTCACATGTTATGCATCACTGAGCTCAAGTTTATGTAAAAGGTTTAGGATTTTCTGAGGGTTTAGGAAAAGGCAGAACTGAATTTCCAAACTGGGTTTTTCAGAGCCCTTGATGTTAACATTGTTGCTATATACTGCTGCTTTGAATAAGTTCCCATAGGCCTCTTCTTTCACACTAAGGGTAATTTCTAAAATACTTAACAGGTCAGGCATGGATGCCAAACACTCAGTGCACACTCGTAGCTGAAGAATACTGCTAAAAGGTTGAAGCAGGGTTCCTGTGCCCGCTCTGTCCCCACTTCTCCCTTCCTGCAGATTAGACTTTAGGTGCTGCATCAGGAGGAAATGAAATGGAAGAAGAATGGGCGGGGTAGGAGGGAGGGTGGTGGTGGCTGGAGGAGTGGACTCAGAGGCCTTGGGGCAGCAACTATTAATCCTTAGGGAAATTTTCAGCATTTTTTATAACTAGCAATATTATTCTGGTGTGTACTGGCTAAATATCAATTTTGTTTATACTTTTTGACTTGTATTGTGTCTTTGAAATGTTATTTAAGCTAGTTTTCTGTAGAGGTTTAATCTATAATAAGCTAGCTTTCTGTAGAGGCATAATAGATAAGGTGATTTAAAAAATAATCTGATTTATATAGTTAATTTTTCAACTATATCTTCGTGCAGTCACTGCTGATGGATAATTTGACTTGGCCTTGTTTTTGATCCCCTGAAATGCCAAGGATTATTCAATCTGCCAATGGTAGAATAAATACTTGAGTTTAAATTTACAGAGTTGAACATTGAGATTTTGCAAACTAATACAATTGTCAGAGATATTTTATAACTTCATTCATCTCCCTGCTACTCATGAGTGAATAATCTGTTCTGTGGATTATCTGCGCTTAATTTTTCTTGCTGACTAACTGGTCCCGGACTGCCCGGCAGCAGGCTGCCAAGAAGAGGTCCAGACGTGTCCAGAAGGAGAGAAAGTGAATCCCTGTGTCTGACAGAAGCTTTGTTTACAGGAGTGATATGAAAAGTATTCCAGAGCCCCTGACCTTGATTCTCAGTCAGGCTGATAAGATAGCCACAAGTCATCCTAGCTGTGCTACTGTGTCTGTCTGCCTAAGTCCTTGGCAGCCAGTTTACACAAAATTTATTCTCTGTGCTTTGTGTTCTGAATGTTCTAAGCTAGAGGCAGACATTCCTTCAGGATGTGTTCCCAGCAGCTTATCTCTTTTAAAGATCTCAAAATTAAAAATAAATAAATAAATAAATAATAAAAAATATTTTATTTGCAAATCTTAAAACATTTTTAACCACTTGCTTGACTTTTTATAGAGCTAATCAGACTTTTAAATTGTCCTAGTGGTAATTATTCAGTTGTTGAAATAAGATGAGCTCTCCCCGGCCCCCACCTCCTTTTTTTTTTTTTTTTCTTAACAAGAGTGCCTGTTGATATGCCAAATGCCTTCTCTCTGCTTTGCCTTTTAAAATTGTTGCATATGCTCTATGTGCCTGGTTCTCCCACCATCATCACCATCTTTCTGGCAAGGCAACTGCTGTTCCTGCTGCTCTCATTTTGCCAACTGTTGAACACACCTGACTCCCTTCCTTTTGCAGACTGCTTCTTCTCTTATGTGACTTGAAAAGCAAAACACCAATATATTAAATAATAAACTGTCCCTCGGTGGAGTCCTGGAGCTCCCTACCCACCACCATCTATTTTTTAAGTGAATGAGTTTTAGTGGAACCATTCTGATATCTCCCTGGGGTGGTTGCACATTGAGCTTTCGTTTTGTTAATTTCTCGAGAATCTGTTGTTCATATCATTGTATATATGAACTCATGGCTGATGTGTGTGTGTGTGTGTAGCACACATTCAAGCTTATATCTCCTTTTTGAAGATAAAGACAGGGGACTTACTTTGAATTGCACTACGTGCCATTTTAACTCATTTTGCTCATATATCATATCATGGGTGCTGGGATTGTCAGCATTATAGTCCTCTGAGCAAATTTGCTCTCATTCTTTAGAAAAAAAAAAGTTACTTAAATGAAAAAAAAAGGAGCCAATTAAAGGCTAATGAATATAAAACAATATATATCAAGACTAGACTTTAGGTGGTGAGCACACAATAGAGTATACAGATGTTGTATTATAAAGTACTATATATCAAAGTGTTTGGGGGTCTCTAAAGTCAAACTAGATAACACCAGTTAGTGTTCTTCAACCTGTTAAGATAAGAAAATATATGTTAAATGATTATAAGCAATATACCTTTATGTGATAAAATAGTGGACTGAATAATTTTTCTTCTTAAAAATATTCCCTTTAGAAACTTCCCTACATGAGTCATGTTCTTTGAAATCTATTAAAAATTTTTAGATTCATGCCTCTTTGTAAACTTGGCTTGTCTAATGGCATACGGAACCACAAACAGAACTTGGGTGCCTTTTAATATGCTTCTGTAGTTTGGCAAATTTACTCATGATCAGTCATCACTATCAGAAATCATCAACAAAAAATTAGGCAGACATGAATCAAGCAAGTTGTCCAGTTGAAATCACTACAGCCTTCTATCAATCAAAATGCATGCTATTATCAACTTCTGTGCTACAGGAACCAGTGCAATAATTGAATAAAGAATAGATTAGTTACTCATTTCTATACAAGATCAAGGAAAACAATGTAAAGATGTCTGAGAGTGAAATATATAGGTTTTACTATATGTTGATAAAGTTAATATATATAATTTACTGTACATTCACTTGAGAAAAAAATTGTGATACTTAAAAGTGAAATCAATCAGTATGTAGGTTTTTCTTCTTGTGGATCATTTCATACTCCTAGTTCCCTGCCAGTGTAGACCTCTATAGTATTAGCTTAAGTGAAGTTCAGTTAAAAGCAAGTACTTCATAATAAATGATGAAGCACTCCATATTCAGATATATTTGGGGGTTTTCAACATTGCTTTGGGTTGTACATGTCACTGCTCCTTTTCTGTAAACTTGATAATCAATATTTGCCTCTCCAGAAAAAGTTACTTAAATTATTTGTCATGATTTCTGTCTGTTATACTCTGAATTTTTGACATTCACATGTCAGTTTATAATTTAAGATATTGAAATATTTTCAGGAAATCTGTGGAAAGAGAAGACTTTGAAAAAATAATTGCAGATGAAGCACTTGCAGCAGGTAATAGAATTGTTTTATGTTAATTGTCTAGTATATGTAATTAGGAATTAATTATGCTTACAGAACTAATGTTTTATCTGTAAACAAATGTTTTCTATTAGTAAAAAAATATTTACCTGTAGAACTAACTTTTTCTCCTAAAATATTTATTTTTATTAGCTGGTGAATTTTAGTGTGAACTGTTCAATCTATGTATTGTATTAACATAAATAATAACCCTTTGGCATAAAGTATATTTTTGTTTGACCTTAAACATTTCCTCTTCTTTTATTTAAATTTATCTTTATTGTTGAAAGTATTACAAATGTCCTCCTTTTTCCCCCCATTAACCCCCTCCCCCTCCAACCTCCCCACCTTCCCACTCCCAGGACTCATTTCCTCTTTATACAATGTTCATTTGCTGAGAACTAGATAAGGCTGCATGGGAAGCTGACTCATATACATGTATATACTTTGGTCTTAAAGTTAACTATGCATTCCTTATTCATGCATAAAAAATCCTACTCCACAAATCAAAATAAAGAATTTTAAAAAGGTTTGCAACAATCATGAGGAAAGGTGTTAGCAGTATTCTCATATCAATAATTAGTTTAGGAAAACAAGTAAATGAATTACTTTGTCCTACTATCCTTTTCAAAGTTTGAGTACATGGACCAACAAGTTAAATTTTTATGAACATACAAGATATTAAGATTTTAATAATAATGATGATTGTGCTGGTGGTGGTTATGGCTGACTTATTATAGTGAATCCTTGTAAGAAGCCAGGGACTATTCTAAACACCATTCCCTCACATCTTGACAGTGGCATAAAGAAGGCACCATTGTTCTTCTTGAGGTACAGGTGGAAAGGAACATGGTACACAGAGTTGAAAGAATAAAGGAGGTTCTGGAAGAAGTTGTAGGAAGTGACTAATATATTCCAAACACATATTTATTATTTATTAGAGTAACACTAACAAGAAGGGTGTTATACCCAGGGGGGGAAAAATCACCAAAAAACTGTATGCCATCTCTAAAGAAAAATGACAACATTTAGTTTCATAGCCAGTGATTTCAAATTACTTTCTGTGTCTGAAGCTTACACTCCTAGAGGCCCTGCAAGGGGGAGAGTACCCTTTCATCAGGATGGAATGGTTTTGTTATTACCAGGGTGGGACAGCTTTTTCTGAAATGGACCTGATCCTGCAATTCATATTGCCCTTTCCAGCTAAGTTTAAGGGGATAAAATGTTGTACATTATATTCAATTGATCATTCTTTTTTTTAAAATAAAATATTTTTTATTGATTTCAAAGAAGAAGGAGAGGGAGAAAGAGATAGAGATAGAAACATCACTGATGGAAGAGAATCATTGATCAGCTGCCTCCTGCACTTCCCCTATTGGGGATGGAGCCTCCAACCTGAGCATGTGCCCTGACCAGGAATCAAACCATGGCCACCCATGGTTCATAGGTCAATGCTCAGCCACTGAGCTATGCTGGCCGGGTGATCATTCCTTTTTAAAGAAATGATTTGGGATTTTTAGTCAGAATTACCAGAATTTTAGTAACTCATCTATGTAGATAATTAGAATATAGATGGATAACTTGGGTTGGCATTCTTACTACCAGGTATAAAAGGAATGAAATCATCAAATAAAACAATGTTTACAATAGTTGTAACAGCACAGTTCTACCACACTGGCCTATTTGACATGGCAGGAAATGTGTTATCTGCTTTCAGGAGTTCCAGTGGAGAGCATCAAAGCATCTCTCGGTGAAGAGATTTTTAAAATATGTTATGAGGAAGATGAACACATCCTGGGTGTGGTGGGAGGAACCCTCAAAGATTTTTTAAATAGCTTCAGCACCCTTCTGAAGCAGAGCAGCCACTGCCAAGAAGCAGAGAAGAAAGGCAGGCGGGAGGCTGCCTCCATTCTCTGTCTGGATAAGGACCACGATTTCTTAAATGTTTACTATTTCTTTCCTAAGAAGATCACATCCCTGATTCTTCCGGGCATTATTAAGGCAGCTGCTCACATCCTATACGAAACCGAAGTGGAAGTGTCATTAATGCCTTCCTGCTTCCATAATGATGGCAGTGAGTTTGTTAATCAGCCCTATTTGTTATACTCCGTTCATGTTACAAGCACCAAACCATCCCTGTCCCCAGGCAAACCCCAGTCCTCACTGGTCATTCCTGCTTCTCTCTTCTGTAAGACATTCCCATTCCATTTCATGTTTGACAAAGATATGATAATTCTGCAATTTGGCAATGGCATCAGGAGGTTGATGAACAGGCGAGACTTTCAAGGAAAGCCTAATTTTGAAGAGTACTTTGATATTCTCACTCCAAAAGTCAACCAGACGTTTAGTGGAATCATGACTATGTTGAATTTACAATTTGTGGTCCGAGTGAGGAGATGGGACAACTCTGTGAAGAAATCTTCAAGGGTAAGAGAAACATAATAGTATTTTGAATATGAAATCAATTATTTCATATTTAAGGGTGGTACAAATGCAAATGCATCACTTCAAATGTTTTCTTAAAACATTTAATTTAAGAGAACAATTCTAAAATACTTCTAAGGCTGGAGAAAATTTAAAACAAGGTCCTTTCTGCATGTAGTTCTTCTCTACTTGATCCTCACTTCTCAAATATTCATTGAATGCAGTGTACCTTTTAAAATCTTTATGACATATTTTACAAATGAATTATAAAAATATTTATATAAAATACGTTTTCAATCATCATCAGACAGTTGACTTAATTTGGAATAAGAGGACTTTTTCTATAACAAACAAACAAAACTACTTTTTTTTTCTTATAGGAGACAACTAAATAGATTTTTTACTCAATTTTCAATAAATGGGGAGAAATTAATAAATTTTGACTAATTGTTAAAGGAGGTGGGGAGAAATGTTCTGTCACCTCCTGGTAGAGAACTTTGGTAATTATTTACTCTTAGGTTTCAAAGTTTTCTAAGTCATAGTCAGTAGTACAGCAAATTTAATAGAGAGGCTTATAGTGCATATCAATTTTAGTCATGTATAACCCCAGCAGACACAATTTTGTTCCCCAAAATTAAAACAGCTTTTTTTGTTTTTTATCATAAAAATAGTATAGCTAAATTTTTAAAAATTTGGTAATAATTAAAGACGTTCGTTGTAGCAACAAAAAAAATCAATGACATTAGTTATTAAGCATGCTATAATTCAGAGTATGCTTGTACAGGGAAAAATTTTGTGCCTATAAAAATAAAGAAACATGAGGGTTATACATTTTTGTTTAAAACAAAAACTAATACTATTTATAACTTTTTTTTTTCACGAGACAATATATTTTGGGCATCCTTCCATGTCATTAGATATAGGTCTGTTTCACTTTTCAAAGCTGTGTAGTATTCATTGTAAGGTTGTCCTCTATGTAATCATCTGCTCTGAAAAGGACATTTGGATTGCTTTTGGCTCTGCCATAGTAAGCAACACACATGTACATATTTGTCCACACTCATCCAAGTAAATCTTGTGATCCAGGATGATCACTTGAAGCCTCACTTCCCTCAAGCCTCCCTTGGTGCATCATTCATGCTGGCTGCTCCTATCAAAAGGGAGTGGTCACATGCCACTTACTGAGAAAGCCTTGAAGGAAGTATTGTTTGCACTGCTTATTGATCTATGTGTAAAGTATACTTTTCAAATATTTGCAAACATTTTAGAACTCATAGTAAATTGGAACTATAAGAAAACTTACTGTTCTTGGTCAGCAGGTAGAAAGGAAAATCAAGTTCAATATAAAGGGATTATCACTATGCCTGCTTCCTCTCCTTTTGTCTCCAAAAATGTTGGAAACTTGAATGAATCACAGCAGTTGGTTCTCCTTTGCTTCACAGGTTATGGATCTCAAAGGCCAAATGATCTACATCATTGAATCCAATGCGATATTGTTCTTGGGGTCACCCTGTGTGGACAGATTAGAAGATTTTACAGGACGAGGGCTCTACCTCTCAGATATCCCAATTCACAATGCGTTGAGGGATGTGGTCTTGATAGGAGAACAGGCCAGAGCTCAAGATGGCCTGAAGAAGAGGCTGGGAAAACTGAAGGCTACGCTGGAGCAAGCCCACCAAGCCCTGGAGGAGGAGAAGAAGAAGACAGTTGATCTCCTGTGCTCTATATTTCCCTCTGAGGTGGCGCAGCAGCTGTGGCAAGGGCAGGTCGTGCAAGCCAAGAAGTTCAGTAACGTCACTATGCTTTTCTCAGACATTGTAGGGTTCACTGCCATCTGCTCCCAGTGCTCGCCACTGCAGGTCATCACCATGCTCAATGCGCTCTACACCCGGTTTGACCAGCAGTGCGGAGAGCTGGATGTTTACAAGGTAGGGGTGGAGCTGGACAGTGCCCATTATCTAGGCAAAAGTCACTGAGAAAAAGCACTGTAATACAAACGAAAGGCTGTCCCTGGGGGGCCATCCTGGGAGCCACATTCCAGGAGTAGGCATTATGCATTAATCACATGGGTGTTTGCCAGCCAGAAATAGCTCTGAATCTGCTCAGAAAAAGAGATGATTCCATGAGAAGATTGCCACATTGTCTTCTTAAGGAATAAGCATAGAATGGGGGATGATAGACAGAGTGGTGGATAGGATATAGGACCCCTGAGCAGATGAAGTTTAGAAGTCATTGAACATGACACTTGATTGTGGGAACTGAGTGGAGTTGTTACGCATGGTATATAATTCAGAGTATCTCTTGTACAGGGAAAGTTTATCCTTTGTACCAGTAAAAGTAAAGAAACATGAGGATTATACAAATCGTATTTAAATAGATGAATTCAGTTAAGGGTTAACATGATACTTTTTATGGCCAGTTAGCAGAAACACAAATTACCTACTTACAGATTTATTTCAGAGCGGCCAAGGACAGAGAACCTAAATAAGAGAGACCTGTCTTCAAATCTTGTCTCTACCTGACGTGTTTCATTTGTGAAACAGAGAAAGCATTATCTACCCAAAGAGTTTATATGAATGATAACATACATATGTCCTGTAAGTTTTATGAGCAAGATTGGTATAAATATTATGGTAAATAATATGTTATTCATCAGGGGGTGCCCAGGATGTACCAGTGTCATTCTATCACTAGGGATGCACAGTGATTGTTCCCAACATGTACTCAGCTACTTTTAAAATGTAACTATTGTCAAGTAAAAGAACTAATGAAGAGATTTCATGTTCTGCCTTTAAAAGTAAAACTATAAATATATATATTTACTGATATAATGTATTTTGCATTGTTTTAGACATTATCATTAAGCACAGATCATATCTCTCATTTGTGTGGTTTGAAATCATTTCTTAATTTGCCACATAGCAATCTGGCATTTCAGAACTTAACCCAATACAAAACAGGTAAATGATTAAAGAGAAACAAAAATTATTTATGTGAATATACAAGACCCTGCATTTTTTTTTTAATCTAGATGTTAGAAGTAAAAACAAAATTAGAAAATAAAAAAATAAAAAAAAAACTTCCTTTAAAAACTCTAACAGGAAATTCCAGACAGAGCTATGATCCCTTGGGACAAAAATAGGCTCATGGATAATTACAGATAAAATAATTGGCTTTGGTTAGGTTAAGCTTGATGGCCTCTTGTGGAATCTGCTATATTATTTTGTAGACAGTTTCTATCTTGAGAATGTCTCCTCTCTCAGCAGAACTGTGAGAAGGAAGGCTTGCTGTTCTTGGCAAACTACTAAGATTGATGACACAAGAAGTAGCCCTCTTCTTCAACTTGTTGAAACTGGACAAAATTGGTTATTTTTGTCAAGTAATTAGAATCTGGCCTCTTTACTGCCAGGATGGTAACCATAGAGTTCCTGACTCATCCAATTGCAGCCTAAACTCATCAGTCACCTCATTTCCTATCTCCTTATGCCCTCCTTCTCTTCACTCTGATTTCTCATGAAAATACCCAGAGGTAACTGTAAGTAAGTAAGGAGGGTCTTGACCACTAAATACATCTCAGATACACAGAATGTGTAATCATATGATGACCTCTGAGTGTCATGGCTTCCAAGGAATAGTCAAATTTATTTATTCAGGGACCTGATTATGCCAGGACTTTACTTAATTTCATTTTCCATCATTCCATCTTTTGATGTTAGCATTTATTTATCTATTGTTTTAGCAAATATCTACTGGTTATCCATCATTTTCCAACTTGGGGGAGGGGGATATCTGTGAGAAGAGTTGACACATGTGTGGGGGTGGGATGGGGGGAGGTAATGGCAAATACTAGGTTTCAATATGACACACTAAGGCCCCATTTCACACAAATCTGGACCAGGTGTTACAATAGCACAGAGAATGGGCACCTAACTCCAAGTAAGGGTAAGAGTTCTACTTCTAATTAGCAACACTTTTTTGAATACCTGTGATATGTTAGCCTGTCTGTTAAGCACTTCATATATATTCATTGCTGAGGCAAAGCTTATGGGAGGCATTGCTGCCTGGTTCTTTCATTGGTGAATATACTGGGCATTTACAGGAATTAATATAATAAAATAGACTCAGAGAATTTACATTTTACTGGGGGGAAAAACAATAAACAGATAAGTAAAAATATAGTATTTCATGTGGTATAATATTCTGGAAGAAAAATAAATCAAGTTAGGAAGTGATTGCTGTTTCATAGAGGGTTGCCTTTCTCATAAGGAGATGCTTTGGAGGGGCTGAAGGATGAGGAACAAACCAAACGGTTATCTGCAGAAAGATTATTCCAAGCAAAAGGATAGTAAGTGGGAGCCTGTTTGGTATGTTTGAGATAAAACAGAAGAGGCCAATGGCATTGAGACAAAATGAACAATAGGAAGAATTAACAGGTAGTGTTAGGAGTTAGCAGAAAAGGAGGTCAAGAAGAAATTTGGGCACTTTATAAGGGTTTCAGCATTTATTTTGAGTAAACATTTACATCTATTTTTCCCTTTCTCTCCTCCATTTCTCCACGCTGGAAGCTTTGGATAAGAAGAATAAAATGATCTGATAAGTTACAATAATTATTTAAAAAGAAAAATGTGATTATTATAATTTGGTGGACTTAAATTAATTGTTAGCTTTCTGTAGCCAGTATCATAGACAAAGAACACTGAGATTGTTATCATATGATTCTTAATTCCTGCTGTAGGTTATATCCTATAATTCTTTCTGAGCTTTTTGTTTGTAATGTGGAAAATCTGTTATGTATAGGTGGAGACCATTGGCGATGCATATTGTGTGGCTGGGGGACTACACAAAGAAAGTGATACCCATGCTGTTCAGATAGCACTGATGGCCCTCAAGATGATGGAGCTCTCTGATGAAGTCATGTCTCCCCATGGAGAACCTATCAAGGTAAACTAGATCATATATTGTCCAGGAAATGAGAATAAATGCTTATTGGTCAGTTATCAAAAGAGTGGTGTGCCCAGCCTGTGTGGCTCAGTATTTGAGTGTCGACCTGTGAACCAGGAGGTCATGGTTAAATTCCCATTTGGGACACAGGCCCAGGTTGCAGGGAGCATGCAAGAGGCAGATGATCAACAATTCTCTCCATCATTTATGTTTCCATCCCTCTATCTCCTCCCTTCCTCTCTGAAATCAATAATATGTATCAATTACATATATATATATATATGTATATGTGTATGTGTATGTGTATGTATATGTATATGTATATGTATATGTATACTCTAGGCCCAGTGCATGAAATTTATGCCCAGCCTGAACCCTCTCCAGTCTGGGACATCTGGAGGGATGTCTGACTGCCTGTTTAGGCTTGATACTACAGGACTGCTGGCTCCCAACTGCTCACCTGCCTGCCTTCCTGATCATCCTCTAACCACTCCCCTGCCTGATTGATGCCTAACTGCTCCCCTGCCAGCCTGATTGCCCCTAACTGCCCTTCCCTGCAGGTCTGATCCCTCCCAACTGCCCTCTCCTGTTGGCCTGATTGCCTACAACTGCCCTCCCTTGCAGGCCTGGTCCCTCCCAACTGCCCTCCCCTGCTGGCCATCTTGTGGTGGCCATCTTGTGTCCACATGGGGGCAGCCATCTTGTGTGTTGGAGTGATGGTCAATTTACATATTACTCTTTTATTAGATAGGCTATTTTTTTCTTTTCTTTTCTGTTATTTTCTTTGAGGAATGGTGTATCAGTTGGGGCAAACTCTCACTTGTTTAAGCAGGAAAACATTTACTACATGGTATGGAATCTCAGAATCATTGAGCAGACCAAAGAAGCCATTTATAAGTTGAGCATTTTAAAAATGGGTCCTAAAGCCACATTTCAGAGCCACTGATTTTTCCTCCATTGAGAAGCTGGCTCCAGAACTATATTACCATAGTCAGTCAGGAAAAGGTTGTGTTCTGAAAGCTGCTGCCTCTGCTACTGGCTACAGAACACAGCTTCATGCACCCCCTCTAATCTGGATCAGCAACATGGAATTCCTGCATCCTTGCCCTCACAAAATGAGCACCTAGGAACTGGGCTCTCCACTAAGCATGCCACAGAAAACCCAAAGCTTCCCCACTTGTAAACATCCCAAGTACAGTCCCAGCAGAAATCCTGACTTCCAAATCTTATGCACGTGGCTCTGAGTAACCGGACCTGAGTGCATCTAGGTGCTGCCAGGGAGTTTGGAATATGTAGTGTTTAGTGTTCCAGTAACTGCAGGAAAGGACAACACAGTAGAATGAATGTTGACTGTTAATCCATCAATGTTTTCCAGGACACACAAAATTCTAAAATGTCTAGATCAGTCAGATTTTAGAATAATATTTTTTGCTTTCAGATGAGAATTGGACTGCATTCTGGGTCAGTTTTTGCTGGAGTTGTTGGAGTTAAGATGCCCCGTTACTGTCTTTTTGGAAACAATGTCACCTTGGCTAACAAATTTGAGTCCTGCAGTGTACCACGGAAAATCAATGTCAGCCCAACAACATACAGGTACTGATTGCACTGATCACCTAAATTCCATTCTTTTACTCTTTCATTGGCGGAAATGATATCTAGTCTAGAGGAAGTAAAGTAAAACTTCTACCCCATGTAGATATCTGCTCTGGATCTGTGGCTGCAATTCTTGGATCTTGCTGCTATCAGGCTTTCATTTAAATGGTTTTATTTTTCCAATCTATTTTTCTTACAAATTTTTATCTTTTTTTTTGAAGATGATCTAATGAACATTTCTTACTCATGAGAAATGAGTGTCATTTCTCATTTGACATTCTGTGTTTATCTGCAACTTTATTTCAGAAGCGTAGGATTTGTATTCAGAAGACATATTTTACAAGTTCCAAATACAGGGTTTACCAGATGTGAGATCTTGAGCAAAGCACTTGATAAATTCAAGTGATATAAAGGTTATGATTGTAATTACCATACTAATAGAAGATGTTGAGCTAATATGGACATAAAATATTTTTTAAATTTACCAATTACCTATAGTTTTATACATTTTTATTTATTAAAATCTTATAGTTATATACATTTTAGAGTTAATTTTTAAATATTTCAACTATATAGGAAAAATTCAAAGAAAATATGATATCCGTATAACCAATACTAATATTTAACAAATGTCAACATTTTGCCATATTGTTTCAAATCCCTATTTTATGAAAGAAACAAAATATTACAGGTTCCTGACCCCCATTTTCTCTCTGACATTCTGGACTTTATATCCCTTAAGGTTTGTAGGAACATCTGAGAATGTGTACCTCCTGAAGACAGGCAGGCTCCTAAAGAAAGAGGTGGGAATAGAGCAATAGCTCATGTTGCTTCTATTTACCAGAAAGGAAAATGGGCAGGAAAAGGCCAGAAGTGTAACTCTCTTCATTTAAGTTTCTCCAGATTAAAAAAAAATAAAGTGAGAGAAAAGTAAATTTCCACTGGACCTGTTCATATCCTTTTACAACTTGCCTTGAACCTACTCAACATATTTTGAGATTTTTTTTCTTGATGAAATGTAAATCTAATTCTTATAAATCTAGTTCACTTATTCGAACTATTTCTACTGCAGTAGTATACTGGTAAACCAGCTTTGGGAAGTAAAGTGGAGAATCCCTGATTTCTAGCATTTATCAATTTTTATGGTGTAAGAACTCCCAGGATGGCAGGTTTTAGGTGACTGATAGTTTGTAAAATTCTTGAATGTTAAAAGTTCACTCTCATGAGCCAGTATAAGCCAGAGCAAGTATGTCACTATATGTGCAGGTGATACAATATGTATTCTAGAGTATAAATAAGCAGAATCTATCTCCTCCCCAGGGTTAATTAGAGTGTATCAGGTTTTCATTATTATACAACTGACTTGATATTCTTACACATATATCTCTAGATATTATACCTATATATGTTATTCCCAGATCATAGGCTGTACTATTTTAACTTTACTAAAAATCAATTAGCTGTTTAAATTGCTTTTACCAATTTGTATTCCACCAACAATGTATGAAGCTTTATTTCTCTTCTCCAAAGCTTGATATTGTCAGATTAATTAATTGTTACCAATATGATGGGTGTTAGGTGATATCTAATTGATTTTTTTTGCATTTATATTGTTTAATATATATTTGTGCTTTTCTCTGTAAATATTTTACACATTTTTATTAGCTATATTATGAGGCTTTTATAATACTTGCTACAACTGTAAATACTATATATTTTTTAATTAAATCTTTATTATTCAGATTATTACATTTGTTTTTCTTTTTTCCCCTCCATAGCACCCCTCCACCCAGCTCCCACCCTCCCCTCCCTCCCGTTGACCTCATCCATAGGTGTATGATTTTTGTCCAGTCTCTCCCTGTATACCCCTTTCCCCCTGAGAATTATCAGTCCACTCCCTTTCAATGCTCCTGATTCTAGTATATTCACCAGTTTATTCTGTTGATCAAATTTTTAATTCACTTAATTTTTAGATTCGCTTGTTGATAGATACGTATTTGTTGTTCATAATTTTTTTTACTTTAATCTTTTTCTTCTTCCTCTTCTTAAAGAGTACCTTTCAGGATTTCAGATAATACTGGTTTGGAGTTGATGAACTCCTTTAGCTTTTTCTTATCTGTGAAGCTCTTTATCTGCCCTTCAATTCTGAATGATAGCTTTGCTAGATAGATTACTCTTGGTTGTAGGTTCTTGCTATTCATCACGTTGAATATTTCTTGCCACTCCCATCTGGCCTGCATTGTTTCTGTTGAGAAATCAGCTGACAGTCGTAAGGGTGCTCCCTTGTAGGTAATGAACTGTTTTTCTCTTGCTGCTTTTAATATTCTCTCTTTGTCTTTTGCTCTTGGTATTTTAATTATGATGTGTCTTGGTGTGGTCCTCTTTGGATTCCTTTTATATGGGGTTCTGTGTGCTTCCTGGACGTGTAAGTCTATTTCTTTCACCAGATGTGGGAAGTTTTCAGTCATTATTTCTTTAAATAGGTTTTCAGTATCTTGCTCTCTCTCTCCTGACACTCCCACAATTCTGATGTTGGTACCTTTGAAGCTGTCCCAGAGTCTCCTTACATTATCTTCACATTTTTGGATTCTTTTCTCTTCTTGCTTTTCCAGTTGAGTGTTTTCTGCTTCTTTATATTTCAAATTTTTGACTTGATTCTTGCCTTCCTCTAGTCTGCTGTTAGGACTCTGTATAATATTTTTTATTTCAGTCAGTGAATGTTTAATTTCTAGTTGGTCCTTTTTCATCTTTAGTTGGACCTTTACCATGTCTAGTTGGCTCTTTTGCATCTCTAGTTGGTCCTTTTTCATCTCCTCTTGGGACTTGATAAATTTATCCATCTTTTCTAGCATATTCTTGAAAAACCTTATAAGCGTGGTTTTGAACTCTATATCCTGTCATTTTTTCCTCCATTTCTTTTGTTTGTACTCCCTTCCCTTGTCTTGGCATTTTCCCTATGTCGAGGAAACTTCTGTGTTGAATTCAGCCTTATGAAACCAGGCGTGCAAAGCCGCAGAAGCCTCTGTTGAGCTTGGGAGGGGTGGAGTCTCAGGGCTTAAGAGACCGCCTTGCCTTCCAGTTGGCCCCGCCCTCCACGGCCCCTGAGTCTCACGTGGCTGGGTAATGGCTGGAGCGGTCCTTGTGCGCGAGCGGGCCTGCAGTGCCTCTAACCGCTGCCTTTCCAGCTCCCCTGCACACCAGGACCACAGGAGTCTAGGTCCCCAGGGTTTCACCCGAAACTGGGGCTTAGTAGAGTCAGAAGTGGCACAGTTGGGAGGGTCTGTCTCCCGCCCACTCGAGAAAGTCAGCGGCACAATCAGCAATCTGTCCTTCATGCAGTGCCGTGCGCGCAGCCACCAGCCCTCTGATCTTTTGCAACTCCCCTAAATTTCTGGCACTTCTCCCTTTTCACAGTCCAAACTCACCCTGTATGAGTTTCAGCTGGATCTGGCGTTTAGTGTCGTAAGATAAGGGGTTCAATGCAGTTGGGAGTTTCCGTTTCCCTCCCGCCAGAGAAAGCCAGCCAGGTACTCTGGCACCCGCTCTCTCTGCGTGCGCGTCTCCGTACCTCAGCTTTTTGCAGATCCTCTGGGTTTCTGTGAGCCCCTCTCTTTCCTTCTAGCTGTAGAACTTCCACTCAGCCAGCTTTCCTGTGGTTCTGGATGATGTCCGTTCTGTCTTTTAGTTGTAGTTTTGAAATTGTTGTGCGAGGCAGCAGTGTAGGTGTTTACCTATGCCGCCATCTTGGATTCTCTCTCTAATTGATTTTTAATCTGTCTTTTGTAATTGATTAATTTTCACAACTATCCCCATTTTCCAAAGTTAGAAAACTGACACCTTTGTTGCTATTCAACAACTGACTTTGAAGCTTATACTTTGAGATTCTGTAACTTTTTATTATATATCACCAAATATTATGTCTCATTAGTAATAGGCCAAAAACATTTATGAATTCATGACTGACTAAAACATCAGTAGAAGGCCATGGTCTAGGTGGGCATGAGTAATCTAATGTTCTAGATGTGATGAATAATCTAATATTCTGTAGGAGTTGGTTTAGATTCCAGAACTATTTAACAGTTTTCATCCATGGCCTAAATAGTAGATTAGAGAGATGCTTATTAAGTTTGCATTTGACAGAAAGGTTGGGAAGCAAATAGAAAGATGAGTCAGTAACTTAACCAGTGAGATCAGAATTAAAATGAGTTTAGCATAATGAAGAAGTAGTAGCAAATAAAAAAAATTGGATATCAGTATGTACAATTTAATCTCATTTTAGTCTTATTAATCTTGGATTTGTAAAAGTTCTATTGAGAGATCAAAAGCTCTTCTTACAATCTTTTATACATATGCATAAAGTTTTTGTAGAACTTTTCCTTTATAGTTTCTTGCCTATTATTATTTCTCAGTAATATTTTTAAAATGAATGAATCAATAAATGGCAATGTTTTAACTCTTTCAACTTAGGAAGACTTATTTTATAACATTATACTTATGGGATGTTTTTTTGTTGTTGTTGTTGTTGTTATTGTTAGACATTTGGATTATTTGGTGTTTTCTCCCCATTACTGTGAATTATACTGCTATTCAGATTACAGATTATATCTTCTCAAAAATATTTTATAATTAATTTTTCAAATATGAAATATTTTATAATTAATATTGTATAATTAATTTTTCAAATATAAGTAAAATTAATTATTTGGGTAGACTTTTCTTGTGATTGTGAATTGGTTTTCCATTGTACTTCTGTGAAGATGATTATTAACATCATTAGAAACTTTCTGTCAATCACAGTGAACATGGTTTATTAATATTTTGAGGAATATTCATTTATTTATGTTGTCTTTTCTTGCATAGAAAGTAATAATTTTATTTTACTCTTTCAGATTACTCAAGGACTGTCCAGGTTTTGTATTTACCCCTCGATCAAGGGAGGAACTTCCACCAAACTTCCCCAGTGAAATTCCTGGAATCTGTCATTTTCTGGAAGCTTATCAACAAGGAACAAATTCAAAACCCTGGTTCCAAAAGAAAAATGTTGAAGATGGCAATGCCAACTTTTTAGGCAAAGCATCAGGAATAGATTAGCAAAATATGACCCTGCTTATCAGTCTTTGGGGTTTGATTCCTTCAAGTATGTGTGGAATCTCTGAGAGCACTTTAGGATACAGATGGATAAAAGCAGTATTAAAATTTCAGCAGCTCACTATCTACTTATTCTTCCACCTAACATGACAAAAAATGTATTCACTTCAATACTTCAGTTCTTCAGTGAAAATAAAAAAAGAAATCTCAAAAAATGACCTTTGAGGGAGATTTCTGTTATGTAACAATCAATTATTATCATTACTCAAAATTTAGCACATTGTATATATATCAGGTAACTGTAGCAACCTATACAATGTGATGGAGTCATTTGCAATCTTGTGTCCTGGTGGAATGCTATGGTTATTAGAGTGTGTTTGTGATAGTATTGCCTTACAAAAGCTTTTGAACAGAAATTAATAGTCTTCAATAGCATAAGCTCTTTGAACCTTTCAACTATGAATTTCATTACATTTTCTCATTTAATTTTTAGCTTATATAACAAAATAGATTGAGGTTTTTCTCTGTTGCACTTTTCTTTTTTTCCCATTTTTAAGAAAATAAGCAATTCTGGGTTAGATGCAATATGAATATAAAATAGGTCTTCTATAAATATAAAAATCATTTTATAAAAATATTCTCCATCACATAATGCATCATTAACAATAAATGTTTTCTTTTGTTTGACTTTTTTATTCCATATATGGTAAAGGCTATTTTAATTCATATTAACATTTTTATTCCTATTAATTCATTTATAGAATTCAGTATAAAAGAGACTTCTAGGCTATATTAAAATGCAATAACATAATTCCGATTTAATGTAACTAGAAGCAACATGGGAGTAAAGTAAGCATTTGGAACAAACCATGAAGTATAGAAATAAGACATTTATAACATGCATACATTCACCCACCCCACCTCACCACACACAGAGGAATTTGGCTCTATTTCAGCAGACATGCTCTATTGCCATGCTGAGCCATATAAAGTTCCAAAAAGAAAAATTAAGCCCTAACCAGTTTGGCTCAGTGGATAGAACACTGGCCTGCGAACTGAAAGAACCCAGGTTCAGTTCCTGGTCAAGGGCATGTACTTTGGTTTCGGGCACATCTCCAGTAGGGGGCGTGCAGGAGGCAGCTGATCAATGTTTCTCATGGATGTTTCTGACTCTATCCCTCTCCCTTCCTCTCTGTAAAAAAAAACCAATAAAATATATTTTTTAAAAAAAGAAAACTTAAGTTCACAAGTGGGAAATAAGACTTGTTCTTTACTGACATTGTATTGTTAAATAACTTGTGTTGAATACTTTAGTGTGTGCATATTTCCTAAGAATCATCAGGTTTTTTTTTTGTTTGTTTTGTTTTGTTTTCGTCTCATCAAGTACATATCTGTGAATGTTTTATTCTAGTTGAAATATCTGAATGATATTCTTTAAATAGAATGTTAATGTTGAAGAAAATTATGCTGTGATTTTATTATGGAAAATTTTAAACATTTTTTATGGAGCTTGAACTTTAATTTTTAATGATGTTAGTCTAAGATCTCTGGTGAACTTAACCTAAATAGGGCTTTGATTTTTAAAAGAGCTCAACTTCAAAGCAAGAGAAAAATGATCATTATAATTTTTAAATCACTATTTGTAGAGCCATGGATACACTGAACTCTTATTTGGGGTTCTAAGAAATAATTCAATTTAAAAATTATTTAATTATCTTCACTAGTTCCCAGGCTACCCCATGGTAACCACATGGAATAAAAAGTAATTACTGATTGGCCTTTAGTATCCCATGTGTACCACTATAGATATTACAATGAATATTATTTACTGATTCCCCAATATTTTGAAGGATTGAATGTATCTCATTAAAAACCAGTCTTATTGTTCTAGCTGTTGGAAAAATATAGTTACAATCTTATCATTACATGAAGTTAATAAAAATACTTAAAAGGAAAATAAAGACAAATACATTTTTCTGTCTATAATGGAACACTTACTTATATGGAAAATAATAGGAATTAAAGGAAATTTAAAGGCATACAATAAAATGTCACCTTTATAAAAATATTTAAGCAGACTCATAATTTGTTAATTTGTTTTCTTAAGTTTTTAAGCTAATTAGAATTCAAATATATTTTTTCTGTGTGTGAGTTCACCCCAAAACCCATAGAGGATAATGGAATCTTAGTAAAAGCTATCTGAGAATTCCTTATATTAGTCCTACAACCTTTGCATAAGTTTGACACTTTATCTAAATTAAAAAGCCAGCAAACATTTATTTTCCCAGACAAATGAAAGAATCTATGATAGATTCCCCAGACCAGCCTATGAAGGATAATAAATTAAGGAATACTTTGTGAACCTTAAGCAAGATGAAAATACAACATTTCCATGATAGAATGCATTCAAAATCCACAACTGGGCGCTAAAAACTTTAAGGAATTTTCTTTCCCTCTCTATTTAATTTGGAGGATAGAGGTTATGGATACATTGTCAGGTCCAGGGGCAGAGAATCTAAAAGGTATGTTCTCAAGGAAACAGGGACCAAAATAGGAGTTCTGTTTTAGGAGTGGAATTGAGGATGGAGAAAAGAATGGACAGAGAGGGCCTATGACAGGGTGGGGAGCTAAGAGTTCTGAATCTTGTTATCAGATTAAGTATCCTAAAAAATAATGTGGAGTCTAGTCCCCAATGGTTTAGCTCAGTGGATAGAACATTGGCCCTGGTTGAGGTGAGTGCAGGAGGCAGCCTATCTATGTGTCTCTCTCACATCAATGTTTCTCTCTGTATCTCCTTCTCTCTTCCATTCTCTCTAGAAATCAATGGAAAAATATCCTCAGGTGAAGAGTTAAAATAATAATAATAAATAATAATGTGGGATCCCAAGACTCCTTTTCAGTCAGATGTTTTTCCTTAGAATTCCATAAGCTGATAATTTGTTCTGATTTTTTTTTTGTTTTCACTCACAAATTCTTGCCCCTTTACTGAATGTCCAGTACACAAAATAAACTTGCCTTTATACATATTTCTCAAGAAAGCATAGAGTTCCGTGGTTATTTTCTAAAGATGATTGCATCAAGAAGCAAAATTAGAGTTAAAAAGTGTCTTTCCATTTTCCCTCATCTTTTTATTTCTATCCAGATTTTCTTAGAACCTAAATATAAATAGGTTCACTTACTCGTTTTCATTTATTTAATCATCAGTTCTTGAATAACTACCATGTGCCAGGAATAATGCTATTTTTGGAAATCAAAGATAAGGCATGACCCATTCTATCAAGAAAAGAAAATGACAAATGAACAGAAGGTAAATAATTCCAAAATTCTGTGGGAGCACTTAATGCTTGGACAAGTGTCTTGGCCTTAGAGGAAGTTCATCCAGCAAAGGGGCAAGGACTTGACCAAGCAAGTAAACCAGCACATACAAAGAAATGGATGTTGGGGTGCATGGCATATCCTAGATGGCAAGATGCCTGGGATGAGTTGGAGGGGAGGAGAATAAGGAAAGAAAGACCACTCAGATACAGACCATGAAGAGGGAAGCTCCTTTTCATGGTAAGATGTGTAATTTTGATGATGATGATGATGATGGTAATTAATCATCATTATTATTTACTTTCATAAAACCCTTTGTTCAAAATAAATCTTACAAATGGGAAAAAAAAGAGTGCAAAACAGAAAAAAAAAAAAAAAGGCAGACCATTGGCTTCCACTTCCTTCCCCAACACTTTTTAAATTAGTAGTCAAAGGAGACACCGAATACCAAAGCAAGAAATGGTATGGTCATGAGTATCTTTTTGAAAGGCATGGGATAAGGGTTGATATTTACTTGCACACATGACCAAAGGAACATTCTTCTGTGTCTCAGAAGAAAATGTTTTGTGCTATATCCTGGGTATTTTACCCAAAGTATGAACATAAAGCTGAGTGTCTGGCATAGGAATTTCCTATTACTTCCAAGGCCACTAGTCAGTCCTTCACATCCTTCGGTAGGAAGGAAGGAAGAGTTGCTTCAGCATTTTACTAACCTTTCCTGCAAATTCTTCTGTGATATTATCAGTCATACAAGGCAGACCCTTCCAGGCCTGTCCTGTGGTTAGGTTAGAAGCTGTCCTAGGACTGGACACAGTGTCCTAGGAGGGGCTAGCCAGTGAAGGAGACTGCCTATTTCACATAGATCTGGGGATAGACTTGGGCCCCTTACATTTCTTAACCCAGAAAGTGCCCAAATGGAGATTTACAGACAAAGCCCAAAGAAAGTCTAGGACTATCTAATGGTTGAAAGCCACACTCAAATCCCTGTTAAAGCAACAGGTAATAATTTCAAAGAGAATGTGTGAATGAATTGTTGTAGCAGTTTAAAGTGTATGGATTTTACCTGGATAAAGAAGTATTAGTGAGAAACAAGATCTCTTTGATGCATATTGTTGGGGTGGCTTGTGAGATCAGTAACCTTCACTGAACAATAAGGAGTTTGCTTTGCCTGATTGTGCACTTTGGTGCTGTGTCACTCTTAAATGGCTTTGCTTGCAAAGTTAAATGAAGGTAGAGTTGAAGGGTAGAAGGATCGGGGGATAAGAGGGAACAGATGGGCAGCCAATCACTAGAGGAGGCTACTCTAGAGGTATTGCAATTCCTGTGAATAAAAATTAATCTCATGCAAAACTAAAACTCAGTGCTGCAGAGATAATAGAAAAATGTAATTCCCTTGTCTAATCACGGGTTGAAAGCGGGAAAAGCTTGTTTTATTAAGCAGAGAACACACAAATATAATTTTAAACCAAGGTATACAGTGTTGTAATGTATGCTCTTTGTTGGGATTCTTTGCAAATCCTGAGAAATCTTGGTAGCTTGAAGTGAGAAGTAGAAGAATCCTGCTGTGAAGGCCAGGAGCTTGGGAAGTATTCAAGTCTGTTGTAGTCTTTGTTGTCCTAAATTTTCTTCTCTGCAAGTTTTTGCTTTCAGATGTTCTGTACAGTGTGAGTACCTTTTAAATACTTCTTTTATTATGTTGATGATGTGCACTCCTTTCATAGTCTTACTTTCAGCCACTTCAAACATTTTACATTTTATTGCCATCACTATTTCTCTTTAAGTAGTTTTCCTCTTAATCTGTCACACCTATGTCTGTTTTGACAAGCTCACACAATCCACACACTTTTGATCCAAAATTATTCCATTGCTTTCTTCTTTATGTCCCCTTTCCCCCATATTCAGTGCATGTAAAAAAAGGAAAAGGTTCATAAATACATAGATTTAAAATTTAAAAAAAAATAGCAAAAGGTGAAAAAAGTGATATTCTAAAATTGGTATTTTTTTGTATCATAACATACTTAGTTTCAGGAAAATGTTAGTATTTTAGAGTTAAATATTGGGATAGAAACCAGGACAAAATATTAAATGGCAGATCTGAAATTTAATATTAGACATTTCTGGTACAAGATTTTAGATAAGTTTGAGCTGCCTTTCAGTAATTTTAGTGTTTAATGTCACAATATTAAATTGCCAGTAAATCTTACCGTTTGTGGAGAAAGCTGCTTGTCAGAAAAGGACTTTGCACAATGCCCAAATCTTAAAGTATCTGACAAGATGTTCATTTAATCTGAAATGTTGCCAAACCCGAGTTGATCAAAGAACTATGAAATGGCTTCACAGAAAACTAAAACAAAATGAAGAGAAACAAATAATGCTGTTATGGAGGTTGGACAATCCCAAATACTCTACAGGAACAAACTGAAGCCTTTCAGAAAACTATAATGACAATGGTCATGGAATTCAGGGAAATAGTGATGCTCACAGTGACTCAAGACTGTGCAGCCTTGCAGGCACTGTTTCCTCCCAAGGAGCTGCCTTCTCCCCCAAAACAACTTGTATCATGCAAAATTGAAGTGAATAAAAATATATCAGTATTTGAGAATTTACTGCCCCTTCACTTCATGCCCCTTGTAAATTAAAGACATGGTGTAAAATCTTATCACAGAAATGATATTCATCAATCTGAAGCAGTGTTCTCCAGCTTTTTGGATTCCTGCACATTATGTAGGAAACTACACTGACAATATATTATAAATATCAAAAGTAAGTATTTATAATGTAAATAATAGTAATACTTATGATAAATGGATTTAATATGCTGCTTTCGGGCCTATATACTATGATATAGTAGTAAAGTTTTTTATTTATGAACGTGAATGTAAATAGAAATTTTAATATTTTCTTCTCTTACCCTAGTGTTTTATCTTTATATTTTTCTTTGGAAACTGCTTCAATTGGCCAGTGGGTTTCACTTTCATTGAGTCATATCACTTTGAGAACTGGATAAAACATAAAAGATAAAGACCATCACCCTGTCCAAAATGTGCAGATGCCCTTCTAACTCAAGGCTTACCTATACTTCAGAGGTTTGGGGACTTTCTTGAGTTTACTCTTTGATCATCCCACGGAGGCAGCATAGACTCTCAAACTAAGAACATATTACTTATAGGGGAAAAGAGTAAGTAATGTTCAAAGTAAGAAGAGAATGAGTAACTGAGAAAAGTCTGTGCTTTTGATTATTGAGGCATAAGGGAAATATGTGGGGGTTTTTTTTGTTTGTTTGTGAAATGATTCATGGGTATTCACTTATAGGCAAAGTTTGTTTGTTTTCAGCAAATATTTAACAATCTCTCTCAACATATTTTTCTCTAGCTTTTGGCAAATATGTATTGCTGTTGGTATCCTTTTTTTGTTCTTTTACTTCTTCTAATTTTGGTAATTTATTTTACTTTTTCTCTATGTGAAAGAGGATAGTTCTTGGACCTTGCATTGAACACTTTCTTGATACTAACAACACTCCTTTTATTATAACTTTCATAGTTGCTTTAAATAACATGTTTAGTTTGAGTTCTGCTTCTGGCAGAGTGGAAAAGTCTATCAAAAGTTATCCTGTGTCTCAGAAGCTTGTTAGATACTGCTGCCACAGAAATATTATAATAAAAGTGCTAAAGTGAGTTCTATTTAGAAGAAAAATAATCCACTGAATAAAATAAAAACTATTTTTCCAAGACATACCAATACATTCATTCTAATGTAGGTCTTGCTGCTGCAGAGCGAGGAACCCTCCAACATAATGACATGGAAGCCCAGGACGAACAATCAGCATCATTTCAGGCTTTTGCTATGCACAGCCCAATGTATAACTAAAATCCATTTTTTAAAAAAACTATTTTTAAACAAGATACTAATATAACTAAAGTAATTTTTTTTAGGCATGTAAAGCTTCAATTTCCAACAAAACTTTCTAGTTTCTCAAATAACATAAAATCAAAATAGAAAAAAAACAAACCTGAATTTAATGAAACTATACTCAGTATATCCAAGTGTAATTGTTAGTAGCACAAGCTTCTGGTCAATTTGTTTCCATCACAGTCTGTTGGGAGAAAATATTCTATCACTTGTTTGTAGAGGAAATAATCTTAGAGAATAATGTCCCCTTGAAGATCAAAGGACAGGCATGCTTACTACCTATTGTGTTCCTAAATGTAGGGCTTCTCTCCTCTAAAGCAGCCTACTGTGCCTGCAGAGATCACTTGGCTTTCCTCACATTGTCCCCTGAAAATTGGGGCGAGGGAACCAGTGTAAGATATGGCTGCTATAGTTGTGAATGATAAAGTCTTTTGTCTCTAACCCAGGAGAAGCTTGGGTCTTCTGCTAGCCCCAATGAAACTGTGACAGTTTTACTTGTTAACTTGTGTGTAGAATAAAATCTTAGACCCTTCATAGTCATTCATAGTTATTGACAGTTTTGGCAATGAGGATAGGATGTCGATGGAAAATGGATTTCCAGAAAGAGAAAGTATGGAAGTCTTGTGGGCTGATCTAGAGTATTAAAGGGAAGAGTCCATGGGAATCAATAGCAAACACAGTAACTAAATTATGTGTTTAATAAGGCATTAATGCTTCACCATTTTGTTATGTGTCAGTGAGGAAGAATTAGGGAGGGAGCAGCATGCCAACTATCAGAAATGAGGTTCAAAGTCACTGCCTGAACAGTGGCTTGGTTGTTGCTAACATTTCTTTGGGTTAAAAGATTTTCTTCCCACTCAAGCTGCCAGTATTAAGTCTACCTCATTGTCATAACTTGTATGAAGAACAGTCCTGGGTTAGAGGAAGATTCTGATCCTATTCAGAGAAGAGTTACAGAGATATATGTTTACCCTCAATGCCAAGGAAACCTGCATGCCCTATGAGCAGAAACCAGGTGAATTATTAGAACATTGGCTAGTCCTCTTGGGAAATGAGCATGCCAAATGCATAATGCTTGTTAAGGAAGAATTGCAACAGCTGGGCAGTGTTAAGGCTTAGCCCTTCCTGTAGTCTTTCATGCCAACCTTAGATCCTTTTAGAAATGACAGTCTTGGAATTTTTTTCAGTAGTTCTTGCTGCAGTAAGGGAATTTGGCTCTTTTCCAGAGGGAATTTGGCTCTTTTCCAGAGATTTCTCTGATGCAGGCAAATTTCCATGGAAACCATAGATAAAGCTTTGCTGTGGGTCAAATTGTGTCACCTCAAAACTCATATGTTAAAGTCCTAGTCCCCAGTACCTCAGAATGTGACCTTATTTGGAAATAGGATTATAGCACATGTAATTATTTAAGATAAGGTAATACTAAAGCAGATAACCTCCTAATCTAATATACCTGGTGTCCTTATTTTTAATAAGGGAATTTTGGACACAGAAACACAGGGAGAATGCAATGTGAAGATGAAGGTGGAGATTGAGGTGGTGCTTCTAAAAGTCAGACAATATGAATTATTGCCAAGAAACAACCAGAAGCTAGCAGAGAGGCATGGAGCAGATTCTTCTCTCAGCTCTCAGAAGTTAACCTACCTGACACATTGATCTTGGGTTTCAAGTCTCCTATAATGGAAGACAATACATTGTTTCATCATACAAAAGAGGCAAAAATTTTGATTTCCTTCTCTCTCCCCACAATTCCTCCCCCATCTCCATATAAAGATAGGTGCTTAAGACCTTTGATTTCCTATCAGGGCAAAGAGAATTTGGCCAGCCTTCTTGGCTGATAGATAGGCAACTTCTGGCTGTGCCTTCACATAGCAGACTCATTGTCTTCTTAAAAAGGCATAAATTCCATCATAGGAACACTATCCTCTATCACATCTAAACCTAATTACCTCCCAATGGCTCTACTTCCTTCTAACACTATCACATTGAAGATTTGATAGAGCTTCAACCCATGAATTTTGGAGGACACATACATTTAGTCTCTATTAAGGTTTCTGAGAGATTTCAGAATTTGATTCAGAAAAGATACTCAGCCCATAGTATTAATATCCTATAGTTGCCATAAGAAATTACCTGACACAGAGGAGAATTTAAGATGGCGGCATAGGTAAATACCTACACTACTGCCTCGCACAACAATTTCAAAACTACAACTAAAAGACAGAACGGACATCATCCAGAACTACAGGAAAGCTGGCTGAGTGTAAGTTCTACAGCTAGAAGGAAAGAGAGGGTCTCACAGAGACCCAGAGGAGCTGCAAAAGGCTGAGGTACGGAGACGCAGGTGTGGAGAGAGCGGGTGCCAGAGTACCTGGCTGGCTTTCTCTGGTGGGAGAGAGACGGAGACTCCCAACTGCATTGAATCCCTTATCTTACAACATTAAATCCCACGTCCAGCTGAAACTCAAATGGGGGGAGTTTGGACTGTGAAAGAGGAGAAGTGCATGGAAATTTGGGGGAGTTGCGAAAGGGCAGAAGACTGACTCCTGATTGTGCCACTGGCTTTCATGAGTGGCTGGGAGACAGAGCCTCCCAACTGCTTTATTTCTGGCTCCACTGAATCCCAGTTTTGGGCGAAACCCTGGGGACCTGGACTAGTGTGGTGCTGTAGCACAGGGGAGCCGGAAAGGCAGTGGTCTAGAGGCACTGTGCGAGCACACATGCACAGGGACCACTCTAGCCATTAGCCAGTCACGTGAGACCCAGGGGCAGTGGAGGGCAGGGCCAACTGGAAGATAAGGCAGACCCTTAAGCCCTGAGACTCCACCCATCCCAAGCTCAACAGAGGCTTTTGCAGTTTTGCAAATCTTGTATCATAAGGCTGAATCCAACACAGAAATTCTCCTGGCATAGTGAAAATGCCTAGACAAAGGAAGAGATCACAAACAAAAGAAATGGAGGAAAACAAACTACTGAATATAGAGTTCAAAATCATGGTTATAAGTTTTTTTCAAGAATATCCTAGAAAAGAAGGATAAATTTAGCGAGACCCAAGAGGAGATGAAAAAGGACCAACTAGAGATGGAAAAGGACCAACTAGAAATGAAAAAGGACCAACTAGAAATTAAACATTCACTGACTGAAATAAAAAATATTATACAGAGACCTAAGAGCAGACTAGAAGAACGCAAGAATCAAGTCAAAAATTTGAAATATAAAAAATCAGAAAACACTCAACTGGATAAGCAAGAAGAAAAAAGAATCCAAAAATGTGAAGGTAATATAAGGAGCCTCTGGGACAGCTTCAAGCGTACCAACATCAGAATTGTGGGGGTGCCAGCAGAAGAGAGAGAGCAAGATACTGAAAACCTATTTAAAGAAATAATGACTGAAAACTTCCCCCACCTGTTGAAAGAAATAGACTTAAAGTCCAGGAAGCACACAGAACCCCATATAAAAGGAATCCAAAGAGGACCACACCAAGACACATCATAATTAAATACCAAGAGCAAAAGACAAAGAGAGAATATTAAAAGCAGCATGAGAAAAACAGTTAATTACCTATAAGAAAACACCCATACTATTGTCAGCTGATTTCTCAACAGAAACGATGCAGGCCAGACACAAGTGGCAAGAAATATTCAACGTGATGAATAGCAAGAACCTACAACCAAGAATAATCTATCCAGCAAAGCTATCATTCAGAATTGAAGGGCAGATAAAGAGCTTCACAGATAAGAAAAAACTAAAGGAGTTCATCAACTCCAAACCAGTATTATATGAAATGCTGAAAGGTACTCTTCAAGAAGAGGAAGAAGAAAAAGGTAAAAGATAAAAAATTATGAACAACAAATACATATCTATCAACAAATGAATCTAAAAATCAAGTGAAGCCAAAACCGGTTTGGCTCAGTGAATAGAGCGTCAGCCTGTGGACTGAAAAGTCCCAGGTTCGAATCCGGTCAGGGGCATGTGCCTTGGTTGCAGGCACATCCCCAGTGGGGGGCTTGCAGGACCCAGCTGATCGATGTCTCTCTCTCATCGATGTTTCTAACTGTCTATCCCTCTCCTTTCCTCTCTGTAAAAAAATCAATAAAATATATTTAAATAAATAAAAATCAAGTAAACTGAAAATCTGATGAACAGAACAAACTGGTGAATATAATAGCATCAGGAGCACAGAAAGGGAGTGGACTGATAATTCTCAGGGGGAAAAGGGGTAATGGGTGTGCAGGGAGAGACTGGACAAAAATCATACACCTATGGATGAGGTCAACGGGAGGGAGGTAAGGGTAGAGGAAGGGTTGGGAGCCCGGTGGAGGGGAGCTATGGAGGGGAAAAAAGAGAAACAAATGTAATAATCTGAATAATAAAGATTTAATTAAAAAAAACAACAACAAATTACCAGAAACAGAGGCTTAAAAGAACACAAATTTATTACCTTACACTTCTAGAAGTTAGAAGTCCTAAAATTAAGGTCAACAGAGTTCCATTCCTTCTGGAGGCTCTAGGGAAGAATTCTTTTTCTTGCCCTTTCCAGCATCTACAGGCCTTCTGCATTCTTTGGCTCATACCACTTTCCTTATATCACTCCCACCTTTGCTTCTAATATTACACCTTCTTTGACTTTGACAATCCTGCCTCTCTCTTATAATCTCCTTTGTGATTATCAGAAAATCCAGGATAACTCACCCCATATTGCTATCTTTGGTTTAATCACATGTACAGAGTCCCTTTTGCCAAGTATGGTAACATATTCACAGGCTCTGGGGATTAGGACATGGACTCTGGGTTAGGGAGAAGACTTATTCTGTCTACCAAAGCATACCTAATGTTACATATGAGAGAAGATCCATATCACAACTCAGGATATTCTTACGCAATTCACTACTGTACCTTTTTCTTTTTCTTTTTCTTTTTTTTTCATGTGGGAAAACTCTTGGTTAGACTGGAAAAAAACACAGATTTCCATATCAGACCCAAAATGTAGGTCTGAGTAGACTTGGGAATTATGACAAATTATTTGTGATGTTTTACTGGTTTCTTGCCAGGGATAAAAATGAAAGCAACAGAGTACAAAGAAGAAAAAATGAGCAGTTTAGTCAAATGAATGTGCATTACTTTGGTAGGTAGAACAGAAAAACATAACCCAGGGTCGTTTGATGTTCATTCACTTAGGATAATAGAATGGAACTAATTAAGGGATGCTTCATTCTGCTGAATTTGGCTCCAATCTGTGGGTCTGGACTGATAATAAAGGAAGGAATTGGGAAACCATGGCTTATGTTCTCTGCATTGTCAGTATGGGAGTTAAGCATTATCTTAACTCAAACTCAGCACCCATGAAATGGTCTGTTTACATTATGATACACACATTTCTTAAATGGATTATCATGTTCACATTTGGTGAGCATTTATCCTGTGTCAAGCATTGTAATATATCATTGACATATATCATCATATTTCATCTTCATGATTGCCTTATTTTCAGAGGTTTAGATAGGCTTAGTAACTTGTCCATTGTAGGCCCAAAGAAGTCTTATGAATCGCATTGTCTTATCTCCCTCATACTATTTTCTCACATGAAGGATATTAAAAATATACATAATTCATACAGAATCATATAATAAAGTAAAACCAATGTGCAATAAATTATATTCTATATAAAATACATACAGCCCTGACTAGTGTGGCTCAGTGGATGGAGCATCGGCCTGCAGACTGAAAGGTTCTAGGTTCGATTCCAGTCAAGGGCATGTATCTTGGTTGCGGGCACATCCCCAATGGGGGGCATGCAGCAGGCAGCGGATCAATGTTTCTCTCTCATTGATGTTTCTGACTTTCTATCCCTCTCCCTTCCTCTCTGTAAAAAATCAATAAAACATATATTGAAATAAAATAAAATATATACATATATGTTAACTCATTTGATCCTTACCAAAATCCTACAGAAGCCATAAAAGTTACTATTTGTAATGTCTCCGTTTTACAGGAGGTATAAAAATTACTACATATTTATAATGTCTCTATTTTACAACAAGAAAAGTGAAATTTTGGGAAATCATGTGTCCCCCCAACCCCAAATTACATAGTTATGTAGTTGTAGATGACTATTCTTTTGATTTATATTTATTCCAGGTGGCATTAAACACTAACTGTCAGACACATAGAGAGAAAGAATTATATTTAAGGAAAGAGTTATGAGTTTGAGATCAAAGATCTGCAATAGGGTCAATGAGTCAAAAGATGGCCCTTAGTAATGTGTGAGGAATCCCTTACTTCTCTGGACCTCAGGTTCTCACATCCAAGAAGAGCAAAACACTCTCTCCCTCATAACCAATGAGATAATGAAAAGGGGACAAAGTGTGTGAAAGTACTTGGTAAATTACAAATTAGAAATAAGGCATTACAAAAACACTAAATAGCATTAGAATTATTCCAATGGAGTAAATATTATTTTACCCTCTAATCTTTTCAATAGGGTATTGATGATTCTCAAGTGAAGCATCATTGAAGGCTCATTGAATCTAGTAAACCAGTTTAGGTCTTTTTGTTTCTGTATTTCAGTTTGATGTCCTTTGTCATGTGGGAGAACTATCATACGGAGACACCAGAAATCATAGTTAAAGCTCCATCAAAATGCACTCTAAATTATATCTTATTAAATATGTATTTAATACTTAAACCATCCAACTAATTTATTTTAATATGCTTTTATTGATTTCAGAGAGAGGAAGGTTGAGGGAGAGATAAATAGAAACATCAATGATAGAGAATTATAGATAGCCTGCCTCCTGCATGCCCCACACTAGGGATTTAGCCTGCAACCAAAAAGAATCATGACCTCCTGGTTCCTGGGTTGATATGAACCATTGAACCACACTAGCCAGCTACTAATTTATTTTTATTAGCTGAAAATGTGAGTCATTTCAATGGACATTTCTGAAAGCCATGTATGCCTTTTAATTTAATGTTTATACATTGGACTGATTTTCAAATAGTTAGGGTTGACACTATGGCTGGTTAAGCTATTCCCTAAACTTCTCCTTTTCTTCCCTGATTCTCTTGAGTTTGGGCCATAGAGATAAAAGGACAATTTATTGTTTCTGAGAATACAACATAACCTACTTATGACCTGATTTCTATGCCCCATTGTCGGCAGTAAGGACCAAGGATAGGGCATTCACAGAAGCATAGTGACCTATTTTGGGTTCTTCCATGGCTGGTGGCCTCCTTCTCTCCCTGATCTGCAGATCCTTTGTAGTATCTTGTGGGCCAAACAAAAATTGGCAAAGTTTTAGTGAACAGACCTTCCTTGAGATTCAGAGTGAATATAAGACAGTTAGAAAAAACACACACAGTATAACATTTTTACAAATGCAAATAGGTGTTGGACAAAAGGGCAATACACTCAAAGAATTACTGGTCAAAAAGAACAGTGATGCTGGAAGTTAGAACCTCAGAGATAGAAACAAAGTTGGCAGAGTGCTCATTCTTCATTTTTACTCTCATCTTTCTCAAGATGAACTTTCTTCATTATCAGCACTAGAGAGCAATTTTCTTCCCTGTTTTTACCTATCAAGAGTCTAAAGTTCAAGACACTATAGCTCACTGTACTGTTATTCAAAGGAAGACAGATCAAGAAATGAAAAAAAGTCTTTTTAACAAGTTAAAAAATTATTATATGTGAATAGAAAATAATCAAAAGATACAGAAGGTCATAATACAAAAAGTAAAAGACTTGGTTCTTTCAACCTCTGTTTTTATTTTTATTTTATATATTTTTTATTGAATTCAGAGTGGAAGGGAGAGGGAGAGATAGAAACATCAATGATGTGAGAGAATCATTGATCAGCTGCCTCCTGCACGCCGCTACTGGGGATGGCATGTATCCTTGACCAGAATCAAACCTGGGACCCTTCAGTCCACAGGCTGATAGACTATCCACTGAGTCAAGCCATCTAGGGTAGCCACTGGTTTTGATTACAGACAATAGAGATAAAAAACTTCCTATACATCTTTATAGCAATGTGTATGTGTATGTGTTCTTGTTATCCAAATGACACCTTATTCTGTACAACCATTTAAAAAAATTGAGGTTTGCACTGGCTAGTGTGACTCAATTGGTTGAAGTGACTCTTATACACTGAAAGGTAATGGTCGCAATTCCCTGACAGGGCATATATCTAGGCTGTAGGTATGAGAGGCAACCAATTGATGTTTCTCATGTCAATCTCTCTCTCTCTTCCCTTTCTCTCTCTCTCCCCCTTTCTCTCTCTAAAATCAATAAACATATCCTCAGGTGAGGATTAAAAAATATTAAAGATGATTACATTCAGATGCCATTCATTTATTTAACTATTTATCTTTCTATATCATTTTATATATAGTTTTTTATGGCTGTATAGATCAATGGATTATTTTAATAAGTAAAATTAACAGCTAATATTCATAATGGTTTAATATTTTAATATCTGTACCAAAAAAGTCTTCCATGGTATGAAAGATTCTAATTTATTTTATAATTTCACCATTGATAGACATTAGTACTTTTATTATTTGTCATTGTTTTATTTGTTTCCTATGTAATTACTTCTGTACCAATTATGCCTCGAGATAGGTCCCTGGGTATGGAGGCTAGTAGTTTTATAGTTTTGACATTTTCTCTCACCATGTTGAAATTGTTCTCACAGCAAACTACCCATCTCACAGAATATCATCTTGGCTTCTCAGGTCCACTTGACCCTTGTGATTGGAAGCAATGCTTGCCTTCCCTTCCTTACTTTTCACCTAACCCTATCAATCCTGTCCAAGTACCACAAGCACAGAGTTTTAATCATAGACAGTTCCTTCTTATCCCTGTGGTGGTGCTCCGAGCATTAACTAGTCCAAATGCCTCGTAGATTATTATACACAGAGATTAGGTGAATGAAAAATCTACTCATTTGTACTGGGCTTTTTACAGTTCATCAGTTAGCTCCGAGAAACAACAACAGAGACCACATTCTGGACAGTCAAAAACTTCGGATTCCTGGTTCCTGGCCAGGATATGGGATCAGGCATCACACCAGGAGCAAGCACAGATAATGACTGAATCTGTAGAGAAGCTTAGTAACTGGCAGAGCTTCTTTTGACACCACGCTCACCAAACTACATTGCTAAAAATTTTAGTTGGCTCACTCCACTAGACTCATTGACTGAAAGCAAAATGTGTGAAGCTCAGTATTATTAGCTTTCAGTTTACCATAAACTGTTGCAGGACCAAGCCACAAAGGAAATACTTATCTGCAGGATGACATTAAACAAGAAGGATGCTGACCATGAGGGCTTATTCCTTTTAAGGCTTGTGCATTGCAAGATAAACACACACACACACACACACACACACACACACACACACACCCCTCTACTCAGTTTTTACTACCTCTGAGGGTAGATCTTTGGATAAGAATATAGTTGGGGGGACTTCAACAGTTGCATTCTCCCTGCCCCAAAATGCATGCAAGGAACAAAACTGGAGCTTCTTCATCGTCATTGTTGTGGCCTCGAATGAAAGCCTTGTCACTAGGGCGGGGGCGGGAAGGACCTGGAGCGCAGCAGTAGTGACAGCATCTGAATTCCCTCCTCTGCCGTCGATTGGTCGAAAACTAGGAGGCAGCGACCAGCCCCCTACGGCTCGACTCGCAATTGGCTGGGAAGAGGTGGCAATCAAGGCAGACCAAGACCACTGCGCTCCTTCCAGTTCTATGCTGCCGCTGGGGTCCTGTTGCGCTGTCGCCTCCGTAGCCTGGGTCCCTCCGGCCGTGCCTCTCCGCGGGGGCATCCTCCCCCACCCCGGGCGCAGACACCATGGTGAGTTCTCTCAGCCGGGCCAGGCGGAACCCCCAAACCGCCGCTGGACCCGGGCCTGGAAGCCCAAGCCAACCGACCGCGCCGCGGGAGCTTGGCGCTGGGGCCCGGGGAGCGCACCGCTGGTCGCGGGGGCACCCTTTGCAGTGGGTCCGCGTCTGGAGCCGAGGGGATGGGAGCGCCGGGGGTCGCGGCGGGGGCCAAGGGGGTCCCCCGTGCTGCCCCGCTTCGTGCTTTCCCGAGCTCGGGAAGGGGACGCGCAGCCGAGACGCGGGGCTTTCCTGGCTCCGGCGGGCCCTGCTGGTGAGGAAGAGGCTGAGAGCCGGGGTGTGGGAGGTGGGGGGTCCGTCCCCCCCCCCCCTGCCGTGCTAGCCCGCCGCCCAGCCTGCTTCCTGGCCGTGACAGGTGAACGGGGTCAGAAAGTGGCACGGGTGCGGGGTGGGCGGTGATGGAGAGGCTCTGCCCTCTCTCGGTGGCGGGGGTGGCGACCCAGAGATACCCCCTATTTCGCGGCGAGTACCCCGAATGGATAGATGGGACCCAAAGCTGCAGCAGCCCCGGGGCCGGACGCGCAGCTCGCCCGCACGCCTCTTCCCATGGGCAGCGCCCCTGACGCCCGCGCTCCCTCTGTCCCCACAGTACGGGTTTGTGAACCACGCGCTGGAGCTGCTGGTGATCCGCAACTACGGCCCCGAGGTGTGGGAAGACATCAAGTAAGTGACACCGGCTCCTCGAGCGCCGCGCCTGGAGGGTCCCCAGGGCCCCCAGTCCTCCCCCCGGAGCTGTGCCCCGCGCCTCGATTCATCCTCCGCTTCCTGCTCCCGTCGCGGGCGCGCATCTCAGAGACGCCCCCGCCCGCCGCGCACGGCCGCCGCTGCGCTCCCACGCTCCGGGGCCAGGACCCGGGAGGAGGGGCCGCCGGGCGGGGAGAGGCTGGGAGGGCGAGAGCCCGGGAAAGAGGGGGAAAAAAGAGGGAAAGGAGCCTCCGGGTCAGCTCGGCCTCCGGACCCGCCCGAGCGTGGGAACGCGCGGCCCGCGCCGGGCGCTCCCAGGCTCTGCAGGGCCTGCGGCTCCCACGCGGAGAAGGGCCCCGGGGACCACAAAGGCCTCCGCCACGTTCCAGTCCCCAGAGGCCTTAGACACAAACGGAAGACCCGGCGGCGGCTCCTTTAACAGGTCCGCACCGCGCACACACCAGCGGAGGGAAGCCCTTTCATTAGGCTAAAACTTGAGACTATTTCCTGAGCAACTGTGACTAGCGCGTGCATTGGTTCATTCTGAAATAAAAGTGGAATTGAAACGTTTGCCCTTTCATTTCCCCCAAATTACCTCCGCACCACACACACACACACACACACACACACACACACCCTTTCTGCTTCGACCTTGGTCAGCTGCAGGAGAGCACCCTAGTTTCAGGCTAGAACCCTGAGCCCAGGACTCCTGATGTGAGGGAAATACTAGGCACCTGCCAGTGTAAACCTGTTGGAACCATGGGTCGTCTCTGGGCCTTACTGAGCATTTCCATTTGACAGAGCAGAGGCCTTTCCCTTTGTTCTAGTTACTTTCTTGAATAGATGACCAAAACCAACTAGTCTCAACAAAACCGTATTTATGGATTTTCCTATTGGAACAGCCATCTCATCTGTCAAGTTCAATGGAGGCGGAGGGCGTGGCGACCTGAGTGGGCAAAGGAGAACACATGGCTGTTAGATACTTGTATTTTCTGTCCTCCCTGATTTTAGTATATCAAGTAGGTGATGCTGTCATGCTGTTTCCTCCCCTAAATACATTAAAGTTATGAGCAATTAGGCTTATTATACAGTTACACCATAGGGTTGTTTTTTTTATATATAAATATGTTTCCATAGAAATGACCAGGGTTAAATATGAAATACTAAAATGCAACTTTTCCTTCTCTTGGGTCTGTATCAGTGAGCATCGTTTCACCATCCATAAGCCATATTTATGTTACCCAGAGAGCACACCTACATATTATAAACAGAAGCAGAGGTTTCGCAATTATGCAGTTAAATCAAATGAGAATCTTGACACTAAAGCTTACTCTGAGATTTGAATTTTCTATGAATCCTATTAATGCCTTCAGAATTTTTATTTTGCTAAGTGGACAGGTATATGGAAGATATCTAGAGCAAGATTTAAAACAATGTAACACGTATAGGAGTATTTTTAAGCCATTTTCTTTATAAATGTATGAAAACATGATGTTTTCTTATGTGTAAGTTACAAATTCTCAGTTTTTTGGTGGCTTTGCTATGACAATTAATATATTTAGAATTTTGAAAGCACAATAAAATATGGCTGGCTATATGGTTTAACAGTAGTTATGCATTTTAATCAGATTTAGAATGTATCCTACCCATTATCAATTTAGATTACTGTTAAATACAGAGATGGAAAATTACACATCATAGAGAATTGTATCAAACATTTTTAAAAATTAAATAATCAAGTTATTTGCTTGTACTGGCTATATGTTTTCCCCAGAGAAGGCCAAACTATCTAAAAATATACAAGTACAGTGATGTAAAAACTTAATTCTGCCAAATCACTAAGAATATTGGTACATTCTACTTTGAAAAACTATTTTAAATTAAACATCAATATTTTAATGTCCTAATGTATCTCTAAATAGCTCTAAAGAGTGTTCTTAATCTATTCAAATGTTGACAATTTAAATTATTCCAATACCTTTTTGTGATAAAATGAAACAAATCATATGGATGTTTTTTCAAAATATATACTTTTATCAATTTCAGAGAGGAAGGGAGAGGGAGTGAGATAGAAACATCAATGATGAGAATCATCTGCTGCATCCTGCTTGCAGGATGGAGATGACCGGGTCAGGTGCCCTGATAAGGATTCTAACTGTGACCTACTGATTCATAAATTGATGTTCAACCACTAAGCCACACCCGGCCGTTTCCTTTTTTAAAATAAAATTATCTCAAGGATTATGTACCCTTAAAAAGGAAATACTATTAGTTAAACTAGACTTTGTAATCCAGGTGTTCTTTTTATTTTATTTTTTCCCAAACGTACTTTTTGATGGAGCCCATCTTGTTTTGGGTACAGTTTAGTATCTGGACCAGAGAACATAGTTCAGGGCACTGAAGCAAGTCATTGATTTCCAATCCAGTTAGTACCACTGAGGGATTATTACTCAGAGGTCCCCAGAAGAACATTGGCCTATCAGATTCTTACTGCCTGGAGGCAGGTGACCAGTTGGAGGAATTTAATTTTAAAATGCTCCTTGGGAGATTCTGATTCCCTTCTCCAGACCTCACCCTCAGCTCTAAGGAGGATCACGGTAGTCAGTGGTGCAAGATACTTTCAGTTTCAACTTCTTATGAAAAACTGAATATATGAAAAAACCTTGTTATGTCTCATTAAGTACCAAACTCCTCTATCTTCATTTTTGGTCTGTGAGAAACTGTCTACCAATGTTTATAAAATGTACATCATACTTTTTTGATTTAGTAAGAAATGGCCATTCATTATTCATGAGAAAGGATGCCAAACATTTAATGGCAAATAAAATCCTAAGTAACAGATTCCAGACAAAAAGTTCTAAGTGGATAAGAGCCAAAAATGCTTCACTGTAAACTCAGCATCTACTTACACTCCCAACAATGTAACCATTTCCCAAGAACTTTAAATTCCCCTTTTTTAAGAAAAAGATAAATGGTCTAGATGGAGGGTAGATAATGAAAGGTCTGATAGTAAATATTTTAGGTGCTGGAGGCCAAGAGTCAATATGGAGGATATTATGTAGGTGTCTATATAACTATTAAGATGTAACCATTTGAAAATGTAAAAAATATCCTTTGCTCTAAGGCCAGACAAAAATAGGTAGTGGGCTGAATTTGACCAACTGACTATAGTTTTTCCACCTCTGATTTAAATCATAAAAACATGTTAACAAGCAGAAGAAATCTCTGAATCTACTTCAAGTATTTTGTTGGTTTCCTTTCACTTTTCAGATGGTCCTTTTTGGAAGTCATGGCTTCTAAGGGAAGAGAAAAACCAATCTTTATTTCAGAAAAAAACATGAAGTCAAGGCATACATATTAGAACAGTACCTAAATACTTGATTTAATCAGCTATGTTACCCTTTCATTAGCCCTGGCAAAACTAATCACTGGATCAAATTACTGGATTTGATTTTAGTTATTTTAACTGCACTGGAACATAAAGATGGATTCAAAAAGAAAAAAAAACTAGAATGATTAAATGTCTATTAAAAACAAACAAAAACAGCTTTGTAAAAACTATTTTGCCTAGAGTTGAGCAGACCAAGAAACAAATACTGATTTGAAATGCCTAAGTGCTACACAGTGTATTCATTAGCCCTCCTCTGTTTTACTGAAAGATCAGAGATAAACATTGGGATCAAAATTTTGGTATGAGATTTGAAGATGATATAATGACATTGATAGTTGATAAATACTGGAATAATTTCCTCTAGAATCTGTCAATCATCATCTGGTATAAAGATTACATATATCTTTAGTATGCTTATATCTAATTTACCTATAGTAAGACAGGCATTCATTGATTTATTCATTGATTCATTCATTCTCTAGTTAATCTTATTTTTAAAGAGCATAGTCTGTGTGTTGGACTTGGAAAATGGAAAAGTGAGTGATATAACCATGTGGGAGGACTTGATCCTCGAACCCACGCACACTTTTGAATCCTGCACCCAGCACCAACTGTCAGAGCAGGTTCCTCCTCGAACCCTTGCTCGCTATGCTAACTATTGGGAACTCAGTCCCTCCTTCATTCTCTGCTCGCTGTGCCCAGCTATGCCGACTGTCAGGTCAGAGCCCCTCTGCCAGGGGCTGGACTTTCTTGGATGCCAGGTGGTAGATGAAGAAGCCGTGAGAAGTTGTGGATGTGTAAGGAGCTAGTGGCCATGTAGCCATTGCTAATGCGAAGCCATTAGACAAAACAGTTCTTCAAAGCAAAGTCGCATGCATAGAGCAGGTAGCCACGCACCAGCTAGGTAACAATACATCGTTCCCACATAGCAGTAGCAGCCTCTGTACACACAGCAGCAGCCTGCCTTACATAGGAGCAGCCTCACCAAGCAGTGGCACTGGCTGGTCAGTCACAACTTTACACTACTTAGACAAAAGAGGCTTCTTTCCAAATAGTGACCTCAATCTTTTGGATTATAGGAGAGCACACTTGTACCGTGTACATACAGATTACCGAGGCCTTGCTCTTGCACCTGTGTAGAGTTCTTGGACACCCTGATTAAGATTCCCACACTCACAGTGGCCTTGAACAGCCAGCATACTCTGAACAAGGTCCCCACAAATCATTACCTTCAAATAAAGTCTAGAAACATCTGAATATTTTTAGTCTTATTTTTTCTTGATTTTCTTATCTGTGACTCAAACATGGGAACATTTGACTGTTCTATAACATATACTGATCTTCTGGTTTTGACATCATTGTATGTACTTGAGTATGCTAATGACAATTGAGTGGTTATGGTTTATGTAAGCAAACATTTTGCTATAAACTAATTATGCGATTTTCAAAGTTTCTTAATCTTCCCAATCCTCAACAGTATAAGGAGTAATAATGTTGTAATATGTTGAATAGTACCAAACACAGATCTTGAAAAATAACATTGATAAATGGTAGCTTTTATTTTTTATTTTGTCCTAGAACCAAAAGTGTTTCAACTCTTCCCTTCCCCAGATCACATGAAAGATATGAAGCTCTCTTTTAAATAGCAATAGCTCATTGAAGTGCCTATACTACACCAGTGTAAATGTTCCTTCATCACTCTAGGAAAAGTAGAAACTTCATTATCATTTTCACTCTTTTTTATTTCCCTCAACTCCTATTTGTTGTTTGAAAATGAAACATGTTCTCTGTGTTCATTTTATCAAAACGAATGAATGCAAACAAAGTAGTATGCTGTTGTTTTAACCAGATTTTCATATTCATGAGGCTAAGTAAATTGCTATACCCTTGCACACATAGGTTTTAATATATTAGTGGTACTTTATAGAATAAATGCTGTTCAATATTTCCAAAATTCTTTTCTCTGTCATTTCAGTTGAATAGTACAATTTGAAATAGGAAGGCCCTTTCTGGCACAGTCCCCCACCCGTGCCAGATTAGTTTAAAGTGTACAATGTGTAGATTTGATACATTTATACATTGTGAAGTGACTGCCACCATAGATAGCATTAACTGCCACCACCATCCTGCCACCACGTGACCATTTCCTTTTTGGGGTGGGAACATTTAAGATCTACTCTCTTAGCAACATTCAAGCATATGATACAGTATTATTAGCTACTAGAAGCCCGTTTGTGCACGAAATTTGTGCTTGGGTTGGGGGGTGCTCAGCCTGGCCTGTGCCCTCTCACAGTCCGGGTGTCCTACTGACAGCTTAGGCCTGCTCCCCAAGGGCAGTCAGACATCAATGCTGCCACGGAGGCATGGGAAGCTCCTGCCACCTCCACTGCGCTCCCCAGCCATGAGCCTGTCTTCTGGCTGAGCCGCACTCTCCCTGGAGGAGCACACTGACCACCAGGGGGCAGTTCCTGCCTTGAGCATCTGCCCCCTGGTGGTTCCCCAGTTCTGTCAATTTGCATATTAGCCTTTTTTATATATATATGTATATATATATAGGATAATCAACTTGGTAATCTTATATCTGATTGTCTATAGCCTTTGAGCAATAGCTGCTTATTTCTCCCATACCCAAGCCTTGGTCACTGTCATTTTCTGTTTCTCTGAGTTGATTTGTATTAGATTCCACATACAAGTGAGCTCAGTGTTTTTTTATTTTATTCAATTTCATTTATTAAATATTGATTGATTTTAGAGAGAGAGGAAGGGAAAAGGATAGCGAGATAGAACATGGATGAGAGAGAAACATCCATCAGCTGACTCCTGTACACCCCCTCCTGAGGACCAAGCCCACAACCTGGGTATGTATGTGGGCGTGATCCCCTGGTTTATGGGTCGACGCTCAACCACTGAACCACACTGGCCGGGCTCAATTTTATTTTTTTAATGATAAAGTCAGCGTTATCATTGAAGTCAGTACTTCAATCCAGCTCTTTTGGTACCATTTACTACTACTTTTAAGGTAGAAATAGGAGCTACTGTAGTATACATACAAAATTGAAACCATGTTAATTTTTGTACCCAGAAACTTCCTCAATACAAATAAACAAATTAATATTGATATTTTTAAAAAATAGGTAAACTGGGTAATTGTTAAGATCAAGACCTTCTTTCTGTAAAAAGATAGGCCAGTCAGCCTGAAAGGTGAAAGAAGGCACAGTACATTAGCTGATAAGTACATCACCAACATTTGAAGTTATTTTTTTTTAGGTAAAATTAAATATCTGAATGTAAACCCTTCACATACTCACCAGTGAGCACTTGCAGAACCTGAGCCATGGCTGGTGAGAAGTATGGAGCTCAGTTGATAAATCTGGTCTTATCTCAGGGTTTTACTTTGATGATCTGAGGCAACCATGGAATTCAAGCTGGGTCTTTGTTTTCCTAGCATTCTGCAATTTTTTTGAGAATTAAAAAAAAATCATAGATGCATATTATTGGGCGAGTCATTAAAATGAGCACCAGAGGATAAATCAGAAAATCTGTATTCTTCTTAACAGACCCAGACCTAACTATGGCCAACATTACCTGGACATTGGTGTAGTTTGCAAGGAACGAATGTCCTTTTGACTCTTTCCATAGCAAATGTTTCTCTTCATGGTGTTGGAAAGCGATAGTTCTGGGTGGATGCTCTGCGGACGTCAACAGGAAAACACTTAGAGATCTGTATAGCTGGGCCAGTTCAGAGGCTGACAACTCAGAAGACCTGAGTATTTGCAGCTTTTCCTTTTGTTACTTTGCCACTTTGTTCATTAAAAAGGGAAACAGTAGGGGAAATGGTGCATTTGTATATGCCTAGCAAAACCGAATGCTTTTTTTCTATAGCAAAGATATTGAGATTAAATAAATTTCTACTCCAAGTAAAGGTAAACATTTGGAAATATTTATTACTTGTTACTGCATCTTTGCTCTTATCGTAAATCCTGATCTATTTGCCCATCATTAATGAATCATGAAATATGAAATTGTTTCATTATTGAAATTATTTGTGGTCAATCTTCAAGTCACTCAAACCTTTCAGTCCTTATGTCCCAGTCACTGTTAGCACTGTGGCTGATGGGCCAGTTCTCTATTCCTTCTATTTCAGAGAAGAGGGATAGAAACATCAATGAAAGTATATTGATCAGCTGCCTCCTGCACGCCCTCTAGTGGGGATCAAACCCACAACCCCGGGCATGTGCCTTGATTGGGAATCCAACTATGACCTCCGGATTCATACATAGGTTGTTGCTCAACTACTGAGCTGCAACAGCCAGGCTGCTTATTATATTTTTAAAGGTGGTTTTATTCACCAACTGGCACATCTACAGCAGGAAATCAGAGCCTCAGAAATTTTGAGCAATTTGTTTTATTTTTAGAAGAGCTGTGACCAGATGGACTCAAAAGGTGAGTTGATGATGAAATGGGTGGCCAATAAGCAAATTCATTTGTCTGCTGAAGCTACTGAAGAGGGATAATTTGAAATGTTTGTGTGTATGGTTTCAAAATCCAAGCGATTACTAATGAAACACTCATGTGGTAAGCTGAACACAGTCAGAAAAAAAAAATGCAATTATACATCAAGAGTAGTGTAACTTTGCCAAAACCCACGTCACTCATGCAAGCATTTACTGTTACTGTTTACAGTCCTTGGATGATTGAATACATTGAATCGAAAGGACTGACCTTTACCAACTGAAATAGGATCCAAGCAGGAAGCCATTGCTGCATGTGAAGGGCCTCGCTCCCTGGCAGCTCTCTCAAGCCAGAGTCTGCCTTCCAGGGATTCAGACTCATTGGGTTGGCTTATTAGAAATTGAGAGCCATTCAGCTTCGCACCAACTCACTATATATATATATATATATATATATATATATATATATATACATACACACACATACACACATTTTTAATTAAGGTACTGCATATAGTTATTATCTGTGTTTTATATTGGTAGATTTTAATTTTAATACTGATTGGACACAAACTAGCATTCATGATGTCCTTTTCAGCTTACTACAATGGAACATCCCAGGATTTATTAACAAGATGACACCTACATACTGTCTTTTGTAGGACATGCTCTGTGATAAGGGTTTTTAAAGGATCAGGACCTCTTTGAACTGTCATTGATCAGGTTAATTGTGTGATGTCTGTTGACCTTTTCGGCCCGAGACCACACCCTGTTTTGAGACTCCTTTCTCAGATGCCTGTATTCAGGATCTCCAACTGCAGAATACTCATTTTTTCATACTTCCAAAGGAAACATATTTACCTCAAAGCCAGCAATCCTTGTAGAATACTAAACTTACTTGAAAAGTGTATAATAGCTGGAGCTCAAGTTCAGAATATTAATTCAATTTTTTGTACATTCACATTTTGGAGTTAAGGAATATCTCCTTAAGTAAAGAGTTTTTAGAAATGCTGTCTGGATATTTCCAACAAATTGTATATCTTTATTAAAAATCTTTTATATGTGTTTATTGATTTCAGAGAGAGGAAGGAAGAAGAGAGAAATAGAAACATAAAGGATGAGAGAGAATCACTGATCAGCTGCCTCCTGCACATGGGCATGCCCTTGTTTCATGGGTTGATGCTCAACCCCTGAGCTATACCGTCAGACTATACCTTGTTATTTAAAATAAATAAATAATAGAGCAAAATTTTGATAGTAATATTTGATTGTTTGATTTTTAGTAGGGACTTTGGAAACTCATGGGGGAAATATTTGTAACTAATTCATTCCTTCACTTATTTTAAAGCATACATGCATTTATTGTATGCATGCATGTTCTACTCCAGGCACTTGGATTAGGCACCAGTGATTAAAAAACCAAACATCAAAAATCAGAAATACTACCACACACACACACACACACACACACACACACACACAGCCCTTTGGGGGAAGGGTAAATGGTGCAAATAAGTGATCAGTTTAAACTATAACAAATAACCATCTCTAAAAGTAACTAGGAAATGAATTGCCACTTGGAAATATTTTCAGGTATAAATAGTTTTTAAACAGTTATTGTAGATACAAATGCATAGAATGCAATTATTTGCCTTTTTTCCCCAGGTGAGAGTTTGTTTTCAATGACCATGTGGCCTGGAATTCTATTGTTTATTATTCCATTTGCACTGTAAATTCTGTTCAGTTTAATGTATTAAGTCAAGTCTCACTAAACTGTTTATTATAATATCTCCAATTAGCTTTTCCTCTGATAAGGGACAAAGATGAAGAATGGGCTACAGAAAGAAGGGAAATATGTCCCAAAAGATTATTAATTCAAAGAGATCAATTTTACCTCCTGAAGTCTTTGCTCAGATGCTAACTTCTACAGGCACCCTCCATGCTGACTACATCTAGCATTGCATCCTGCCCCTTACTCCTAGATCCTGCTCTCATCCCTTTATCCTCATCTACTTTCTTTTATCATCTGTCACATCATAGGTTATAAAATTTGAGCATATATTATGCTTATTGCTTATTGCTTGTTTCTGCCAGCTAAAATGTAAGCTCTGTGAGGACAAAGAAATTTATTTTGTCCATTGGTATATTTAAAGTGCTTAGAAAAGTCCCAGGGCATAATAAATGCTCAAATATTTGTGAAAAAAATCCTTTCCCTGAAGTGGGGTGTGGAGTGGGGATGGTGGAGGGCATTGGTGGGAAAGAATTAAGAGTGACCCAAAGTTCCCAAAGATTTTAAAGATAAATATAATAAACAAGGAATCCTAAATATTTTGAATAAGTCATTGGAATTCAGTGTGAAAGTTTTAATGGAAGTGATTATTTCCTTTCATGTCCTACTGTTTAATTTATATTTCACCCTCCCTCCAGGGAGCATGTTGGGTTAATCAGTTCAGGAAGCAAAGCTTAAAAGATAAGGGAGCTTATTTTATTAAAAAGAAAGCTAGGAAAGAAAGGTTGCCTTGACTCATGGCTAGGGGGATTCTGAGGAAGCAGCCATTCATCTATTTTATTTAGAGGGACTTTGTATTCTGTTAGTACGACATTCACATAGTGATTGCTATGGATTGGTGCTTCCAAGAAACTGAGACTGTTACCTAAATTTATGTCATTTGATTTATCCCAACTGTAAGAAACAGAATAGGGCACAGTAAGAGCATGAACTAACTTGTACTTTGTTATATATTTAATTAAAATCAATTTATATTTTATTAGGATGTCCTAAATCAGAGGCTTTGAAATTTCAGTCTGCAGAGCAATGCTGTTTCATAACAAGATATTAGTGACAACGTGAGAAAAATTAGTCTATCCATGTCTTTCGGATTGGCAACTCCATTTCCAGGCATTTATCCTATTTTAAACAGAAATATAAATTTTTAGCTGCAAAACATTCATTGCAACATTGTTTGCTCTTGTGAAAAATAAGAGCAATCTAAATATCTACTAAAACTTTAAATGTGTATAGAATACAATTTTATGCAGTCAACGTATAGAAATATATTTAAAAATAAATGAATGTCTATCAAATATTAAGTAAAGAAAGGGGGTTTGAAAGCATATTATCTAATGTGTGTTATTTATACAAGTATATTCAAGTGTGAACAAGTTGAATATAATATCAACAGTTGGTATCTCAGGATAGTAGAGGATTTTTTTTTAATTTTAATAAATCTTTACTGTTCAGATTATTACAATTGTTCCTCTTCCCCCCCCCCAATATCTCTCCTCCACCTGGTTCCCACCCCACCCTCTGCGCTTACCTTCCCCACATTGTCCTCATCCATAGGTGTATGATTTTTGTCCAGTTTCTCCCTGCATCCTCCCTTACCTCTTTCCCCTAAGAATTATCAGTCCATTCCCTTTCTATGCCCCTAATTCTATTATATTCACCAGTTTATTCTGTTCATCACTTTTCAATTCACTTGATTTTTAGATTTACTTGTTGATAGATACGTATTTATTGTTCATAATTTTTACCTTTACCATTTTCTTCTTCCTCTTCTTAAAGAATACCTTTCAGCATTTCATATAATACGGGTTTCGTGTTGATGAACTCCTTTAGTTTTTTCTTATCCGTGAAGCTTTTTTATATGTCCATCAATTCTGAATGATAGCTTTGCTGAGTAGAGTAATCTTGGTTGTAGGTTCTTGCTATTCATCACATTGAATATTTCTTGCCACTCCTGACTGGCCTGCATAGTTTCTGTTGAGAAGTCAACTGACAATTGTATGCATGTTCCCTTTAGGTAATTAACGTTTTCTCTTGCTGCTTTTAATATTCTCTCTTTGTCTTTTGCTCTTGGTATTTTAATTATGATGTGTCTTAGTGTGGTCCTCTTTGGATTCCTTTTGTTTGGAGTTCTGTGCGCTTCCTGGACTTGTCACTCTATTTCTTTCACCAGGTGGGGGAAGTTTTCAGTCATTATTTCTTCAAATAGGTTTTCAGTATCTTGCTCTCTCTCTTCTTCTGGCACCCCCATAATTCTGATGTTGGTAGGCTTGAAGTTGCCCCAGAGGCTCCTTACACTATCTTCACATTTTTGGATTCTTTTTTCTTTTTGCTTTTCCAGTTGAGTGTTTTCTGCTTCTTTGTATTTCAGATTTTTGACTTGATTCTTGTGTTCCTCTAGTCTGCTGTTAGGTCTCTGTTTAATATTTTTTATTTCAGTCAGTGTATGTTTAATTTTTACTTGGTCCTTTTTCATCTCCTCTTGGGTCTCGCTAAATTTATCCATCTTTTCTAGGAAATTCTTGAAAAATCTTATAACCGTAGTTTTGAACTCTATATCCAGTCATTTGTTTTCCTCCATTTCTTTTGTTTGTGATCTGTTCTTTAGTATCCACATATTTTGCTGCTTCCCTGAGTTGGTAGAGTAGCTTTGTGTGCTAGCTGTCCTATGTGGCCCAGTAGCTCTGCCCCCTAGTTACCTGAGGTGGACACTCTTGGTACACCCTTTTGTGAACTGTGTGTATAGTCTTGTTGTAGTTAATTCTTGATTGTTGTTGGTATCACTGTGGGGGAGGAGGGGTAATTGACTTCCAAGCCAGTTGGTTGTGAGGATCAGCTGTGTCTGCACATGCAGGCTTCTCTCCAGACCTCTGCCTTTCTCACACGTGTTTCTGGAACTCTGCCTTTCAGTTCCCCTGAGTTTCCTCAAAGGACCTGTATGAGTCTGGGTCCCCAGGGTCTCACCCAAAACTGGGGTTCAATGCAGTTGGACCTGGATTTCAGTGCTGTTGTGAGGTTCTGTTTTCCTCCCACTAGAGGAAGCCAGTGGCACAATCAGCAGTCAGTGCTCAGTGTGTGCACTTTCGTGTGCATTTTTGCACTTTCATGAGCCCCAGACTTCTGTCTTCTGCAGCTCCCCTAAGTTTCTGTGCACTCCTTCCTTTTCACAACAGTCCAGACTCCCCCTATGAGTATAGCCTGGAGCTGGGGTTCAGTGCAGTTGGGATTTTCTGTCTCCCTCCCGCTAGAGGAAGCCAGCCAGACCCTCCTCCGCCCATTCTCTCCATGAGTGTGTCTTCATACCTCAGCTTTTTACAGCTCCTCTGAGTCTTCATGAGTCCTCTTTACTTTTAGTTGTAGAATTTTCACTCAGCCAACTTTCCTGTGGTTCTGGATGGTGTCCGTTCTGTCTTTTAGTTGTAGTTTTGAAATTGTTGTGCGAGGCAGCAGCTTAGGTGTTCACCTATGCCGCCATCTTGGTTTCTCCAATAGTGGAGGATTTTTTAAAAGTTTTTCTTAAACAAATGGACCCTGACTTATCATGGTCTGACTTAAAATTTTTTTTTGACTTTGTGATAGAAGGAAAGCGATATGCATTCAGTAGCAACCACATTTCAAATTTTGAATTTTGATCTTTTCTCAGGCAAGTGATGCTGAGCAGTGGCAGTGAGCTTAGCCAGCCACGCAGTGGCAAGGGTGAACAGCTAGTATTCTGCACTGTGTTGCCAGCATTTTCCAGATGCTGTAGTCCATAAGTTAAATACAGCATTCAACACTTTATTATAAAATAGGCTTTGTGTTAGATGATTTTTGTCCAAATGTAGGCTAGTGTAAGTGTTCTGTGCACATTAAAGGTGGGCTAGGTTAGGTGTGTTAAATGCATTTTCAACTTAAATATTTCTACTTATATTTTCAACTTTTGATGTTTATTTATTAAATACCCATCATAAGTCAAGGAGCATCAGTATTTGTAATTTTATACAAGTAGAAATTAAATGCATAAGGTATATAATAGCATTTATCAAAAGATAAGTCTGTGTTTGTAGATTATATTGTTATGATTTGTGGATATTTAACTGACTTTGAGTATTAAAAAGGTTTAAGGTTTTTGAAGATGTGTTTGTGTATATGCAGCAAAAGGGAAAAGGATTTCACATAAAATTTTTGAATATATAATATGGAAAGTACTATGGTCATTAGTAATATATATATATATAATTTTTCAACTGCTTAGAACATACATTTGAACTTTATCTCTTTACACTTGTGGAAGATGGGTTTTATAATTGCTTCCATTTTAGAAAAGAGGGTTTTTAATGCTCAGGTGCTTTATTTGATTTGTTCAAGTTCATTTGGGTTGTGGGCTCTGAAACTGAAATTTCTGTGCCTATGAAATTATGCTGTTTTGTTGTGTGTTTTTTCCCCCCACCTCCACTGCTACGCATAACTGCCAGCAAATAAATGGTATGTTCTGAAGAACATGGGGTTTTTCAAGACCATCTCTATCCCAGTTGGACCTGAGACATGCCACTAGTTGGAACTGTTCCCTCGAGCAGACATTGGTAAAGCCACAGGCAGCAGCTGTGATAGCATAGCTCCTGAGGAATAAAAAGTGGTTGTGATTCCATGTGGCCGGCCTTGGCAGCATTTAAGGAGCTATTTCGAGCTACTGTGTTGAAAGTTTACCTAATAATAGTGCTAGTTTCTCTCGTATTCTCCTGGCAGCATATAAGGATTTAGAAGATTTGGACTGAGGGTCAGAGATTGATATCCAAGCTCCACATATTTTTGTGAATTTAACATTGGAAACTGTATCTGGGAACTTGTCATTTCTCTTCTGCTGCTGGAAATATCTTGGACAATAGATTTTCCTTCCACTTTGGATACTAGTTTGAGAAAAATAATCCAAATCCTATCACAATAGATGTATGTATACACTCATGACGACTATTCACAGTTACTATAAAGCCCTTTCATTAATACTGTGATTTTGAGCTACTGTATGTAAAAAACTAAGGATATGTCAGTGTCATCTTGGTGTCCTTTCCTTCTCTCACACCCTCCATCCAGTCTCTCAGCAGGTCATGTTGAATTTGCCTTCAGAATATATCCCAACATGGACCACTTCTCACTCCCTTTTCTGTTTCTGCTCTGAACTAAGTCAGCAGCATTTCTTGCCAGAATGTTGGTAGTAACTTTCTAACTGATCTTGTTGCTCTATTCTATACAACTTGGTCCATTCTCAATGCAGTAGCAGGATTGAACCCTTTAACCATGTCCTCTAGTCTCCGTGCTCATATCAGAAGTGCCAGGACCCTCCATCTTTTTCAAGTAAATGTCAGAGTCATTTCAAGGTCCAACCTCATGTTACCTTTCTGATCCATTTCCTTACAGCTACTCTGCACTGCCTTGTTCCAGCCCCAACCTCTGCTGCTCCCACAACTCCCCAGGCTGCTCCTGGCTAGTCCTTTGCATGTATGCGTCCTTCTGCCTAGAACACACTTCCCCGCTGGTTCATGGCTCACTCCCAGAGCTCCTTCAGACTTTATACACTTTTTGGTTACTTAGTGAGCTTACAGTTATTCTACTTGAATTCCTTACCCCACTTTATTTTTCTCCAAACTTACCATTATATTTGTCACTTATAAGTTTTATGCCTCTTCTGTCTGCCTTACTGGGATATGAATGGTCCAGATAATCATGTATTTTTGTTTATTTTACTAAACACTGTATTCCCAGTGCCTAGAACAATGCTTGACATATATAGGGACTAAACAAGTTAAGCCAAAAGTTATTTCTGGTTATATTTAATATCAGGTGTTGGATTGAGTGTTAAAGTACAATAGAAATGTATATATTTATCTATGTTCTTTTAAGTTGGAGAGGGGGGTGTGAAATAATTTCCTCTTAACCACCAAACACATTTATTTAAACAAATTTACCAAAAAGAAGTTATATTTCAGATATAAAACCATTATTTATACAATCATTGTAACTATAGCACCTATTCTTTTATTCCAGCTTTTTTTCCCTGTCTCTTTCATTTTTGTTTTCCAGAAAAGAGGCACAGTTAGATGAAGAAGGACAGTTTCTTGTCAGAATAATATACGATGATTCTAAAACTTATGATTTGGTTGCTGCTGCAAGCAAAGTCCTCAGTAAGTTGAATATAACTTTCCTTGGGCCAAGTTATACATACAAGTGCAAAGGAATCCATCGTCCGTTTTATAGTGACTAGAGGCCTGGTGCACGAATTTGTGCACCAGTGGGGTCACTTGGCCTGGCCTGTGAGATAGGGCCAAAACCAGCTCTCTGACATCCCTTGAGGTGTACCGGATTGCAGGAGGGTGCAGGGTGCATGATTGGGGTTGGGGGAGGGGAGGATGTGAGAGGTTAGCCAGCTGGGAAGAACTATGGGAGGGCTCCAGGGCATGTCTGGCCCATCTTGCTTAGTCTGGATCTGCCAGACCTCAGCAGCAAGCTAACCTACCAGTTGGACATCTGCCCCCTGGTGGTCAATGCACATCATAGCAAGCAGTTGAGTGTCCTTAGCATGTTATTAACATATTACATTTTGATTGGTTGAATAGCTGACAGGTCAACCAGACACTTAGCATATTATTAGGCTTTTACTGGTATTATACAAGATGAACAGAGATGTAGGTTATGCATTGCACAACCCTGATGGGGAAGACATTTATGTATGTTAGGCTCGGGCTATGTTCAGTCTATTTCTTGAACTCCTTAGAGAATAGAGGTGCTCTCTGCCCCTCCCCACAAAAAGCTATATATTGGGGAAGAAAAAGCAAATTATCACTTCTTAATGTAAAGTTCAATAATGTAATAACAGTTTGCTATGTCAATAGCACAGAATTGCACAAGTGTAATAATTACATTGTGGAATGCAGAAAATATGATTCCCAAACCTCCTTTATAATAAGTTTTGTTAGCTATTAGCTATTGGTTAAAGAAACAGGAAATAGATTTATGTCAGATAAAACTTATGCAATGAAGGCAAAGTTAAAAATATTTCTTTATAAAAAAAGTATTTCTGAAAGTAGTGTCTCTTATTCTCAGAGTACTTGGATAGAATAGAAAGAAACTTTTAGCTTTGCCAAATATAACTAGAGGAGCAAATACAATCTATTACAGAATATAAGAATTACAAAGAAAAATGGTAAATTGTTAATAATAAGAAAATACCCAATCTCATTTGTAATCAAAATTGAAACAAGTATGATTTTTTCATAAACATTTGTCAATTTTTGAAAATTAAATATCTAGTGCAGTCAAAGATAGAGTTTAAAAATAAAAGACACTTAAAAATATTTAAACCCTTTAATAATTTTTCAAGGAAATTATTAGTCTTATTTGCATTAAGATTTATGTGCTTTCACTTCATAGTTACTTATAGTATCAAAAATTAGAAAAACCTACATTTTGAATAAGGGAATTGAGTAAATAAAATGTTACATATCTATGTTGGGTGAGGTAGTGATTGAAATTACAGAAAAAAATATTAAATTTTTAAGAAATAATAATTGGATAGAAACAAAAAAAACAGGATATTAGGGTACATACTATATGCAACCAACTTATTAATACAGTATGTGTATTTAGATAATAAAAAATATTTATACCAAAATATTATCATGTGCATTCTGGATGATTTTCAGGATCTTCCTGTATTTTTCAGAAAAAAGTAAGTTTTAAATTAAATATACACTTAAAAATGCTTAAAATTAATTAACTAGTTTGTCATGGAAGCTGAGAAACTGATTGCTTTGCTAATACGTACAAATTTACAGTGTTTACATGGCCTTCTCAGATTTCATTGTATTGTCCTGGCCAGAAATTTTTCATGTGAGGTATATTCACTAGGCACAAAAATTGAGGATCTTTAACAATTTGTTATTATGCACTTATTTTCCTTCTTCCCATTAATAATAGTCTGTGTATAATACGTTTTATTTTTATTATTCTTTTAAAACTATAAAATAGATCTCAACGCTGGAGAAATCCTCCAAATGTTTGGGAAGATGTTTTTTGTCTTTTGTCAAGAATCTGGTTATGATACAATCTTGCGTGTCCTGGGATCTAATGTCAGAGAATTCTTACAGGTAAGTGATTTGAGGTCTTGTTAAAAGCGCTGAATTCATGATTCTAGCATCCTGTTGTTCAGCCAGCTGCATGAGAATGTCTAGCTGCTGAAATGAAATCATAGTGGCATTTTTTTCCCAATTCAATAAAATAATAGTTATTAGGTCTTGAATACATTTTTAGTATTTTTGCTTCATATTTTTTCTTTAACTTTTGCTTGCTATAAATATACAAGTTGTAAATTAATGTTCTTTGAAAAACTCATCATGGCCTATTGGGGTATATCCAACTGACTTTTTAAAAAATGTTTTTATTGATTTCAGAGAGGATAGGAGAGAGTGAGAGAGTGAGAGAGAAAGAGAGAAACATCAATGATGAGAATCATTGATAGGCTGTCCCCTGCACATCTCCTACTGGGGATTGAGGCTGCAACCCTGGCAAGTGCCCTGATTGGGAATCAAACCATGACCTCCTTCTGACTTAACAACTGAGCCACACTGGGCAGGCCCAACTGCCTTTTTTTTTTTTAAATGTTTGTATTTGATACTGGTTTTGGTTTTATGTTTGGCTCTATAACATGGTCTTATTTTTTTGCAAAGCATTCCTAGTTTGTGTAGCAAATTAAATAGTGCATTAGTATCTATGACTTTTTACAGGGAGTTTGTCGTTTAGGAAAAAACAAGCTGGCTTTCAGGTGCTCTGCCACCAAAGCAAATTTGAGAACTATGGCTCTGAGTTACATATGAATTAATCTACTAGAGAAAGGGAAGTAAGAGACCTTGCAAAGGCAATCTCAGGCGCAGGACAAGATATATAATGTCATCAAAGGCCTTCGTCTTATATTCTTGCTAAAATTACCTTACAAGATTTTTACTAGTGAAGCACATATTCGATGAAAGACTATTTTTGGAGTGTCTGTCCTATTTTAAGCAGAGGCCATTTGTGAGACCTTCTTCTTGATGTGTTAATGTTGAAAATTATGTGGTTGTTTGTAAAGGATATTTCCAAACTGGCTGCTGAGAGCCACCAGATCTTGCTGGAAAATGATGTCAGTGCAATAGTAGCTGAACCAAAGCCCAGTTTTGTGGGAATGTAAACGACTTCCAGTCCAGCTGCATTATTGATTTAACAGCCAAAATAAGAACTTCGGTGCTTAATCAAAATGTCTGTTGTTTACACAGTGACATTTTTCTTATAAACTTAAAACTGCAATAAATCAAGATGGAAACTGATTTGCGATCTCCCGCCACGGGTTTACCTAACTACTGGTGTCCAAAAACGCTGCCACTTCCAAATGGAGTGGCTGCCAGATGTGTAAATTAAAGGGGAACAGGCTGTATCTCAATGAATTATGTTAAATGGATTCAAGAGTGATATTTGAAAGTATTTTAAGACTTTGGATTTTGGAATACATCTTCTATTTTTTTTTTAATACTGTCACCTTATCAACAAAGTCTGAACTTGCATTTTCTCCATCTTAATTCCATCTTTCTCTCAATGGTCACATTTACATAGAACAACAAAGGTTCAAATTGTTTTTGTTGTACTTTGGCTCCTGGTGGCCCGCTCAGGTTATTATGGTGCTGTGAGAGAGCAAGCAACCTCTGGTGTGTTCCTCCCTGTTCCAAGGCTGCATTGTTCCAAGAGAATAGCCAATAGCTACATGGAGCTGGATTTTGAGAGTTCTACTACTTTTCTTCATTTCTCTGTTTCTCCCATGTCTCCTCCAATCTCTTCTCCATTCTATGACTAGAATGATTTTTCTGAAATACAAATATATCTCATTATACTATTAAAATTTATTTTATTATTATTATTATTATTATTATTATTATTATTATTATTATTGCTTAAACTCTTCAGTGAATCCCCATTGCCCATTGGGAAATGTCAAAAATAGTTAAAATGAGTGAAACTACTTACATTCCCTATGCATTCTGCCTCTTCCTCTTCTGCAGCCTAGCCAAACATAACTTTTTTTTTTTAATCTTGCCCTCTTTATCCTCTGAGCTTTTACATCTGCTCTTTCCTTCATCTAGAACACTGTTCATGCTCTTTTTCACCTCAATAAATTCTGTTTATCTTGCTGGTCAAATTACTTCTTCTGGGTCATTGGCATTTCTCATGTTTTCATAGTATATTTATTTTCCCAGCCATAGTTGTTCTCATACTGTATTATCACTTCCTGTTTGTTGGACTGGAATGTAAACTTCATGAAGCCAGAGACCATGTATAATCTCTTAATGATGGCATCTCCACAGATATAATCTTGGAATGAATATCTTCTTTCCTTCCTTCCTTCCTTCCTTCCTTCCTTCCTTCCTTCCTTCCTTCCTTCCTTCCTTCTTTCCTTCCTTCCTTTCCTTCTTTTTAATGAAGATGTGCTCTTTGCATAAAAATAGGAAGCAAGTATGACCGTAGCTCAAGATTAAATGTTGTTAAGAATAACAAAACCCCCTTTTAGATGAAACTATGTAACATTAGTTAGAGAAAAATCATAGATTGAATACAGAGGATTAGACAGCCACACACTAGACTGAGTTCCCTGAGTCGGAAGCTTTGAGTATTGCCTATCATTGATAAAATAATATATGGCTTTTGAGAATGGAACCCGTCAATCCACAGCAGTGCTACCCATTCATTTTTAGTTGTGTTCCGCTATTATTCCATTATATTTTCTTTACCTACCCAGTGATTTCATAGAGGTGAAATGAAATTAAAATAAGCACCAAAAGGCTGCCAAACCAATCTGAGAGAAGAGTTAGAATTTAAATGATAGGCCTGTTTAAATATGCATAGAAATCTCAGTTGAATCATACTGCAAATATTCTGGCAGTGTTTGCTGGAAACACTGGCTTGTTCAATGGGCAGTTTTATCCGTTCCCTCAATTCATATATGTGGGGGCTCCTCTGACAGGGCCTCTGGGAAGCCTGTAGTGGGATCTCCAGGTCAGGACAGCTCCAGATTTTGGCCTCCAAAATCTGATGCTGTGGCTAGCCTACCAGGAACAATCTGGGATTGGTGACCAATCTAAAATCTTAAATGTTTGTCCAAAGTGTTATTTTGGGAAATGTGTGGATTTTCCTGAACAGCTGTGAAATTCTAATACTTCCTTAAATTATTTACAGTGTTTCTTAGAAAAAAAAAATGCTCCATTCATTTTATTTTTAACTTTTGGATTTCCAAAAGCCCTGTTTTTTCAACATCCAAAATGTTAATTTCTGCAATGTGCAGTTTTTAAATGGACAATGAGGACTTTAAAGGAAGATAAATATTTGAGTAGCTGATATGTATTTTCATAATATTGATTGTAAAAGATAGTATTATATAAATGGGATTTTAAAAAACACATGAGTCTAAGAGCTATAGCATAAGTGAAATATTTAACACAAGCAATTGTATAATCACTTGCCTTTTTTCTTTAAAATATTTCTCTTGAGAAGATGGTAATGATAGTTATATGTAATTGGAAGTGTTATTATTTAAAGAATTTTAGTAACTAGTGTAATTTCTTTTTTAAATTTGGTCTTACATTATCTTTTAAAAGAAAAAAAAAAGATTTTCTGTATCTCTCCAGTGGGAGGGCTATTTCTCAAGGAGCAGCTCCATGGAGAAAAAGCAGGAACAGGAGCATTAAAGTGTAAACTTCTCTAGTCTGACCTCATGCTGCCCCCACCCTGACCTTGGTGCTGACCATTCTATGGGGTTGTGTTTTCCATTTTATTTAGTTCTTGCTTGCTTAAATTTCTAATGTTCAAATTCTAAGATGACTCTTTTCTTATAAAACTTAAAATATTTGTCAAATTATATGACTCTCACAAGTAAATGTTGGTGTTGGTCTTGTCTTTCAGAAGTGTGAGGAATAAAAAGAAAGGAAATTTTGTGTCCCATCCTTTTTTTCCTTAAAAATATATGTTTGCAAGGACTGATCTTACGATTTCTTCCTGATCTAAACACCAATAATGTTCTCAACAGATATCTCCCGCTTTCCCATCCTCTCAGATTCTTAAAGACTAAAACATCTCTCTGTCTCAAAACTTTCAAAGCAAGGTCTTACTCTGCCCACCTATATGGATTTTAGGGATTTTTAATTAAATGCTCTAGAAGCGGGGAAAAAGAAGTAGCTAAGTCCTAGAAATTTTGCCTCTGTAATTATATATGCACTCATTTCGCCATGCATAATACAAAGAAAATTTGCATTTAAGTAGAAACATTCTGAGATCTTTGAAAATGTAGAACCTTAGTGTTTCTCCGTGGAAGGATACATTCTCTTTGGTTGCCTACATCTTTGGAATGTGCTACATGGAGAACTCCATACAGTGTCCTGGGATGCCAACCCTCGTTTTTTGTCTGCAAATGATAAATGCTAGGTGACAAGATGAACTGGACTCATGGATATGAGAAAAAGTACACTTATTTTGTTTGTCAAAAAAACAGTAAAATGGCCGAGACCGGTTTGCCTTAGTGGATAGAGCATCGGTCTGGGGACTGAAGGGTCCCAGGTTAGATTCTGGTCAAGTACATGTACCTTGGTTGCGGGCACATCCCCAGTGGGGGGCGTGCAGGAGAAGGCTGATCGATGTCTCTCTCTCATCGATGTTTCTAACTCTCTATTCCTCTCCCCTCATCTCTGTAGAAAATCAATAAAAATATATTTAAAAAAACAGTAAAATGATATCAGGGCACTAAGAAATAAAATGAAAGCCTTGAGTGAGGCAAAAAAAATAGCGGGCTTGCTCTCTAGCCCTTTCCTGAGTCCTAATTTCATAAAGCTGAGAAGAATGAAGGGAAAGCACATTTGAGGTCTTTTTTATTGATTCTTGGTAATCTACTTGTGCTGGAATATATGTGTTCACTTTTTCCCCCCTTATGTTTAATGTGTATACTTCCTTTTTAAAAATTTTATTTTTTTCATCACTGTTTATTCTTCTACCCTCTTCCACTTCCACCCACCCTCCTCCACCCTAGCCATCACTGTTGTCCATGTCCATGAGTTTTCTCTTTTTTTATTTTGCTCAATCTGCACCCCCACCCCAATAATGTATATACTTCTTTGTAATGTGCATAGTTTTTTCTTTGCATATCTGCTTCTATTGTATATTTAAAAAAAAAAACAAGCAATACCACTTTTAATATGAAACTTTTATTCTCAAGAATACATTGCTACAGCCATGTGGTGAACAATTAGCTTTGTATAAATCATATTATAAAATGTAGTCAAGGTTTTATCCAGGCTATTTTAAAAATCTTTTTTGTGGCCTTTGATGTGGCTGCAAACAATTCAAGTCTAACTATGGTGAAGGTACATTTTTAGCAATATAAGTGTACCCAAATGAAAATAATTTAATTTTTAATCACAAATTCCATTTCTCATGTTACACAGACTGTGACAATCACTCTCATTTTGAAATAGTAAAACCAAGTAAGGAAAGTTGTAACTGAAGAAACCCCAAGAGTGTTTTTATGTTAGATGCTATCTAAAGAAAATCAATATTGCATTAAGTGGTGTTAAAGCTTTCATGTTGCAGGAAAGCACTTCAGTTGTCCATTTAATTAAGAGTAAATTCAATAAAACAGTAAATCTCTGGAGAGCTGGTTACTGCAAAGACTAGAAGATGAACATTCTGACTTCAAATGTTTTGCTTTCCAACTTGCTTTGAAGCAATGAATTAAGCAACATGCTATGAGCAACATTTATACCTTTATTTAAATAAAAGTGACTCAGCATTTAGGATGAAGTGCCTCTCTTTTTTTATTTACATTTTATAAAAATTGATTTTTGAGAGAGAGAGAGAGAGACTGAATTATTGTTACATTCATTGGTTGCTCTTTGTATGTGCCCTGACAGGAAGTCAAACCCACAACCTTGGCTTCTCAGGATGATGCTCTAACCAACTGAGTGACCCGGACAGGACTAAAGTGTCTATCTCTTTATGACTTATGACATAGCAGCATGTAGAAATGTGCTAATATAATATGAACAATATGAAAATGGATGAGTATGAAATAGGCCATTGACTTATGATACAAATACTTTGAAGAGGGAAAATTGAAAAAAATATATTATTAAAATACATTTTTTAAAATTATTGGTTGACTTATCTTTTTTTTTTTTCCTTTAAAATGAGCCACAACACAGCAGCTGAACCTGAGGACATTAAGTAATTACCTAAATGCAGCAACAAGCTCAATTTTGACTTTGTGGGAAATGGAGATAAGTATAAAACTCTTTCGGTCATTTTTTTCCCTCGTCAGATTTTCTCTCATAAAATTTTGTTGCTGTTGTTAATCCTCCCTCGAGGATATTTTTCCATTGATTTGTAGGGAGAGTTGAAGAGAGAGGGAAAGACAGAGAGAAACACTGATGTGAGAGAAACACATTGATTGGTTCCCTCGTACATTCGTCCCAACGAGGACCCAGGCCAGGGAGTAGCCTGCAAACAAGGTAGTGTCCTTAAGTGGAATCCAACCCAGTGCCCTTTGGTCTGCAGGCCAACGCTCTGTCCATTGAGCCAAACCAGTCAGGGCTCTCATAATCTTTTTGCAACATCAGCAGATGGGATCTGAGAGGTTATGTGTTCAGGTATTCCCTTCTCAGAAAAGAATTATCCTGGGAATTCTTGTCATAGGAAGAATTTGTCATAGGAAGGACCCTTCGTACTACTTAACCAAGTAAAATAGTTTTGGGACTCAAGAAGCTTGTGGTTTATATATTAATGTCTAATACTTAGTGTCTGTCATATTTTACATGACAATAGCATCCCCTACAGGCAATGGGGATGAACTGAAGTTTTTGCTGAGGTCTTGGAGGCCTCTCTCCACAATTGCACATAAATCTCCTACATGTCAGAACCTGAAATGAACTATCATTCTCATGCCATCATCTCTTTGACCTTCTGTCATTACACTTCTCTGTCCCTGTAACCAGGAAAGGGTCCTGGCTTTTAAGGTCTCAGTCACTCATATGATTAGCTTGGGTCCAGTAGGATCATGAAGGACTTTCTTCCCAATTCAAGATCCATAACCTTAATCCCATCTGCAAAATCTCTTTTGCCAGGAGAGGTATCATAAGGGATTAGGGCATGGGAATTTGGGGGAGCACCATTATTTTGCTTATTGCACTTGGGATGTGCTTATATGCATCATTTTAGTTATCTCCATTTTATCAGAAAAAATCAAGTCTTAGAAAAATTGGGTAGACTGCTCTGTTACCATGAAATGATAGTGTCATGCATATATAGCTTACCCAAACCTCTTTGCTTTAGCTCTAACTGTGTTTCTTTTTTCTGCTTCAGGCATTCTTTTTATATCCCACTTGTTTATTTATCTTTTCTTAAAATGCGTTAACTATTAATAGCCACGGATGTTTGTTTTAATTACTCTACTTGAGTTTCAAGTTCTCTGTGGTTCTTGCCTTACAGATGTCTCAGTCCAGCAAGGGAGGGACGTGCTGTGTGAATGTTGACTCACTAAGCTCAGATTGAGGCTTCTGTCTTTATCTTGCTTTCCAGCAGTCAGCTGCTATTATGGGAGCATTATTTATTCATTACCATTTCCTCTTTATTGCAGAACCTCGATGCTCTGCATGACCACCTTGCTACTATCTACCCAGGCATGCGTGCACCTTCCTTTAGGTGCACTGATGCAGATAAGGGCAAAGGACTCATTCTGCACTACTACTCAGAGAGAGAAGGACTTCAGGATATTGTCATTGGAATCATTAAAACGGTAGCTCAACAAATACATGGCACTGAAATTGACATGAAGGTAATGATCAGTAATGGAGACACCTCTAAATAGAGATTGCAGAATATTAAAAGTGATGCTAAGTGAATTTACCTTTAATTCTTGCGGCTAGTGGACAGCACCAGAGGCATATATAAACCATAACACTGGCATCACCAGAAGTTTATGCTTGGCCTTGGAATGCAAGGATATACAGGAATACAAGATAATTTTTTCCCTTTGTCTCAGCAGATTTTTCTTTTTATACATTGCTTAATTTAGTTTGCATTCTCTGTGAGCACACAGTAGCTGAGAAGCAGGAGGATATGTGACTGGCCAAGCCGTGTCCTTCAGAATACAAAAAAAAAAAAAAATACCCTCCATAACACGGACAAATTCTATGATAATACAAAATTAGGTATTATATTACTGTGCATTGGTTCCTTGTGGGTTTTTTTGTTTGTTTGTTTTTTTTTTTTTTTTTGGCTATCCCTGAAATGTCATTGGAATATTTTATTTTGTGAATTAAAAGTTTTGCTTTTAAAAAAATTAGATTACTTGTGAAAGAAATCAGGTTTCATACTTCAAAAAGGTATTGATAATACAGATTGTTAGTTTTAGGTGAGAATTTCAAGATATAAATATAACCCTCTATAATAAAGAGAATATGCTAATTAACTGGACAGTGGAAGGACCTTCTGGATGACCTGCCAAACAACCAGTGAATGGGGCCACAGGGCCACAAGGCAGCCAGGCCTGACAGGGCCCAGCTCCTTACATGAATTTCATGCATCGGGCCTTTAGTTATGCAATTAAGAGAACCATCATTTTTCTATATTTAATCCAGACAGTCTCTCCCAGTGAGCTGCTTTTTGTGTGCTCAGCATATTCAGCCCAAAGAGCCATTTGTCAGTAGCCCCAAATTTAAGAAAAGTGGGGAGAGGAATACCCTATTTCAGACTTATTTTTTAATGTACCTTAACCAACTTAGAATTGTAATTTTATATACTTGCCAATTGATGGGTAAAAAAATGATATTGTATGTATTTTTAAATATGTGCTTCTATTATTTTATTTTTGTCTACAAATATTATTTTTAACATGTTAAATAGTACTACGTATATAGTTTGTATGTCATTCATTATAGGAGTGTGCCAGGCTGAGAAGCTAAGAGCACCAGGATAAGAGATTGCTTTTCCTCTAATTCTACTACGGTCTGTACAGGCTGACAGGAGACTGGTAGCAGATTCACAATTTTACTGTGAATAATTATTCAGCCTTCTAATTTTATAAATAAATGTTTGGACATTGTTTTCTATTTCAGGCATGTGTAGCATTTGCACACATTGAATTTTTAAAATTAACCCTCTAAATGCAGTTTTCAAAACCAGTTTATTAGGTACTTAGGCCTCTTTAAGTAAATTGAAATGCAGACAATTAAGACTATTTTTTCCCTTTGACATCCAGGTTATTCAGCAAAGAAACGAAGAATGTGATCATACTCAATTTTTAATTGAAGAAAAAGAGTCTAAAGAAGAGGATTTTTATGAAGATCTTGACAGATTTGAAGAAAATGGTACCCAGGACTCACGCATCAGCCCCTATACCTTCTGCAAAGCTTTTCCTTTTCACATAATATTTGATCGGGACCTAGTGGTCACTCAGTGCGGCAATGCCATATACAGAGTGCTTCCCCAGGTAAACCACATCCCACTTCTTTGGGGACTGAGACAAAAGGCCATAAAAGTGCTATTGTTACATGTGAACATTTATTTATGTACCTTTCTACTGTGTATTAGGTGATGTGCAGCACATCATATATTACATAAATTGTTTAAGTGTGGGCATAGTATATTTAAACATAATGCTACCTTTCCTACAACAGTTTTTTTTTTTCTTTTATTTTCTCTGTTAAAAGCAGGGCAAGTGCTGTCCTGGCTGGTTTTCTCAGTGGTTAGAGTGTCAGCTGCTGGACTGAAGGATAAAAGGTCTTGGGTTTTATTTCTGATCAAGGGCACATACTTTAGTTGCAATTTCATCCCCAACCCAGTTGGGGTGTGTGCATGAGACAACCAAGTGATGTATCTTTCACATGAATGTTTCTCTCGCTCTCTTTCTCTCTCTCTCTCTCTCCTTTCCTCCACCCCTCCTATTATTTCTAAAAATCAGAGGAGAAAATATCCTTACATGAGGATTAAAAAAATAAAGACAGAGCAAGTGGGAATGCTATATTTTTACAAATGAGATAACGGATCAATTTTTCACTTATTTATTCATTGAATAAATATTCATTGGATGTCTACTATCTGGAAATAGTTTTCAAAATCAACCTTTGACATTTTTAGGGAAAATAAGAGAATTTAAAAAAAAACACAGAGCTTATCATGGGACTTGATAGAAAAAGCATTAAAGAACAACAGTTGAGGCGATGATGAGAATCTGCATTTGACATTATTCTGACCCATTTGTAAAATCCTTTCTTTCTACTCTACCAACTTTTGGAGTTGTACATGACATGTATCCAGAAATATTTTTTTACTTGTAATTAAAGAGCCTTGATAGTTCAGGATTAGCCCACATGGGGTCCAGCATAAACCTAGAAATGTAAAAGCCTGGGCTCTTATGCTGGCTCTGGCTCTCCCTCATTATGAGCTGAGGTGTGTTACTTGGGCTGTCTCTGACCTTGTCCTTTGGAAGCAATCAATAACTGTTTTCTATTATTATTAACCATTTCTTGATAAACTGTCTTTGATGATGGTCTTGATATTTAAATTTTATTTTAAGCCACTGGTATTTAATAGATCAAGCTACATTTTCTAAGAGAAATTTCCATTCTCCATTGAAAATACTTCTCTTATTTCTATGAGCTTATATTTGAATATTAGTCATCTGAATCCATATTAGGTTTTATGTTCATTAAATTATTTGATGTCCATTTAATCACCGAGTTGCATAGGTCAAGACATGAGTCCACAGTTGAGGTAACTGTCCTACAAACTAATATATTTCTGTGCTTATATGTAATTGAGCTGATTAAGCTGATAATATGAAATAAACATTGTTTTAAATAAGTGTTCTTTTCTGTTTATCTACATTTTAGCTCCAGCCTGGCACTTGCAGCCTTTTGTCTGTCTTCTCTCTGGTCCGTCCTCATATTGACATTAGTTTCCATGGGATCCTTTCACACATCAATACAGTTTTCGTATTGAGAAGCAAGGTAAGCAAGATATTGTTTTATTAAATGTGAGTAAGGTATGTTACATACTAGAAGTGTTCTGGGGGGGAGGGATGGGTAAGTAGCAACTATGCCATTCTAGAAGATGGAGGAGGTATAGTGAGATCAGAAGCAAACCTCAAAAGGAGTCCTATTTCAAAGGCGACACTGTTGATTTTTTATTTTCCCAAGGAGCAATGGGACTCTGTCACCTGGTCAGAATTAACAAAAGTAAGTGTTGAGAATGCCTCGATGGGACAACCCCGCTTCCCCTAGTAAACCAACATCTTTTAGTCCCGGTATACCTATAAAGTCCTCTTTTAGAAGTCAGGAGAACTGATAAAGACTTTTTTAAAAAAACTTTACTTCCTTAAAGTGTCTATTATTTTTGGTTCCATTTTTGTGATGGAAATAGGAGTGATAAAATATTCATTCAGTTGATACTTTGGCATTGATAGAGCAAAGGTGTCCTGAGGTACACACTTCATCCTTCTTACAGCCTTCCCAAACGTCCTATGTACACATACTTTAAGTATTTGGAACTATTCTCAATTGCTGTGTGAATGCAGGGGTGAGACGCTTTTTTTTTTTTTTGAACAGTATATTATGTTGTAGCCATAACCAGAAATAATCATGGGAGCTTTAAATAAATATGTGAACAATAGTACACCTACTGGCTTTCTGTGCTCAGAGAGAATTAATTCAGTTTTTTGCAATCTTTGTAAGGGAATCACTATGGTTAGGCCCTGGCAGAACTCTGGTGAAATCCCTCCCTTGTTCTAATTGGTGCACTTATTCCCCCTTAGGGGGTTTGGTGGGAATTGAGGTTTATGTGTCCTTTCTTTTGCTGAATTGTTAGGTAGGGAGAAAGGCACTAGTTAATGGTTATGTCTTGCCTTTTCAAGGAAGGATTGTTGGATGTAGAGAAATTAGAATGTGAAGATGAACTGACTGGAACTGAGATCAGCTGCTTACGTCTGAAGGGTCAAATGATCTACTTACCTGAAGCAGACAGCATACTTTTTCTTTGTTCACCAAGGTAATGCTTTTTAGATTAATTATAATGCATATACTGGTAAGAGCCCATCTTTAGCTAACAAAAAATTTCAATAGCATTTTATTCAATCATGTCTATATATTCTGAACTGTGAGTCGATTTTAGAGTGTACTTCTCCCTAAGATAATGTCATTTAACATTCATAATAAACTCAGACGAAATCATGTATTCTATTTTATTTCCATGTCTTAAACTATTTGCTGAGTGTTTCTGCCATTAGATCATTCTACAGCAATTCTGCAGTTAGCTAATTCTTTTTTTTAAAATTAAATCTTTATTATTCAGATTATTACATTTGTTTCTCTTTTTTCCCTTCCATAGCACCCCTCCACCCAGCCCCACCCTTCCCTCTACTCTTACCTCCCTCCCATTGATCTCATCCATAGGTGTATGATTTTTGTCCAGTCTCTCCCTGTACACCCCTCACCCCTTTACCCCTGAGAATGATCAGTCCACTCCCTTTCTGTGCTCCTGATTCTATTATATTCACCAGTTTATTCTGTTGATCAAAATTTTTAATTCACTTAATTTTTAGATTCACTTGTTGATAGATATGTATTTGTTGTTCATAATTTTTTGGCTTTTACCTTTTTCTTCTTCCTCTTCTAAAAGAATACCTTTAGCATTTCATATAATACTGGTTTGGAGTTGATGAACTCCTTTAGTTTTTTCTTATCTGTGAAGCTCTTTATCTGCCCTGCAATTCTGAATGATAGCTTTGCTGGATAGATTATTCTTGGTTATAGGTTCTTGCTATTCATCCCATTGAATATTTCTTGCCACTCTCGTCTGGCCTGCATTGTTTCTGTTGAGAAATCAGTTGACAGTCGTATGGGTGCTCCCTTGTAGGTAATGAATTGTTTTTCTCTTGCTGCTTTTAATATTCTCTCTTTGTCTCTTGCTCTTGGTATTTTAATTATGATGTGTCTTGGTGTAGTCCTCTTTGGATTCCTTTCATATGGGGTTCTGTGTGCTTCCTGGACTTGTAAGTCTATTTCTTTTATCAGATGTGGGAAGTTTTCAGTCATTATTTCTTCAAATAGGTTTTCAGTATCTTGCTCTCTCTCTTCTTCTGGCACCCCCACAATTCTGATGCTGGTACGCTTAAAGCTGTCCCAGAGGCTCCTTACATTATCTTCACATTTTTGGATTCTTTTCTCTTCTTGCTTTTCCAGTTGAGTGTTTTCTGCTTCTTTATGTTTCAAATTTTTGACTTGATTCTTGCCTTTCTCTAGTCTGCTGTTAGGACTCTGTACAATATTTTCTATTGCAGTCAGTGTATGTTTAATTTCTAGTTGGTCCTTTTTCATCTCTAGTTGGACTTTTTCCATCTCTAGTTGGATCTTTTGCATCTCTAGTTGGTCCTTTTTCATCTCCTCTTGGCTCTTGCTAACTTTATCCAACTTTTCTAGGATATTCTTGAAAAACCTTATAAGCGTGGTTTTGAACTCTATATCCAGTCGTTTTTTTTCCTCCATTTCTTTTGTTTTTGATCCCTACCCTTGTCTCGGCATTTTCACTATGCCGGGAGAACTTCTGTGTTGGATTCAGCCTTATGATACCAGACTTGCAAAACCACAGAAGCCTCTCTGTTGAGCTTGGGATGGGTGGAGTCTCAGGGTTTAAGGGACCGCCTTGCCTTCCAGTCGGCCCCGCCCACCAGGGCCCCTCAGTCTCACATGACTGGGTAATCGCTGGAGCGGTCCTTATGCATGCGTGCCGCGGTGCCTCTAGACCACTGCCTTTCCAGCTCCCCTGCACTCCAGGACCGCACAAGTCTAGGTCCCCAGGGTTTCACCTGAAACAGGGGCTTAGTGGAGTCAGAAGTGGCACAGTTGGGAGGGTCTGTCTCCCACCCTCTCGCAAAAGCCAGCAGCACAATCAATCTGTCCTCTGCGCAATGCTGTGCACACCATTAGACCTCTGATCTTTTGCAACTCCCCTAAATTTCCATGCACCTCTCCCTTTTCACAGTCCAAACTCCCCCCATATGAGTTTTGGCTGGATCTGGGGTTTAGTGTCATAAGATAAGGGGTTCAATGCCGTTGGGAGTCTTTATTTCCCTCCCGCCAGAGAAAGACAGCCAGGTACTCCAGCACCCACTCTCTCAGCACGCACGTCTCCGTACCTCAGCTTTTTGCAGCTCCTCTGGGTTTCTGTGAGCCCCTCTCTTTCCTTCTAGCTGTAGAACTTACACTCAGCCAGCTTTCTTGTGGTTCTGGATGATGTTCATTCTGTCTTTTAGTTGTAGTTTTGAAATTGTTGTGCGAGGCAGCAGTGTAGGTGTTTACCTATGCCGCCATCTTGCTCGGGTGTTCTGCAGTTAGCTAATTCTGTAGCTTTGTGCCTTCCAAAGGGGCATCAAGCAGAAAAGTAATTCCAAAAGCATCTAATATTATGGCATAAATAGTGGGTATATTTGGTTCCAAAAATGCCTTTAAAATTGTTTCTGGATTTGAACTATTTTATATTTAAAATATTTTGTTATTTTAATTGAGATAAACTACTGAAACTACTATATTATTAAGTTGAAATTTATATTATTGTAATGAACATCACAGGGAAGTAAACCTGTGGGTTGGTGTTTTCCTATTTTGATAAAGCATTTTACTAAATGATGCATGGGAATTCAGAATACAAAGACAAATCAAAATTTGCTTTAGAACAACAGTAAAAGAACTGTGCAACTTTTCGTTAGGTTATATTCCATGTATTTATAGCTTTCTATACCCCAAGTGTATTCACATGGATTAGTAATACATTCAAGGAAGCATGTTTTGGTGGGTTGTCAGTTAAAACTTCTATTTAAAGTCTACCATGATCATTTTTTAAATTTAAAGATACTGTCAAAATTTCTGAAAATTCTAAAGAATTTTGTAACAATTTATTTTAATCCTAGCTAATAAAAGAGTAGTATGCAAATTAACCATCACTCTGCTACAACCACAAGCCATGCCCACCAGCCAATCAGAACTGTGTATGCAAATTAACCCAACCAAGATGGCTACAGCCACTGATTGAGCAGTAGGTTTGGGTTTCGCTGGTAATGGAGGAAACCAAGCTTTCTGCACACCCTGGCAGGCCCAGGCCTTTGCTCAAGGCTACAAAGTTTTAATCATAGAAGATAAATAAATTTTAACAAATATGACTGCGGCCTCAAGCAAGCAGGAGGCTTGGCTCTGCTCAAGGCTACAAAGTTTCAATTATAAAAAATAAATAAATTCCATTTAACAGGGCCTCCACTTAGGTCGCCAAGGGATGTGACCAGCCTGCAAACCACCATAGACCCCTTGCCCAGGCCATCCCATACACCAAAGAAACCCCCACCCTGATCGGAGACACCCTTAAGGGCAAACCAGGCTTCTATTCTATCTAATAAAAGAGTAATATGCAAATTGACCATCACTCCGACACACAAGAAGGCTGCCCCCATGTGGACACAAGATGGCTTCCCCCATATGGACACAAGTTGACTACCACAAGATGGCCAACAGGGGAGGATAGCTGGGAGGGACCAGGCCTGCAAAAGAAGGCAGTTGTGGGTAATCAAGGCTGCAGGGGACGGCAGTTAGGGGCGACCAGGACTACAGGGGAGGGCAGTTAGGGGAAAACAGGCTGGCAGGGGAGCATTTAGGCATCAATCAGAATGGCAGGGGAATGGTTATGGGGTGATCAGGTTGGCAAGAAAAAGCAATTAGGGGCAATCAGGAAGGCAGGCAGGCAAGCAGTTGGGAGCCAGCAGTCCTGGATTGTGAGAGAGATGTCCGACTGCCCGTTTAGGCCTGATCCTACTGGTATTGAACCTAAATGGGCAGTTGGATATCCCTCGAGGGGTCCCAGATTGGAGAAGATGCAGGCTGAACTAAGGGACACTCCCCCCATGTGCAAATTTCATGCACCGGTCCTCTAGTATATTAATATGGTATTGAAGGCTATGTAAGACTAATGATAATCCCTGCCCCTGCCTTGCGAATATATACTATGAAAATAAAAATAAAAAGACTTTCCTGGCTGTATGTCTCAGTGGTTGAGCATTGAGCTGTGAACCAAGAGGTCACTGGGTTCATTCCTGGTCAGGGCACATGCTCCGATTGTGAGTTTGATCCCCAGTAGGGGACATATGGGAGGCATCCGATTGATGTTTCTCATCCATGTTTCTATCCCTCTATTCCTTTCCCTTCCTCTCCCTAAAATTATCAAAAAAATAGATTTTAAAAAAGATAAAACTAGGGAACATAAACTTTATCTTTTTATTAACAACTTTCATTGGTCTAATTTATATTTATCTGCTATCGATATCATTTTTTTCTTCTGCCTCTTTCCAAGTAGAGCTTTCTTAGTCTGAGAGCTTCTCAATAGGAACAGTTTCTATTCATGGTGATAAAGGTTTCTGTGGAAACAGAAGCAGAGAATTTGGAGTCTATTTCTTAACTACCATCTGCAGAAATTGGTTGCATAGTGACACACATGCAAATTGTTATGTGGTACCAGTCCCTGTGTGAAGAAAGACATACTCACCTTGAACTTTAAGAAAGAGATCAACTAAGAGCAGTTTTACTTCAAAAATAATTTCAAAAGAATTAGTTAAAATTTAGAAAAAAAATGTTGATAGTTTGTCAAAATAATAAATATTTTTTAAAGTAAATGAGACATAATTTTATTGTTTTTAACTCAGTCTGAACATCCATAACCATTCATTTTTTTAATATATTTTTATTGATTTCAGAGGAGAAAGATGCGGGAGAGAGAGAGATAGAACATCAATGATGAGAGAATCATTGACTGGCTGCCCCTGCATACCCCCTTATTGGGATTGAGCCCGTAACCTGGGTATGTGCCCTTGTTCAGAATCAAACCTGGGACCTTTCAGTCTGCAAGCTGACACTCTATCCACTGAGCCAAACCAGCTAGGGCCATAACCATTCATTTTTATTTTAAGCTTATAATCTTTTTTTTTTCTCTGTTTATGGGCAGGCTCATACCAGTTATCAGATTATCTGGCCTCTTTCCAGAGAGGTCTATTTCTGCAAGTGAGTTTCACTTACATATCCATTTTAACAAAATCTAAAGAGACTATGTGCTTCATTAGTAAACTTTTTGGTCATTTTATATCTCTATGTTGGCATGGTAATTTTTGCTTTTAAATATGGACATTTCTGCTGAAAATGTATTCTAGGGGGATATTTTAGCAATCCTTAATTCTTCAGGAAAATCTCAATTATGTCATTTTACAGAAATTATTGTGAATTTCCAAAAGTAATTACTTTGCATTTAAAGAATTCATACCAATAATGTAACCCTAAGACATTTTAACCAAAGATCAATTTTTTTAAAAATAATTTTTTAAAAAGCTACTTCTCATTTACCAGATCTTCACTGAATCAATAAATATTATGTTGTTTCTAAAATGACTTACGTTGTAAAGATGCATAAAATTCAGCAATTTATATACTGATTCAAATAAATGAGAAAAATTCGTCAAAGAAAATAAGAGCTGAAGTATAAGAAATTAGAATCAGAAGTAAGAGTAACATATAAAAATACATGTCAGAAAGTTATCTATAATAATAAAAGTGTAATATGTTCATTAGACTTGACATCCTTCCAGTTGAAGTGGCAGTAGTGGGGGTCGAGCCCCTTGCACAAATTTCGTGTATCAGGCCTCTAGTAAATACATAAAATACTTGTAGAAAATGGGTCATAAATCTGGTTGTAAACTTTAAATAATCATGTCTGAAAGGGAAAAGCGACAGTCACAGGAGTCGCAGAATCCATAGGAAGAAACAAACAAGTTTCTCAGAAGAAGCACACATATCCCTGTTAAAGAGAGTAAGAATCAATTTTTTTCATCTTTTTTTTTTTCAGTTTTTAAAAGGAAAATTTATTTGACAAGTTTCACTTATGCACAATACACCTAAAAGGAAATCACAATACAATGAAGGATTTAAATCAAGGCCTCGGAATTTTATACAAACACCAAGACCAAAATCCTAAAGTATTGGTATTATGTCTCAAAATTTCCCCATTAACTTAAAAAAATCTTAAACTTACATGCCTTGGAAGTTATTAATGAAACTAGAATTAACAAACATGCCAAATGTTTCACTTTTAATTGTGGGCACAGCTCCTATATTGATGAGGGAAAATGTGATAATAAATCACAGCCTTGTGTTAAATACTTGAGTAGGTTGCATAGGGCAGATGTCTGCATTATCTTTCAATTTAGGCTAATAGCATTAAAACTGCAATTTGGCAAAAATGCATTTTAAATTCACTGCTCTGTGGTAGATTGTGAACTAACAATTCTTAGTATAATTCTCCAGTATTTTTTTCTCTTCAACCTGAGAAGCTTTAGAATGTTAGGAGATGGCAGGAGTATACTCCCTGACAGCAATCAACATTGGTATTGCCATGCGGGAGTGTTGGAATGATTGCGCCTCATTTCTCTGCCTAACAGTGTGATGAATCTGGACGATTTGACGAGAAGAGGCCTGTATCTCAGTGACATCCCTCTGCACGATGCCACACGGGACCTCGTTCTTTTGGGAGAACAATTCAGAGAGGAATACAAACTGACCCAGGAGCTGGAAATTCTGACAGACAGACTGCAGCTCACGTTAAGAGCACTGGAAGATGAAAAGAAAAAGACAGACACGTAAGCCTGCAACCTTGCATGACTGCGAGGTATACTGTGATTCTATTACAGTGAACATTAGTAGTCAGACTAACAAGGCAGGAGAGCCCTTTTAGCTCCAGAGTAGTAGATAAACTCCCCCACATCACTTACAATGAAATTATACATACAGAAATAAATCAGTCTCAACAGTGGTTGGAATATGTCTTCCATTTTTACAATTCAAGCTGAAAGAATAAATGTCAATACATCTCTCTGAAAATCATGACAGTAATTCAGATGTTTAAAATCCAACTATCGTTCATTCCTCCCTTTATATAAGAAATAGGTTTTGAGCATCCTCTGTGTGCCAAGAGCTGGCCCAGTTCTGAGGATTACACTGCACACGGAACTCAGAGTTGGCCATTATATTTTAAAAGATTTCTTTTCTTGGACTGAATTATTTTAGAGCTCGGCTGATATGAATCTGACAGATGGTAATGTCCTCTGTAAGGACAACAATTATATCTGTAAAGGCAAACATTATAAAAAAAATAGAAGTATAAAGCTATAATTATTTTTCTATGAATGGTAGATGAAATTAAGAAATTTTGGGCAAGTAGCATTAAACTAGTAGTTTGTTTTCAGTAATTAATTTAAATACACATCAGGCATACTACTTGGCCTTGCTTGCATATACTAATGGAAGGCACTAAGTCACTGATGTTCATAAGATATTTTACCCAGGGCCTTGTATGTTCATTTTTAATGTAACAGGAAGATATCTGTTGGAGAATTGAACTCCCCTGTTTTACTTCCATAAGAGTTGTTTCACCCTACCTGAGCACTTAGAATATTGGTAACAGCATCATTTTCTATGCTTTTTTTTTTGCATTGATAAATGTGTAGTTGCCTATGGATGGATGCTGTGCCCAAACATAAAAACATTAGTTAGCTGTATTTATTCATAGCCTGGGTGAAACACAGAATGCCATTTAATGCTTGTATTTTTCCACAGCTTCTTAATTCATTGTCTTGGCCCTTGTATAATGCAGGTGAAAGCTGTGTTTATTTTATTTTATTTTTTTGAGATCATTTAACATCCTCACAGTCCTAAACTGAGCCCCTTCATCTATTCAGGTATTTTGAAAAATTCAGAAAATATATGAGACAGACAGATCACGTTTCTTTCACTGCTTGAAAAACAACTCAAATTGTATGTTTTATTAGTCTGTTGTACAACTTTATCCATGAAAAACATCAAATTTTGTGGAGCACGTAAGACAATCCTTAGGACAAAGATTCAAAGTCAAGTTAGTATTCTGCTCTGGCTATTGTATTAGAAAACTATCCAGGTTTAGTGTTTTTATTTTTTATAGACATTTGTTTCTCAAGGTGTTTTAATTATAAACCCTTTAACATTTCTTTTCTTCAAGTAGTTCTGTTCACATAGTTATATGTATATTCAAATACAGCTTTAAAATAGTTTATGAATTTTCTCTGTTTGAAAGTTAAAAATGAAAGACTGGAGAAATGCCACGTAAGCTAGGAAGAATAATGTGAGCTCAGCTTCATGCTGTACATTCAATGTAGCACATGATGCCCTCTGACTACAGAGAAGAGAAAGCAAAGAGCCTTCCTTCCCCGCCACCCCAACCCACCCCCGGAACCCTCATGCCCGGAGCCCTTAGCCTCCCTGGTTTCTATTTCTTTCCCTGTGAATTCATCAGAGATCATCATTCTCCAGTTGTTTTTCCCACACCTGTCCCTCAGCAGGGTCCCTGAGACATTGTCACAGGCTCAGTATTGACTAGAGAAACAAAATATATTCTTGTCTGGACCAAGGTTCACATGTATTGACAGTTTCTTCCAAGTAAGAGTGAGGGATGAAGGTGATTGGAGAGGAATCTGCTCCTCTCAATAATGCTTGACAACAATGGAAATCAGTTTCTCATTCCAGAGAGAGAAGCTGCTCCTGGTGTTAGTCATACCATGTTTTCAGGGCTGGCCGTGACAACTTCCATACGGTGACTATCAAACAGCAGATTCAGAACACAGAACTGGAAATGAAAACTGACTTCTCTTTGTTTGGTCTAGTGTTGGTTTGGCTTATTTTGAATTGGTTTGGCCTTAGGGAATTATATGTACTTAAAAATCAAACAAATGATTTATACTGTCTGTATGTCTTGTTTTGACATAAAAACAGCTAACATTTGATGCTAATTGTAGAGGTTTCCCTATAAGAATCCAGGCTTTTACAGAGCAAATGATATCAATGTTCTATGAAATGGTCAATAGAAGCACTACACCTAGGCCCAGCATTCCTTACCATGGCTTTTTCCTAATCCCACTGATCGATCAGGTTGCTGTACTCTGTCCTTCCTCAATCTGTTGCTAATGAGCTGAGACACAAGCGACCTGTGCCTGCTAAAAGATATGACAACGTGACCATCCTCTTCAGTGGCATCGTGGGCTTCAACGCGTTCTGTAGCAAGCATGCCTCCGGGGAAGGGGCCATGAAGATTGTCAACCTCCTCAACGACCTCTACACCAGATTTGACACACTGACTGATTCCCGGAAAAATCCGTTTGTGTATAAGGCAAGTCCTGACCTTATGGTGATGCAGTGCTGTCAGACCCTGCCCCCTAGGGGCACTCCATTCAGTACTCTGACTATAGCCTCCATGTGTCCATACTTACCATTATCTTAAATAATCACCTCTTGCTATAAAGCAAACATGGCAACTCAAAGGCTAACTTGGGCCAAATAAATGAGGCCCGTGGCCCGTGGGCCACGAGTTTGACATGCTTGCTATAAAGCATTCTCTTTCTTGTAATCAAAATGCATGGAGCAGATGCTTCCCCAGTTAGAATGTAATGTTCAGCAGCTTTTGTCACTCACATGAACAAATTTTTATAGCACACGTGATATAAACATAGCATTCGTTTTTGTGCTCTGAATGAGACATTCTTGTTGAAACGTACTCTAGTAAATGCTGTGTACAGTAAAGAAGTCCTTTAGTGTGAGTCGTGTGCTGCAAGTTTAGACAGCATCAACCTGAAGATAAACATTCATGTGGCATTTCTGCCCTTGGTTTCAATGAGAAGCAATGATAATATTGGAAAAATGAACTCAGTGGAATATTGCTTTGTAAAGGAAAGAATGTTAACTAAACCATCCACAGGCATCTGGAGTAATATAAGTGCCACAAGAACTATTTATTTTATAGTCGTTTTCTGAGCTTCAGTGTAACAGTTGGTGAGCAAATCATACAAATAAATGGTTAAGGACTGTGATAAATCATTGAATTCCAGGCAGTGGCTCTTGTGCCATTAAACTCTCACTGCTTGGGTGTGTTTGGGGAGAGGAGAAATAAGGCAATATGTTGTTTTACTAAATTATAAGGGTATCTGAAATGCGACATCACAGGACTTACAAAAGGAAAAATAATGCTGTGGCTACTCCTGCCTGTCATCAAAGCCTTCAAATGCCATGTGTGTAAATTTAAAATAATGACAAAGTTTCAGGTTGTTGTTAAAGTTTCTAGAGAACTAAAAGGGAGGAGAGTTTAAAGTTACGGATAGCCTTGGACAAGTAATTTTTTGTATAGGAATAACAAATAAAACAGTCATAGATATGCTAACCAATAAACATCTGTCTTTGCTACGTTAGGTGGAGACTGTTGGCGATAAGTATATGACAGTGAGTGGTTTACCAGAGCCGTGCATTCACCATGCACGGTCCATTTGCCACCTAGCCTTGGACATGATGGAAATTGCTGGCCAGGTTCAAGTAGATGGTGAATCTGTTCAGGTGAGTAAATACAATAAATATCTACAAATTATATTCAAGGATGGCTATCTTCACAGCAAAGACTGAAATATTGAAAAGAATCCATTGTATTACATTTTTTTTCATAGAGATGGCAAATCTCTCCCCTTATCTGAAATTACTTAGTCTACTCCGTGTACTGACAGTTATGAGAATGAGATAAAACATTCTGTCCCTTCTGTTTGTTTATTTTTTCGTTTTTCTTAAAATCTCTTTCTTGTGTCTCATAAGTTGCCAGAGTCACATCTTTGAAATCATAAATCTTTAGAAAGGGAATGTTTCTCTTGGAAAATGGATTTTGTGAGGGTTTTTTATTTTTGTCTGTAATACATTTGGAGTTTTTGTAGGGAATTCTTATGATTTTTGTAGAGTGACTCTACATTATTCCACAATACAAAATAAATAACTATTAGTGTGTTAGTGATTCAAGTTACTGAAGCAAAGCTTTGATTTCCACAGATAACAATAGGGATACACACTGGAGAGGTAGTCACAGGAGTCATAGGCCAGAGAATGCCTCGCTACTGTCTTTTTGGAAATACTGTCAACCTCACCAGCAGAACAGAAACCACCGGAGAAAAAGGAAAAATAAACGTGTCTGAATATACGTACAGGTAAGAAAAGGCGTCTGGGTATTTACTGATTTGAAAGGAAAATGTCTGTTTGAATGTGGGTTTCACTTTCTGAGTGAATTTTTTAGCTTTAAGCAGTTATCACCTTCACTCTTAGGACTGTTTAATTTATATTTAAGAAGATTGCATCATTATTCTCACTTTAAATGTTTTCTTATCATTTCAGAAATTCCAGATATGATCATTGCTCCTAAAATCTTGAACTACCTTTAAGCACAATTTTAGTGTGTGGTCCTTGCTGTCTCTATAACTTTGGTATATGCCACTGTCTCTCTCCATGCAACTCTATTCCCTAATTCTCTGCTGTCCGATGTCTTTCAGATGTCTTATGACACCAGAAAATTCAGACCCACAGTTCCTCTTGGAGCACAGAGGCCCAGTGTCCATGAAGGGCAAGAAAGAACCAATGCAAGTTTGGTTTCTATCCAGAAAAAATACAGGGACAGAGGTATGACTAATCAGAGGCTAATTATTCTTTTTTCAGGACAGTTTATAAAAATGGGGAGGTAAATCTTAATCACTGAAAACATATTTCATTTGAAAAAAATTCTTGTTTTCAGAATTGAACTTTTAAGTAAAGCAGCCAAAATACTGTACTATCAATGAGCCAGTTAGAAAATAAACACAGGATGCCCTCCAAAAATGTACACATACTTTAACAGCTGATAGCTCAATTTTGAAAGTGAAATGTATTTTAATAAATACTGTCTTTATAATTATTTAAGATTGTGTATACATTTTTGGGGATACCCTATACTTCTTAAGGGATACTTTATGGTTGCTGGCTTTTGAAATTAAAACCAAAATCACTGGATGGAGAAAACCTGTTTTGTTTTGTTTTGTTTTTGTTCTTCCTCTGTCAACTGGCTCAAACACAACTGAAATGAGTGGGCTGTGAGGGGAATCCCCTGCCTTGATTCCTCAGAAAGGAAGGGAGAGGGAGAAAGAGAGAGAGAAACATCAATGATGAGAGAGAATCTTTGATTGGCTGCCTCCTGGATGCCTCCCACTGGGGATGGAGACCACAATCTGAGCATGTGTCCTGATGGGGAATCAAACAGTGGCCTCCTGGTTCATAGGTCGATGCTCACCACTCAGCAACACCAACTGGGCAACCATGAGTTTTAGATCCTTCTAAGGGCCAAGGATCTCCCTGTGGAGTGTTTTGGGGGGGATCTTTGGCAATTCTGGTCCCTTGGGTGTTTTACCTTCTGAGAAGAGTGATTTATAATTCTCCAGAATATAAATTATTTTGTAGGGAAGCTTTAGGTTTGTGCTAGCACTGTGGTTGTCCTCCAGTCAGAACCCACGTGCTGGTGTGGCCTCAGAACACTGGCCCCAGAGCTGAAATCCCATGACTGCCAGTGAGCTTGCACACATGCAGGTCAAGCCCAGTCTTTTCCCACGCACAGTGTGTGGCATCAGAAACTAGTTGGACACTCTGTTCTCCTAATGATGCATTTGTTCTGTAGAAGGGGTGAGACCACTTGATTACATTTCTTTTCCTGTATGTATACATCTCCTGAAAATGCTTTTAGAGTATAATAAGTCCTGAAAGGAACGGAATGCGAAGTTTTAAAATATTTATCTTTATCCTCTTTCAGCTGTTTTTACTTTAAATAATTTATTTCTGGGGTTGGCATGCTTACTGATGTTTTCTGATAAGTTTAACTGTACCTCAGTGTTGGTCCTTGTAGTTGGGTGGCCCTCTTTCACCCAAAGTTATGGTGGGAATGCCTTAGGAAAACAGTAGACAGGAATGCAGGTCCCACTCTTACAGAAAACAATTTTTTTGAGGGGTACTGTCAGCTTTATCATCACTGAAAATGAATCTCTTGTGTCTTCCACTTCCCAAGGAAACAAACCAGGATGACAACTGAATCTTGGACTGCGGGAGGAAGACTGGGATTAGGTTCTGGTTATCCCCTAACATGCGGCAAACCTAGGAGCAGTTGGTACCTATGGATACAAATTCTTGTTTTGTCTTTTACAATGACCCCAAGCCTTTCTCTTAGGTATGTCTTTCACTACTCATTACTCAGATTTAGCTCTGCTTTGGATTCTTTTCAAGGTTTAATGAATTATCTAAAGTTCAGCTGTATATGTGAAATGATATGTGTTGCACCTGTCTAAAATCTTCTACAAGTACTACTCAACATGGTAATTTGTAAGTAGTAAGTACCCAATACATATTTGCTGAATTTAGTTAAATCAAACTGAATAGTATTAGGCCTTGTGTATACAGACCATGGTTGACCAAATCTATTTCATGCTTCATATATAAGTATATGTATATTTTAATGACTATGACATATAACAAACTTTATATCATGATGGTGTATAGCATTATAGGAATGATTTTCTAAAGGAGTAGATTGTAAGTTTTGGGGAGAAAAAAATTATTTATTTTCAGACTCCCAACGTAAGGATTAGTATATCATGCTAAGAAAATAGGGACTATTTTGAAGTGTGACAATTTACCTTCAGAAATATAGAATACACATGTCTGTTGTTAAAATATTTGGTTGCTCATTCAAATCATGTGGCAATTACAATTCCTGTAAAATGCTATTGTTTGTATTGTATCTCTCATATTAAACCTCATCAATTACACACAGTGGTCACAGAAAGCTGCACTCTTCCCCAGCGAGCTATTACATTAGCTTGGGATACAGGTTCAGGACTCTAACCACTTCCAAGAATAGAGCTGGGACACTCGGTCAATCAGAGCCATTCCTGGCCTTTTATTCTCAGAAATGAACTTCTTTTTCTTAGTTTAGAAGGATGTGATTATATCTAGGTCATCGTGTTCAGATAACTTAGTTTAATTGCAACATAGAATACATTCCTATTGGAATAATTGGCCTATTCTTAAATATCTCCATAATTTATTCATATCTCTCTTTACAAATTATAGTGCAACTACTTTTGTGTAAAAATGTTTGTCTTTAAATTTAGTATTTCATATCAACACATCGATATATGTATAGATGTTCTATGTTAATGTGTAAAAGAATCTGCAATAAATTATTTTTTCCACTTGTCTCTCGACAGTTTTTGCATCGACAAACATGATGTGGATGCTGTCATTTTATTAATGCTATTTTTATACATACATTTTATGATTTTACCTATTTTAAATGTAAAATCAATTTCGACTCATTCCTCATAAAGTTAACATTCCTCTTAGATAGGCGTAGTCTAAAATGCAATTTTTCTTTAGGACTGACAAAATGACAGAAATAAGACTAGATCTGGCAAGGGGGGTGAAGGAGGGAAGGAATATACAGATTAATATGCAATGACAGCAGCTCTTGAAGTGTTCACAGTCTTTTAGGAATGAAAGGCACATACACAAATAATAAAAATATGTGATATTCATAGTGATAAAATATAGTCAAGATAAGGAAAAGACTACATAGAGAAGAAGAGAGGAGAGGGAGGCTAGCGTGGGGTGAGGATAGGAGAAGATAGGGAGGCCAGTTGCATTTTATGGTGCTCCAGTTTAAAGATTAATTAGTGCCATGGAAGTAAGGACCTGCATCTCTTCGTAGCTGTGGATGAATAAGGGGCCATATACTAAACTTGACAAGCTCAGGGAAGGCATGGCAGACCTTATAAACTCAGAGACTGAAATTAACCACATAGGATGGTCTGAACATAAAAATTCCTACCTAAAGGCAGGGCATGGAGAGTAATCATGTCTTAGGCCTGTGGCTTCTTTGACAAAAGTCTGTCTTTATCTAAGTGAACCTGCATACTGTGTTTTTGCATCTAAGATAACATACTTTTGAAATGTCAGAGTAATCTTTTGCTGATCCTTGGGGTACACCCATATCACTAGAGCAAGAGGCCATAAAACCCCTCATTGTTATCTTGTTCTCAGAATATCATCCCCATGTGCTGTAAATGTTCATTTTTAAAGTATCCTATACCCACCATATAAAAGTATTTGTCTCTCCATTTTACTTTTTATCCATCCCCAGTGATTACTTTGCTTTGCTTTCTCCTGCCTCCCTAATCTACCACCAATGGATTTCATGTATCCCTCCTAAATCTCCTCCTTTGATTCTAATCCTATATAATAAAGAGGGAATATGCAAATTGACCATCACTCCATTATAAAGATGGTTTTACCCACAGCTGAGGCCAATTTCCCATAACGAGCCTTAATTAGCAATCAGCAGGGACCTGAGGCTACGCCTTCTCCCCGCCCCAGTGAGGCTTGACAGGGGACCTCAGGCCATACCCCCAACCTGGCAGGGCTTGACAGTGGACCTCAGGTCCCCTATAAAACCCTGCTGGGCAGGGGCCATGGCCTGAGCACCAGGCTGGGGTACCTCAGGCCATGTCCCCCACCTGGCAGGGCTTGATGGGGGTATCTCAAAGTGTGCTTCCTATCCTGATGCTGGGCTAGGGGGACCTAAGACCACACCCCTTGCCCAGCAGGGATTCACAGGGAACCTCAGGCCACACCCCCCACCCCAGCACCAGGGGGACCTGAGGCTGTGCCTGCCTGCCTGGCTGGGCTTGACAGAGAACCTCAGGCCATGCTCCCCACCCAACAGAGCTTTATGGGGTACCTGAGGCTAAGTACTCCTCCTAGTGCTGGGTTGGTGGACCTGAGGCTGCACCCCCCGGCCTGGCAGGGCTTGAAGGGGGACTTTAGGCCATGCCCCTACCCAGCAGGGCTTGATGGGGGACCTCAGGCCATTACCCCTACCCCATCCTAGCAATAGACCAGGGGACTTGATGCTATGCCCCCTGCCTAGCAGGGCTTGACAAAAATGGGACTGGCCTGGTCTGGATCTAGCCCAATGTGGGGGGAGGGGGCAGTTGGGTCTGGGTCTCATGCAATTTTGAGGCACATGTGGATGGGCAGGGACTTGACTCTGGGTTCCATGGTGTACCTCAGACTCTGACAGAAGGAAGGTTTTCATATACAATTTACTAATTTTCTTTCATCTCTGATACTTCTATTATAGAGAAAGGGCAAATAGCAATACTAAATTACTAGAAGCCTGATGCACAAAATTCATGCACAGGGGAGGGGTGTGTCCTTGAGCCAAGCCTGCACCCTCTCCAATCTGGGATCTCTTGAGGGATGTCTGACTGCCCATTTAGGCCCGATCCCAGTAAGATTAGGTCTAAATGGGCAGTCGGACATCCCTCACAACAATCCAGGACTGCTGGCTCTGAACTGCTTGCCTGCCTGCCTTCCTGATTGCCCCTAATCGATTCTGCCAGCCAGCCTGATCACCCCCTAACCACTCCCCTGCAGCCTGATTGATGTCTAACTGCTCCTGTGCCAGTCTGTTTGGCCCTAACTGCCTTCCCCTGCAGGCCTGGTCACCCCAAGCTGCCCTCCCCTGCATGTTTGCTCACCCCAATTGCTCTTCCCTGCAGGCCTGGGTCCCCTTTCCTCCAACTGCCCTTCCTGGTCGCCTCTAACTTCCCTTCTCTGCCAGCCTGGTCACTCCTAAGTGCCCTCCCCTACAGGCTTGATCACCTTCAACTGCCCTCCTTTGCAGGTCTGGTCTCTCCTAACTGCCCTTCCTGCCGGCCATCTTGTGGCAGCCATCTTGTGTCCACATGGGGGCAGCCATCTTTGACCAATTGGGGCAGCCATCTTGTGTGTTGGAGTGAAGGTCAATTTGCATATTACTCTTTTATTAGATAGGATTTTCTTTAATTAATCCCCTTTTAACCTGCATGAATTTCATGCACCAGGCCACTAGTGTATAAAATAAGCTGCAAATAGCCATTCTCCAGAGTGTTTTCCTAATTCCTTTAGATTTTGCTTCTCAGAAATTATGGTCATTTTGGCTCAAATAAACTCTTGTTAAGACATTTTCTTAAACTGGATGATTTTGGGTCCAGATGGCCTACATGCAGTGTCTCTAGTTTCCTGTGTAACTCTCATATGCAGATGTATTCTATGCATCGGGTTTGCTTTGCATGAAGCCATCTTTCTAATTTCTAAGTTTAGTGAACACCAGTCAGTCTGTTTCAATGGCCCCAATGACTAATGCATGCAAGCTTACAAAAAGGTATTATCTCTTTTTGTTGTTTCTGTGAAATTCTTTCCCAAACATTTTTGTTTGTGAATATTTGAAAACATAAAGAAAAATTAAAGAAATTGCACAGAATACAACCATTCACCTACCACTAAATTTTATAATTCTTAAAAATTTACTGTATTCTGACAATTTAATTTTCTAGCTTTCTGTAATCTGCTGGATTCAAAGTTTTTGAGATACAATTCAGATACTATGAAAATCTCTTTTTTAAGGTGTCCAATTCAATGGTTTTAGTATATTCATAGGTTCATACAACCACCTAATTACAGAATATTTTCATTATCTCAAAATGACATCCTGTACACATTACCAGCCATTCCAAATTAACTGCTTCCCTCAGCCCCTGACACCCTCTAATCTACTTTCTGTCCCTAAGAATGTGCCTTTTCTGAACATTTTATATTGTGATATTGTCACTTGTAATAAATTACAATATATTTGGTCTTCCTTTCTGTCCCAGTTTCTGACACAAGTTTCTAAAGCTCCTGGAGTTTCCCAAGTGATGAAAATGACAATGATTTCTTTTGTTATATTAATGATGACTTTGGAATGCACCTGAGGATAGGGGCTAGTTTCCAGTGGAGCCACTCTTGTGTTTAGAGGGTTGGAACTTTCAGTCCTCCCAACCCCCACCTCCAACCTCTAGGGAGGGGAGAGATGTTGGAAACTAAAACCATTACAAATGGTCAGTGATCTAATCAATCATCTGTGCAATGATCCTGTATAATAAAAGGCTAAAATGGAAATCAAAAGGCAGAATGACCAATCCTTATGTTGTACACTGACCACCAGAGGGCAGACGCTCAATGTTGGAACAGTCTGC
>JAAGEH010000014.1:6610481-6870740 GCA_011751065.1 Lasiurus cinereus | reverse complement strand
GAGAGAGTGGTTCCTACAGAGGTGGGGGCACAGAGGCTCTGCACCCTTTCCTCACACCTTGCCCCATGCATCTCTCTCATTTTGCTGTTCCTGAGTTAATAGGCTTTTAAGTAAGCAAACTATTTATCTGAGCTTGTGTGCCATTGTAGCATATTAATCAAGCCAAAATTGGGTGTTGTGGGAATCTTAGGTTTGTAGCAGGTGGGTCAGAAGCACAGGAGATAACCTACACTTGCAACTGGCCCCTGAAGTGGGAGCAGTCTTCTAAGGGTGAGCTCTTCAACTATGGAATCTGATACTATCTCCTAGAACACTGATTTTCAACCAGTGTGCTGCAAGAATTTTAAAACATGCAATATGCCTGGCAGTGTGGCTCAGTGTTTGAGCATCGACTAATGAACCTGGAGGAAATTGTTCTATTTCTAGTCAGGACCCATGCCTGAATTATGGGCTCTATACCCAGTTTGGGGGATGGGGGAAGCAGTCAATCAACATCCTCTCTTATCATTGATGTTTCTCTCTTTCCCTCCTTCTCTGAAATCAATAAAAATGTAATTTAAAAAATCATGCAATACCTGACTATTTAATCAGGGACACAACCTATTTTCCCTTAGATTGTCAAATAAAAAAAAAATAACAATAGCCAACATAACAATAGCATTCCAGTGTGAATGAATAAAAATTATATCCCTTTTTGTCAGATTGGCAATATATATATATATATTTTTTTGGTGTGCTGCAGAATTTTCCAAGAGATGAAAAAGGTTGAAACTCGCTATCCTAGAAGATAGTGTCAAAATTGAGTTGAATTGTAGGAAACCCAGCTCATATCATGGGAAGTGTTTGGTGGTGTGTGTGCATGTGTGTGTGTGGAGGTGGGTTGGGGAGGAAGCCCGCATTGTAAATGGATGCAGAAAAATAATTACTCACCTGCTTACCCCTAAGTATATTTCTCTTTCTGCAGCCCTCACTAACGACTCATAGAATCTCTGGGTGTGTGTGTGGGGGGGGGAGGGGGAGCAGAGAGGGTAGCAGAGTACTATTTAGAATGCATGTCAGGAAAGAACAGGGAAAGACACAGGATGTCTCCTAGAAGTGCATTTCACCATCTCTGTTCCCAACTGACTCGCACATCCTATGTGCAACTTGAATCTATCTCTTTCATCAGCTCCCAGGTTCAAAGGAATGCCATGAAAGTAATTATTGCTACCCACTTTTGTCCATGTGTGTAACATGAAATTCATTCACATATACCTAGTTCAGAATTTCACCCAAATATTTCCTCTAAAATCTTAGAAAGCCGTGCACACTTGTTAAAACTGGCACTTTGTAATAGTGACAGAGTGATGGTAGGCAAACTAGGTTTCGTGTAGTTCATGTTAGAAGCTATACAATACAAATATGAGAGTACTGTTTATTTACAAGGAGAAAATTGGAGAACTCCTCATTTTTCACCCATAAATTAAACCAAAACAAAAAAACACCGGGCAGAGGGTCAAAGACCTGAGTCAAATTCTGGCAAAACCAACTCCGTAGTCCTGACAAGTCATTTATCTTAAGATTCAGGTGTGTGTGTTTTTATTTATTTTATTGATTTTTTTTTTCCAGAGAGGAAGAGAGAGGGATAGAGAACTAGAAACATCGATAAGAGAGAAACATCAATCAGCTGCCTCTTGCACATCCCCTGCTGGGGATGTGCCCGAAACCAAGATACATGCCCTTGACCAAAATTAAACCTGGGACCTTTTAATCCACAGGCTGAGATTCTATCCACTGAGCCAAATCGGTTTCAGCAAGATTCAGTTTCTTAATCTGTATAAAAGGAGCTGGCCAAAAGGTTATCTAAACTTAATTCTTGCTTCAAAATTCCAGCATTTTTTTTGGTAAAAATCCCAGTGCAGCAATGATATGATTTTGGTCTGGCCATTTTGAGAATACTTAGGAAGACAAATTAAACTCTGAACCATACTCTTTCTAATAGTCCAGGAACAATGAGCAGATCAAATGAAGGATTTTAAAGATAACTTCCAAGAAATAAATCTGGGGAAAGGGGGAGCAAGTACCTGCTGAAGATTTTTGACTCAAAGCTAAAATCACAATGACTAACTCAGATTAGTGTATAAGAGCCTTCATCCATGTGTTTCTGTTAAAAATTGGCTCTGTGATATTTATTTAATTATGTTTCCTAAGTTAAAATTTCTTTAAAAAGAGTTGTGTTCTTGATTCTCTAAAAATAAGGGGAGAAAATGTACTTCTATTTTAAGGAACTATCCTTTCAAATATAATATAACATCTTAAAATGAAAGACAGGAAATATCAGTGTTACAGAGATAATTTTTAAATTAGTACTAATATAATTTATTTATTTAATTTTAATATTTTATTGATTTTTTTACAGAGAGGAAGGGAGAGGGATAGAGAGTTAGAAACACTGATGAGAGAGACATCGATCAGCTGCCTCCTGCACGCTCCCACTGGAGATGTGCTTGCAACCAATGTACATGCCCTTGACTGGAATCGAACCTAGGACCTTTCAGTGCGCAGCCCGACGCTCTATCCACTGAGCCAAATCGGTTCCGGCAGTACTAATATAATTTATTGCCCATGTTTTATTAACTTACAAAACATCATCCTTAAAAAAAAATCCATATTTAAGACATGGAAACAATTTAAGTGCCCATAGGTGAATGGATAAAGAAAATGTGATACCAATATACAACAGGATATTAGTCAGTTTTTAAAAAGAAGGAAATCCTGTTATTTGCAAAAACACAGGTAGATTTTTGAGGGCACTATATTAACTGAAATAAATCAGATGAGAAAGACAAATACTGAATGATCTCATGTATAGAATCCAACACAGTTGAACTCATAGAAACATCAATTAGAAGGTGGTTATCGGGATTGTGGGAAATGGGAAGATGTCTTTCAAAGGGTATAAACTTTCAGTTATAAAATGAATGAGTTCTTCAGATCTAATCTACAGCAAGATGACTTTAGTGATAATAGTGATGTGTTATACACATGAAATTTGCTAAGAGGATAGATCTTAAGTATTCTTATCAATCACATGGAAAAGGTAAATGTAAAGTGATAGATATCAGATTAGCTTGAGTGAGAAAATCATTTCGCAATTCAGTGGTACCTCGAGATACGAGTGCCCTAACATATGAGATTTTTGAGATACGAGCCGTCGAGCGAGTGATTTTTGTTTTGAAATATGAGCAACATTTGAGATAGGAGTAATGGCACGGATCGGCTGGCTACACACGACACACAAATTTACCGAGACTCGAGCGTCTCATAGTTTCCCATGCCTCAAGGTTACGGAACGAATTAAACTCGTATCTCGAGGTACCAGTGTATATACATAAAGGTCCAGTGCATGAAATTCATGTATTCATGTATGGTATGTGTGTGTGTGTGTGTGTGTGTCCTTCAGTCCAGCCTGCCCCTGTCCAATCTGGGATCCCTCAAGGGATCCAGGACTACTGGCTCCCAACCACTTGCCTGCCTGCCTGATTGCCCCTCTAACAGCTTCTGCCTGCCAGCCTGATCACCCCCTAACCACTCCTCTGCCAGCCAGATTGATGCCTAACTCATCCCCTGTTGGCCCAATTGCCCCTAACTGCCCTCCCCTGCAGGCTTGGGCCCCCCAAACTGCTCTCCCCTGCTGGTCTTGTCACCCCTAACTGCTCTCCCCTGCTGGGCTGGTTGCCCCTAACTACTCTACTTTGCTGGCCTAGTCCCCCCCAATTGTCCTTCCCTGCAGGCCTGGTTGCCCTCAACTGCTCTCCTTTGTAGGCCTGGTCCCCCCTAACTTCCCTCCCTTGAAGGCCTGGGTTCCTCCCAACTGCCCTCCCTTGTTGGTCTGATTGCCCACAACTGCCTTCCCCTGCCAGCCATCTTGTGGTGGCCATCTTGTGTCCACAAGGGGGCAGCCATCTTGACCACATGGGGTGGCCATATTGTGTTGGAGTGATGGTCAATTTGTATATTACTCTCTCTCTCTCTTTTTTTAGATAGGATGTCAAAACATCACATTGCATACCTTAAAAATACACAATTTTTGTTTGTCATTTATACCTCAATAATGCTAGGGAAATTATAATAACTTAAAAAATAAATCAGAATACCTCCATAAACACCTTCTCTTTTGTGTTTTTCTGCATGACATAAACAACATTCACTATAATTTATATATACCCACGAATATAATGCAATCATAAAGTTGGGCAACCACAGCACCAAAATCTGATATTGTGAGTGCACATGATCTTGAATGCATTAGTACAAAGAATATAACCAAAGGGATTTTGTTTGTTTATGTGCAAAATCATTACAGTCTAAGGAATGGGCTAAGACATCTACTGATTCTTCTGTTTCTGGGCAGTTGAGACTCAATGTAAGTGAAAAGGTTGGTCCATGAGAAGCCAGGAATTCATATTGTGGAACCTGAGACTAGGGGAAGGCAGGGCCCGAAGGAAGTATCAGTCTCAGGAAGTAGGTAGAAATCAAATTTATGAACTGACAAGAAAGCCTGCAATGGGCTGTCAAAACAAGCAGAAAATCAACGGCAGAAAATATTTAAGAGTTAAGTGTGTCTAGAGTCCAAATCCTTATACATGGTGCTCGTTTGTGGGTGGAAAATGTTTATGAAACATATCTGTATAATGACTTTGTATCCTCAATTTTAAGCATAGACTAGGATATTAAATTTGTAATTCTTTGATGCATTAGGATTACTATACTTTCCTCCAAAGCAATGTTTTTTAAGTCTATTTAGAAAATTGCAAGGATGGTCTATCAGCATGGTTGAATAGACATATAATGTCAGACATAAATGCAAGTAACATGTGATGTAAATCTTTAAATTTAAAAGTATCTAATAGCCAACTCTTTAAAAAGTAGAAACAGCCTAGACCGGTTTGGCTCAGTGGATAGAGCGTCAGCTTGCAGACTGAAAGGTCCCAGGTTCAATTCCGGTTGGGGGCATGTACCTTTTGCTGCGGGCACAATCTCCACTGTGGGGCGTGCAGGAGGCGGCTGATTGATGTTTCTCTCTCATTGATGTTTCTGACTTTGTATCTCTCTCCCTTCCTCTTCGGAAAAAAATCAATAAAATATATTCTTATAAAAAAAAGTAGAAACAGTTGAAATTGATTTTAATATGTTTTATTTAACCTAATGTATCTAAAATACTGTAATTTCAACATGTAATCTACATAAAACTATTAGTGAATCATCTTACATTCTCATTTTTAAAATATATTTTTATTAATTTCAGAGAGGAAGGGAGAGGGAGAGAAAGATAGCAACATCGATGATGAGAGAGAATCATTGATCAGCTGACCTCCTAGTTCATAGATTGATGATCAATCACTTAGCCATGCCAGCCAGGTTCATTTTACATTCTTTATTTCATCCTCAGACTTTGAAATCCAGTGCATGTTTTATATCTGAAGCACATCCCAATTCAGACTAATGTTATACGATAAACATTTTAAGAGTTTATTTGAGTGAAAATCCATTCCAGTCAGGCAGCACCATACAGGTTGTGGTTCTACCAACAGAAGCTTAAGAAAGACTTTTAGAGTGAGGAAATTATTGATTGGCTACAATTTAGAAGCCTAGGCTGTTTGTCATTGGTCATCTTGTTTCAAGAATGAAACAAGGTTTCTGAACCTTGCCTATTTACAAGCTTAAGTTTGGGATTGTTTATGTAAGCCACACTGGCATCACAGCTACATTTGTATAATGGCTTTTTTGTTTAATGAATTTAACACCAGCCACTTTTCTAATGCTCAGTGGTCACATGAAGCAGATGGCTATCTTTAGACAGTTCAGGTCTAGATATATGGGCAACTGATTAGATCTTACATAAAAAATGAGTCATTTTAGATATTTTATTGTTTTGTTTCTTCATCGACACATTGATATTTCTAAAAACAAAACAAGAAAGGTATCTGAATTGTTGAAAATAAAAATGGTCATTTGATAAAGAAATAGAAGGTATATGCTTATATTTTTCATTTGAATTTATAATGTACTAGAGACCCAATGCACAAAATTCTTGCATGGGTAAGACCTCTCGCTGCAGCTGGCCACTGGCCAGGGCCTCCTTTTCACAGCTGCTGACCACTGGCAGGGGCCTGCCTTCATTCCACGCTGCCCCCTGGTGGTCAGTGCACATCATAGCAAGCAATGGCAATCCCAGTTGGTTGAACTCCTGAGGGGACACTTTGCATATTAGGCTTTTATATATAGATTTGAATAAAGCATTTCTTCCAAATTTAAATATCTTGTACATATATAGATGGTAATTAAGAAGAGTAATAAAGGAAAATGTATTCTTAGGATATTAGGAAAATATTTAAGGAAAAGAAATTAGTCCTTTTTAAATGTTATTAACATTAGCAACTTAATATCTTGAGAGTATAAAGAACCTTGCATTTTCACTTGACAATTCTTTTGCAAATTCTGCATAAGAAGCAATTATGAAGCTTTAAAGCAGCCCTTGTTAACTTTTGACAATGCTAAGAATCTTTATAAAGATTTAGCTCATAATTCAGTAACCTCCCACATTTCATTTCTCCTTTTCATTTTTTTTTTAAAGGTTGTTCTCTTTCTGTCAACTCAACCTATTTTGCTTGCACTTGACAGGAATATTAGAAAAGCATTCTCTAAAAAAGAATTATGCAAAAGATGACTAGAGATTTGCATGCTTGTATACACATGAACAATTATAACTTGATTTGTGCTTAACATAATGTCCCAGAACTTAGTGGGAGGAAATGTTCCTACCATACAACATGCCCTTCTCTGTGAGTTTACCAAAAGTTCCTTCCAATTTATGAACTTTTAATATTTGAAATTCTTTAATACAGCTCTTAACATGTAAAAGCCTTTTAAAGAAAGAGTACTTTTAAAAAATAATGTTAGCAACACTACCATAAAAATTACAAAACTCCTTTTTAAAGTGTACATCTCTTTAAATGTACTATATAGTAACTGCTAATCAAACTTAGTAAGCATGAAAAACTTGAGATAAAAGGTGACTCCTGCTGCCCTTCAAACTCCCAACAAAATCTCTATCACCAGATGGCAATTGGGGAACAATATTAACATTGCCCGTCACCCTCATGTGCCTAACATCGTTTTAAACATATTGCATATGATGCATCCTTGTAGGAATCCATTTAGTAAATAATACTCATTATCACCTCTATTTTACATAAAAGGTCAACTGCAGCACTTAAGTTTGGATAACTTGCCAATCAAAGAGCTGGTAACTATTTATGCACACAGCTAATGTCAGAGCCTGTACTTCCAACCAGTATAAACTGATCTCTCAAATTACATGCAAGCCAGCGGTTTTCAACGTTTTTCATCTTATAACACATATAAGCTAATTACAAAATTCTATGGCATGCCAGTATATATATTTTGCCTATGTGACAAAAAATATAGATGTGATTTTAATTCATTCACATCGGATGGCTACTGCTGTGTTGGTTGTTGTCATTTTTTTGTTTTGACAATCTAAGTGCAAAGATGTCAGTGACCCTGATGAAATAGTCAGGTATTGCATGTTTTAAAAATTCTGTGACACACCGATTGACAACCATCGATGTAGGCAAAGCAGTTGGCAAGTGTGATTTGATATTAGTGATTGAGCTTCAGGTAACAAAGTTCTATTTAGACAAATGGCAAGGAGTACAAAGGAGTTATATCAGAAGGTTTTGGTTCTAGGTCTCATGAGGCCTGAGGTCCAAAACAGGTCGAGCAAGAAGAATATGATAAAACTTCATGTGGGTCACAAAGTGGCAATCATAAGGAGAGAACAAGAGGACCCGTACAATATTATAGTAGGAGAAATGTGCCCTTCTTGGGCCCATCCTATCTAATAAAAGTGTAATATGCAAATTGACCATTATCTCTGCTACACCCACCAGCCATGCCCATCAGCCATACCCATCAGCCAATCAGAGTGAGTATGCAAATTAACCCAAACAAGATGGCTATGGCGGGAGGGAGGCTTGAGAGAGAGCAGGAGGGAGGCTTGAGTTGCCCCTAGAAATGGAGGAAGCCACGTGCCCAGGCCTGCAATTAAGGCAACAAAGTTTCAATGGCTGTGCTGTAGAAAGCTTGTCTCCACTCCAGGCTACAAAGTTTCAATTGTAGAAGATAAATAAATCCCAGATACAAGGCCTCTGCTTGGGTAGCCAGAGGGCATGACTGGCCTGCAAACCACCACAGGCCCCTCTCTCAGGCCACCCTACACCCTCAGGAAACACCCACCCTGATCCAGGACACCCTTCAGGGCAAACCAGCTGGCCCCCACCCATGCGCCAGGCCTCTATCCTTTCTAATAAAAGAGTAATATGCAGATTGACCATCACTCCAGCACACAAGATGACTGCCCCCATGTGGTCAAAAGATCCTGCCCCCATGTGGACACAAGATGGCCACCACAAGATGGCCAGCAGGGGAGGGCAGTTTGGAGGGACCAGGCCTACAAGGGAGGGTATTTGGGGTGATCAAGCCTACAGGGGAGGGTAGTTAGAGTGACCAGGCCAGCAGAGGAGGGAAGTAGGAGGTGACAGGCCTGCAGGGGAGGCAGTTAGGGGTGACCAGGCCCACAAGGTAAAGCAGTTAGAGGCAAACAGGCTGGCAGGAGAGCAGTTAGGCATCAATCAGGCTGGCAGGGGAATTGTTAAGGGGTGATCAGGCTGGCAGGCAGAAGTGGTTAGGAGCAATCAGGAAGGCAGGCAGGTGAGCAATTGGGAGTCAGCAGTCCTGGATTGTGAAAGGGATGTCCAACTGCCTGTTTAAACAGCCAGTTGAACATCCCTCAAGGGGTCCCAGATTGGAGCAGGAGCAGGCTGGGCTGAAGGACAACCCTCTTCCCCGCCACCCCTCATGCACAAATTTTGTGCACCAGGCCTCTAGTCTAATATAAAAGGCTTATATGCTGTCTGAAAACCAGATTGGCCATAGAATGTTCAGATTGTGGGATTGATTGATTCCAACAGAGTGCTCCAATGGGCTGCAGAAGTAGAGAAAGAATGTCATTGACTACGTAATTCTTTCATTAAGGCATCAACTAAAAGTGCTGGTTCCCGGGATGTGGAGGAACAATAATGATTTTACTAGCTGTTTCTATTCATTTAAACCACCTATATTTCCTCATTGGTTTTCTCTACTTTCACCACTAGCACATGTGCATGCATATATATACGAGTGTATGTATTTTAGAGAATTTGTAAGATGTTATTAACCATATTTAAACAGTAATTGTATGGACCCAAAAAACAAAACAAAACAACTGAATCACATTTAGATAAAGAGATCTGGATTTTGAAGTTTTGAAAATTTAAAGAGACTCAGTAAACTGGAATTTCTTTTACTTTTTATTTTTCCTTAGCATAATTAAAATCAGCCTCCTATTTGTTTACTTGTCTCTGAACTCCATAATAACATCTTCACTTATTTTGCTTTTTCATAAGATTATAACAGGATATTTGGAAAATAGATGCCAAAATGTGTTGATCTATGGGCTTTTAAAAAAGAGAGAAAATGCGAGGCGAATTTCTCACTCAGGGTTGCCCGGTGCTGGCTTTCATCTGTGACACCGTCTGAAAGGCCTCATGGAAGTAAACACAGAACCCTAGTAAACACCAATTGCTTAGCATATGCAGGGATGCTGACTCAAAAACTTCCTCAATTTTTGTTGTTATATTTTCTTTTGTTTTACAGGTATTTTAAATTAGGTAAAATTTGTATTACATACTATATTAAACATAGGAAACAAGGGACAACAAGGCAAAAATTTCAAAGTTTTTAAAAAAACCAATAGACAGTTTGCTAACGGATTAGTGCTGTAATTAGTATGTTGCATATAAAAATATTTGCTTATCTCCAACATTTTCTTTTTGTCCAAAGAAAAACAAAACCCTGCTGACATTTATTCTAAAATTAAGTTGTAAATTTAGTTTCCATCATCTTCCTCAAAATTTTAAAATGTGATGACCTGAGTTTGCCAATTTTCGCTTTATCTTTCCTTGGTGATTTTTGCAAATGTTTGCCATGAGCAACCACCACTGTAAATGATAACATAAAGCATATTGCCCTTCTAGTTCTCACTCAGAAAATTAAGAATTATACATTTTCAATTATAGTCTACATGATTATAATTATGTTCATCATTAAAAAAATTAAAAAATTTTCTCCTTTTTAAAGTAAAGCACTAGTAAACTAGATAAGAACAAAAACAAAATATCAACATTTTAACATCACTAACATTAAATAATATTATTTTCATACCAAAAATCACCATTTTTCCCAGTATAAGTTATTTATATTGTCGATAGACTGAAAATAAGCCCTAGTCAGTTTGGCTAAGTGGATACAGCATCAGCCCTTGGATTGAAGGGTCCCAGGTTCGATTCTGGTCAAGAGCATGTACCTCAGTTGCAGGCTCCACTCAGATAGCATTGTTCCTTCTACCATGATAAGATAATGTCAATAAAAAATATATGAAAGGATTAGCTACTTGGGGAGAGAAGAAAAGAACCTTCAGAGTCTGAATAATAGATCTAAAGTAAAGTCAAACCAACTAACAGATAGCTGGAATTAAACTATTCCATATTTTTAGCTCAGAGATTCCATTTATAAAAGTACTATAAAATATAGTTTGAGTACTATGTTACCCTCTACTTAGTATAAGCTCAGTATGATAGAAAATTTTCTCTTTCTCAAAATATGCTCAGAGGAAAACATATAAATATAATATATTTTTCCATTTACATTTTTTGTATTAAATACTATACACTTTTGTATGGTCCCCTTTGTGCTCAATATCATATGAAATCATTTTCCCATGTCTTTAATTTGTTTAATGCAGTGGATATATATTCTCTGTATGAAATTCATCTTGTGGATGTACCTGATTTTCTCAACCAGATCAGCATAGCCAGGCTTTAGTTTTTAGAAGGTGGGTGAATTGAGTAATGAGATTCAGCCCATTTTTCTGGAGTGCAGGTTACCTACCGAATGCAGCCTTGACTACAGTGAACTGGGATCTGTTTATTCAGTACATATTGACATCCCAAGATGGACCAGGCTGTAAGAGCATGGGTTCAATCAATGAAAAATGGGCAGATTTTGTTTTCCCCTGGGAGCCCACATTTCAGTAGGAGAGAGAGAGACCATAAATTTAATATAAAAGTAAATTAAATGACAGAGGGAGATGCAGTCTATGGGGAAAAGATAAAGAACAGAATAAAGGGATTCAGAAATGAAGGAATGGGGGTGGGGCTGCTTGCAATTTGAAATTAAAGTTGAAGTTGGAATCGAAGTGAGGAGAATGAGCAAATAGCACTGGAGTAATGTGACGAAATTGTGCAAATATTTGAAGGAAGAGCAGCCCATCAGGGCATGGACAGTGTTTGGAAAGATGGTACAATCACATGACGTGTGTTTCAGAAATCAGAAATGTAGTACACTAGGAGCCATCAGGCCTTCTAGCACTGCCTATTTTCTTCAGCTGTGAAAAAAATGCATGTCCAAGGGACTCTGATATAGTTCATAATTATCCTTTGACCCGATGAAGTAGACATATTTAAAAATATCCATCATGCATTGTTACCTTCAAGCATGAAAACTTTGCTTTTATGCAACTGCTTGTTCTCTGTCTCCTAGTCATGACTTTTAATAATTATTATTTCATTAAATAGCTGATTCACAATTGATTTATAATTCTTCTCTTATTGGATATTTGGATTCATTTGAATTTTCTATGATTATAAATAATGCAATAATGGCATATCCACTTATAAATTATGAGTTTCTTTGCTATATTTGTGGCAAATGTTTTTCCAGTTTCTTGGTTATTATTGAATGCTCTTTATCATGTTTTTGCCATACAGAATTTTTATATTGTTAAATATACCACTTTTACTTCTACCATCTGAAAGCTGTATACATATTTCCTTATATTGTCTTTTACATTTTATTGTTACTTTTTTGCATATATCTGAATTTATGTTGAATTTATGATGCTATACGATAAGAAGTAAGAATTGGAACTTGTAAAATCAAATAACTACCTTCAATTCCAGTAAATATGTATATTTATTTTTGGAGATTTTTTTGGAATATATTTTATTATAAATATAGGTAATATAAATATATAATATACCTCATCATAACAAATATAAATTATACACACACACACACACACACACACACACACACACTATAGGCTCGATGCACAAAGTTCATGCAAGAATGGGCCTCCCATCTTCCCCTGGCTAATGGCACTGCCTCTGCTCCAGCCAGAGCTGCCTTTCTGCCTTTCCACACTGCCCAGAGACCCGAAGCTGCTGGGAAGGGATAGAATGCAAGAGTCCTGTGCCTGCAGGGGGCCACTTGGTGCCTGCATATGCAAATTAATCCACCATCTTTGTTGGGTTAATTTTCATACTCACTCTTGATTGGCTGGTGGGCATTGCAAAAATACAGTCAATTTGCATCTTTCTCTTTTATTAGTGTAGATATGCTTATATCTCCAAGAGTAAAATTGCTGGGTCATAATAATTTAATTTGACTACATATTTGCATATTGATCTCTAGAATAGTTGTACCTGTTGATATTATTATCACCAGCACATGGTTATTGCTCTATTGTATGCCAGTAGTTGGCACTGCACAGCCTATTTTTCCTTTCCATCTCTAACCACCTTATTAAGGACACTATAGGGCTATTTCTCTATTTGCTCTAGGAATTACCTTGGATAAAACTTTAAGGATTCCTATAATGTGACCAATGTCTTTTTATCCAAAAGGATTTCCAATTCAACTTAGTTCCCTTTCACTCACTAAAATCTCCTTAATGTTTGCAAACACACTATGCAAATTCACACCTGTAACTTTTGTTCCAAGTCTTACAGGTGTGAATTTGCATAGTGTGTTTGCAAACTGGGCTAAAGGCTCAGTATTCTTCTCACTGCTTATCCAAATTCTCCCAATCTGATCTGCAAGATTTAATTCTGTTTTGATATCCCCAAGAATGTGAGAGTTTTTTCTCTTCACCTTCTCTGAATTTGTATTTTCTTTAATAAAAATTCTGAGACTTAATCATATGTAGCTTTTCTTACTTTCTCAAAACAAGAATGACCTAGTGTATTTTGTTGTAAGAAAGATCCCTTCGAGTTCCAGAGGATAAGAATAGCTTAGTAGTGGCCCTATGTTTTTCACTGGTTAGAGCATAGGCCTACACCGAAGGGTCTCCGGTTTTAATCCCTGGTCAAGGGCATATATCTGGGTTGCAGGTTTGATCCTTAGCCTGTGTGGAAGGCAGGCAACCAATTGATGTGTCTCTTTCACCCCTCTCTCTCTCTCTCTCTTTCTCTCTCTCTCTCTCTCTCTCTCTCTCTCTCTCTCTCTCTCTCTCTTCCACTCTCCCTCTTCCTCTCCTGTCTTCCTTCACTCCCTCCATTCCTCCCTCTCTAAAAATCAATGGAAAAAATATCCTCTGGCAAGGATTAATAACAAATAACAAAAGAACAACAAAAAATTAGCCTAAAGGTAGTTTTGATTTGCTCTTAATAGGAAAGAAATATTGCCAGTGTATTAGAAAGATATATAAATATATTCTAGATAGTTGGAAGGCCACTGGTAGAAGTAATATTTAATTGAATTATATACTGTGGTTTGTTAACACATACAAATTTTAAATATCATTTAAAGTAGACATTTGAGTCATTTGAGCAAATTCTTTGTTTTCTTACAGTCTTCTTTATAAGGTTCTAATTAATGCAGATGTGTAAGACATCATGCAATATTGGATTTTCATAAAAGTTGTTAAATACTATTGTGGGAATAATCACTGACGACATTGTGGAAAATTATTGAATAACTTTTGTAGTACTTAATCTTCTTTCTTATTAGTTTATAAACTCTAACTCTGGAAAAATCTGTCTCAATCAATTCTAATTGGTCTTGGAGATTTAAATCTCTTTTCTTCTCATACCACAACAAAATAAGCAAAAATGTTGACCCATACATATATTTACTTTAACCCACCTCTGAGCCATGCAATACAAGTTCCATCGTGTCAAAAAAAAGATAGAGTTTAAGCAGGTATCTCAGGACACTCTGTTGACTTTTGACATTACAATCTTCTGAACAACTTTAGTATTTTCTGAGTTCAATCAAAGCTACACAGATACCTGGTCATAATTCTGTAGCTTCTCTTTCTTCTTGTAGAGCATTGCCACTTCCATCTGCCTTTTAATGCCCACTCAATTCTTTTTGTTTTTAAATATGTTTCTGTTTGTTTGTTTTGTTAATCCTCACCTGAGGATATTTTTCATTGACTTTTTTAGAAAGAATGAAAGGGAGGAGGAGAAACAGAAAGAGAGAAACATCCATGTGAGAGAGATACATTGATTGGTTGCTTCCTGCACATGCCCAGGGATTGAGCCTGTAACTGCAGTGTATGTCCTTGACTGGAATCAAACCGTTGACCCTTCAGTCTGTGGGTCCATGCGTTATCCATTGAGCCAAGGCTTACATATGTTTTTATTGATAATTTTAGAGAGAGAAGAAAGGAGAAGGAGAGAGAAAATATGGATGTGAGAACCATCAATTGTCTACCTTCTCCATGCCCTTACCTACTACTGGTGATTGAGACTGAAATCTTGATGGGAATAGAACCAGCAACTTTTGGTGCAGGGGATGAAACTCAACCAATTGAGCCACATCAGGCAGGGTGTCCATTGAGTTCTTATAGAAAAAATAAGATATCTATGCATATACATAAGATTCGAAAACACACACACACACACACACACACACACACACACACACCAAACACTTAAAAGTATCACATTATAATCTAATGGAGAATATTATATAATGGGTAAATATGAATTTTAATATGCTACTGTTGGCTATATAAATGGATACAGCTATATCAGAGAGCAATTTGGCAATATAGTCAAGGTAAAAATGCATATATCAAAAAATTCCAGCAATTTCACTTCTAGGAACAGAACCAAAAGGAAGTGTGCAGTTTCATTGCAAGGCCTTTGCTGTAGATAAACTATTAAAACTATGTACATGTTTATTATTTGGGGAAAAATTAATAAATAAATGATGGAATATTCAGTATTTTGTGCAGCAAATAAACTATGTTCATGTATTAACATGAATACACAATAAACATGAGAAATAAAAAAGCATGATTCAAGCTGTATAAAATCTGAAAAATATGGCAGAAAATCTGAATGGTCATTATGTTATTTTATTATTTTCTCAAAATTTTCAACTTTTGAATATACTTAACAATCAAAAAGAAAAATATCAATTGCATACCTAATTTTCTATGTTGATTTCTATATAGAGTGTTCAATTTTCTTATTTAACTACTGAATTATTACAATGTTTGAGTAATTTTCAGAAAAAATGCTATACTAATAAAATAACTTACTATATTTAGATTTCCCAAAAATTAAATAGAAATTTAAAAAGCTGGGAAAATGAAATGGAAAAGGCATAACCTCTAAGAATGGAAATGATTTAGGAATTTAGGTAAAATAGAAGGATGTTGCTATAAAAGAGGAGACCTGACAATAGTTATTGAGGAACAAATTATTATGGTAAATTTGTGGGACAGGGAAAGAACTGCTTGGGATAAACATATTGAAACAAGTTTAAAAATGCTCATCCACTGAGCCAGGTTGGCCAGGCTGATTATTTCTTAAATATGTTTGATAAGGCTTCTGGATAATTCACCCCTGATTGAATATTCCTAGAGGCTAAAAGTTGGTTGATTGTCTGAGCAGTAATAAGGAGGACATTGCAACACTTGAATTTCCTTTCTAAATTTAATACATACATACAGGTACTTGGAGAAAATGATAAACACTCTGTATTCCCAATATAGTACAAATTTAACTTTGTTTTCAAATAGACTTATTTTAAGTATTCATCTGTATGGGAAACAGATATAAGTTCTGCCCTTCCAAAAGTCAGTTATACAACAGAACTCTGAGGACCAAATAAATCAAATTATGTTGAATTTTAGTAAAATCAAAATTTCAGAAATTTTATATTGCACAAGTTATGTATGTTATTTCTTGAATAAAAAATATATCTTGTCTTCTCATATACAGTTTATTTATCCAGCCTAATTTATGTATTTAGTCATAAAGACTGTCTTTTTTCTATTATAAAAACATTCACTCATTTTTAGAAATTTATGAAATGCCCACTATATAAACTCTACTGTTCTAGGTGCTAAGAATTCAATGGTGTATACAGAATAAGACAATGCCTGTTTATACATATCAAGTTATATTAATACTAGAAGCCCAGTGCATGAAATTCATGCACTGGCAGAGGGATCCCTCAACCCAGCCTGCCCCCTCTAACATACTGGGAGCCCTCAAGAGATGTCCTACTGATGGTTTAGGCCCGTTCCCTATGGGGAGATGGCCTAAGCCATCCCTTTGTGGGAGGCGACTGGGCTGATCAGGGGAAGACACCAGCCCCATCACTCTGCTGCTGGAGCCACTGCCAGTCACTGCAGCCACCAAGGTGTTTTCATCATCACGGACTCCAGACCCTTCACCATGAAAAATGACAAGATTCTTTAGTCATTTTCAAGATGTGTCTTTCATAGGATATGACATTTCTTTCTTTATTTTTAATTTTACCCTCACCTAAGGATATGTTTTCATTGATTTTTAGAGAATGTAGAAGAGAAAGGGAAAGACAGAGAGGAACATCCAAGTGAGAGAGACACTTTGATTGGTTGCCTCCTTCATGAGCCCTGACCTGGGCTCCAGCCAGGGAGGAGCCTATAATCTAGGTACATGCCCTTCATAAGAATTGAACCCAGACCCTGTGGGCAGCAGGCCTAGGCATTTTCCATTGAGCCAAACTGGCTAGGGCAGGATATGACAATTCTTAGCCCTCCAGCAGCAGACCTTCATTTTTCTCTCCAGAAGTGTGGTGGCAAAACCCTAGATCACTTTTTTGGATTCTTATACCCAAGTTACTAAGAATATTACCAGTGGCATACAAGAAGCTTAGCCAATGAGTGGTCAGAAAAGGTGTTTCCTCTGTAGTTCACAATGATCACCGATCACCTCCGATTGCGGGCTCTGCCCCTGCCAAGATCTAAAGCTTCAGGGCCTGAGCAGGGGCCCCCCAGTTCCCTCCCATTGTCGGCTCCACTTTGCCCAGAAGCCCCCTTCCCAGGTTGCTCAGGACCCATGTGTGGCCTACCTCGAAGTGACCTGAGTGCCGAGAAAGTTCCTGGGACCCAGGCTGCTGGGTGCCTACATATGCAAATTAACTATCATCTTTGTTGGCTTAATTTGCATACTCACTCAGATTGGCTGTGGGCTTAGCAGAGGTACACTCAATTTACGTGTTTGTCTATTATTAAGTATGACTAGAGCAGTGGTTCTCAACCTTCCTAATGCCACGACCCTTTAAGACAGCTCCTCATGTGGTGGTGACCCCCAACCATAAAATTATTTCCATTGCTACTTCATAACTGTAATTTTGCTACTGTTATGAACTGTAATGTAAATATCTGATTTGCAGGATGTATTTTCATTGTTACAAATTGAACATAATTAAAGCATAGTGATTAATCACAAAAACAATATGTAATTATATATTGTGAAATATTTATTTCTAATTACAAATAAATGAAATTTTGTCTTGAATCATGGTGTAGCATGGGTAACAGTCTTCATATGACAACAGTAAACTACATTGCTACACTTTGCTACACCGAGGAGCAGTCTGTTGGTTCCTAAGACCATGGGAAATAGGTGTTTTCCGCTAGTCTTAGGCAACCCCTGCGAAAGGGTCGTTTGACCCCCCAAAGGGGTCGCGACCCACAGGTTGAGAACCGCTGGACTAGAGGCCCAGTGTGCAATTGAAATCGCTCGAGGAGATGCCCCGCCTCCCACCATATGAAGTGGCACCCAGTGGGCCACTATGGGAGTAGGGCTTTATTGGCACCTCGGGCAGCCAGTGCTCCCCCAGGACCTCCCTGTCCCTCCTCCCCCACCCCCCCGCCTGTGTCTGCTCTGGAGTTGTTTGAGCTGGTGCAGTGACTTGGCCAGCCCCAGGGACCCCTCTCTCTCCTGCCTGTGTCTGCTCCAGGATTCCAGAGCCAATGTATAGACTTGGGCAGACCCCCCACCCCCTCACCCGGCTCTGTCTCTGGTGCTACTCCTGGCCTTACCTATGTGCATAACCTCCTCCTGTCCGGTTGTGACCCATTATGGCATCCCAGCATAGTTTGCATATTACCACATTTTATATCTATCTATCTATCTATCTATCTATCTATCTATCTATCTATCTAGATAGCTAGCTAGCTAGCTAGCTAGCTAGCTAGATAGATAGATAGATAGATAGATAGATAGATAGATATAGATATATAGGTAAATATATAGAGATATACATACATACAGATAAAAAATATGTATAAAGAGGTAGATATTTACAATGAGTTTTATTTAGTCCACAAAACTATAACAAGTTTTTACAATGAGTTAGTCATGCATAAATCTGAAAATATAATGAAGAAAAAAAGCAAAAGTTTTTGTCCTAAGTGAACATCAGCATTCTTCTATGTTATTTTTATTCCCCAGCTGATTCTGAGGTGGATGAGGCCCTGGGGTCATTTCAGGTATCTTCAGCAAAAACAAAAGGCATATCCAGTAGAAATTGGTGAATAGATATTCAATAATTTCTATAATTGTAATCATACTGGCCCCACAAAATAGGCCCAGTTGGCCACCAACATCTGCTGTAATAAAACCAATAAATTGAACCAGTCATGTTTTATTTTTAATAAAAAGGAAATTAAGCATCATTAGAATTTAACTTTTTGAGGCTAATAAATTAATAATAATTATTATTGATATATGAAGATGAGTTAATTGTATTATTTTAAGTTTGGTATAAATAAAATCATAGCGATTAATAGTCTAGAGCAGTGGTTCTCAACCTTTCTAATGCTGTGACCATTTAATACAGTTCCTCGTGTTGTGGTGAATCATAATGTAAATATCTGTTTTCTGATGGTCTTAGGCTACCCTGCTAGTGGTTCTCAACCTGTGGGTCACTGCTGTAGAGCCTAAGACCATCAGAAAACAGGTCACGACCCACAGGTTGAGAACCGCTGGTCTAGAGATATGAATAAAATAATATTCTTATAAATCTTTTCAAAAAGGAGAGAGGAAAAGCAAACATAAACCCTGTATCCAAAATATAACTCAAAGATTTTGGAGGATATTAATACAAACATAAAATATTCTCAACAATTACAAATTTATCTCCATGTGTTGAATGAAGAGCAGAAATGGGACATTCAGATGGCATTTTTGGACAATGATGTTTTCCATCAACATAAATTTCTACACAATTTGTGACTTCAAGTATCCAAATTATTTTTTTAGCATTAATAATATTTATTTACACTAAAATATATTAACACAGCACTGCCATTTTCTTAAAAATATTGTAAATCCATGTTTGTCTTTATTGTATGTGCTTTTTTATTGTGATAAAATATACATTTTAATAGTGTAAATTTTACTATTTTAACCATTTTTAAGTGTACAGTTCTATGGCATTAAGTACATTCACAGTGTTGTGCCACTCATCATCATCCATCTCCAGAACTTTTTCATCTGCTCAACTGAAACTCTGTATTGTTTAAACAATAAACTCTTCATCCCAATTTTGTCTCTATGAATTTGACTTCTCTTTCTTTTTCAAATAAATTATGCCATTCCATCTTTTCCTCATGGCCTGGGCCATTCTTAGGTTTATGCAATGTTTGTAAAGTGTGATAATGAAGTACATCTAGGCTCACCAGGGAGCTTTGAGGGATTTCCTCCCTATTCAGGGGCCCTGCTGCCAGTGACTGACTGCTGTCATTTGACCTAAGTCCCATAGCCTCTTTTTTCTCTTACAGACTTTCTTCTCATATGCAGCAAAATCTAGGAAATCAGCAATTCCGTTTGTTAAGGACTGTATGATGAAGGAGAGTGAGCAGACAGTGGTGGCAACTTAAATGCTAAATTTTGCCAGCGTAGGATCTTCTTTTCAACTCACTCTTGGTAGGGTTCTATATGGAGGTGTGAACTGCGTGATATTCTACCCTGATACTGGATGTTGATCGCTCTACAATAGTCACTTGCTGAGGAGAAGGTGGAATGTCTGAAGGGAAAGAAAGATGCTATGTTGATTATGAGATAATGAACACCAGACTTTTTCTCTGTGAAAGCCCAAGTGAGGTTTGCAGGTGTGTCCTGGGAGTGGAAAAGTGTTGGGTTTAAATGGTAGCTGAATGACAAGCACTACTGATTTTTCTACCATTGGCAAGCTAAACCTTAAATACAAAAGAAAAAAAAATACTGATTACAATTTTTTTAAAGTTGAGGAGCAATTAAATAACACTTACCAAGTAATTCAGATACACTCACTGCTTTTTGTTGCTGGGTTATCTTATAATTTAGGTCACTATAGTTTATTTCAATGTTGACAAGATTCTCCCTGGGGATACAAACAGAGTTAAGCTAGCTCAAGATTGTTAATACTAATGTTAATTACTATTGACAAAAGGAATAACCTTTTTGGTTCAGATGCTATTTAATGTGGAATTAGATACACCATCATGCATTTAATACTAATCAATAAGACCTTCATTTGGAGACCACTCTTGTCAAGCTTGGTATTTAGGGGAAGCATTTTTCCTCAGACCCAATAGTTTTTTATGCTTCATTCCTGAAAAACTGGAAAAAATACATTAAATGTAAATACCTACCGAGTAGATTCGAGTATTTACCAACATTTAAGTGTGTGTCTAATTTTAATTCAAATTTTGATTCTGTCCTATGTTATTTATATGTATCTTAGAGAAACTGCAAGGTTTCCTGAGTCTTGGGTTTCTCATCTGTAGCCAAGATTTTAGGGTCAGGATTTTAGCGTTATGGCGAAGAGCAATTAAACACTGTAATGTAGTAAAGAATTGACATACAGAATATTGGGTATATAGTGAATGGTAGTCATTTATTTTATCTCATTAATATGTTAGGGCAGAGAATGGGTTTTGCTTTTGTGTGTGTGTGTGTGTGTGTGTGTGTGTGTGTGTGTGTGATGGATTGACACTAAATTGAAATAAATCAGAGATAGACAAATACACATATGATCACAATCATATGCAGAAACTAAAGAACAATATAAATGAACAAACAAGGCAAGAACAGACTCATAGACACAGAGAAAAGACTGACAGTTGCCAGAGGGTAGAGAGGTTAGGGAACCAGATGAAAAAGATGAAGGAATTAAAAAGTACATATTGGTAGTTACAAAATAGTCACTGGAATATAAAGTACAGCATAGGGAATATAGTCAATAATATTCTAGTAACAATGCATGATGCCAGGTAGGTACTGGAAATACCAGGGGAAACACCTCGCAAGTATAAGTATATGATTGTCTAACCACTCTGCTGTACACCTGAAACTAATACAAAATCACATTGAATATAAACAGTAATTTTTAAAAAATGTTATATGTGACCAGACTATCTGAACACTACTTTAAAATATCACTTTATATAATCTTAGATACTGTCATACTCTCAATCTCCAGACAAGACTTCTACCTTGAACTTCAATATGTCCAACTGCCTCTTAGTATTTCTATGTGGATGTTCAACTGGTGTTTCATGTTCAACATATTCCAAGTCAAACCCTTGATTTTTCCCCAAGCCCCATCTGGCAGGGGGAGCAGTCTGAGGTCCCCTAGCCAAGCACCAGGATGGGAAGCACACTTTGAGGTCCCCTGTCAAGCCCTGTTGGTTGGGAGTTGTGGCCTGAGGTTTCCTAGCCCAGAACCAGGACAGAAAGTGCACTTTGAAGTCCCCTGTCAAGCTTTGCAGGGCTTGGGGCATGGCCTCAGGGTGTGGCCTGAGGTCCCCCAGCCTGATACCAGGGCAGGGTTCACAGCCTGAGGTCCCCTGTCAAGCCCCATGGGGATGGGGGAGGGCGTAGCCTCACATCCCTGATGATTGCTTGTTAAGGCTCCTTATTGGAACTTGGCCTCAGCTGTGGGTACAGCCATCTTTGTGATGGAGTGATGGTCAATTAACATATTTCCTCTTTATTAGATAGGATAACACTGAAAACCAACTCAACAGTGAATTTTTTTACCTTTAACATATATTGAGAATACAACCACTTCTTACTCTGCTTCCTGCCATAAAAACGTCCATTCTATTCTCTCCATTCACAAGCATGCTGTTGGCTTAAAATTTTTCCCTCTGCATTTGGTTTTCCCTCCTTCCAGAATGTTCTTCTTTCGTAGAATATCAATACTAGCTCACACTGGCAGGTGTGACTCAGCTAGTTAGGCATTACTCTACCTCTGAAAGGTCAAAGGTTCAATTCCTGGTCAGGTTATGGGCTTGATCCTCAATAGGGGGCATGTGGAAGGCAGTCAGTCAACGTGTGCTCTCATATCAACGTTTCTGTCTCTCTCTAAAAATCAATAAAAATCTTTAAAAAAAAAAAAAAAGACTAGCTTTTGTATCTTCTTGAGGTCAGCAGTTTTCCAAGTGCGGTCACAGACCCATAGAGATCCCCAATATTTTTTTGGGAGCTTCATGAGGCCAAAATTATTTTCACAGTATGTTAACATATTATTTGATATTTTCAATCTGTTATTTCAAGAGAACTAAAGTAGACAATTTATACATAAAACATCATTTTTATTTTAAAAAATTATTGATACACTATGACTATTCAGACTATGATATTTCACAGGTATTTTCACAAAAATGAACAAAATGAGTCTTTCTCTTCAGGAAAAATAATTTAAGAAGCTCTGCAGGCAATAATACATTTTAAGCTTTACTTTTATGCTAAAGTTAAAATTTTGAAAAAATTATGTCTGCTATGATGAGCTTGTCAACTCCCCATTTTTTAAAGATTTTTCTGATGAGGTAAGTAATAACATTAAAATGAAATGTATATTATATAATAAAATAAATCAATATTTGGAAGATCTGCATAACTCAGAGAATTTTCCTAATGACCAATAAGTGATGTTCAAACTCTTGCATAGGTAAAAATATCAGTTCAAATAGTAGGTATACGATCGATAGATAGTAATATAATTGAGTATGAAAAATTCATGAACATATTTTGATATTGCACTACTGATAGCTTTCAAATGTCACCATTCCCTCTTCTTGTCCCATGAGGGCTAAGCTAATTAAGAAGCCCATGCACTCCTTTCATTGGCACCTGGGAAGGTTAACCCAAATGAACCCTGGCCCATTTTGGAATTCTCATCCAAGTCCTACCTCCTAATCACAATGAAAGACAAAGTCAGTTCTTTTTATAAGTTCAAGCAGATTGATTGAGACCATTTGAGAATCACTGCTTTGCTCAACTTTCACTTTCCCAGGAAGATCTTATTTGATCAAAGTCCTCAACCTTAAGAACAATCTTTCCTGACTCTGGCTTTCCAAGCCTCCTTTGCTGCTTCCTTTTCCTCCACAGTACAGTATCATCTGAGATGAATATTTGCATTTATTGTCTATCTCCACCTCAGTGGAAATAAATGCACCAATGGGGACTTTGTCTTTTGTACATAGGGTATCACTAATACCTAGAACACCCCTGACTCTTGACACTCTATAGGTTTTCATTAAATGAAAAAATAAGGAGACAAATTAGAAAAAAAAACCAATGGATAAATATTAACCTGTCTGTCTTAGAAGATAAGGTGGAAACCAACCACCTGGTGATTATCAGTTAGCAATAATAATTGTCATTAAGAATGGATTCTATTAGTGTTGTTTCCTGGGATTATATGGTGTTCTTTAATATATCTAAGAAAGATAACTATAAATTACTCTCCTTGTGTACAGTTTTAGAAATCAATGTTCACAAATATACTTAATTCAAAATATATCATTAATATGTTTACTTAATTTCCATTGGTTTAGCCCTGGGTAACTGAACAATGCACTATGTTTAAATCAATAATCAGGGATATTGTGAAATTTAAAAATAGTAAAATAATTGTCAAATTGAAGGAAATAGTGAAGTTGTCTTGGAAGTCTAGAAATTTTAGTAATATTGCAATCATTTTGTTCTCCATTATGCTCCTAATTTGCATGTACACTGATAATGATGTTTAATTTCCCAAGCACAACACTTGTAACCATTTCCAAACATTATTCATTCTGTCCTTTGAGAGAAGATAAATTCATTCCCTTGAAAAATATTGTGATATTTACTCAACTTCATTCAGGTAGATGAGTTGCCCAGTAATTTGATTCTCTTTGAATCTATGTCAAGTGATGATCATAAAATTGTTTGGGATTTAAGTCTAGGAATATTTGTTTATGACAGTAGGTGCATGATTATAAGACAAAATATGGATTTAAATAAGAATGAGAAATTCAAAGAAAATTTGAGGATATTATTTATCAAGCACTAAAGAATGCTTTCAGGTACTTAAGTATGAGTACTGTAGTAAGGAGAATAAAATGGTTTTGAACAAAGCAAACTATTTTATACAATCGTTCCTTAAAATTCTGTTAAACTCAAAAGTTAAATTATAAAGTTCACTTGTTTTACTAACAGTATTGGCCGAAATTAAGCCATAATATACACTTATATTCATTTCTACACTTCAGGACCAGCTTTTTATTATCTTTATTCTCAATACAGTTCATCAACTGCTACAGGAGGCCCATGGATGGGTCCAAGGCTGGGATTGGTTTTTGCCCCAAGAGGAAGCATTTACAGAATTCAAGATTAAGTCAGGGCTTGCTATTTTCCCTTCTCCTTCCTTCTCCTTCTCCTCCTCCTCCTCCTCCTCCTTCTCTTCCTCTTTCTCTTCTTCTTCCTCCTCCTCCTCCTCCTCCTCCTCCTCCTCCTCCTCCTCCTCCTCCTTCTCCTCCTCTTTTTAAAAAAATATTGCTGCTGCCAAAACAAGTTTGGCTCAGTGGATAAAGCATCGGTTTGCAGGCTAAAAGGTCCCAGGTTCGATTCCCGTCAAGGGCATGTACCTTGGTTGCAGGCACATCCCCAGTGTGGGGCGTGCAGGAGGCAGCTGATCGATGTCTCTCTCTCTCATCCATGTTTCTGACTTTCTATCCCTCTCCCTTCCTCTCTGTAAGAAATCAATAAAATATATTAAAAAATATATATATATATTGCTGCTAAGGTTTCACATCTGCTCTCCTAACAAACTGCATTTTTGTATTCTGATGTATTACTCTTTGATTTCTGGTACTTGGTTCACAAACCAATTTCTTTTATATGTGACTTCTAACCACCGACTCTAGAATTTGGATACCCAAGTTCAGCTGCATTTGTTCACTACTTGCCGTAGTCTTCGTGGTAATGGCCTCTGAAATTCACAACAATGTAAGGTCCTTACATGTCAATTATGTGATCAGATTAATTGTAGAACTACTTATAATGAATAGGAGCAGAATATGCCACTTCAGCATATTGATTACTTTGAATTAAAGTTATTTAAGAAGGAGCCAGTGCAAGAGAACAGTCTGATTTTTATTTGACCCCTTGAAAGCAAAAAATAAATGTTTCATATGAAAGGTGCCCTCCATGTAACAGGAGGTAAAAGGCCTCCTTATCAGAGATAGGGAATTTAGGGCAAGAAGGTGCTATAAACAAACCTTATTACTTCTTCACTACTACTACTCTAAGCTCAAATCCCTTGTCTTGTCAATTTTCACAAATATATTATTTCTTTATCTAAAAGATATAGAAGGAGAAATCCAAGATGGCGGCATAGGTAAACACCTATATTGCTGCCTCGCACAACAATTTCAAAACTACAACTAAAAGACAGAACGGACATCATCCAGAGCCACAGGAAAGCTGGCTGAGTGGAAGTTCTACAACTAGAGGGAAAGAGAGGGGCTCACGGAGACCCAGAGGAGCTGCAAAAAGCTGAGGTACGGAGACGAGCGCGCTGAGAGAGCGGGTGCCGGAGTACCTGGCTGGCTTTCTCTGGCGGGAGGGAAACGGAGACTCCCAATGGCATTGAACCCCTTATCTTACGACACTAAACCCCAAATCCAGCCGAGACTCATATGGGGGGAGTTTGGTATGTGAAAAGGGAGAAGTGCACGGAAATTTAGGGGAGTTGCAAAGGATCAGAGGTCTGGTCGCGCACGGCACCACGCGGAGGACGGATTGCTGATTGTGCCGCTGGCTTTCGCGAGTGGGCGGGAGACAGACCCTCCGAACTGTGCCACTTCTGAGTCCACTGAGCCCCTGTTTTGGGCAAAACCCTGGGGACCTAGACTCGTGTGGTCCTGGTTCGCAGGGGAGCCGGAAAGGCAGCGGTTAGAGGCACTGCGGGTGCCCGCACAAGGACCACTCCAGCCATTACCCAGTCACATGAGACTCAGGGGCCGTGGAGGGCGGGGCCGACTGGAAGGCAAGGCGGTCCCTTAAGCCCTGAAACTCCACCCCTCCCAAGCTCAACCGAGGCTTCTGCGGCTGATTCCAGCACAGAAGTTTCCCCGGCACAGTGAAAATGCCAAGACAAGGGAAGGGATTACAAGCAAAAGAAATGGAGGAAAAAAAATGACTGGATATAGAGTTCAAAACCACGCTTATAAGGTTTTGCAAGAATATGCTAGAAAAGATGGATAAATTTAGTGAGACCCAAGAGGAGATGATAAATACACTGACTGAAATAAAAACTATTATGCAGAGTACTAACAGCAGACTAGAGAAAGGCAAGGATCAAGTCAAAAATTTGAAATATAAAGAAGCAGAAAACATTCAACTGGAAAAGCAAGAAGAGAACAGAATCCAAAAATGTGAAGGTAATGTAAGGAGCCTCTGGGACAGCTTCAAGCGTACCAACATCAGAATTGTGGGGGTGCCAGAAGAAGAGAGAGAGCAAGATACTGAAAACCTGTTTAAAGAAATAATGACTGAAAACTTCCCACATCTGGTAAAAGAAATAGACTTACAAGTCCAGGAAGCACACAGAACCCCAAAGAAAAGGAACCCAAAGAGTACTACACCAAGACACATCATAATTAAAATGCCAAGAGCAAAAGAGAAAGAGAGAATATTAAAAGCAGCAAGAGAAAAACAGTTAATTACCTACAAGGGAGCACCCACACGACTGGCAGCTGATTTCTCAACAGAAATGATGCAGGCCAGACGGGAGTGGCAAGAAATATTCAACGTGATGAACAACAAGAACCTGCAACCAAGAATAATCTATCCAGCAAAGCTATCATTCAGAATTGAAGGGCAGATAAAGACCTTCACAGAGAAGAAAAAGCTAAAGGAGTTCATCAACTCCAAACCAGTATTATATGAAATGCTGAAAGGTACCCTTTTAGAAGAGGAAGAAGAAAAAGGTAAAAGACAAAAGATTATGAACAACAAATACACATCTGTCAACAAGTGAATCTGAAAATTAAGTGAATTGAAAGTCTGATCAACAGAATAAACTGGTGAATATAATAGAATCAGGAGCACAGAAAGGGAGTAGACTGATAATTCTCAGGAGGACAAAAATCATAAAGCATCAAACAGACTGTGAAATTATAGCAGAAAGATTAAAGTTGGGTGAGGTAAATGGGTGATCAATCAAAGGACTTGTATGCATGCTTATAAACATAACCAATGATCACAGACACTTGGGGGTCGGGGTACGCCTGGGAGGGAGGGGGGCAATGGGGAGATATGTATAAAAAATTAATAAAAATTAATAAAATAAAAAAAAGAAAAAAGAAAAGATATAGAAGCTGCCTGCATTGGTCATTTCTTTGAGTCTTATATTTTCATGGGCACCCAAGTGTATAAAATTGAATTATTTTTCTCCTTTTAATCTGTGTTATGTCAATTTAAAGTTAGACTAGCCAAATAACCTAGAAGGGAAGAAGGGGAATGTTTTTGTTTGTTTGTTTGTTTGTTTGTTTTATTTGTTTGTCTTGCCTACAACAATAATGTCAAGCCTGTCTTGATGAAAATACTACTTTTGCCTGATTTGCAAAGATCACTTGATTATCTAGGCATTTACATGGGTAGAGCTTTTCTTATTATTCAAGCTAAAACTAGAATTTAAGAATGCTTTCAAAGTTTGGTACTTGGGTGTGCGAATAAATCAGCTTTTAAATAGTTAATATGTTCTTATTATAAAAATGTAAATATAAGTACCAATGAACTATATTTCCATTTCAGGTCATTTGTTTATAAATATAAACAAAAGCAAAGACAAATGTTAAGATTGCTTCCTGATTTAAAAAACAAAAAGAGAGTTCTTTATAAACTTTGGCTTATAAATTCTAAGTGACAGTATGGGGTAGTGCAAATAGAACTAATTTAATCCTCAGTTAAATAAAATTGGAATGCTTTATCTCTGTGGAAAAATATAGAGAGACCAAAACCATACATCTTGGGCCTAATTTCTTTCTGTACCATTGGAAGACATTTCTTTCAGAGGACAGTTAACTGAAATACAGTGCTTCAGTTTCCTCATCGATAAGATAAGAATAATGATTTGTGCTCCATATACTTTATATAGTTATTAGAAGAATCAAATTATATAATATATAGGTAAAGGATTTCCATATCCTAAAGCATTAACTGATATGATTAAAGGATTTGAAAGCATTATTATTTTTCCAAGTTGGCCCAATAACAGTAAGTTCATGAGCAGATTAGTTAAACAGGCCAAATTTTACTTTTCATACAATTAAATGAAGGAATTGAAATTCCAGTGTGTCATTGTTAATTCAGTGATGGAAGCCATTACCTCTGATTGATCAGATTTTCACTTCCAGAGTCTTTGAAAGTTATGAGAAAAGAAAATATTTGTGTTAATAACAAATCCTTTATAAGACTAAAAGATTACCTGATGTATTTTTGGTTTTGGTTCAACTTCTTGGAAAGATGTTTCAAAGCTTTCCGACTTGGAAAAGTGGAATAAGAGATAGTAGCAGGGTATTCTGTTTCTTCACAAGGAACAGGGCAGCTAGAATTATGTGTCCCCATTGTACATAATCCCTTCACTTCGATGTGGTCTGAAAAAAAAAATGAGGACAGGACATTCAGAAAAAAGGACAGAGTTTAAAAAAAATTATCATTTTACTTTTAATGCTTAAAAAATGGTTTACAAGTCCTATCTCTACTTTCTTTTTTGTCATTAATCCTTACCTGAGGATATCTTCCATTGATTTTTAGAGAGAGTGGGAGGGGAAGGGACAAAGAGAGAAACATTGATATGAGGAAGACACATCAATTGGTTGCCCTCTGCACTCCTGACCAGGACCAGGGATCAAGTCTGCAACCTAGGTAAATGCCCTTGACCTGAATCAAACTCAGGGTACTTAAGTCTGTGGGCTAATGCCCTATCCACTGAGCCAAACTAGCTAGGGCTATCTACTTTCTTAACAAAAGTTATTTATATATATATATTTTTTTTTCATATAAATAAAGCAAAGGACACAAGATATAAAACATAGAAGTTGTTACCCTTGAGTTAATTGAATAACTAAATTTAGATATGTTTTAGGAAAAAAAATAACTTATTTCCAGAAAATCTCTAGGCTTATTTTAATAAAATATCCGACATCTGGAGAGTAGAAAAATAGAAAAGGTGTTGCTGTCACCTTGTGTCATTGTTAGAGGAACTTTCCAAGGTAATTCTAAAGATCTGGTTAACTATAAAATTATCCTTGGGTTTATCACAGTTTTTGTGAAATATGCTGCCAAGTATTGAGACTCTTATTTCTGTGGACCCAGTGACTTCTCAATTAGCCACTGAGCTTCTCTGCCCTCTGCCACCATAGAGCAAGTGGTCTGTCCAGGCATGTATATTGGACAAAGCCCTGCAGGAAGTTATGGATACTTGTCTTCAGTTTTCTTTTGGACAACTTCCCAGTGCCCAGTCTCACTGCTACTCACTCTTGGTAGATATTCCAGTTGTTTTTCTTGTGGTTTGTTATTGAAACTCTCTCTCTCTTTTATTTTTATTTTTAGGAATTCTTTGTTCCCATGATCTCTTGATTAATGACCAACTTTTGGCTTGTTTTTCAGACTCTAACTTTGATACTCCTTTATGATACGATTTCATTTGCATCATTTATTTTTTTAAAGAATACTAGTAATAACCATCATTCTTTCTCTATAGTCACCCAGATACATGCAGTCTCTCTCTCTCTCTCTCTCTCTCTCTCTCTTTCTCTCTCTCTCTCTCTCTCTCTCTCTCTCTCTCATAGTATTATCCCACAACACTCCCACAATTTATTAACCCACAGAACTGCATGCACAATTTGTTGCTCCAAGCTTTCCCTCCAGCTTTTACTAGGGACAGGATGTCACAAGAAATTAGGCAACTTAACTTTAACTCCATTGGTCCCTTCTACCCATACCCATTCCATGAAATATTTTACAATGATTAAAAAGAACATGCTAATCTATTCCTGTTGTTCTGGATATGTTTTTCAATAATGGATTAGAAAAGCAAGTTCATAAACAGAAGAGTATGTAATGAGATTTCACTTATTAATAAAACAATCAATGACTTAAAGACATTAATATGAAGCTATATATGTGAAGAAAATTATGGTAGAATATACTAGAGTGTTAACATTGGTTGGGAGTTAAGATAAGAAATATGTAAGCAAAATTTTTGCTGTTTAATGAGAATTTATTGTCCTCAATAAATATCATATGTATGGTTGTGGTTACATTTAGATAGAAATTTAACACATGCATTTATATATCATGTATATATAATGAAATTAATAAATGAAAGGATGGTCACCTGCATTATGATGATGATTTTCAGAGTGCTGCCACTTCTACTAATATTGACATGATTTTTTCTATTCTATAATGTTTGAACTAGTCCCATACTTTCTTTATGTAATGAGAAAAAAAATTTATTTTGATTATAAGAAAGAATACAATTTAAAAATGTGCAAATTTAGGAATAACAATCAGAATCCTCTTACTATTATTTTGTCACTGATTCTTTAATTCAGATGTATCTTAAAATCAGAGAATTTTTTGTTTTGTTTTACTATGTCTATGTAAGCTAGTAATTTTTAAAAACATTAAGAGCTCCCTTTTATAGTCTCTCTTTTGTTTCACTTATGGACTATTAATAGTATAATTTAAAGTTTTGTGTTACTATGTACAATTTTTATATAAATCATGAAAATGAGAGAATATATTAAGCCACTTACCAAGTGTAGGAGAAACACAGTTGTAAAACTTTTGTAGATCACACTCTATCCCTTTTCCTTAAAAAGAGTAAATATAAATATAGAGACTTTATATTTTATGCAATAAATGACTTAATAAAACTTTATTTTTTCCATCTATCCATCAAACAATTTATCCATCTGCCTATACCATTATAAAATTAGTTAAATGAATAATAATTTTAAAATTGCTTTTACATTTATTGTTTCATTTGTTCCAACTCTCCTCCTGTGGTGTGGGAATCATCATTTTACCAATGAAGCTATTAAGGTTCAGAATGTATCTTTCATAAGCAGTTGGAGGGCAAGTCATGACTGGTTCTCTTTACCTTCTGTCCTGCTCCCTTTATCCACTGATTTATTTGTGTGTTGTGTATGTGTGTTTTTTTGGGGGATGAGTATGTGTGTGTGTGTGATCGAGTCCAATGTATGTGTATATACACAGAGACACACAAACAAATGCCAGTAGTAGGATGGGACAGGTGAGTACCAATGTTTGTTAAGCATGTGCTATGGACAGTGAAACAAATGATGAAATTAGTATATATATCAGAGCTGGGTGTAATCTCAGGCTGATTCTCAAACCTTAATCTTTGCATCTTAGTATAATACTAGAGGCCCCATGCACAAAATCTATGCACTCGAGGTGCCTTCTCACAGTCCAGGAGCTCTCGGGGGATGTCTGACTGACAGCTTAGGCCCACTACCCATGAACCTAACATCCTGTGGAGGCAAGAAAGGCTCCCACTACCACCACTGTGCTCACCAGCTGTGAGCCCGATTTCTGGCTGAGCAGTGCTCCCCCTGAGGGACACACTGACCACCAGGTGGACAGCTTCTGTGTTGAGCATCTGCCCCAAGTGGTCAGTGTATGTCATAGCAACTGGTCATTCTGCCATTTAGTCAATTTGCATATTAGCTTTTTATTATATAGGATTTGTCTGTTTACTAAAACTCATGTGGTCTCTGAGCTTTGCTTCAATGTTTAGTCAGTAGTCCTGAAAATAATCAAAAGAGATTGTACAACTACAATTTGTGGATAAGTTCAGATTTTGAGGACTGTCTGGAAGTAGTTTAGCCATTTCATTTAATGTCTATATATTTTTCCTCATCTATATGTAAACACAGGGGCCTATGTGAAGATCAAACCAAATACAAACATTATCCCCAAAGCACTTGGTATATCCTAAAGTTTGTGCAGATTCATGCTCTCTGTTTTATATTTCACCACCTGGTTTCTGGCTCATATTAGTTATTCAGTTTGTAAGAAGTAATACATTTAAAAATTACAAATATTATTTTTCATTTATCAATTCAGACATTTTCCAGTAACTCTGAAAAGATAATTAATAATGACAAATTAGAGCTAGAGCTAGAAGTTTTGTAGAACTATTTTTGGAAGGGTCGAGGCCAGTAATTAGAATTCTAGAAAAAAGGAAGTTATGGTTTTCAAAATTACAAAGAAGTAGTTTGCCAAGTACAGACAATTGTTATAAGAGCAGAGGTAGTATTAATATATCTCTGTGTGAGAAGTAGTGTAGTGTGTGTGTGTGTTTGTGTGTGTGCATGTGATGGGCCATAGTGGCAAACTTATAGAGCTGAAATGGTTTTGCCTTTAATACATCTGACATTTCTTTAAAATATGCTTGGAGAAGGGGAGATGAAGGACATCTCAATAAAAATAGCCATCACTTATATAGAATGTATTCAGTGCCACCTACATACTTGTTTCATCCATTATAAACCTAGAAGGTAGGACACTATTATTCTCAGAAAAGTTAAGTCCAAGGTCACATAGATGAGAGGTTGTGGAGCTGAGAGGAGCAGCTTGGGTCAGAGCCCTGCTCTTATCCACCCTGCTCCTCTGCCTTATTCAATGCTTGCCTCAGATATCCATGGCTCTGGAAGTGTTTCCAGATGTGTGAAAAGAAAGCATAGAGTTTCTTTTCTAGCTACAAAGGTTTCCCTAGAGTGAAATATTCAGTGTCAGTATATAAATGATCTAATTTTTCTTTGAAATAGAGAAAACTGTAATGAACAATTTTGGATATATGAGAGCAACCAATTTTATATTTTGAAAAATAAGAACTGGCCACTGTCCCTGATAACGCATTTTTTTATTTCTTTTCCAGAAAACTCTGCTGTGATTCCTTGAGTTAAAATCTGTCCTTTGAGGTTGTATTTGTCAAGTGGATGACTTTTCAGCACAGCATTTTACAATGATGGAAAGCAATTTTATGACATGTTGATTTCTCATGTTTCAAATTAAGTAAATAAAATCAAATAAGGGAAATTTTACCAGGAAGAAGAAAAGGCAAACATCCACATTGCTTTTCTATGTGCCGTGCTTTGCATTCCTTTAAGCAACCAGAAGTGCTGTAGGTACTAAAAGTCTGCAGCTTGATGTTAGGGTTACATTCTCCCCATGGATATTCTTGGTGAACTGTCTTGAGATAAAATAAATACCTGGTTCAGAAGATTTTCCTGAGCCAGTCCACCCCTTTCTACCCCAACAAGAAAAACTGATATATATTTTTTATTTTTACTTTTTTCCTTGTTATTGCATTTATTGGGGTGACACTGGTTAATAAAATTTATATATATATATATATATATTTATTTACAGAGAAGAAGAAAGAGGGAGAGGGATAGAGAGCTAGAAACATCGATGAGAGAGAAACATCAATCAGCTACCTCTTACACACCTCTTACTGGGGATGTGCCCGCAACCAAGGTACATGCCCTTGACCAGAATCGAACCTGGGACCTTTCAGTCTGCAGGCCAACGCTCTATCCACTGAGCCAAACCAGTCAGGGCGGTTAGCAAAATCTTTTATTTTTCTTTCATACCTATTTGATTATTTTTTAGTTGGCTACATTAGCCAATTTTGCCTACTCTACTAACCTGAAAAAATATCTGAAGGTATGTATAATAGTGGTCCTTTAACAGCATCCCAAGTGCTCTGTACCTATAGTGAATTAATAAAATCAGATTTGGACAGTCTGATTGCTCTAAAAGTTGAGTTATATAAAAATATTATCATTTATGGAAAGTATATGTTAGCATATTAATCAGCTCAGTCACAAAACAGCAACTAAAATCAAACCCAAAAAATCTTTTATTGAGTGCCTATTATGTAGCTACCAGGCAATATGGTATTAACTTTAAGTGATCTCACTTAAACTTCATTATAACTGTGAAAAGGAAATGTTATTCACACACATTCCCCCAGTGTACAGAGAGGAGAAGGAAATTCAGGGAGTTGATTAAAGAAGCTACAGAGTTAAGTATCTGGCAAGTGGAAACCTGGCAGACATGGCCTACTCTAACATTTTGCTTTTCCCACTTATTTTTCTCCTTCCCAGAACGTCCCATTGAGAAAGTGTACAGTTCAGTAACTTGGGTGTCTCCTCATACTTACTGAGCCTTCCATCTCTGAGATTGAAAGTTATCTTACATTTGCTAGGCTTGCTGGCTTTCACTTATATTGTAAATGTGAATTCACTGTTTTTCCTATGTGTAAAGGAAAGTATTTGAAATGAAACTGGAATTTCCAGGGGTGTTCTAATGCCATGGAAGAAAGGGGTTTTTAGTGAAAAATGTTGTTTATGCATATATGCATTCACTACCCCCCTGATTCCCTCAGGTTACACATTTTGCCAATATTTACCTTCACTTGGCGCATGGTTACCCGTGCGTGCATTCCCACTGGTGATGACAAACCTAAACCATCAAACTGTGGCACCTTCTTTGGTGAATGGATGACAAAGATAATTCCAGCATCAACAAAACCAAGAGTGGGGTCATCAGTGAATTCCTCCTGAAACAAAAATATATCTTTTCCCCAATTACAAATTGATATCAATTCTACATAAGTTTGAGATTTAGTTTTAACATGACAGAATTTGATTTACTTAAAATAAAATATTTCCGATCAGTCTCTAATCTCTTTGAAAGCTATGAAAATTAAACCTCTAACACATCCTTTCTAGGAGTGAATCACATTTCCAGGCTTTGACAGTATTGTGTGGATCACTTTTACCTAAGATGAAGGCTATAGACATATTTTAATCATCTAATTTCTGGCTCTCTCTTCATCCAGTGGCCTTTCAGTTGCTTTGTCTTTGGCTGTTCCCTTTGTTTCATTTGTTTTTGAAAATTACTTGGCATTCTTCTTCTCTTTGTAAATAAAACCTCTGGCTTTATTTAAAATTCAAATTCATTTTCCTGTAAGAGTAAAGACATACTCTTTCTCTAACTCCAGGGCTCTTCTTTTATCAACCTTTATCAGATAAATAAATTTAAGACTATACTTCTGAGGACTTGGCTATTAGTTTCAGGCTACAGGGAGAAGGAATGGACTTGGGAATATAGTGATTTTTTTTGTGAATGGGTCAACTATATTATGGAATTACATTTAAGAAACATGCTTAATATTCCATTTATAACTCAGAACTCCATTTCTCTGTGGCCTGTTCCAACACTGTATGAAACACTTCACTGGCTCATATGAAGAAGTATTTCAGTGTCATTTACTTATGAAATATATATATTTTAAATTTCTTTATTGATTAAGGTGTTACATATGTGTCCTTATTTCCCCATTCTCTCCTTCCACCCTTCCCCCCCCCACACACACACACACTCAGTCCCTCACTCCCCTGTTGTCTATGTCCATTGGTTAGGCTAATATGCATGCATATAAGTCCTTTGATTGCTCTCTCCTCCTTATCCCCAACTTCCCCTACCTTCCCTCTGAGTTTTGAAGGTCTAATTGATGTTTCTCTGTCTCTATTTTGTATTGAATATTCAGATTTTAATTGCATTTTTAAAGTAATTAGGCAATTGGTTTATATTTGAATGACTTGAAAATATTAATCAGATAGATGTACAAGCATGGGTTCATGCATTGAACTGTACAGTACTGTGTTTAAACATAAAAAAAAGGGGGGATACAAGAGGAAATTATCCTATATAATAAAAGGCTAATATGCAAATCGACCAAACAGCCAAATGACTAGTTGCTATGATATGCACTGACCACCAGGGGGCAAATTCTCAATGCAGGAGCTGCTCCCTGGTGATCAGTGTGCCACTCAGCCAGAAGCCCTGAGCCAGGCTCACAGCTAGCAAGCACAGTGGCAGTAGCGGAAGCCTCATTCCTCTCACAGTCTGGGACCCTTTTCCCATTACTGCCTGCCTGCTAGCTGCTCCTTACCATTTGGCTCTCTGCTCCTTAGCACTGCCTTGGAGGTAGGAGAGACTCCCACCACCACCACCACTGCTGCGCTCATTAGCAGTGAGCCTGGCTTTTGGCTGAACAGTGCTAACCCTGTGAGAGTGCACTGATCACCAGGAGGCAGCTCCTGCATTGAGTGTCTGCCTCCTGGTAGTCACTGTGCATCATAGTGACTGGTCATTCTGGTTGTTCTGCTGTAATGGTCTATTAGGCTTTTATTATATAGATTAATTGAGCAAGACGGGCAGTGAGGAATGAACCTTGGGTGAGAGCTCTATCCAGAGCTCTCAAAGGTAGCACTACTGCATTTCTAAGGTGTCTGGATGTTAAAACCTAAATAATTAGAACTGTTTAGACAATTTACACATTTAAGGAAATGAGACTTAATCAAAGTCCACTCTTATAATTTTCTTTATATAGAAATTATTTTTATCATCTTTATAGATCGTAGATGCAATGCTTTGTGAAATATCTACATATGGCTTCTTACTAAGACACATTGACTTATTTACATGTAAATCTAAAATTTATTTTTTAAATGCTCAGCATCATCTTAACCATACATCACGAGTTAGAATTGTTTGGTTTTCTTATTTTGTGGTACAACCATTTTCTGGAGTCACAGTAATGGTAGTCAGTGATAGAGCTACAAATGTCCAGGTTATTGCCTTTAAAGTTTGTCTTTTAATCTCCAACTCAATAGTTGCATTTATAGGACTCCAAACTAAATTAACAAAAAATAAAATAATATTCAACTTGTAGGAACAGTTTGACAAAGCAAAACATTTGGATCAAATCTTTTAAAACCATGCTTATTATTAGTCTTAAGCTCTGGCTCGGTTTAAGAAAATGCAATACCTGATTGACATTGAAGAGCAAGCTTAAACCTCTTCCAGAGACACTCACTTTTTCCCTTGCTTCAATATTTTCACCATGATTAAAAGTAAAACAATTTCCGTATTCAGTGAAGACATGTGCGAAATCCTCCAATATGAAAATGAACCAAATAAAACAAAATCAGCTGGGTAAATTGATCATTTCTAAGCTTCAAATAGCTATAATGTGGTGTTTTTTTTCTTAAATCGCAGGTGTCTAAATGAGTATACAGAAAGAAGAGATAATCTAATAATTTATATTTATATTCAATGAGAGTTTTCATTTTTTGGATATGTACTAGTCATTGTGTATGTCATTCATGGAGACATTTTCATATGTAATTTAGCATAGTTTAAAAAACATTTAAAAAGGCATTTGTTTTATATTTGCTAAGGATTCACGGAAACATATTTTACTTATGGAGAACTCCCTCAGTGTCGGAAACCAAATATTGTTCTCACTAAATGGATGTAAATGGGAAGCCAGAAGGCTGGCCAACCTTAATTGCTCTGAAAGGTCAGAGCTGATTACTCATTGTTTAGTTGAGTTTGTATCATGTTAATTTCTGTTATCTCCTGCCTAAAGGCTAGAGGTGTGTCCCAAAGCCTTAATAAAAGGGAGAAAAAGGCCAGAGCAAGTGGCAGTCCTTTCCACTAGAGGAAGGCTCCCTCCTGGCCCCCCAATATCGCCAAATTAATGCTTTCTAGTCTCTCATTTCGTTTGCGTGCGGCCTCCTTCAGAACCCGAACCCTGACGCGGGAACCCTGAACCACGCAGGACGTGGAAAGAGGTTCTCACACCTCAGCATCTTTTTTAAAGAGCCACCCTTCCCCCACCATGCAGGGTCCCAGTAGGGCAGCCATCACACTTGGCTCCTTTGATCCTCCTCCTCCATCTACCTCCATTATGGAGTTGCACATGATACCAGCAGGGCCAATCTTAATACCCCACTGCTTTGTATCAGAGATTGTTTCAATAACTGACATGTGTCCTAAGTAGAACTAATTAGAATCTTCCATAGGATTAGTAAGTGGATACAGGAGTGGATAGCATAAGCAACTATTTTACTATGATGCTAGAGTTGTTAGCAGCCTTCTTGGCTCTGTGTGAGGAGGACTGATGTAGAAAGAAGCCAACTGGAGTCGTGAGATGGAAATTGAAATAAAATGTTAATGATGGTCTCAGAGTCCTTTGGGTGAGCTCCCACTTAATTAACTGAAGTCATTCCTTTTACTCTTAAGCTTATCCTGTAATTTGTACCTGAAAAAGTCTACTACAAAATTCCTTGGTAATTATTTTAAATATGTTTGTAAATAAAAAGCAACATAGAAGAGCTTCTTCTTTAAGTTAGGAATTTAGAACAGGGCTTCATCTTTGTCAGATGTCTCTCAGGCATCTCTTTTCTATTTACTGAGAGCTAAGGAAGGCTACTGAAAAGATAAGAAATTGTGTCCTAGGATCATGAATTGGTGAATCATCTAGCAACACATGCTACAGAATGGCTAGTACAGGAACTAAGGGGTCAAATTGCCTATATATACTTTTGCTAGCAGATCCCAGATATGTCAACAATTTTATATTAAATGTAAGTTAATTATACAAATAAAAACAAGATGTTATGAGTGATTAGAGAAATATAAATAATTTTATAGTCAAAATGCTGGGCCCTTCTCATTTTCTATAACCTCTGATATAATACCACATGCATAAAAACAGCATATTCTTGCTTAATGGTAATAAAATTGTTGCATTGGAAAATATAGTTCACTAATGAATGAGAAAATTGAAATACCATCTTGTGTTAAATTTGTGTTTCTTTTGGAAGGACTATTTTCCTGCAAGAAAGGTAACCAAAGATTTATGTTCTCTACCTTTTCTCATCTAATTATTTGAAAAATGAAAAATGTCTCTTATGTCATTATGCCCTCTGACATCATAAGGCTGAGCTAATGAAACCTAATCATTAAGCAAATTTAGATTGCCCATGGGAAAAAAAACTTTATCTCATTGTGAAACAGTATGATAAAGCAGCTTATATATTGATGATATTCAAAGAAACAAATCATTACCTGTGAGCCACATGGCTTTCCAAAAAAGTCACATTTCAACAAAGTGCTGTTGTTAAGATAAAAACCATTTTTCTTGACAAACTCTGCAATACTGAAGTTTTGTTGACTTGCAAGAAAATCAATAGCCTCTTTAAAAGCAGTAGAATTGGCACGGATTTCCTGGAGATGAAGGACTTTGGATACAATATTCCATAAGAAAAATATAACACCAAATTTGGCTACAGCTTCAGTTTGGAACCTATCAGTAGGAAACAGGCATTATTTAGAATAATGAAAAGTTGTTTTATCTAGAGGACAGAGTCCAAACATCTAGATCATACCAGATTCTCCTGCTTCTCTCCTATACTCGCCCTCATACATAATACATTCAAGCAAAATTGGACTCCTACGAGGTCTTTATCACATTCTGCAATTTACCTCGTGTTTGTGCATACAGTTTCAGACCTTGATATGGATACACCCTGATGGATCTTTTAAGACTCAACATAAAGGGAGAGGTGGAAATGTTTAGCTGTTAGAAATATAGACTTTGGAGTTAGATTTCCTTTGCCATTGTGGTGGCTTTATGCTGTGTTGGCATGGCTATGTTGAGACTGTATTTTTCAACATCCCCTTCCTTCTGTGTATCTGGTTACAACCTGAAGCTCATTGTTGGGCAGAAGCTATGGTTACTCACTTTCATTGGATTCATGACCTGACTCACCTTGTGGTATGGGACAGTAGCCAGGATGACACTTCCTTTAACACCTGGCCAATCTCCAAATCTTCAAATCCTGGGTCAGTGAGAATACAATCTGGAAAATGTGCCAACTTATCGTGCAGGTCACCATGAAGATGGGTGGTAGTAAAAAAGAGAGTCACACACCTCCAGCTTGGGTCCATGCCCTTTACTTCATATTGATCTGTCTTTCTGGCTGCTGACCTTGCTGCCTTCAATGGGTGCTCAATCCCTCTAATATATCCCTTATTTTATATCACTCATGCTGGTTCTGTTTCTGTCATGGACCATGGTTGTTAGAGCCACTTAATAGTATGATTTAGCAAATTTATCTCACTGTGACTGTTTTCTCACTTCTAAAGTTGGTATGTTAATATCACCTATCTCAGAATGTTATTTCTGTGATTGAATTATCTTTCTTAAACCATTGAGAAGAATGCCTAAAATGTAGTGAATGCTAGATATTCATTAAATAAATGCCTCATTATTATAAAGCGTTTTCCTGGCAATCAAAGCAGAAGTAACCTATTTGATCTCACTACTATAATTTGCAATTCTCTTATTTTGTTGAGCAATTTCGACCTTGCATTATGTATTGTTCTTTAGTTGCATACCTTACATTCCTTTCAAATGTGATTAGTATTTTGATACTATAAATCTTGAAACTGAACCAACTTTCTTTAAATTGACTGCTGGAAAGCATGGAATGAATTGTGTGATCCACTCTTGATAAGTGTAAGGAACTGTATGGCTTGCGTATAACCTCCCTCCTGGGCTTTCATTATGTCCCAGGTTTTATATTTTATTTTTACTTCCCTTTATATTATTTTTATGTATTTTTTTCTTTCTCATACAAGCCACATTAAACCCTTTCTCAGTTAAAGTAGGACATACACAAAACAAAAATGGGAAAAAAAAAATCTCAGACAGATATCATATAGTCTTTTAGAGATAAGAAACTGCTTTCACAACCAGTCTCTAGTATAACATCTTACTTAACCAGCTTTGAGTTTTGCAAGGACTATCTTAAAACCAGCAGCCTAAACTCTGGTTACACCTTGGCCCATGCATTGAAGGGCCACAAATTTGATTCCTGGGCAGGACACATACCTGGGATTTTGGTCTCTATCCCCAGTAGAGGGTGTGCAGGAGACAGACAATTGGTGTTTTGCTCTCATATTAATGTTTCTCTCTCCCTCTCCCTTCATCTCTCTCTCTCTCTCTCTCTCTCTCTCTCTCTCTCTCTCTCTCTCTCTCCCCCCTTCTCATATAAATCCTCACATATTTATTTTACAAACTCCAAAACAAAAATTCCAGCAGCCCAGATTCTGAAACCTTATTTAACTATCCTCTTCCGACTGTCTTTTTTTGAAATATGTTTTTATTGATTTCAGAGAGGAAGAGAAAGGGAGAGAGAGAAAGAATCATTGATCTGCTGCCTCCTTTAGGCTCCACACTGGGGATCAAGCCTGCAATTCGGGCATGTGCCTGACCAGGAATAAAACCTTGACCACGTGGTTCATAGCTCAATGCTCAACCACTGAGTATGGCAGCCAGGCTGGCTTTGCCTTTCTGACACTCTTAAGCTTGCATCTTAAGGATAGTCTAACAACCTTGTTTTTTTGTGTTTTTTTTTAATATATTTTATTGATTTTTTAACAGAGAGGAAGGGAGAGGGATAGAAAGTCAGAAACATCGATGAGAGAGAGACATCAATCAGCTGCCTCCTGCACGCCCCCTACTGGGGATGCGCCTGCAACCAAGGTACATGCTCCTGACTGGAATCGAACCTGGGACCTTTCAGTCCACAGGCTGACACTCTATCCACTGAGCCAAACCGGTCTCGGCCAACCTTGTTTTTCTTTTCAGACATGTTTCTACTGACCTTTGAGGCATTAAATCTACATTAGCAACAGATTTGGGGTTGAAGAAGAATATGAACCCTAAATTGAGTGATGAACCTTTAATTTGCTTCAGCTTTCTAACTTTGAATGACTCAAAGGATCTGCTCCAAAGTCCTGTGACTTTGGAGTCCCACACAGGCTGAGTCAATACTGCCTCACACAATGTTCACTGAATTCTTTTTAGGATGATTATGCAGACAAGTGAAGGAATTTCCACATATATAGAAGGTATGACTACAACAGATTAAAAGGTTAAAGGGGAAGAGGTGTATTTAAAAATATTTTAAATGTTTTTTATTATATTAATAATAGTTGAGATTATGAGGCTAATTTAGATGAATTAACCTTAATGAATGAAATCTAACCATATTTGGAACAAAGGAAGTAAAAAGCTTTGTAAGGCATATTCTTCAGCATAAAACCAAAATGTGCTGCTGAATTTATTTTCAACTTCATTTCAAACTTAAAAATTCTTTCACAAATATTCTTTTAAAAATCTTGCTTAGTTATAGTTTACCTGACTCTTATTTAACATACTGGTAAGAAGCTAGTAATAGAAAATAATAATAAAAGTACATTGATTTGTTTGAACAATTTAAAAACTAACAATTACTAAAGAAGTTTTTCTTATGTATATTAATATCTCTAACTACACTTCCCAAAATTATATGACCCAAATGAATGTTTTATATGGTGTCCAAGTTGATATCTAATTCAGTCCATCATTGAATCTTCCTAAAACAAATCTAAATCTACCATGTATTAGCAGGAAGTTAATATTTTATAAGTCATTTTGTGGAGATGAAAAATATACTACAAGAATGTCTTCTTTTTGAGCTCTTCTATTAATTAAATTTAACACATTAGAGTTCTCTCACTAATTAATAAAATCTTTGACATGTTCATTTCATATTTGTATGAAAGTCATGATATTAGTTTTTATGTAAAATATTTTAACACAATTTTTTGCATTTAAACCTAGATTTGGAATAAAGAAGTACAGTGATTACTGTAAAGATGAAGAAACAGAACTTGAGTTAATTGTTTAAAAACAATGGACAAAATAACTTCCCTATTTACTACATCTAGTCATTTTCTCTGATATTGATAAAAGAAAAGGAGTTTCAGAAAATCTTTTAGCAAATAGAATGGAAATGTATGATACATTTTATGGTCAAGATATTTTAGTGAAAAATTGTAACCCAGAGACATTTGAAAATCACTCTAAGTGCTAAATGTTTATTTTCTTACAATTATATTTTGAATTGCCATTTTTGTATTATGTTTATTAATTTTAACAGTCTATTGGCATTAAAATATTAATTTATTATTATCATTTGTTTATTTTCGTGATTGTTACTGGAAAGGATTTTGTCGTATAGAGTAAGGGACTATTAAAACCAATCCACTCTGAGCTGGATAGGCCCCTGGTCCCATGGCAAAAGGTAAATCTTCCTAATATTCAGAAGTCCCTTGGCAAAGTTCCCTCACCTCGGGGATATATTCCTAGTATCAGGCTTTATCAGCACAAGTGTTTGATTAGAGATCTGTCAACAAATCTTTTCCAGTTTCTGGAATGGTCTTCAAATTGGGATGGGCATGTACTCAAGGGTACTCATGAATAAATTTCTAGATCCTGTACTCTTAAAAAAAGAGCCTGTATTCACAATATTTATTCTGTCATTCATGAAAGAGGTTTTACCCTTCTACTATCACAAATCTTAGCATATAATACCTACTAGTATTTAACAATCTTAGGGTTCTTAACAGAGAATTGTAGCTTACTTCAGAGGAACCCTGATTAGTTCTTAGAATTAATTCTAGGGCTACTTCAAATTTTTCTTACCCTGTTATGCACTTATTTCTGAATCGGGTATTTGGGCCTTTACTGGGACCCTGTAAATTGAGAAAAGCTGACGTAGTATAATAAAATTTGTTATTGTAAATATAATTTGGTTATTTTGTTAGTCTTTCACATTATTGTGATATTTAATTAACGTCTAGATAAAAATATGCATAATTCATGTCAGTATACTTTATTTAATAAAGTAGTTAAAGTTTTATGGACTCATGAAATACAGGGTGTCCCCCAAAAAGTGTATACACACTTTGAATAATTATTAATTTAAATGAGTTAAATCTGTAAAGAAATATCAATTGAACTACCAGCTGTTAAAGTGTGTATACATTTTTGGGGGAACATGCTGTATTTATTCTAATTAAAGTTAATCTTTATCCTATTTTACATCACAAATTTTATAATATTTTTGATATCCTAAACTTAAGACATAAATTTGTGGTTAAAATCAATTTCTAATATGCACATCAAATATATAATTATTCTAAGTTCCTTTATATAACACATGAGCTAAAAAGTTTGAAGATCATTTGCTTTGAGAATCAGACAGTAATCATCTTGTGTTCTTTACCTGATCATATCTAATAAAAGAGCAAATATGCAAATTGACCATACCCCCGCTATACCCACAGCCACGCCCACAAGCAAATCAGAGCAAGTATGCAAATTAACCCAACCAAGATGGCTATGGCCACAGAGAGAGCAGGAGGAAGGCTTGAGTTGCCCCTGATGATGGAGGAAGCCAGTCTTTCTGCAAACCCTAGCCATCCCAGGCTTCCGCTTAAGGCAACAAAGTTTCAATGGCTGCCACCACAGAAGGAGGCTTGGGTTGCCCCTGGAGATGGAGGAAGCTAAGCTTTCTGCACACCCTACCTGGCCCAGGCCTCTGCTTAAGGCAACAAAGTTTCAATGGCTGTGCAAGCAGAAGGCTTGGCTCCCTCCAGGCTACAAAGTTTCAATTGTAGAAGATAAATAAATCCCAGATACCAGGGCCTCCATTTGGGTCACGAGGGGGTGTGACTGGCCTGCAAACTACCAAAGGCCCTTCTCCCAAGCCACGCCATGCCCCAAGGGACACCCATCCTGATCCAGGACACACTTCAGGGCAAACCAGCTGACCTCCACCCATGCACCAGGCCTCTATCCTATCTAATAAAAAAGTAATATGCAGATTGACCAACACTCCAACACACAAGATGACTGCCCCCAGGTGGTCAAAAGATCCTTCCCCCATGTGGACACAAGATGGCCACCACAAGAAGGCCAGCAGAGGAGGGCAGTTGGCAGGGACCAGGTCTTCAAGGAAGGCAGTTGGGGGTGATCAAGCCTGCAGGAGAGAGCAGTTGGGGGGACCCAGGCCTGCAGGGTAGGGCAGTTAGGGGTGACCAGTCTTGTAGGAGAGGGCAGTTAGGGGCAAACAGGCTGGCAGGGGAGCAGTTAGGTATCAATTAGGCTGGCAGGCAGATGCAGTTAGGGGCAATCATGTAGGCAGGCAGGTGAGCAGTTGGGAGGCAGCAGTCATGGATTGTGAGAGGGATGTCCGACTGCCTGTTTAGGCCTGATCCTACATGGCCAAACGGGCAGTTGGACATCTTTCAAGGGGTCCCAAATTCGAGAGGGAGAAGGCTGAGCTGAAGGACCCCTGTGCACGAACTTTGTGTACCGGGCCTCTTGTCTGTTAATAATTTGCCAAACAAAGTTGTATAAAATCCTCATGAATGAGTATCTGAAAAATCTGTCAAATTAAACTTTGGGAGCTGAGGATGTCTCTTATCCCTATAGTACTGATGATGTCTTAGTTCTTTGCCATCTAAGGAAGAATAAGTCTCTTATAATTAAGAATTTGGCTATTCCACAATTACAGTGCCTAGAATATTGAATCTATTTTTTTTTACTTCCAATTTTTTCACAATGATATTCCTAGCTGTTAATCTCTTTTTGTTCATTCTACTGAAGTTCATTGAACTTTTTGATTGTGTAGATTAATGCTTTTCTGCAAACTTGGGGAGTTTGGGGCTCAATGTTTGAAAAATATGTTTCTACCCTGTTCACTCGCTTCTCCTTCTGTACTCTCATTTTGCATGTATTTTTATGTTTAATACTAGAGGCCTGATGCATGAAATTCCTGCACAGGGGAGTAAGGGGTGGGTCCCTCAGCCCGGCTTATATCCTCTCATAATCCAGGACCACTGGCTTTAACCGCTTACCTGCCTGCCTGCCTGATAGGCCCTAACCACTTGCCTGCCTGCCTAATTGACGCTAATCGCTCCTCTGCCTGAGCACCCCTAACCAGGCAAACAAATGGTTAGGCTTGGTCCAGAATGATGTTAGGAAGGTTGTTCATCTGCCTGGTCTAATTAGCATATTATGCTTTTATTATTATAGAATGTCTCTCATTTTTCTGAGATTCTGTTACTTTTTATTCGTTAGTTTTTATTTTTATTTTTTGGATTGAATTTTCTATCAATCTATCTTTAAGTTTACTGAATTTTTCCTTTGGCCAGTTCAAGTCCATTGTGGAACCTCTCTAATTAATCTAGTGAATTTTCCATCTCAATAATTGTACATATATGTTCATTCTAAGAGATGTGCATTGATATCTTGTTGAGTATTAATTTGCCTTCTCCAGATAACACATGACATGGAGCAGTTTTTCACATACTTATTTGCCATCTATATATTTTCTTTGGTGAGAGTGTTTGTGAAGGTTTTTGGCTCTTTTTTTAAAAACAAAGTTTACTTCCTAATTTTTAAGTTTAAATAGTTCTTTGTCAGAAACCAAATATTGTTCTCACTAAATGGATGTAAACAGGAAGCCAGAAGGCTGGCCAACCTTAATTGCTCTGAAAGGTCAGAGCTGATTACTCATTGTTTAGTTGAAACTATCTGTTTGTATCATGTTAATTTCTGTTACCTCCTGCCTAAAGGCTAGGGGTGTGTCCCAAAGCCTTAATAAAAGGGAGAAAAAGGCCAGAGCAAATGGCAGTCCTAGTTCACTAGAAGAAGGCTCCCGCCTGGCCCCCCAATATCGCCAAATTAATGCTTTCTAGTCTCTCATTTCGTTTGCGTGCGGCCTCCTTCAGAACCCGAACCCTGACCCGGGAACCCTGAACCACGCGGGACGTGGAAAGAGGTTCCCACATCTGGCGCCCATCAGGGACTGCGGAAAAAGGTGCTCACATCTGGCGCCTGACTGCGGGACGTCTGGAGGAGAAGGTATTATTCGCCTAAGAGCGAAGGAAGGAAAATTCACCTAGGAAAATGGTGAGGGAAGATTCACCTAGGAAAAGGTGAGGGGAATTCAACGTACGCAAAGCCCACGGATTAACTACAGAGTCGCGATCTGTAAGTAGGGTGGGAACGTCTTTTGCAGCCAGGCTAATGGGGAAGAATTCGGTTATAAATATAAAGTAAACTTTATTATAGACTTTTGGTTTGCAAGCTTAAATAATGTGGTTTCTTGTTCAAATTAAAATCTTAATTTGCATTTGGAATCTGAAATCTGTAATAAGTGAAACTCCAGTGCTGAAACCACCTCTGGTGTGGAGAAATTCAAAGGTCGCAGGAGAGGGCAAGGCTCTCTGCTCTCCTGCAATGAGATTACTTAAGGTTTCACTTAAAAATTATAAGAGAAATTGCAGGGAAATGCTAATCTTGGCCAAATTAGGTGCTAGTTATTACTTCGGAGAGCGAAAAAGAAAGAAAAAAATTAAGATCTGTCTTTATCTTTTAAGCATGAAAAGAAATTAGGCCAGATCTGTTACTGATGCTTTCCCCCCTGAAGTAAGCAGGATATGGAGGAAGAGAGACACTGTGGCAATCCAGTAATGAAAGTCCACTCTCCCAGTATACTAATCCAAAGTCTCCTTTCTCGCCATGAAAAAGTTTTAAAAATTTAGAGATGTCTCTGGAATTTCTGTACTCGTGAGGAGAGAAGCCTGGCTTAAAGAGAAATGCGCGCAATTGTCTACCTTTTTGGACATATTAGACAGGGTTTTAAGCTGGAATCTCTCTGCAAAAGCTGCAGAAAAAGAAAAACCAGAACTGGTCTTTATTTTTTAAGAAAAATGGCGTAAAGGAACCAAAAGGAGATGATTTTGTGTTATTAATCAAGGTTTTCAGCTAAATGCAAATTAAATTGGGAGAAAATAAAATTTCTCTAATAATTAGGAATTCAAAATACATTGTTGATTGATCTAATAAAAAAGGATTAATTCTGTGATTCCCAACTGACAGTTTAAAAATATAATTGATATCTTAAGATAATTATAAAAATATTATAATCTTTAAATCATATATGAATATATATATTTGATGGTTTTTTTCCATGTTAAAACTTCAAGGCTTTAACAGAGATGATTCTTATAAAGCTCCATGGGCCCAGAGTAATACAAGAAATTTGTTCTCTCTTTTTAAAGGACATCTTCTTAAATTTAACCGATCTAATATACTTGAAATTTCATGGAAAGCTTTATCAAATAAGAATTAATAACTATGTTTTAAATGTTGTGGAGGTTTTGGCCTCTAAGAAGGACACAAGGTAGCACTCTAGGGAGAGGCATAAACACTCAGCCTCTGAGAGATCCAGTCTCTCGGTGTCCTAGATGTCAGAGAGGCAACCATTGGGCCAGACAGTGTAAATCAAAATTTCATAGAAATGGGCAGCCTCTAAATCAAGATACAGGGTATGGTCAACCACCAGGAAACGGCCAGAGGGGTGCCCCCCAGTTATTAATAGGGGAAACCTGCCCTGCAAGGCCCACAGTGGATTCCCTCATCTGAGCAACTCCAGGAAGCGCAGGCCTGGATCTTAACAGCACTATAGCAGTCACTTTGACTCCTGATATTGCTCTGCAAGCTATTCCTACAGGAATTTGGGGTCCTGTGTTACCAGGAGCATGGTAAAGAGGACGGTACAGACACCTAAGAACGTACTTCTTGCAATGCCAACAGTTACCAGCTGTACGGTAATATTTCCTGGGGCACATGGGGAAGCATTTTTGACTTATATTCCTGACCCTTCATGGGTAAGAACCCTTAGGTGTACTGATTCCCCTGTTTCTTGTAATCTCTAAGAAGGGCAAAATTAAGTAAATATTTCTTAAAATTCCAATATTAGAATTTAAAATGACAAAAAGCCCAAAGCCACCTGTATTCTTAAGCTAGAGGCGGGGCAACATTTGTGGCTTGTGAATCAGACATAAACAATTACTAAATTTCTTTTGCTTTAAAATTGAGATACCTACTTTAATTAATAAATTAGCTCTTTAAATAAAAATAAAAAGTTTTCAGCTAAATAAAGAGCCAATATTTTTGTAAGCAATTTGATTAAATATTCTAATAAAGTAACTAAGACCTTCTCTATACAAAAAGAAATTGATAGCCAGTTTAAAATTGAATTGCTATGGCCTAGAACAAAAGAATTTCCTTATATAATATTATTCTACAATGTCATTATAATTTTTTTTGACAAATATCCCAAACAAACTTACAATCTAATTCTCTGAATATTTGGTAGCAATTTAATAAATAAATAAATAAATAAATAAATAAATAAATAACATAAAAAGAATTAAGACAGTGAGAAGGCACTTGAGCATTCTATATTGGCTTTTCTTGCTCTTTTTGCCAAGAAGGACCCTCCCACAGCTGTCGCCTGAGCTTTCTGTTCATGCTGAGGTTGAAGCCTAGTGTTGGCTGGTACCATGAATCTGTCTCTCATCCAGGGGTGTGAGCTGGGCCCTTCCTGGAGAAGAAACCTGGGTTCCCCAAGATATGTGATCAGTGCTGGGACCCTGCCAGCAGGCGAGGGGATCCCAAGGCAGGTACTGGGTGTGGAGGCCACAAGGGCATCAGCGTCCAAGGAGATGGACCTGAATGAACCTCACATCAACCTGCTTGGCCCCGGAGGATGGCTGGTTAGCCAGAGAGGGGCAACTGGAACTTATACATTACACCGACCACCACCTAAGCCAGGAACTGGGCCTTATGCTGCCCTGCTTTCCAATGACGGGTAAGGTGGGTTGGTACCGTATGGTAGTTCCTGACCTAAGACAGGCACAGTCGCAGAGGGGCCATCAGGAGAAAACTTGGGGATCAACAGAGGTTGATCCTCACCCCCCAACATTGCAGAGGCTTGAACCTTCGCCCCTTCTAAGGGAGGTCTCCTGCCCCATGGCTGCTTCACTTCCCACGCCCAGCTCCCATCGGGATCCAGGTGACAAGACAGAGACTTGGCCCAGCTCCGTTCAGGACACAAATGACAGACAAAGATTTGGTGCAGCTCAGATCGGGACCCAGCAACAGACAGACTTGGCTGACAGCTGCCCTATATTCTAAATCCAACTTAACACCAGGAATGCTCAGGGCCTACTCAATAATGCAAATAAATCCTTTCCACTAATATTTACAGGATAAAACTAAGATTGTTGTTAGAATATTAAATTTAATAATAAAATAGTAGTTAAATTTTCAAATTAATTTAATTGGTTAATTGAAATAGGTGACTATTCAAGAAAATTTAATTGTACTGGAAAACAGTTGTTCCTAAAGTATTAACTTAAATTTCTATTGGTAGTTCATTGCATGGTAAAATTACTCAACATGCAATAAACATAAAGCAGTCATATTTGCATTATAAAAAATTTTCCAAAAGCATCATAATTACATAAAAAAGGGGGGATAGTACAGTAATATTATGTAAGGAAAAAGCATCCTGTAAGCAAATTACATCTAGAAAAAATTTTTTACTTAACAGCAAGACCCCCATGGAAAACATACGTAATATTAAAATAAGCCAAAGGAAAATCATTTGGGCAAAAATAAAAAGGATCCAAAGTCAAATTTATAGAAAAAATTCCTTTACTAACTTTTGGTCGAGAATGTTTATATATTTTCAGAAAAACAGCTCCAAGACCATGTGAATTCCTACAACAGAGAATGCTCCAGCTATGAAGACTAGAGGAGAAGCAGTCCAGAGATGGAAGATGCTGACGACACCTTGCCATCCTAACAGTCAGCAGCTATGCATCGATGCAGGTTGCCCAGGACCAAACCAGAGAGGGTCGGACCTGCATTACCACCATTTGTCCACCATCCAGAACTGAAATATCATTGCTAATACGTACATTCAAAAAACTGTTGGACATTGAAACTGGGACTCAAAGGACTGTTGGTCCAGAAAGAAAGATACTATAGACTTATTCATTCACCTCTTAGCATAGCCATTGTTGCTTGTCTTATTTTTTGTTCTTAATATTTATTTCTAGTCTGTAGGTGCAAAATTTTTTAGAGGGAAAGAAAACGGGGGAGATGTCGGAAACCAAATATTGTTCTCACTAAATGGATGTAAACAGGAAGCCAGAAGGCTGGTCAACCTTAACTGCTCTGAAAGGTCAGAGCTAATTACTCACTGTTTAGTTGAAACATTATTGGTTGAAGCAACCTCTATGTTTGTTTCTTGTTAATTTCTGTTTTTGTTATTTCCTGCCTAAAGGCTAGGGGTGTGTCCCAAAGCCTTAATAAAAGGGAGAAAAAGGCCAGAGCAAGTGGCAGTCCTTTCCACTAGAGGAAGGCTCCCGCCTGGCCCCCCAATATCGCCAAATTTATGCTTTCTAGTCTCTCATTTCATTTGCGTGCGGCCTCCTTCAGAACCCGAACCCTGACCCGGGAACCCTGAACCACACGGGATGTGGAAAGAGGTTCCCACAGTTCTTTGTATAGTTGGGTAATAATCTTGTATCAGGTATGTCTTTTTCAAATATTTTTCCTGTTCTGTGCCTTATCTTTTCATTTTCTTAAGCTCTATTGTTTTTAATAATACACCAAGGTAGTCCTAGCCCATTTTCTCAGTGGTTAGAGCATTGGCTTAAGGACTGAAGCGTCCTGGGTTTGATTCCGGTCAAGGGCACATAATCAATTGCAGGCTCCATCCCAGCATGGTCAGGGCATGTGTGAGAGGCAACCAATTGATGTGTCTTTCACATAGAAGTTTCTCTCTCTCTGTCTTTTCTCCTTCCTACCACTCTAAAAATCAATGTGGGGAAAAATCCTTGAAAGAGGATTAACAACAACAACAAATAATACACCAGAGTACAAATTGCTCCACAGTCAGACCCAGTTAAATCTGGCCAATTAATTAATTTTGAGGTCAGTAGAGAGTAATTCTGACCCTGGGACTCTTCTTGTGTGTGTCTCTCTCCTGGATTTTCATTAGAAAAGTAGCTGGCCTACCAGATCTATTAGCCTTGTCTTTACTGTCTTAATTGCTTATTACCAAAATCTATTTTGGCCGAGAGTTGTTTGGCTCAGTGGATAGAGCGTTGGCTTGCAGACTGAAAAGTCCTGGGTTGGATTCCAGTTTGGGGCATGTACCTTGCTTGCGGGCACATCTCCCCTGTGGGGCATGCAGGAGGCAGCTGATCGATGTCTCTCTCTCATCGATGTTTCTGACTTTCTATCTCTCTCCCTTCCTCTCTGTAAAAAATCAATAAAATATATTTTAAAAAATCTATTTTGTTCCTGAAAGTTGCTTTAGTCTTCAACTTTACCACACAATTATAAGCAGAGTTCCCTTGGGAAGAGTTTCAGAGTTCTTGTTTTTAGTGCCTGCCTCTTCCACCAGGCAGTCTTCACAGCAGGGTTCTGGGCAGGCAGTGGTTTCTAGTTTTCTGACCTTGTCTCAATATGCAACCTCCATCCTATGAGCAGCTGGGGTGAGGGTGATTGAGTATCATAGTCTAATACGCCTGGGCTATTAGAGCTTTCTCTCTGTAACTTTGAAAGTGCAAGGATCAAGACTTTTACATCCATTTTATGACAGGGTTTGGTGTAATGCTTAACAAATAATTACAGAAGGTAGAAAGGAAAAAAGAAAAATAAGTGAAAGAAGAAATCAATAATCTTTTTTGCTTCCTAAATGACTGTGTGTAAGTACAACTGAAGAACTTAGATTGTTTTCTATGTGTTAAATAATGCATACAAAAACTCGATTTCAGTCATCCAAGAAAGGTTATGCTACCAAAGTTCTACAGACTTATTAAGAGAACAATTGTTACCTGTTCAAATTACAAAATGTCACCGCCGGGAACTCTATCTTTTCCACATACTGAACCTCTACAGACGTTGTGGTCGGCCATGTGAAGTAGTTGACCAAGCGACTGTAGATCTGCCATATCACCAGAGAGACTGAGCCCAAGACCACCACCAACCAGATCACCTTGCGGATTTTGCTCCGATTCCGAACAATATTATGTAGCCCATGAAAGGAAGTGTAGATGGCAAAGTCTTGGTCAAACTTCTTTCGGTCAGTGGGAGAGGGCAGTGGTTTCTTTGAAAGCCAGAGCTTTATCTTTTCCAAGAGTCCTGAAGGTTTTGCCCATGCAATAATTGAACAACAACAACAACAACAGCAACAACAAAGGAATGAAATAAAAAACCTTGATGTTATCTGTAAAAAATATAGCTTACATAAATGTAAACAGGTTACTCTTATGATGTGTGATACATACAATTTCTTCTTGAGTTGCATGGTCCATTCAGAAATCAAGAAGTAGCAGTGTTGGCTACATGTGTCTAAGGAGAATATGCTAAAGCAATTCCTAGAATACTTCTTGTGAAGGCAAATGCACATGTGCCATCATATTTATATGTAGTTGCTTCCAATTTCAAAATCAACTCACTTTGAATAAGTTGCTTACAACACATAATCTTTAACAACGTGTCACTAATTTTTAAAATTCTTCTCTGAAGAATCACAAAGATGCCATAAAAAAAATCAGGCTGATTCTTCTGCGAGTCGTAAGTGTGGCTATACTGGGGTATTGTAGGTTCATATGCTCTGATACACAACTACTTTACTTCAGTTGGTTACTTAGTTAAAATGTGAAATGTTGCATTGTCTGTTAAGTAATATATTTTCTACCTCTTTAGAAATGGAATTCATGTTTTTAAGATGATCAATAATCAATCAAATGATGTTTACTGGTATTGATTACTAAGAAGCCAATAAAAGTGACCCAAACTATTTATGGTAACATAACATATTCAAAACTTCCCCTTTGGTTTAATTCGTTTTTAACTTTCTGTAAAAGATGTAGAGAATTCTTTTGCTGAGAGAAACTTCCATATAATTAGGATGAGATGGCCTTTGGAATGGAAAGATCTGGCTCTTTGGACAGATCTCACTCTTTTCATCTGTGCTACATTAGCCAAATTTCTTTATCTTCCTAATACTTTGTTCCTGGCCTGTCACATGAGAGCAATAGTCTCTGCCACATGAGTTTGTTGTGAGCATTAAATAAGAACAGCTTGGCACATACCTGGGCCATGATAATGTTAGCTATTTTTGTTATTCTGTAAATTTAGTGGTGATTGGTAAATGAGGACATTTTCATTTAAGAATGGACTTCTTAATGGTCATAAATGCTTATAATTAGGTCAAATTAACTTTTATATGTTCTGCTTTAATTGAGGGAGCATTTTTTGTAAACTAATCAGCATTGATCTACTTCTAAAGCTTTTAAGTGTTAAAATTAAATTATTATATAATACCTCATAAGTCTTCAATCAATTACCTAAGATTAAGAAATGAATATATGATAATACATATGTAAACATTTTCTAAGGGACTCAAATTGATTGCAAAATGTTAGGACACAATTACAAAATATATTATGATTATTTTACAGAGACCATACACTGAGCAGCTTGAATTTTGACTAAAACTTTAGAGTAGCCTCACTTACTGTGCTTAATATCAAACTAGGCTAGATATGTATGTATTAATTGGCAGAGTTCCAAGGAAACGTCAGAAATATGAGAAAAACTATTTTTCTTATTATTCATTAACAGAATAAATTGAATAATGCCCTTTGATGTATTATTTAGCCACTAGTTACAAACACATATGAAGAATCAACTCTGATAGAAGGACAACTATCTCCGGGTACCTGGCAGTAGTCTTCCTACCGCAGGGATCAAAGCTGTTAAAAGGGAAGCTTATGTATTGCTGGGTGCAAGCATTATCTTAAAAAAATATGTTTTAATTTTATCTGTCAAAAATTAACTCATTTACTATAGATCTACTATTGGACACTAGGTTTGGCTATACTGGAGTATTTGCTAAGGTTTTAAACGAGCTTTTAAAAGTATTATTTGAGATGAAGAGTGAAGAAACATGATGATGTGTCATTGTGAGGAAGATGAGAATCAGTTTAGTAAATGGCCCATCAGCCTACAAAGCAGGAACCAGCCTATTTTCCTGACTGAAATACACACACTGTAATTATGACGAATGTCCCATGCAGTGAATACTGATCTTATGGAAACATTTTGAGGATCATCACATAAAATTTTTTTCTGTATTTTAAAAATAAAACTGGTAGAGACTTGATAGGTAGAGAAAAACAAAACAAAAACCAACAAAATAAAACAATAAAGGTTCTTTCTAGTATATAATAATATTTTAAAACTATTTTTGACTTCCTCATTCAAAGTATCCCTAAATAACCCAAACTGTATTGCTTGTATTATATTCAAGTAGATATTGGAAAGCATATTTCCCAAAAAAAAAAAAAAAGTTCCTCTTTTCCCTTGGCTAATTTCTAGCCTTAAAAATGAAAATTAACTTTTCTCAAGATTTTACTCTTTACTCACCTTTCTCAGCATTGACTTTTGATTTCTCCGTCTGCTCCATTTGTCATTTCAGTAAGCAAGAGTCCATGGGGAATAGCCAGTTTTCATTAATAACCATGTTCCATTTGTGGGTTTTGTATTAAATACAGCAGTTGGGGTTGTAAAAACCATGGGGGCAATTTAAATGTTTGTGTTGCTATGTTTTGCCTCAGAAAGCATATAATTTGCAAACCAAAAAATGCTGGCAGAAGCAGTTATGCACATTTATGGACTGATGAGAAGCTGTCATAGAGTGAAACAAACAAACGAAAAGAATTAGAAAACAAATTTTCCCATAATTGGAGACAATCTTTACTAACACCTGTGTTTTTAAAATATCCCTGGCTGGGCAGTCCCCTTAGCCTTTAGTTCCTCAGCTCTGTGCATACAAGTTTGAATCAAAATGCAGTTGGAATGAAATCTTTGGGGTACAGATGTCTTGGTGGAAGTTTTTTCAGTATCAGATCAAGCAGTTTCAAAACAGAAATAGTAATCAATAAAAATGACAAAATAAAATACCAAAAAAAATCTCCACAAGAAAAATGATTGCTGAAAGCATATAAATTCAATAAAGCACAAAGGCCAATTAAGTGTTCCTATTAACACTTTTGAGAAATGATGATAATCTTTATATTAAACTGGAAAATATGCATTATTGTGTATTAACAACTCCATCTCCTGGCCAAACTGAGGAATTGCATGCATTTCTATTTCAGCCTCTTTCACTAACCAGTCATATGACTACCTATAGTCTATGCACGTTTCCTTGGAAATTCAGTATTATAAGTTGAAACTAATATTGTAGAGAGGCAAACTAAGAAAATTCAAGGGGTCTAAATGAAAGAGTAGTTGGATCCAAATGGTTTTCCTGGCAGATGGAAAAAAATTAAGGTTACCTGCTTAGGTGGCTTCAGCCTTTTCTTATTAATATTTATAGAGAAGACAATATTATGGAAAGTATGCCTAGTTTGGGGTAAGAGTGCTTCTATAGTTGTTTGTACTTACAGCACAACAACTTGTTTTTCCTCTTTTTCTCATTTCAGTCTTAGGAGCTGAGGATGGTAAAGACAGGTGGGCTTTGAATGGCTCTGACAGCTGCATTTCCGGTTCTGCAAAGATTTGAAACATAAGGACATAACTCCAAATTCCTCAAATGATATCATATGCTGACCTACCCGTATACCTACTTTTATCTCTAATTTGCTTCTTTCCCTCTGGGTACATAGTTTTATTTTAGGTACCTCTTATTTTCTTATATATTTTTATAGCTATTTGCAACAAATCTTTCAATGAAGCTATAAAAATTGTATGTTCCCAAGAATGTCTAATTAATATATATGCCCTCTATTTTACAATATTAGGTATGGAGTGTTCCACAGTGAGACCATTTGCTTCATAGAAAGCCTGTTTCAAAGTACACCACTTTGCCTATGAACTTTTACCTTCATTCCATCAACTCTTCCATTCCTATCTACAGTCTCTGATAGGAATTTTTCAACAGGTTTTGGGTTTACAATTCTGGATAGAAGAATTGTTCTAGGTCCAACATAATATCCATTCTCATAAAACATTCAGGTACACATAACATAGCCTCTTTACATGAAGCTTGTTCCATAATTGTATCAATCCTTACATGTTTACATATATTTTTCATGATTGTATCAATCCTTACATTTTTGTATATATTTTTAAATCTAATTGTAGCCTGAGTCAGGTCTTCACCAATGGGTTTCAGTACCACAGTTCATGGAAATCCCATCTCAAAAAGTTCTGGACACTTCTCTTATTATTCCCAGGCCCTTTTACACACTTGTGTAAAAACAAACACACAAACAAAAAAGGGCTTTGGCTCTCCAGCGAAGGTTCATCCAGGGACACAAGCTCTTTGTCAACCTTTGACTTCATAAACTAGCCTGCCCTAAGAGCTTTCTGATCAGGTTTCTCACTGGAATCCTTGCTTTTCAATTTCTCCAGACCAGCCTACATAGAGTAGGCTTGTCTGGACCCTTTAAGGCTGGAGGGGTCAACAAAGGGTCATTTTGGTGCATCCAGCCTTTGCTAGTACTATTAAAATGTTTGTTTTAACTGCATTGATGACTGATTATTTACCAACACCACCCCTTTTTAAAAATAACCATTTAAGGATTTTGACTCTGCTCGCAAGAGTCCTATGACTTTTCTTTCTGCTTCCTTTTGGTTTCACTCTGTTTTAAAAATATTATCTGATTCTGTTTATTTAATTTGGAAAACCTTGCTTTTGAGTGAACTTTTATTACAGTTTTTGTTGTTGCTAATCCTCACCTTTTTTCCATTGCTTTTCAGAGAGTGGAAGGGAAGGAGGAAGGGGGAGAGAGACAGAGAAAGAGAGAAACATTGATGATAGATTGATTGGGGTGGTGAGGAGCGGAAGGAGGTGGTGAGTACAGGAAGAATGCAGGTATGTGTCCTTGACCATGAATTGAACTACAGACCTCTCAGGTGCTCAGGAGGATGCTCTAGCCAGAGTTTGAGTGCACTTTAAATTACAGAATTCTCATAATAGCTATTGTAATATTAGGTTATAATTTCCTTGATGGCTGGTCACATGTTGGTAGGATCTCAGCTGTAAAGGGAATTTAGCCCTCATTTTTGTCTGGTGGTATTCTGGAGCATCCAACCTGATGGTTACCAAGCTGAGTGCTTAGACATAATGCTTTTAGATTGTCTTTTAGGAAGATTTCACCATTCATTTTCTTTTTCTCCTTACATGCAAGACAATTGTACTTCTTGTCCTGATCTTTTACAAAATCTGCCAATGTTTGAAGGAAAATAGGAAGAAGTCTGAATGGACTTTGATTTTTGTTCTAATTACTGCCTTTCCATTTTACTAAGATAATCTAAATGACTAGCCATTATAACAATACTAGTGACCCAGTGCATGGATTTGTGCACATTGAAAGGAATTAATTAGAAGAAAGATTTATGCAGTGATTATGTTACTGCAAAAAAGTTACCTGTCAAAATAGTATGTATAATATTTATATATATAAAAGGCTAAGTGACTGACTGTACATCCATCTGACTGTCTGACCAACTGACCAGCCAGTACATATGACATGCACTGGAATTATAAAACTAAATGTTGACACGTGCATGCGTGATACATATAGAGCTCTCACTGACTCCAATTGCAAGCATTTTTTAATTTTATAGTACTATATTATATCTCTCATCATTGATGTTGCTATCTCTCTCTCCTTCTCCCTTCCTCTCTGAAGAAAAAAAGAATGCATTGTCTATCTTTAATAAGTAGAATCTTAATAATGACTCAAACCAATAAGCCTTTTTATGACTTAACTTTGGAAACCAGTCATCCCCAAAGGATAGTGCTAAAAGATACAACCTTCACAAGATAAAATTTACTCTGATTTAGAAATTGCCAGTGAAAAACATGGGAACCTTCGAGAACTAATTTTGTGCACAAGGTCTCTGGTAACAAGATAAAAGGAGAAACACCAGCAAATAACCCAAAGTTGCTAGGCCCAAGAACCTCATTTTATAAATATTTTATTCTTTTCATCTAAATTAAGGAAGAGGGCAGGAGGGATACTCTCACCACTGTGCTTCCACCAAATTCTGCAGGTAGAGATCTGGGAGTCTGGCTTGATAAGAATTCTTGCTCTTACCACCTCATGCTAGAGGTCTCAGGGTCTTTCTACTGTAGCATCTTTGAAATGAGTGGTGCCTGGCTGGTCAGATATCCTCCTCACAGCAACAACTGTTGGAGTGGAAGACATTCCTTTACCCTCAAGGTTCTCTCAGTTGGTCTAATAGTCAAATAGACATGAAACAGATTAACAAGAGAAAATTATCAAATTTAATTACATGCATATGTATGGGAACCCCTTATACATGTGATAGTCAGAGATTCCGCATGCATAAGAAATCCAGAGGCAGAAAAGGAAAATGAGATATTGATGACCTTCTGAGCTAAGGATGAGGTAAGATGCCTTAGGGCTTCAGAGTACAGGAAGGTCATTTCAAGATAAGAAGACCACATGTTTACTAATTAGAAGTTTGCCCTGCTCTACAGATAGGTCATTAAAAGTTATTTCTGGTGATTACTCCTACTATGGGGAAGGCCCCTAATTTAAATTCTTTAAGGGAGAGGTAGAAGTTTCTCACACACCCAGGATATGGATTCCCTCTAGCTCAAAATAATTCACATGCCAAAGTGATACACCTTCTGAACCCCTGAACAGGAAAATGCTGCATATCTGTGACATCATCATTAAGAAATGTATATTCAATACACATGGACATATCCTAATTACTTGTATATTCTGAGAATCCATCCCTGGCTGATGTGCTTTGGACATTCTGCTACTGAGTTTCTTACTCCAGTTCTCTGCCACGATCTGTGACTGGCTCAGTCTGTGGGAGGTTTCTGTTTGTCACTCAGCTCTAGTCATGTCATCAGCAAAACACAGTATCGAAACAGTTCCTGACATTGGTAAAGGTAGGGGGAAGGGCTCTACTAATGCTTAACTTGGAGGCATGGAAAGTTACAAAATTATGTGCCCATATAGTACATGACATCATGAGTCAAGGTTACCTGGGCAGGAACACATTATCCAAACATTCCATTTGCAATTTTATAACTGTGTCTGTGTTCTCAACTCAGATCTCTTATCTCTTTGTGCAATAGATCATTTGTGAGAAATTTACCCACCTTTCAATTACTAAGAACAAAAATATTGATTTGCTATTATCTCCATACCTTTGGAGTTAGTCTATACTATAGAAGCTATAGGAAGGCTATCACTTAGGTGCTTAATGCCTCTTACAATAAAGAAAGCAAAAGAAATAAACAATTAAACAAACAATTCAAAAATTGCAAAATTTATTTTTAAAAATATTTTAAAAATATCTAAAAGATACATATCCTCTGACTGATAAATATATCTTTTAAAAATATATTTTTATTTATTTCAGAGACAGGAAGGGAGAGAAAGAAAGATAGAAACATCAATGATGAGAGAGAATCATTAATTGACTGTCTCCTGAATGCCCCTTACTGGAATCAAGTCTGAAACCCAGACATCAGCCCTGACTGAGAATTTAATGGTGACCTTTGGGTTCATAGGTTGATGCTAAACTGCAGAGCCAGGCCATCTAAGCAAAGAGAGCAAAATTTCAAATGTGAACATTCGTGACACAAATCATGAGGAGTAATATAATATAATTTATTAAAAAAATTTTTCAGCCGAAACCGGTTTGGCTCAGTGGATAGAGCATCGGCCTGCAGACTGGAAGGTCCCAGGTTCGATTCCGGTCAAGGGAATGTACCTTGGTTGCAATCACATCCCCAGTACAGGGTGTGCAGGAGGCTGCTGATCGATGTCTCTCCCTCACTGATGTTTCTAACTCTATCCCTCTCCCTTCCTCTCTGTAAAAAAATCAATAAAATATATTTTTTTAAAAATTTTCCATGTGGATTTTAGACTCTTCAGGGGGATAAAAAGTGTTATCCAAAATTCATGTGCACTCAGAACCTAAATGTTATCTTATTTAAAAATAGAGTCTTTGGAGGTGTAATTATTTGAGAAGCTCAAAATGAAATCAGTCTGGATTTAGGGTAGGCCCTAAATTCGAAGACTGCTGTCCTTATAGAGAAAATAAATGGATATTTGGACACAAAGACATTCAAAGAGGAAAGCTGAGTACAGAAGAAGGCAGAAATTGGAGTTATGTGTCTCCAGACCAAGAAACAGGCACCACCAGAAGCTAGCAGAAGCAAGGGAGGATTCCTCCCAAGAACCTTCGGTGGATATGGTCCCAGAGCACCTTGAGTTAAGACTTCTGGAGAATTGTGAGAGAATAAATTTCCATTGTTTTAAGTTAGCACACTTGTGATAAGTTGTCATAGCAGTCTTAGGAACCTAGTACACACACTGAAGAAAAACCAGGAGGATTTTAACTGAGGATTCATAACAAGTTGTGGGGTTCATTGGCAGATACAAAACTTAAAGCCTGGTGATATAGCCCAGCTTTTCTGTGTTTCAAAGATGACCACTGAGGTTATATGTGAGGGGAAACTCTTTTGTAGCTCCATGGAAAAGCAAATGGAGCAATCCGATGAATGCCAGGAATATGTAGAATATTTTAAATAAGCATGATTACAATAGCTAGAAATAATTCATCAACATCTATGTCACAACACAAGCTCAAAATCTTTATAATAAATAAAAAACAACTGGGAATATTTTTTACATTGCACTTGAGTTTTGCATTAAATTGCCAGAAATAATTATTTTTATTCAATGAAGATAGAATACCTAAGACAGTCCAAATGTGGCTTCCAAATGTGTAAAATGCATCAGTGAGCAAAACAAAGATCCCTATTTTCATGAAACTTCTAGCTTAGTAGAAGATGACAGTAAACCTAATCAATAAGTTACCTAATTCATTAGGAAATAAACTGTGCCAGGGAAAACAAAGGAGTAAAACATGGTGAGAGAGATCAATGGTCCTCATTTTGAAGAGATGGGAGGGATTAGGGTAATCAATGGGGTAATCAGTGTAGGCATACTTGGGAAGATGAAATTTGAGCAAATTTTTGAAAGCAGTGAAAAAATTACTCAAAAGTAATCCTATGCACTTTGCATAGCTGGAGCCACAGTTCCTGAGGGGAAGCCACTTGCTTCAGAGGGGGAACAAAGAATCCAGTGTAGTTGCACTGCAGTAATAGAGAAAGAGTAGAAAAGATCAGAAGGATCATTGGACTTATAATACTAGGCTTTGTAGACCATTGCAAGGATTTTGTCTTTTATTTTAATTAAGTGGACATATTTTGCATCTTTGTTTAAGAAGAAATGACATGGTCTAATTTACTCTTGCTTAAAGTATTGAAAATAATATATGTATGAGTATGTGTAAGTTTTGGAGGGGATGAGTGGGTGGTGGGAAAAAGTGCAAGAAGTTGTTGGATTCTTCTTACATTTTCAAGGCAGATTTCCAAGTGGGTTACATATGGATCGTGAGAAAGAATGATTCTAGGATTTTTGACCTGCGCAACCAGATGGATAGAATTGCTATCAAATTAAGTAAAGATGGCTTTCTATAAAGTAGTAGATTTTGTGGAGGAGGAAAGATTAGCTCAGGTCTATACCTGTCACCTGTCAAGTTTACAATGTTTATTAGCCAGCCAGGTAGAGTTTTTGAGTAGACACCTGGAGATATGAGTCTGGAGTTCAGGAAGGAGGTCTGGGCTGGAGATGAGCATTTGGGAAATAGTGGTAAAATGATTCCTTTTAAGACCATTAGAATTATTCAACAAGACAGGGAGCATAGCTAGAGAAGATGACCAAAGATTGACCCATGAATCTCCAATTTTAAAAGCTCTGATAAAAGATAAAACCATATGGAATGACCAATAAAAGTGAGATAGAAAAATCAAGAGTGAGATATTCTTGACTATAAATGAAGAAAGTTAATTATAGAGGAAAAGTGATAAGCTCTGTTAAATATTGCTAAGAAAGAGTGGCATTCAAATTTATCAGAGGAGGAGAATTCAAGAAACTGAATAACCAAGCTGTTACTAGAATTACATATACATATATTGAAAATTCTAAGAACTAACAAAAGAGAAGTTCTGAAGAGAATGACAGCAAGCAGGTAGATACAATTATTTAGCAGTATGGGCAGAAAAAGCAAGAATCAGTAGATAACCACAATGAGGATTAATGTTTTTAGGGAAAAAGAAAAAAAAAGAATAGTCTAAAATCAAAATTAAGACGTGAATAGAATTTCTAACCAATCTCATGGTGTAAGGGCTGAGGAGGAAAAAGACAACAATTACTGGAAAGGTCTTTTTTTTTTCTATTTTTCAAATAAAACTTTATTGTTCAGATTATTACATTTGTTCCTCTTTTCACCCCGCATAGCTCCCCTCCATCCGGCTCCCACCCCTCCCTCTGCCCTTGCCTCCTCCAGCATTGTCCTCATCCATAGGTGTATGATTTTTGTCCAATATCTCCCTGCACCCTCCTCACCCCTTTCCCCCTGAGAATTGTCAGTCCACGCCCTTTTTATGCCCCTGATTCTATTATATTCACCAGTTTATTCTGTTCATCAGATTTTTTATTCACTTGATTTTTTAGATTCTCTTGTTGATAGATAAGTATTTGTTGTTCATAATTTTTATCTCTACCTTTTTCTTCTTCTTCCTCTTCTTAAAGAGTACCTTTCAGCATTTCATATAATACTGGTATGGTGTAGATGAACTTTAGCTTTTTCTTGTCTGTGAAGCTTTTTATCTGATCTCCAATTCTGAATGATAGCTTTGCTGGTTAGAGTAATCTTGGTTGTAGGTTCTTGCTATTCATCATGTTGAATATTTCTTGCCACTCCTGTCTGGCCTGCATCATTTCTGTTGAGAAATCAGCTGACAATAGTATGGGTGTTTTCTTATAGGTAATTAACTGTTTTTCTCATGCTGTTTTTAATATTCTCTCTTTGTCTTTTGCTCTTGGTATTTTAATTATGATGTGTCTTGGTGTGGTCCTCTTTGGATTCCTTTTGTTTGGGGTTCTGTGTGCTTCCTGGACTTGTAAGTCTATTTCTTTCACCAGGTAGGGGGAGTTTTCAGTCATTATTTCTTCAAATCAGTTTTCAGTATCTTGCTCTCTCTCTTCTGGCACCCAGATAATTTGGATGTTGGTACAATTGAAGTTGTCCCAGAGGCTCTTTACACTATCTTTACATTTTTGGATTTTTTTTTCTTTTTGCTTTTCCAGTGGAGTGTTTTCTATTTCTTTGTATTTCAAATCTTTGACTTGATTCTTGCGTTCTTCTAGTCTGCTCTTAGGTCTCTGTATAATATTTTTTATTTCAGTCAGTGTATGTTTAATTTCTAGTTGGTCCTTTCCTATCTCTAGTTGGTCCTTTTTCATCTCCTTTTGAGTCTTGCTAAATTTATCCATTTATTTTCTAGAAAATTCTTGAAAAACCTTATAACCATAGTTTTCAACTCTATATAAGGTGGTTTGATTTCCTCCATTTGTGATCTGTTCCTTTGTCTCCACATTTTTACTGCTTCCCTGAGTTGGTAGAGTAGCTTTGTGTGCTAGGTGTCCTATATGGCCTAGTAACTCTGCCTCTCCAGTTACCTGAAGTGGACTCTCTTTCCATTTTTGACTTGGTGTATTTTGTGTTGACATTTTATTACAATATGTGTACTTTGTGGACTGTGTGTACAGCCTTATTGTAGTTAAGTCTTGATTATTGTTGGTATCACTGGGTGGAATTGATCTCCAGGTCAATTGGTTGTGAGGATCAGCTGTATCTATGCCAAGAGAACTTCTGTGCTGGAGTCAGCCTTATGATATTGAAAAATTGCAATAGTCTTTCTGTTCAGCTTGGATGGGGCAGAGTCTCAGGGCTGAGCAGAGACAGCATTGGCTTCCTGTCAGCCCTGCCCGACATGGCTCCTGGGTCTCAGTGTCCCTTGGTAATCACTGCAGCCCTCTCTGTGTGCACATACATGCGTATGGCTGCAGACCTCTGCCTTTCAAACTCTCCTGAGTTTCCATGCACTTTGGGGACCTGTATGATTCTGGGTCCCCAGGGTCTTGCCCAAAACTGGGGTTTAGTGCAGTTGGATGGATTTCAGCGTACTTAGGAGGTTCTGTCTCCCTCCTGCTAGAGAAAGCCAGCTGTACCATCAGCAGTCAGCCCTCTGTGTGAGCCCACAGGCTCGCGTGCCTCCAGACCTTTGCCTTTTCACAGCTCCCCTAAGTTTCCGTGCACTCATCCCTTTTCATGACAGTCCAGAATCCCCCCCCTATAAGTCTCACCCAGAACTGGGGTTCAGTGCAGTCAGATCTGGGGTTCAGTGCAAGTCAGGAGTTTCAGTCTCTCTCCCGCTAGGGGAAGCCAGCCAGGCATTCTGCCACCTGTCCTCTCCACACGCATGTCTCTGTACCTCAGCTTTGTGCAGCTCTTCTGAGTCTCTGTGAGCCCTTATCTTTCCTTCTAGTTGTAGAATTTCCACTCAGCCAGCTTTCCTGTGGTTCTGGATGATGCCCGTTCTATCTTTTAGCTATAGTTTTTAAATTGTTGTACAAGGCAGCAGTTTAGGTGTTCACCTATGCCGTGATCTTTGTTTCTCCTTCTGGAGAGGTCTTTTTTTATGAATCAGTGTCTTTAGAGAAGGCTTTCTTCTTTCTTTCTTTCTTTCTTTCTTTCTTTCTTTCTTTATCTTTATTGTTGAAAGTATTACATATGTTCCCTTTTTTCTCCCATTGACCCATTATTGCTTGACGCCACCCCAGGCCTTTACCACCTATTGTCTATTTCCATGTGTTCTGAATATATGCATACAAGTTCTTTGGTTCACCTTTCACACCCACTAGAAAAGGTTTTCAGTAGAGAAATAATAATTGGTATATGGATTTGCTTACAACTCTTCAAATGAGAATATCTATGCTGAGGTTGAAGAATTACATAATAAGGATGGTCAAATATATGCATATTTACCCTATTCAACATAAGTAAAAAAACTTTGCCTAAAATTATAATATTAAAAACAACTTTTTTTCCATACATGGGAGATTTGGGGGAGCATATGATTTAAATTAGTGATTAAAAATTTCTGGGAGGTGAAACCCTGGCAACTTTCATTTTTGACTTGGTGTATTTTAAGTTGACATTTTGTTATAATATGTATACTTTTGTTTGAAAAAAGAAAAATTCTTCACAATTTTATTGTTTCTTTGTCAAAAATATATTGAGGCTTCCTGCCCTGGTCACTTCAAGTCTTCATGTTCTTGTGAAGTCTTCTCTGTACAGGCACAAATTTAATAAAACTTGTATGCTTTCTCCTGTTCATCTGTCTTTCTCAATTTAATCTTCAGACACAGCCAAGGACCCTAAAAGGGTCAAATTAAACATTTTTTTTTCTCTTCTACACTAATAATTCTGACTATTTACTATATACACAGCAAATACCAAACTTCTCCAGGAAAAACAGTTTTCTCAAACTAGACATCAAAGCAGGTGGTTGAAAGAAAGCTGGGATTCATTGGTGTAAGCATATTTGTAGAGTTGATGTGAAATTGCTATTAATGTGTGAGGTGGATTTAACAATCAATGAGGTACCAATAGTTCTTTCCTTTCAGTAAAATGATATCTGCTGCCTGGTTGGTGACAGCAGGATTTTTAAAATCAAAATTGTTTTTAAAGACAGGTTAACATTATAATTCACTTCCAATATCTGAAATGGATAATTCAAAAAGGAATTGAAAAATGGCATCATAATTCTTCTGCCTTTTACATTCTTCTGAAAATAGTGTGTGAAAGGGTTGGAAAAATATATATTAAAATACATTTTTTAGTCCCATTCAACAGGAATATTTTTGCATTATTTCATTTTGCAAGTTTCGCTGACCGCATTGCACATACTTATGGCAAGCGTGTTCAACTGTTCCTCCCAGCCTTGAGGATATTTTCCATCAGCCAGAGAAAAGCTCTGGTTGTATTTAATCAGTAACACAAGGAGCTATGTTTATATTAATGTCATAATTCAATACTTTGGAACTGTCTCAGGCAAATAGGACAAGAATACAGAGGAGCTTAATAGGTATATGGCTGTTCACACTAAGCAAAGCCTGGATGTTCTGATTCCTTAGAACGGATGTTTCGCAATTATATCAATAGACAAACATGCTCGGAGAATTGAGGTATCACATGACCCTGTAGTCAAGCAAAATTCAGAAAGACCTGAATTTAAAAAAGTGTAAATAGCTATATTGGATGACCACACAGTTTCAACAGACCATTAAATTAGATTTATGAATTCATGTTTATTAGATATAGAGCTTTATTTTTATTTTTTTTTTTTTTTTTTGTAAATGTGCTTCCAATTACAATTCTACACAAGGGGCAAACCTCCTTATATCTGATACTATATTCACCTAAATCTGAATCTGGCCAACTCCTCATTATTGGGGCTCAGAGAGTGTCATTTTCATAGAGGGGCTTTTCCTTATCAATTGGGCTCTCCCACCCTGTTATTCCCTGTCTCATTATCTTGTTTTATTTTATTCATAGCTCTTATTGTAATCTAAAAGCATCATCTTCTTTCTTAATTTGTCATAATTTTTATGGTCATTTCCCTCTCATGGGCAACAGCATTATGAAGGAATGGATATTTTCCAACCTGCTCATCATTTTAACACTAAGGCCTAGAATGCTGCTTTTAAGTCATCTTGCTCAGTAGTGTGAGTGAGTGAATGTTTTTAAGCACAAATTTAAATAGCCGTATAATAAGTGTAATTAAATCAACACTTAAGATTTTTTATAATTCGGCGCACTATTTTAAAGGGTCTTTATTATTAAGCAGATGATGGAACTAGGTGACTTCTAAAACCTAGGCTTTATTCATTTATTTCTTGTAATTACCTTTTTTAAGTTAATTGAATTTATTGGGATGTATTGGTTGGTAAAACCATAAAGTTTTCAAGCGAACAATACAATAAAACATCATCTGTATACTGCATTGAATGCCCATCTCCCAAAGTAAAGTCTCTTTCTACCTCCATTTCTCTTCCTTTACCCATCTCCACCTAGCTTCCATCCCCCTTTTCCTCTGGCTATCACCACACTGTTGTCCCTTGTCTAATCCCTTCACCCTCTTTCATCCAGCCCCCAATCCTCTTTCCCTCTAACAGCTGTCAATGTGTTCCATGTATCCATATCTCTGTTTCTATTTTGTTCATTAGTTTATTTCATTCATTACATTCCACATACTAGTATGAGGTCATGTGATAATTGTCTTTCTCTGACTAGCTTATTTCACTTAGCATAATAATCTCCAGGTCCATCTATGCTATCACAAAAGGTAAGATTTTTCTTCTCTTTTAACAGCTAGGTAGTATTCCATGGTGTAAATGTACCACAGCTTTTTTATGCGCTCATCTACTGATGGGCACTAGGGCTGTTTCCAGATCTTGGCTATTGTAAATAATTCTGCAATGAATATAGGGATACATATATTCTATCAAGGTTGTGTTCTGGAAATCTTAACATATAATATTCCTAGAATTAGAAGTACTGGGTCAAAAGACAGTTCCACTTAATTTTTTTTTTTAATTTTTAAAAATAAAAAATACTGTTTTCCACTGTGGCCATACCACTCTGCATGCCTACCAACAGTGCATGGGTGTTCCCTTTTCTCCACATCCTCCCCAACACTTTTTGTTAGAGGATTTAATGATGGCAGCCTTTCTGTCAGTTGTAAAGTGATATCTCATTGTGTTTTTTATTTGCTTCTCTCTGATTATTACTGACATTGATCATTTTCTCATATGTCTGTTGGCCATTTGTATGTCCTCTTTGGAGAGGTGTCTATTCAAGTCTTTTGCCAATTTTTAAAATTGGATTGTTTGTCTTCCTGGTGTTGAGTTATATAAGTTTTTTGAAAATTAACCCCTTATCAGATGTATCATTGGCAAATATGTTCTCTCATATAATGGATTCTCTTTCATTTTGTTGATGTTTTTCATTGCTATGCAGTCTTTTTAGTTTGACACCCCATTTATTTATTTTTTCCCTTGCCCGGTGAGATATATTGACAAAAATATTGCTACAAGAGATGTTTGAGATTTTACTGCCTATGTTTTTTTCTTGTTTTTTTTATGGTTTTGTGACATATATTTAAGTTTTTTACTCATTTTGTGGTTATTCTTTTGTGTATAGGGCCAGTTGGTGATCTAGTTTCATTTTCTTTGCATGTAACTGTCCAATTTTCCCAACACCACAGTTGAAGAAACTGTCTTTTCTCCATTGTATGCTCTTGCCTCCTTTGTAAAATATCAATTGACCATGGAGACATGATTTCTGGGCTCTCTAGTCTGTTCTATTGATGTATATGTCTGTTCTTATGTCAGTACCAGTCTGTGTTGATTACAATGGCCTTGCAGGATAGTTTGATATCTAGTATTGTGATACCTCCAACTTTGTTATTTCTCAAGATTGCTTTGGTTTCAAGATCCCTTTTTTGTTCCATGTACATTTTTGGAATATTTGTTCTAATATATGAAAATTCATTGGTATTTTAATAAGAATTGCATTGAATCTCTATATTACTTTGGATAGTATGGACATTTTAATGGTGTTAATTATTCCAATCCATGAACATAATATATTCTTGTACTTATTTGAATCTTTCTCAATTTCTTTCCTCAGTGTCTTACAGTTTTCCAAGTATAGTTATTTCATCTCCTTGGTTAAATTTTCTTCTAGGCACTTCATGTTTTTGTTGTTGTTGTTGTTGTTGCAATAATAAATAGGACTGTTACTTTAATTTCTCTTTCTGATTATTGCCACCAGTTTCTTGGTATTAATTTTGTATCCTGCCACTTTGCCAAATTCACTTATTAGATCTAGTAGGTTTTTGGTGGAGTTTTTAAGGTTTTCTATGTACAATATCAAGTCATCTGTGAATAATGACTTTGTACTTCTTTTCAATTTGGAGCTTTTTATTTCTTCCTCTTATCTAGTCACTGTGGCTAGGAATTCCAATACTATATTGAATAAGAATGGTTAAAACGGACATTCCTGTCTTGTTCCTAATCTATGGGAAATACTTTTAGTTTTTCCCCATTTAATATGAGGTAGGCTGTGGATTTGTATAGGTCTTTATTATGTTGAGGTATATTCTCCCTATTCCTAGTTTGCTGAGAGTTTTCCTAATAAATGAACTATGGATTTTATTGAGTGCTTTATCTGCCTCTATTGATATAATCATGTGATTTTTATCCTTCATTTTGTTTATGTGATGTATCAAAATTTATTGATCGATGAATATCGTACCAACTTGCATCCTTGGTATAAATCCTACTTGGTCATGGTGTATGATCTTTTAATGTATTGCCAGATCAGATTTATTAGTATTTTGTTGAGGATCTTAGTATTTTGATCATCAGGGTTACTGGCCTATAATTTTTTTTCTTTTTATAGTGTATTTGTATGTTTTTTGTAGTAAGATAATGCTAACCTCATAAAAAGAAATTGGAAGTCCTCTCCTTCCTCTTGAATTTTTTTGAATATTTTTAGGAGGATATGTATTAGTTCTTTGAATATTGGTAAAATGTGTCGTTAAGACATATATCTGGTCCAAGACTTTGGTTTGTTGGGAGTTTCTTTTTCTAATTATTGCTTCAATTTCATTGGTTGTTATCAGTCTATTCAGGTTTTCTGATTCTTCCTGGTAAAGTTTTGGAAGATTGCATTTCATCTAGGTTGTCCAATTTGTTGGCACATGCACATAATTATTCATAGTATTTTTTTTTAACAATCCTTTGTATTTCTGTAGAGTCAATTGTTACTTAATTTCTGATTTATTTATTTGGGTCCTCTCTCTTTTTTTCACGATGGGTCTGGTTAACGGTTCATCAACCTTGTTTACCTTTTCAAAGAACTATGTTTTTGTTTCATTGATCTTTTTTTAAATTGTATTTTAACCTCTATACCATTTATTTCCACTCTAATATTTATTATTTCCTTCCTTCTGCTTACTCTGGACTTTGTTGTCCTTTCTCTAGTTCTTCAGGTGCAGGGTTACATTATTTGAGATTGTTGTGGCTTTTTGACATTGGCCTGTGATGCTATGAACTTCCCTCTCAGGATTGCTTTTGCTGTGTCCTATAGACTTTGAGTTGTTGTGTATTCATTTTCATTTGCTTCCAGGTATTTTTTTTTATTTATTTCTTGATTTAATTGGTAGCCCATTCGTTGTTTAATAATGCTATTTAACCTCCATGTGTTAGACTGCTTTTGAGTGTTTTTACTATAGTTGATTTCTAGTTTTATGCCATTGTGATATGAGAAGACACTTGGTATGATTTCAGTCTTTTTTGAATTTGTTAGGACTTAGTTTGTGTCCTAACATGTGGTCTATCTTTGAGAATGATTTATGTGCACTTGGGAAGAGTGTATATTATTTTGCTTTGGATGAAATATTCTATATATATGAATTATATCCATCTGATCTAATGTGCCATTTAAGGTTGCTGTTTATTGATTTTTTTTTTTTTGTCTGAAAGACTTGTCCACTGATGACAGTGGGGTGTTGTAGTCCCTTATTATGACAGTATTTATGTTGATCTCTTCCTTAAAGTCCAACAAGAGTTTTAAATATATAATTAGTTGCTCCTATATTGGGTACATGTATATTTACATGGGTTATTTCTTGTTGGATCAATTCTTGTAGTATTATGCAGTGACCTTTTTTATTTTTTCTTATGGCCTATGTTTTGAAGTCTATTTGTTCACATATATGTTTTTGTTGTTGTTTCCACTTGCATGGAGTTTTACTTCCTCCTTTCCAATTTGGATGCCTTTTTTTATTTCTTCTGATCCTTGTGGCTAGGATTTCCACTGTGATGTTTACTAAGAGTGGTGAAAGCAGATATTCCTAATCTTAAGGGAAATGCTTTATTTCTTGTCCATTGAGTATGATGTTGACTATAGGTTTTTCACATATGGCCTTTATTATGTTGAGGTATGTTCCCACTTTGCTGAGAATTTTTAGCATTAATGCATGCTAGATCTTTTCACATGCTTTTTCTGTATCTATTGATATTATCAAGTGATTTTTATCCTTATTTTGTATATATTATGTATCACATTTATTGATTTGCCAATAACGTACCATCCTTGTATCCCCAGAATAAATTCAATTTGATCATGGTATATGATCTTTTTAATGTATTGCTAATCTGGTTTGCTGATAACCTAGGCTGGATTTAAAATATGTTGTATATTATGAAATAAAAAATACTATGTAGAAAATGCTAAACCCTTGTTCTTATACTAGAGATATGAGTTTCAGGGTTCCTCATGATACTTTATCCTATTGACTTTGGATACATTTTCTCCCATTTGTTTATTTAAACATACCTAAAACTTTAAGCAAATTGGCAGCTTTCCAGTCCCTCATAAATGCCTTACTTCCTGGAGACACTGGTGTATTTGCCATATGGGTCTGTTTCTGGATATTGTAACTTTGTCATGTAATAATAATAAAAAAAGTTATATTTAAAGTCAATTTAACAAATCATCATTATAAAATCAATTCCTTTATTGCATAAGGTAATCAAAGGTATTCCTGAATTTATAGCAATTCAAAACCTGGACCTTAGTCCTTATACAGAGGAGAATCAGTAAAGGTATGCAAAAAGGAACAAATTCAGCTTTCCACCTATTGTGTCACTTTTACTTTTATACAGAACACCTTACTTCTAGTTAACCATATATATAGAGTTTTGCCCTACACCAAGCAATGCTCTCTCTCTCTTTCAGAATTACTGATAACTGTCTTTAAAATTCTATCTGGACATCCAGTGAGAACAGGTAAAAGAGTAGGCAGCAAATTAACCTGCAACCCAGACGGCATGACTCAGTGGTTGAGTGTTGATGTATGAACCAGAAGGTCATGGTTTGATTCCCAGTCAGGGCACATGCCCGAGTTGTGGGCTCTATCCCCAGTGTAGGGGGTATAAGAGGTAGCTGCTCAATAATTATTTCCCATCATTGATGTTTCTTAATCTCTCTCCCTCTTCCTTTCTCTCTGAAACCAACAAAAATATTTTTAAAAAAGTAATCTGCCAATAAAGCAGATGGGAGGCTGTCAAGTCTATGGTCACTCATGTTTCTACCAGACAATGGCTGCTGGAAGAGGAAAAATTGGCCCCCATAGACATGGACTCTCCCTCAGAGCAACAGGGTACAGAGGCCACCCAGCATTACCAACCAAACATATGGGAGTGTCAAGAACATAAAATATCCACAAGGAAGGAGAAAGAAAGCTGGACACCAATTGGGTTTCATATAATTTAATCCAATTTGACATGATCCATCTGGTGTCAGTCCCACATACCTGTTCCCACCCCACTTCAGATGTCAGTTGTGAGTAGGGTTTACCCACAACTTATGTCCAGTTTGATTACAAATTACAGGTTTTCACAACCCCCTCCTCAAGTTATATCTGTTTGCTAGAATGGCTCACAACACTCTGAGAAACACTTATATTTATCCATCTATTAAAAGATATCACAAAGGATACAAATGAATAATCAGACAAAGGGATACTTAGGTCAAAGTGTGAAGGGAGACTAGTGGAGGTTCCAGGACCTCCCTGGATGTACTCCTCTCCCCTCATCTCCATCTGATCACTAACTTGGAATCTCTCTGAAACCCAATAAGTGTTGGGATTTTTATGGAGGCTTCATCCAACAGGTGTGATCAGTCACTAGCTCCATTTCCAGCCCTTCTGCCTTCTCAAGAGAAGGAAGAGAGCCCTAAAAATTCTAAGCTACTGATCATGGCTTGTTCTCTCCAGTAACCACCTTTTATCTGGGAGTCATCCAGGAGTCTACCCAGAGTTACTTCATTAGAACAAGAGACCCCTAGCATCTAGGAAATTATAAGGGTTTCAGGAGCTCTATGTCAATAACTGGGAACAGGTATATTTTCTATTATCTTACAGTATGCTATTGAAGTCGAACAGTTGGGAATTAAAAGGCAGCCTGTGTAGGAGAAAGAGCAAGGACTTCCAAATGAAAGTCCTTGGTTTATATTCTGGCTCTGTCAATTACCAGTATTGGTGCCCAGGGCAGGCAATCCCAAGATCTCCCACAATGGCATATTGAAGATTTGAAATTAAAATCACTTGAGAAGCAGCAGGAGTGGGATTAAATCTCTGACTCTCTTCTATTTCTTTAAATGCGGAAAATAAATCTTTATGTGGTAGATGCCTTCCTTGTTCCTGAGGGCCAAGAGACAACCTTATCAGGAGAGTTAAAATCCAGAGATGAAAAGTCTATATAAACAAACTTAGTAATGCCTTTACTAATTCATTACCCAAGCCCAAACCTTGCTTAGATTCCTTTCTCATGAGCATTAACTTTCTTAGTCCTGTCAAATTTTCACAAACATTTTGTTTCTTTGTCTGAAAAGTGTAAAAATATGCCTCGATTGATCATTTTTTGAGCTCATTTTATGATCTGAGAATCATATTGTGATTCTCCAATGGGCATGTGTTACATTTTTTTCTCCTGTTAATCTAGTCTGTGTCACTTTTATTATTTTACTAGAGGCCCAGTACACAAAATTTGTGTGCAGGTACAGTCCCTAGGTCTGGTCTGTGATCAGGGCCTTCTTCCCCAGTTGCCCACAGCCAGCCTCAACCCCCATCACCACCCACCTTCCGTTCCCCGTTCGCCATTGGGTGATCAGTCCAGAGGGAAGGGACTGAGAGTTCAGCTGTTCCAGCTCTCTTGCCGGACCCATCCCTGCCACGGCTGGCCATCAGGGAAGTGATCAGAGCCTGCAGGCCAGGAGAATGAACCAAGAGGTGGTCAGTGCTCTTCATAGTGACTGGTTCAGCGGTTGTTCTGGTTGTTCTGCCATTAGGGTCAATTTGCATATTACCCTTTAATTATATAGGATTATTGGTCCAGACATAAGAACTAATGAAAGGTAGGGGCCTTCTCCCCCTCCCAACACCCGAACTTAATTGCTACATTTCTCAGAGCATGCAGTGAACAAACATATGGAAACAGCCTTAGTTAGCATAGTGTCTGACACGGATGTAGTAGGCATTATAAAAATGTAGTGTTTTTTTTCCCTCCTTTTCTCTATTGACTTTTCTTCTTCTATTTGTGCAAATCATTTCACACATATTGTTCAATTATTTGGAAGTGATCAATGTAATCTTAAACTCATGGGAATTCAAAATACGCAGAAGATAGCTAACTGCACCAGAACAACCATCACTAAGAAGCTGACTTGCCTGTATGTACAGATCAGGTATAAAGATATACTATCCACAGTACCTGCAGTCATAATTTTCAAACAATGCTCAATGACTTTCTGTGTGGTTCATTCCTTCCCATTTTCCTAAATACTATCAATCTGCTATGTCTCTGCCAGAAATCTAAGCATTCACATTTATCTTTGACTTAGTTGAACAAAGGGTGACAGAAAGATGAGGTTCACCTTTGTTGAAAATTGTTTCTTTTGTCCTTATTTAAGTGATTTGATGATGGTAGGAAGGATTCACGTATTAAGAATTTAAATTAAAAGCCTTATAAAACCACTGAAGAGGAAGAAAGGCCTCTAGCGGAAGGTACATAGAAAGCATGCCAGAGAGGAAGTGTTACTTGAAATGTGTTTTAAAGGAGTGCACTATGGTTTTATTCATAGAGTATCTGGTTCCTGAAATTTTCATAATATAGTTCCCACATTGGAACTATTGTTCATTTCCTTATGAGAGGAGAGAGAGAGAGAGAGAGAGAGAAAGAGAGAAGAAGAAGAAGAAGAAGAAGAAGAAGAAGAAGAAGAAGAAGAAGAAGAAGAAGAAGAAGAAGAAGAAGAAAGCTATTAGGTGGGAGGTAGGGAGATCATTGTAAGCACATGAGAATTTAGGAGATCCCAGCTCTTAGTCTTGATGCTCTGGATTTATTACATGATGTTTATTAGAAGATGATGAGAAATATGAAACATGGAATTTACACAATCTGTTGTAAGAGCATGAAGTCTTGCGTTACCTGGTAATAAGTTCAGGCATTACTCATGTTTGGTTGATATTTAAAGGTATACATATATCTTGGTAAGCAGCAGAGTTTGTGTCCTTCCTTTCTAAAGAACAGGCTTGTCTATTTGAATATTTTGTAAACTTTCCTGACTGTAAAGCCTATTTAATAGGATGTTTTGTTTGGCACTATTACTTTAATAGTCATAATATGGGCCACATGAAATTGTTGATATTCAACCATTCTGACTTACAAAAGCAATAATTTCAGAGTCAAGGATTCTTCATTTGCCAGAAGAAGGCTGTGGTATGGATACCTGGATCCTGCCTCCAGATGAAGGATGCCAAAGGCATTTTCATTTCATAAGGGAGCCCCAGGGCTTGACAAGATAGAAGGAAACCAGGAAGGAATAGAGTACTGTACTTTGTTCTCTTATCTCTCCTGCCCATGGGCTTGGCTGCAGGTTTGTAGCACAAACCAGGAAGTGAGAGGCACTCTAGTCCTCTCTGGCACCTATCTCAAAGACAATGATCAGTCCTAAATATTTCCACTTTTTTTTTTCTTCCCAGGGAGAGACAGAAGAGTGAATCTCAAGAGGAAAAGGGGAGATAGAAAAACAACAATAAAGAGACGCAGATGATTTAGACTCAGAAATGACTGAGCCTGTGATGCACGGCTCTGTCTTACCTCGCCGGCTTGTGCAGAGGGGTAAAGAAAATGAAATAAGAGGGTGCATATAAAATCCTGGTACAGTGTCTGGCATGTAGTATAGGCTTAATAAGGGGCAACTATCATTATTATTCTCAAGTGGATTTAAAGTGAGAATGTTTAAAAGCAATGCATACAGCTATTAGACTAAAATAAAATAGTGGCAAGGATGCAAATTATACATTGCTGGTAGAAATATAAAAGAGTACAGTCATTCTGGAAAAGCTTGGCAGTTTCTTACGACACTAAACACACAAATACCATACAATCCAGTGATCAATTGTAGCATTGGGAATTTATTTCAGAGAAATGGAAACTTAAATTTGCCCCCAAAATTGTACAGGAGTGTTTATAGTGGCTTTATTCTTAATTGCCAACCACTGGAAGCAACTTAGATATTCTTCAATGAATGAATAGTCAAAACAAACTGTGGTACATCTACACAATGGAATGCTATTAAGCAATGGAAAAAGAAAAAAAAACTATTGATATATGTAGTATCCTGGATGGCTTCTTAAAGGGATTATACTGATTTTTAAAAAGCCAGTTCCAAAAAGTATAATATACACTACGATTCTATTTATACAATATTTTGAAATGATAAAAGTATAAACTATTGATACCGAATTTTTGGACTGGAACCTGGATTCTTTGTCTGCTGGAATCAAAGAATGAATCCACAGACAGAAAGTGGTATAGCAAGGTGGAGATTTATTGAAGAACAAGTACAAATTCTCATGTGGGGAGAGGGAAGAGTCCCACAGAATGGACTCCCATGTGGAGAGGCAGAAAGGGCCTCACAGAATGGAATCTCATATAGGGAGGGGGAAAAGGTTCCCACTGGGTTCCTCTTCCCAAAGGCTTAAAAATGCTTCAGATCCTGGTGCCTTGATATCCTCTCTGATTGGTCACTATTCCCTTAGACCAGTGGTTGGCAAACTCATTAGTCAACAGAGCGGCAAACTGTGGCGGTTCGCAAGTGGCAGTTTGCCGACCACTGCCTTAGACTGGTTACTATAGAAAATCCTGGGCTCAAAGGTCCAATCTCACATGGGACATGTGAAGTTCTCCCCTAATCTTTCCTTATTGTTTTCCTATTCCCTTTGGGCTTTCTTCTTCTCCTTCTAAATGAAGGGTTTCCTTCTCTTTATTTTGTAAATATAGACCTTTCTTGGCTACTTCCAGTTCCCTTATCTTATGTAAATACTAGAGGCCCATTCCATGAAATTAGTGCAAAAGTAGGCCTTCCTTCCCCTGGCTGCCAGCACCTGTTTCCCTCTGGCCACTGGCAGGCCCCCAGGACCCAGGTTTCCCTCCCAACCCGGGCTTTCTTCTGAAGATCTGGTCTAATTAGCATAGTATGCTTTTATTATTATAGATACCTGTTGCTGCTTCCTTGTCTTATGGAAATGTAACTGCACCTGGCTTTCTTGTGTTATAGAAATGTACCTTTTCCCAATTTGTGGCCCTGTGTTTTTTTCCATGGATCCCAATTCTAAAAAATCCCTAAGCCTGTCTATGTTCCCCCCAAATTCCTGCTTCAGTCTCTCCTCCAATTAGAAAAAACCCAACTGCTGTTGGGGATTGGGGATGCTATGTCTTTCTGGCTGTTTTCTGCTGGCAAAGGGATCATAATTGGGGCGGCAGTCAGGGTCCCATTAGAAGTGGGCTACTAAGGGTCCACGGAGGATGGATGTAGCAGCCTCCATTTGCTGTGCCACGTGAAGGACCAGTTGCTTTAGGGATTCTAAAAGGGAGAATATGAAACATAACAAGCAATGGTTAAAGATGAGCAATAATAAAACAGTATAAACCAAGGCCTGAGGAAATGGTTTTGGTTAGTGGTAGCGGTAGCATCGGTTGTCCTATCGACCAAGATGTAATACATTTTACTTTGAATTGGGCTGCTTATAGTATTCTTAGTAGTTAGGGATTTGGGGTGCTGGTATGACTTGAGAAATTTACTGAACCAGAGTTACAGAGAGGGGCTATAAGTAGGAGTATTTTGTGGTATTTCTGAAGGTCTCCTCCAGGTACCAGCCTAGGGTTTAGATGACACTTATAAAAAAAACAGAATAAGAATTGTTACAAAGGTGAAAACACTGATTATTTAGAAATACCAGAATATGTTACTTATCTAGCACTCATTGTCTTCCCAGGATCCTTTTGAAAGAGAAGTTTCAGGTCCTTTAGAAGCTTACATGAGTAGACGTTTGGTGCCTAATTTGTGAGAATGCAACTTCATCCTCTTCCTGTGCTGACATTTAAGGCTCACTGGAGATGGATGAATTGAGGAATTGATGCTACTGACTTGTGGGGAAACTTAAAGAGGGTGCCTGTAAAAGAGCCTTTTGGGCTGTTTAAAGGCCTGCCTAAATAAATGAGGGCTATTCCCCAAAGATCTGGAGCAATATTGACCATGTTAGCTGGTGGCTTTGATTCTGAACTAGTCCTCCCCTCTATTAGTGTTGGGGAGTGAATGCGAGTGAATGAACCCTGGAGTCCAGATCAAATTAAAATTTGGGGAGCCTTTATTAGCTGGCTGGCAGCTGCTCTGCTTTTCTCCACACAGGGAGTCCAGAGAGCAGCCCTAATCCTTTGTGCAGGACTGCTTTTAAGCACATTTACCACATCTTGATTTTGCAGAGCAAGCAAACCAAGACAAAACAGTTTTTCCCAAGCAATGTCAGAGTCATGCCATTGACGACCATGTTATTTACAGGGTTATCTTGTTCTTTAGAAAGCTGACAGTGTTTTATGACAGAAGGCCTACGTGCTGGGAAGGGGCCATGAGACCATATCTCAGAGCCTGGCCTGATGTCAGCACTGACAACTCTATCTGGGAGATAGTCCATGTCCTCTCTGGAATGGAATATGCTCAAAAATTCTTACTCTCTAACATTAGGCTCTTGTACCCCTAAGGTGGGGCATTGTAAGAACTATGTCGAAGTTTCAAAAAACCTTGGGCTTAGAATATTGAGTCCTTCTGAAGCTTCAGTGTTGAGGGGACAGTGTTTCTGATATGAATGTAAGGCTTTTTTCAGGGTCAGAAAGGCATGGGAAAGGAAAAACTTACTCCAGCTGTACCCTAAAGGCTGAAAAAAAGATCTATTTCTTGGCTTCCCAGACATGCCTGTAATGGCTATATTCTCTGAGGATGGTTTACCAGAGTTTGGGAGGAGTACAGAGAAGGCAGCTTCAGTATCAAGCAGGAAATTAATTTCCTTGCCTTCCCCCACTGTCAGGCTTACCCAGGCTCCTGGGTGGAGGTGGCAGTCCTCTGATGTCCCAGATTGAGAGACCCTGAGCCCCATCAGTCCTGTTGGGCCAACTGGTCACCAGCCCTGCCCCAAAGGAACTCAGTCTCCAGGGGCAGTCTGACGTCCAGTGGTTTCTTTCACAGGCAGGACAGAGCTTCAGGGGTTCACCACACCCCTTGGGGCAACTCCAGCACATAAGTCCAACTTATCTATAGTTGTAGCAGGTGACCCAGACTGACCATTAGCCTCAGGGCTATGACTGGGGGTCCTTGCCTTGCCTGAGCATGGCACAAAGAACCTTGGTTCTGGCCTGCCCTCCCTTGTTTCTCCTTTTTCCTTATAGAACACAGAGGTGGTAACTTTCAGGAGATTTTTAAAGCACTCTTGGGACCAATAGCCAATTTTTGCAACCTCCTGATATCTGGGATAGCCTGAGTGATAAATTTGTCCCAATTCTGAACCTGGGATAATGTTGGTATGCTTAACCAATGCCTCCCGAGTCTTCCAAAAAGGCCGAGGGCTTCGTTATCCCCTTGATTGATGGTAGTTAGCTTAATTAACAGGCTTTGTTTTACTACATTTAAGGCCTTCTATAGTGCAGGGAAATAATCAAGCATTTTCTTTTTAAGGTTTTTGGGCCAAACTTATTCCTAGTTTTTGAGGATGCATTTTGAGGGCTATCTTTTTATAGTGTAGAGAATACACTTTCTGTCTGAAAGAGAAATTTAAAAAAACATGCAACTATGCCTGCCATCCTTGTATGGGTGATCCACCCTGTCCTCAGCGTGCGGTTGCAGACAAGATGGACAGGTGGTCTTAACCACACTTACCACTGCGACTGAGCTCATGCAGAGGCCACCCCTTCCTGATGCTCCTGGTGACTTTCCTGATGGAGGAAGCGTGTATAACCAGTATTCTCAGGTCCCTTGTTTGTGATTAAAGGTGCCTAAGGTGGCTGTAATATTGTGAAGAACCTACTGGCGTGTATTTCCGAGGGGTTTACTTTAGGATGAGACTTAAGACAGTTTACACAGTACCCAAAGCTCTGGTCTGGAGTAAAGTATTAGCAGCTCCAGTCCCCACCCCTTTGTTCCTTTGTTTGCCTATGCCCTTCTCCCTCCCATTCCCTTCCCACCCCCCCCCACCCCTCAACTCCCATCCCCCCCGACCCTGTCACTAAGGATTTATCCTCTGCCTGATTTTTCTGGAAAGGATGAAATTTCTTCCTAGTCAAATTTAGTGCTTTAAACTGTCTACCCACTGGCTTAACTTTTTATTCTTACTGACCCTTAATTTCTGCTATTTATTTTCACACCTTTAAGAACGTTACCTTCTGGGCAACCCATGTAGTTGCTTCACCTGTTGGGAGAGGGACATGCAGTTGACTTTGCAGGGAATTACAAAGGCACACCTTCCTAGTTTTTATTAATGGTGAATATTGGTGGAAGAGAGTTTTATTTCCCTTTTTTAAACTTAAAAGTATTCAGGTATGCTAAGAAAGGGGTGTCGTAATTTCCTGAAGTTTTACAAAATACCTTTTAATTAAAATGACCTGCTTAGAAGCCTGCAATTTAGAGTAAGTCAGAGTCCTTTCAATGGGTTTTCTAAAGACTTTTAAGTGCTCTAAAGTAAGGCAGTGGCTGTCCAATGACAAAATCCAAAAGTGGCATGGTTATAGATTTGTTAAAAACCTCTGCTGAGACAACAACCTTCTAGTTACTAAAGAGTTTGCTGACCACTGGATAGGGGCTTAATTAATCACAAGGAACAACAACAGCCTGAATTATTGGAATGGAGAGTCTAGGTCAGTAGTCAGCAAACTCATTAGTCAACAGAGCAGCAAACTGCAGTTTGGGAGCCGCAGTTTGCCAACCACTGTTCTAGTATAACAAACAATTTATATATAACATGTGGCAAATGGCTTATTGCTGACAGTGCATTAAAGCATTGAAAACAATTTATAAACCCTAATAAGAGAAATGCAAAACCCCAGAATGTCACCAGCAGACACAGAATCATCACACTTGCCCTCCTTCTCTGGCTGAAAGTTTCTTGTTTGAGGTTGGCTTTGAATCTGTGTAAGTTTTTTCTGAAGTAAAATAATTCCACAGTATACTTTGAGTTGTTGAAAAAGTGCTGGGAGGGCACACCTACCGCCTGCCCATTTCCTGCTGCCATGTCCCCAAGAGTGCAGAAGCCGCAAAGCTGTGGTCACTTCATAAATAACCTTAGTTCCCGATTCACCCCAGTTGGGGAAGACAATCATACGACTCTAGTTAGTGGTCTTTATTTAAACTTCCCTGAGTTAACATATATGTAACCTTCACAAACTTTATACTTTCAAGTTAGCCTTCAAATTCTTTTTCAATGACCTTTAAACCTTTTTTAAGTATTTCCACTCTCATATTCTCTCTTTCTGTCATTAACCTGCACAGACCTTCAGCAACTTATAAGGACCTTCTTTTTCCTTCAAACACACTTTGGTTTCAAAATAATAGAGTAAAAAAGGACATTTCACAGTTCCAGATCCATTTCACAGAGATTACAACAAAGAAGCAACATAGCAATCAACAGGCTAACACAACTGCAATGCTGGATTCTCTGAAAGGTTAAAACTTCTACAGGGGTAGAAAACAATCAGCTGGCTCTTCCATTCTTAACTCTTGCCTAGAAATTTTTCCCAGGACCTTTACTATAAAGGCCTACCCAAATGGAGGCTTAGGATTTTAAGCTTAGTGGGTCCTGGACTGTGGAGGCAGCGGTCTTCGCTGGATACCCTTTGACCTGAGATAGAAAGCAAATTAAAGACAGATGATTCTCCAATTAAAACCTTCTTGGGATCTGGGCCAGAGAAGCAGACATATGTAGTGGGTCCGAAATGTGGCTGTTCTTGGAACGGTGTCTTAGTTTCTCTCCCAGGTGTCTAAGACAGCTGGGAGGACTTGGGATGCTGGGTGACCAACCCTTGTATGCACCCCCTGGATGGGACAGAATTTAATTACATGTGTTGTAAAACCCTAATGAGGCGGTCAACTTGCCATGGAGATATTCTCTCCAGCACCTCTGCTGTGGCTCTTACTCATGTAAGAACATCTGAGAATCCTGGACCTAAGGGAGAATTGCCTCTTTCATCTTTGGAGCTGGGCAGGAACCCAAGCACACATTTAGTCGATGGCTGGGCTTTGACTAGCAGCTGGCAGAGGCCTGACTCTCTAACCCGACCCAGCAACAGTTTATACTTCCATGGGAGACTTTTTCTTCTAGTGGCAGTCGCCCTAGTGGCCTTTACTTGACTGACCCATGCCTGCTTTGGTTTTGGCCCTGGAGAATAAATCCAGAAAGAAGCAGTGAGAGAGAGAGAGAGAGAAAGAAAGAGAGAGAGAGAGAGAGAGAGAGAGAGAGAGAGAGAGAGAGAGAAATGCCCACTTTTTAGAAGGCAGCCAAGTTTAAATGACTGACGGGTGGCTGTCTACCTCCAAAATCATACAAGAGACAGAAGAGAGACAGAATCTATGGCTACTCACCATTTGAAGTGAAGAAGATTGAATTGACTGACTTACCGATAAATTCCTGGCCTATGCACCATCTGATACCAAATTTTTGGACTGGAATCTGGATTCTTTGTCAGCCAGAATTGAAGAATGAATCCACAACAGAAAGTGGTATAGCAAAGGTGGAGATTTATTTAAGAACAAGTACAGACTCTCACATGGGGAGAGGGAAGAGTCCCACAGATTGGACTCCCAAGTAGAGAGTGGGAAAAGGGTCCTGCAGAATGGACTCCCAAGTAGGGAGGGGGAAAGGGTCCCACTAATTCCTCTTCCCAAAGGCTTAAAAAGGCTGCAGATCCTGGTGCCTTGATATCCCCTCTGATTGGTCACTATTCCCTTAGATCAGTTACTATAGTAATTCCTGGGCTCCAATGTCAAACTTCACATGGCACATGTGAGGTTCTCCCCCCTCCTCCCTTATTGTTTTCCTATTCCCTTTGGCCTTTCTTCTTCTCCTTCTCAATGAAGGGCTTTCTTCTCTTTATTTTGTAACTTTCTTGGCTACTTCCAGTTCTCTTGTCTTATGTAAATATACCTGTTGCTGCCTCCTTGTCTTATGGAAATGTAACTGCACCTGGCTTCCTTGTATTATGGAAACATTCCTTCTCCCAATCTGTAGCCCCATGCTTGTCCATGGACCCCAATTCTAAAAAATCCCTAAGCCTGACTATATTCCCCCAAAATTCCTGTTTCACTATTAAAAGAGATTGCTGAAAGTTGCCCAATAAGTGAAGAGCACTTCTTAGCCAAAAAGGTATAAGAGAGTTGAATAAATTATTTAGCTACATTTGTTGTAAAAATATGCTTAGTTGGACAACCAAGTGGAGGAAAAAAGGACAATTAAACTTTTTCTGCTTTCCAAACATCTCAGACCAGGGCATTAGTAAAAATATTTTTTCCTCTCCTGCAGACAAACCCCTGTCCATTGTCTAAATTGATTTTGAAGAACTGACACATAACCTTCTTTAAATTTTAAGAACTTTAATAGGAGAAACATATACGCAGACAAAGATGCTGCCTCCAGTGGTGGTGGGCCAGGAAGAACCCACAGCCCTTCCAGAACAAAGTTCTTTTTAAAGGGGGTTAAGAGCAGGAGTTAATGGCAAGACCAAATGGTGGCTACTGGCATAGACCTCTTGAGAGAACAATGTATCACTGAGTTAAAAGAAAAGTTAGAAAGTAACATTAGGCAATTACTACATTTTATATATTCATTAACTTCTTTCTTGGGAATAGGGCATTTGTTTTTCCGTGGCATTTTGGTTTTCTTGGTAGTCAGCCAAGAGTGAGGTTCCAGGGAGCCAAAAAGTCAAAAAATGTTCAACAATCACAGAGAGTTCCTCTCTCCCTGATACCTTTGTTTTTGGAGCCATATTGCATCTCTAAAGTTAGTTTCCCTGTGCTCCACCCAGATGTACCATTAGTCCTTCTGTTTTGTGCAATAATTGTTTTTGCAATTTTTTGGACCCTTTATACCATAATGGTTTGGAGTCTGAGGGTACAGCAATAGTATACTCTTGAGATGCCTAGCCTAATGAACAAACAGAAAACAATCATATTCAATAGAACTCCTTTTCAAGATAGTGATAATAACTGAAACCAAGTGGACAGAAGGTTACTTTCTAACTGCTGAGTAGTTGACTTTTGATTAGTCATTTGGGTCAGAGTGAGGGATATATATGATGACAATCAGGAATATATGTACAATAGTCACTATGTATAAGGATGCAAGTTCCTTCTTGGGCAGCAGCAAATCTATATCTTCCGTGGGAGTCCATATGAAGCATCCATCTTATATAAAAACTTGTTTGAAATTTTAACCCTGCTATTTGGCTTCTGCAAATGCTTGCTTGCTTAAATAATAAGGAAAATAAGACTACGCCCACAGAGAGGCCATTGTACTTTCCTAGGCTGGCACCAGGTCAGGCCTTTGGTTGAGATCTCAAGGCCCCAGCACACAGGGGCTCTTTAAGAACTTGCAAAGGGGGCTTGAAACACTCCATATTTGGGAGACAAAGAAGATAAAAACATATAAATTGGGAAAGTTCCTCCAAGTTGGGGCCCAAAATTTGAAAGACATTTTTCCTCTGGACTGGTGCGTAATAAATGTAACTCCATCTCCCTAAGTATTGCTTGGTTCTTCTCCGGTTTTCTGTAACACATCCATGGCAGAAGAGGGTTCTTTCCCTACCCACCCCCACTCCCACCAGACCCAGCAGTTTCTCTTATTTTGTAGTGCTGCCAACATGTGAACCCAGATGCCCAATAGTTTATCGTGCATGCTATGGCCAAAAAGACAAAGTTACAGGTGCAAGCAATGCTAAATCATAAGCTTAAATCAAAATACAGGCTGCTTTGTCATCTGTATTCAGAACCAAAGTTGAGAGTGGTTTCTGTCCCAGTTTGCAATACCACATTGAGTTCCCAGCTGGGAATGAGGCAACTGGGGCGCTAACCTAAGGCGAGGAATGATAATACTCCAGATTGCCAGGAAGAGTGTGCTCTTAGTCAGTATTTTGTCTAACAAGTTCTGCACCACCAGTTGCTGCGGGGGAGGGTGTTGGAAGCAACCAAGGAGTTACAGTGATACCTCGAGTTACGAGTGCCCTAACATATGAGATTTTTGAGATATGAGCCTTCCAGCGAGCGATTTTTGCTTTGTTACGAGCAACATTTGAGATACGAGTAATCACACGGATTGGCCAGCTGCACATGACCCACCAGTTTACCGCGACTCGAGCTTCTCAGTTTCCCACGCCTCAGTCAGTGTGCTTGTTTACCTCGTTGTCGAAGCATCTTTTGTGCATTTACATACTTTATCACATTTCTTTTTGTAACCATGGGTCCCAAGAAAGCGAGTGGAAAGGTCAGTGCTCAGAAGAGGATGATGTCTATTGAATTAAAGCGTGAAATCATAGAACAATATGAGCAAGGTGTTCGAGTGGCTGACTTGGCGAGGCAGTACAGGCGTAGTACTTCAACGATATGCACTGTGCTTAAACAGAAGGAGTTGATAAAGGGTATAACGCCAGCTAAGAGCATTACAATAATTTCTAAGCTCTGTAGCTCTCTCCATGAAAAGATGGAGAATCTACTGATGGTGTGGGTGACGGAGAAGCAGCTTAAAGGAGATACATTAACACAGGGCATCATATGCGAGAAGGCGCGAGCAATTTATGGTGATTTGCTGGAGCAGACCCCGTGCACTTCCACAGACAAAGCATAGAAAGACTCATTTAAAGCCAGTAGAGGCTGGTTTGATAACTTCAGGAAAAGGTCTGGCATTCACTCCATCCTCAGGCATGGTGAGGCAGCAAGTTTGGATGTGAAGGCAGCTGAGAATTACCTCAAAACTTTTTCTGAACTGATAGAAGCCAAAGGATATACCCCCCAACAAGTCTTCAACTGTGATGAGACAGGGCTTTTCTGGAAGAAGATGCCGAATAGGACTTATATAACGGCAGAGGAGAAGGCGATGCCAGGCCACAAACCCATGAAGGATAGGCTAACTCTAGCACTGTGCGCCAATGCGAGTGGCAACTGCAAGATCAAGCCTCTGCTCGTATACCATTCGGAAAACCCCAGAGTCTTTAAGTCACATAAGATTTTAAAAGATAAACTGCAAGTTATGTGGAGGGCAAACCCGAAGGCATGGGTCACCAGACAGTTCTTTGTGGAGTGGGTAAACCTGGTTTTGGGCCCTTCTGTTAAGAAATATCTACAGGAAAACAACCTAACCATGCAAGCCCTCCTCGTCCTCGACAATGCTCCTGCTCACCCACCGAACCTCGAAGATGAACTCCTCGAAGAGTTCAAGTTTATAAAGGTTGTCTTCCTACCTCCCAACACCACTCCTATCCTGCAGCCCATGGATCGGGAGGTGATTTCTAATTTTAAAAAGCTGTACATCAAGCACCTGTTCCGGCGCTGCTTTGAGGTGATGGAGAACACAAACCTCACCCTTTGAGAGTTCTGGAAGAACCACTTTAACATCGTGATATGCCTCAGAATTATTGATCAGGCCTGGCTGGGTGTTACAACGAGGACTTTGACCTCTGCATGGAAGAAGCTGTGGCCTGAGGCTGTAGCCGAAAGGCCCTTCGAAGGATTTGAACCCGAGGTGCCAGTGGAGGAGGAGATAGTGTCTCTGGGAAAATCCATGGGCCTGGAGGTGGATGAGAGAGATGTGAATGAGCTCATCGAGGAGCACTCTCTGGAACTCACCATGGAGGAGTTACAAGAGTTGCAGTCTCAGCAACATGCGGAGGTTCTCCAAGAAATTGGTTTTGAGGAGGAGCCAGAGGTGGAAGAGATCTCTACAAGTGAGATAAAGGAGATCTTAGGAATGTGGGAGAGGGTGTCACACTTCGTGGAAAAGGAACACCTCGAAAAAGTTGCTACTGGTCGTGCATTGGAGCTGTTCAATAAAACTTGCCTCACCCATTTCAGAAACATTCTGAAAGGTAGGAAGAGGCAAACCTCTTTGGACATGTTTTTTTGAAATCGGCCAAAAATGCAAAGACCAATAGCAATTAAGTTTAGTGAAGATTAGTTAAGTTACATTCAGTTTAGGGATAAAGTGTAGCATTAAGATTGTAACGAGCAGGTAAATACACTTTATAAAACCAGTTTATTCCTTTATATTCTCTTTTATTATGTTTTTTATACAATATTTGTCATTTATAAATACATTTTTCTTATTCAGAAACACGTAACAAGAACAACTGGGGTGGCATTTTGGGGGCTGGAACGGATTAATGGCATTTCAATTGATTTCAATGGGGAAATTTGCTTTGAGATATGAGCAACTTGATATATGAGCAAGGTTACGGAAAGAGTTAAACTCGTATCTCGAGGTGCCACTGTATTTGCAAGATAAGATTTTGACTCTCCCCATAGGCTACAATGAGTGCAAACCATCTGGGGAGAGTCTGCTATACCCAAGGTATTAGTAGGTGACCAGTCCTTGGTCTTAGGTTATAGTGAGCTGTCAATAATATGGAAGTATGTGGTCCCAGTTGTGGAATCCATTCAGCAATCCAGTGCTCCAGCTGAATCCTCATTGCTGTCAGTGGTCCGCTGGTTAAGAGATGATATGCACAGAACATGCTTGTTTGGCATACCTGTTGAGTTCCAGCTGAACTTCTGGCAACCTATGTGTTCACCTTTAGAGAGTTGGTTTTTCATTGCAGTCTCTGTTTTAATAGTTTGTTTAGCTTTTTAATCACTCTAATAGCTTTAGGATGATAGCACAGCAGGCAGTATCATATTACATTGTCATCATTGTCCCATTCCTGCACCTAGTGAGCTTTGAAATGAGTCCCTTGGTCACTGTTGATGTCCCTGGGTCGTTCGTGCTTAGCACACAATTGTCAAAGTCCCTGTATGGTAGCTTTCTGGGTTGCTTTCTTGCTGGGTTATGCTTGCAACAGGCCAGTGGCAGTGTTGATGCTTGTCAAAGTATATTTGCAGTTCTGAGACAGCTGGGAGGGCTTGATATAATTCACCTGCCATCTCACCATCTCATGGCCAATGCTTTGGCTCTTGCTATTTATTCTAAATGTCATGGTAACTTCTCTGTGTGTGTGTGTGTGTGTGTGTGTGTGTGTGTGTGTGTCTGTGTTCCAGAGAACAAGGAGTAAACTCCTGGCTTGTCCCTTAATATGAGTGAGGTTCATGCACAGCTATTTGGCAATTTCCCAAAGGGTATGTACCCCTTTGTGCCCAGTCTTTTTGAAAAATATATATTTTTTTATTGATTTCAGAGAGGAAGGGAGAGAGAGAAAGAAACATCAATGATGAGAGAGAATCATTAATTGGCTACCTTCTGCAAGCCCCTTATTGGGAATTGAGATAGCAACTCTGGCATGTGCCCCAACCAGGAATTGAACCATGACTTCCCTATTCATAGGTCAATGCTCAACCACTGAGCCATGCCACCTGGGCTGCACCAATCTTTTTATGTAACCAATGAGGCAGCTCTCGAAGGTCACTGTTTTTCTCTATCTTTTGGACCTGGGTCCAACTGATCCATTTTCTGATTTCCCTGAGGTTGACTCACACTGTGGGTCAGTACATGGTACACAATGATCTTGATGCCTTTTGTCTTTTCCCAGATCTCATTCCACATTTTAGCTTTCTAAAGTGGGCACTATTGAACTTCTTAGCTGTTCTTTTTCCATTGCCCCCTCCACAAAGTGAGACCTTTGTAGATAGACTGTTTGTCGGTTACCAAAGTGACAGGGCTTAGTTTATGTATCAGTATCATCCAAGCTGCTCGCAGATCAGCCCATTGATGACTTTGTTGGCTTTCTCTGTTCAGGCATATAGTGTTTGTATTTGGCTATATTGTTACTGTGGTCCAACAGCATGGATTGCCTTAGCAGACCCATTGGTGTACCATGCAGTGATGGGGACTGGAATTTGTCCTTCTTTAATATGTGTTCATACATCCAGGCCAGTGTTTTCAGGCACTTCACTAATATATGTGACTGGGCCTATGAGGCCATGCAACTCAGTAATATATGCTAGTTGATATAGTACATTGTTGCTGCAAATATGCATACTATTTATGTAGGGTAGTGAGCCGGGCCACTCCCAATTGGGGTATGGAAAATTCCCAGATTTATCTAGCAATGGAGTACTGTGTCTTTAGCATCACTACAGGGCTTTTGTGATACTCTTTACTTGCTGTAGACTAAGGTACACTGCCAAGTCTTGTCTTTCCTTAGGACTATACCTTTCTTCATAATTGGGACCAAAAACCTAGGGGCACCTTCCTCCCATCTTTCTTTTGCTATAAGTCGCCCCCTCCCCCCCCGCCCCCAAAGCCCTTTGGATAAACAGAAACATTTAATTTACAAGGGTCGATTGAATTCATATCCCACCCCTAATTTTTGTTTGTTTACTGCCACCTTTGCACTGGTAAAGGTATAAGTGTGCTCTTGTCTCCAATCCCACATTGTTCATTTCTTTACTAATCTGTATAAGGGATGTAAGAGCTGAGCTAGATGGGGAATATAAGGCCTTCAATATCCAAGTAATTCCAAAAATGTTTGCAATTGTTTTACTGTTTCTGGCATAGAATAATTTTGAATATCTTATCCAGCACAGTAGTGAGAATAAATTTTGTCTTACTAGACCAGACAACTCCCCAATGACAGAGGACCTGGATCCTTGCACCTTGTTGCAATTTCTGGCCCATCTCTGTCTTTCTGGGTGCTCCAGTAGACATTTTGTCATCCTATGTAAAATGTTAAGATCATTATCAGTTAGTGTAATGTAATCAATACCATAATGTAATGCCACCTCTTTCTCACTATTCCATCCAGATATATCTTTTACTATTAAACCATGGCAAATAGGGGTGCTATGCAGATAGCCTGCAGGCAGAACCTAAAACATCCAGTGTTCTCTCTGTTCCATCTGAAGGTGAAGTGTCCATAGAAATACTGAGTAAGGCATTAGCCATATCTAATATAAAATGATAGGTTCTTAAGGATTTGCTTACTTCATTTAATAATTGGGTGATATTAGAACTGCAGAATGGATTGGAGAAACTACTTTATTAAGCGCCCAGTAGTCCAATGTCATTTTCCATGATCCATTTGACTTATAGCCTGGCCAGACAGGGATGTGAAAAGGACTATGGGTGGGACAAATTATGTCTAATCTATCTAGCTCTTTAACTGTATCAATGATCTCTCCTTGTGTCCCAGGTAAATGATACTGTCTTACTGATACTACCCACAAAATTTGTGAGAGCCCTTCAGTAGTAGCTACCTGTGTCAGGTGAGTTTCCCTTTCCAAATGGAGGTCATCTTCCAAATGGCAATTGACCAGCACTAGTACCTCTTCCAAAGAGAACCTCCAAGTACACAGGAGAGGCCAGGCCTCAGCAGCCACTGTTGTTTTTACATCTTTGTCTTCTGTATCTACCTTAAGCCTCTTCCATTATTCTGCTACTCCAGCAGGCATCTTTGGAGCATTCTATACTCACACACTTGTCCTCAAGCCTCCAATCTTGTGCCAACTGGCCCAAAGCATAATGTTTGGACATCCTGGGATTTCCCCTGGCTCATTCCGTTTTCCCCTTATTTTGCCTCTGGCTTACGTGGGTTCTTCAGAATCCTGCTTGCTGATAGCACCAGTTGTTGGGGAAAGTCCCAAAAGTCTAAATTCAGGTTTGATTGTGAAGAACCAACACACACACTAATTTAAATTTTTAAGAGCTTTAATAGGAGAAACTTACATACCTGGGCAAAGCAGGAGCTCCCAGTGCTGGCAGGCCAGGAAGACTACACTGAGTGGCCAGATTGTTATGATCTCTGAATGCATAATAATCTGGCCACTCAGTGTATATCCTATATAATAAAAGGCTAATATGCAAATTGTCCCCTCAAACATGAGTTCGACCAGCAGGCAGGCCAGCCAACTGCCCATGTTCCCTCCCCTTGGCCAGGCTGGCCGGACCTTCCCCCCCACCCGCCATGCACGAATTCATGCACCAGGCCTCTAAAGTGTGTGTGTGTGTGTGTGTGTGTGTGTGTATACATACATACTTAGTGGCCAGATTATTATGTGTTCAGAGATCATAATAATCTGGCCACTCAGTGTATACCCCCTCCTAGGACAGAGTTCCTTTTTAAAGGGGGTTCAGAACAGCGGTTAATGGCAAAACCAAATGGCAGGTAGCTGTGTAGACCTCTTGAGAGAACAATGTTACAAGCAAAGTTAAAAGGTAACATCAGGCAGTGATTGCACTCTATGTGTTCATTAACTTCCTTCTGGAGGACATGACATTTGTCTTTGGGTGGCATTCTGTTTTTGTGGGTTTTTTTTTTTTTTTGAGTAGTGTGCCAAATGAAAGTTTACAGAGGGTCAAACATTTTCAAAGAGTTCAAGTCACAGGTAGTTCAACATCTCCCTAACGCCTTCACTACTGGAGCTATATAGCATCTCGGAAGTGAGTTTCCCACAGTAAGCAATTGCCAGTGTCCTATAAAAACCCACATGGATCATGATGGGTCTATTATGTGATTTTGATGAGTCCCCAGTTCTCTTATAACATGGTCTTCATGCTTATACCTTTCTATAAATCTGCATTAATCATTTTAATTTATTTTAGAGTCATGCGATCAGGATTTTAGGATGGACTAGGATCTTTGAAATTACAATAAATTTTAAGTATCTTCGTTTTTTTGCTGATGAAGTTGGTATGTATAGAAGTCACATTGTCTTTCGTTTAATGTCACACAATAAATTATTAGTATAGCCAAGACTAGATAGTTTTTGGCCTTTAATTACTTTGGCAAATTACACATAAATCGACCATTTTAGAGGGTCAAATAATGACGAATGCTGTCTTTAGCTTCTTAGCAGTGGTGTACTAAGGGCAGGGTGATGGAGCTTTCTGTCCTGGCTGAATAGTCCTCAAAAAAACTTAGCCAATACATAATATTTTCCATGAAGAATATTTAGTCACTGACACTGTTTTAAATTGTGGACATGTTATTGTTTTTATTTAGAGACAAAACATCCAGTTTGGATGACTCCAAATGGCCTGTAATTGGGATGCCACAGTTGAGAAATAAATCCGTCATGTCTACTTAAGTTCCAATACAATAGAGCATCCCACAACTACTACTAATTATGAGATTTAGGCCAGAAGTACTGTGTAGATGAGATGGAATTGGGGTTTGAGCATGTACCCTGCCTTTGTTCTATAGTGATTTTCTTTCCCCAGAAACATCCCAGTTTGGTTTTTGCCTTAGGACTTATAAGAATATCCATACCTATGGCTGAGAGAATAAATATTTTGTTTTATTTACAAGCTAATCATCTTACATGTCTTAACACTATGCCAAATGTGTCCTGGGAGTAGAAGTTAAAATATCTTTTTTTTAACTTAGTCTCTATTGATTTATTTAGTGTTTGTTATTTGGAACACAAAATCAGAACTGGTCAAGCGAAATGATTCAATTTGGCTTATTATTCTAGTCAACAAACTGTCCCCAGCATAAGTGCATTCTGAAGTTTACAGAGGTTCAACTTCTGAACCAATGGAAATGAGAGCCTAGTAAGAGTAAACAAAGAAGGCTGATTGGCAGGATGAGGGTGATCAGGATAAATAAAAGGCAGCAGCAGAACATTTGGGAAGGTCAATGATACCATCTTTTGGAGCCAAACCTTTTCAGACAGTGTGTTTTCACCATGAGTGGCTGCCCATTCTTAAGAAATGACTTTGAGTAAGTATTTATCTCTATTCTAAATATGGTTAGGCTCTTATAAATGCCAAATATGAACATTTTAGCTACTGAATTTCAAGAGCATTGAAAATTGTCATCCTTATTCCCTTGTTAATACTCTTGAAAAAAATAGCAGCAAGAGAATTTTAATGACTCATATTATTAGTTACTGTGCTTACTCAAGATCTATTTTCTTACATCACATATTTAATCTGCAGATATGATTTAAGAAAACTGTCTTTAGAAGGCAATGAAGAAGACAAATCACAAATTGGTATAAATAAAGCCAGCAAAGGAGGACTTATCTATGGGAATTATCTGCATGTAAGTGGCTGAGTATCATAGTGTTTAGTTTCCATTGTTGGGCATATATTTTGTCTAGTTTCTTTTTTCTCACTCAACAAATAGTTTTCTGGACCTAATGATATCCATTTCCATATAAATTTATGCTTTCTCAACTTTGTTAGAATAATTCAAGACACTCATATGAAAATTCAGCAGAGAACCCAGAATTTGGGCGCAAGAGTGTAAATGATCAGATTAGCATAGGTAATTGGCAGGCATTGTACAACTTTTATAGATATGACAACTTCACTAAATCCTAGACTAAGTAATTACAACTGATTCCAGAAAAAAAAATCTTTTAAATCCCTTTTTTAAAAATAGAAATGTTAAAGGCCCATGCTTTCTCGAAATCATTAATAAATAAAATAACGATGATACAAAGGAGATACTGGAGATTATTCTGGGGTATCCTTGAGCCTGTTTGCCTTCTATATCTTTGAAGAAGTGAAATGGTTAGAGCTCTGGATGTCTTAATTTATGGGTTTTTAAGGATAAGCTGATTAAGAATGGTAAAATCTTCTTCAAATAGGCTCTTTAGGCGAATAGAATAGTGGAAGACACACAGCCAGCTAAGCAACTTGACACGCTTTTATCATACTCATTTTAAGAGATATAAGAAGAATGACTTCTCAATGAATGTAATAGCATTTGTTATCCTGGAATCCTATCAAATATAATATTCTTCAGAAAAAGTAAAAACCATATATTCAACTTACTATTTATTTATAATAAGATTCATTAATTTAAAAAAAGTAAATAAAATGAAACCTGAGAATTTGAGAATTTGGGGATTTTTTTCAATATTGTATTCTACTTTGTATTAAATTTGATAAAAAAACAAGTTTTGCAATTTCCAAATCAGTTACTTTTTTTTAGTTTTATTGAGATATAATTGTTATGTAACATTGTGCAAGATGAAGGTTCCCAATCTGTTGATTTGATAGCTTTATATATTTTTATATGATTACCGGTATAACATTTAACCTATTATGTCATATCATTGTCATTTTTGGTGTGTGGTGAGAACATTTAAGATCCACTTTTTTAGTACCTTTCATATATATAATACAGTGTTATTAATATAATTACTGTGTTATACATTAGATACCCATAACTCATTTATCTTATAGCTGGAAGATTGTATAAAATCAGGTTTTTATTTAATTACCTTTTTTTTTAAAGTTGGAAAAAATTTTGAATGCACAGGAGCTTCAAAGTGCACTAAAGGGAAATACAATTCATGATGAACACCTTTTCATCATAACTCATCAAGGTAAGTTGCACAAAAGTTTGGACAATAACATTTCCACCGGCATTTCCCATCAATAATGAGAAGAGCTTCAATTCTTTTATTGTCAAATGGTAAAAAAATCAAGGAATCATGTTTGTTAGAAATGCTCAACAATATTTTACTGTCAGATCAGTTCTCAGACCTCCTAGGATTTGTAAGTCTTCTTTATGTTACTTCCCTGCTCTGCTAGTTGGATCAGGCTGAACTTTGAGCTTCATCCTATGTCCAAGGAGATTTTTATCTTGGAACTAACAAAGAATTTTTAAGTGAGATGTTACTGACTTTCAAGAAATAGAGCACTCAAATTTATTGTGACTTTATATACTCTCATATAAATCTGGTACTTAATAGAAATGTAAATCTTGTTGAAAATGTATGTTTATCCCTTTTCAGACTTAAAACATCTGGGCAGTGTTTTCTTTCCTTTTTTTTTTTTAATGTTTCAGTGATACTGTTCCTTGATTAAATACTTTTTTTGTCTTTTTCTGCTTTTGAAATGAGCCCCAGATTACAAAATGTCAAACTGCATTGACCCAGTACAGAGATGCTCACAGTAAAGATATATAGCAGCAACAGGTGGCAAGAGGTGGGAAATGATTGAAGCTATGGCTACAAACCTTCACAGGAAGCTAAAACTATCCAATAGGTTGTGCCCCAATGTTAGCACAGGTTAGACTAGCCACTACTTTGGTTGAGGTTTTACACTTCCTTCCATTTAAGTCCTTGATTGGAAATGATGGCCTAATGGCACTGGACCAGTCTATTCATTTTTCAAAATGCTGTTGTAGACCTGATAGATATAGAGAGATTTCAGCAGCTCTTCACTTCAGTGACTGCAACTGTTTGGCATATCCTGGCTGATATTTAGCTTAGCCAAGATCCACATTGCCATTAGTAAGCATCAGATATTGATACAGCGTGTCCTGTCTGCCCTTCCACAATTCTCTTGACAATTGTTGTTTTACAACTTGCTGGCAACATGTAAATGACATTCCTTAATCTGACACTGAAGTTCATTTTCATTGGGAATATCCTTTCATGTTGCAAGAAAGGCCTGGCGCTCCCTTTTGCCATCTTCTACAGAAAGCACATTGAGTGGGATGACGCAACTGTAGTAGGACACATCACTATTGTTTTGCACAGCCACCTGCAGGTCACTCAGAGGCTGCATCTTCATGGCTGGGCCGATTACTGAGAGGCAGGGAGACATCAATGCTCTGGTCTGGCATTGGTGTGTCTGGATGACCACAGCAGAGCTGGGGACACCACCAAAGCTGTTCCTGTTCAGTAGATTGGTGCCCTAGGGTTGTGTTGGTGAAGCTCATTTCCTAATGGATGTGTCCTTGGTGATGAGCACATGTTTCAGAAATCTCCAAGCCTTTAGCTTCTACTGCATGCAGCCAAGCAGCCTTAGGAGTCACCAGGTGCCATGCCAATCTCTGTAGAGAATTCAAATACAGTAAAACCTCGATATAAGGGACTAATCCCAGCAAGGGGCAGTCCGTTAAAGCTGAAAGTCTGTTTTATAATGATTTTCTGAATGTTTAAAATGTGACAAATGAGTTAGCTTACCTGTTTTTACTTTTGTAGACATGTTTGTGGAATTAAAATTAATTATATATGAAAAGTTTAATTTCAAAGGAAATTTTTTTTATGTGTTACTATAATTTGAAATGTATACTGAAAAGATCTAGCAATTCACCAGTCACTGCAATTAAACAAATGCACAGGACTGGAGAGTGGTTTAGCACATGTTGGGAACATTTGTCGCAAGTGTTAAAACTGATGCAGAAAATCACACTAGGTGAGTGGTTTGCCAATCTGTTGACTAAAGAGTTTGCCGACCATTGTCATATACTACCCTTTACCTCTTTGAACACAATATGCCACAATTGCCTAATCCTCGCAGCTTCCAATTACATGGTAACATTTAGTCTAGTACAGTGGTCGGCAAATTCATTAGTCAACAGAGCGGCAAACCGTGGCTTGTGAGCCTTGGTTTACCGACCACTGCACTAGGTAATAACATAACCAATTATCATGCCTGATGGGGTGTGATCACGTGTTAACATTCAGTGAATGTTGTTTATAAGCCATGAGTCTTGGATTTCAATATGTATACTATAGTTGTAGATATGCAATGTTTATTTATGTCGGCAAAATTACTACAGGTTTTTTTCCCCAACATATGGCCTATTCACTAAAATTTGTTAAAAATAACAATGGATTACTAACAAAAAATCCCAACAACCTGTGAATTTAATTATAAGCAAATCTTGGTTAAAAGTATTTAAAAATTAACAGAGTATTAATTTTCACATATGACATACAGACTAGAAATTTTGTCTGTTAAATCTGAAGTCCAATCTGTTAAACTGAGGTCTGCAAAATTGAGGGTTTATTGTAGATCACTGAGTCCACTGATAACCATAGCAGGCGTAGGTAAAGGAGCAAAGATTGCAGGCACTGATGATGGAATAAAGGATTGTCCCACTCTCTAGTCCTCTTCTAAAGAGACCCATTGCTCCCACGTGCATGGAGAATATCTGTGGCACATTGACTGGGGGATAGAAGTCAAGGTTTATAAGGTGCCCCAGATGGTTACCTTGAGAGGGAATAACTGAGGCTGGTCCAGGTTAGTGGCATTGGTGGTACTCATGTTGTAGGAGTCCATGACTTTGAGAGTTTTAGAAAGTTTCTGAACTCTGAAATTGTGTGCAAAACTTTGTGAATGTGTCTTAAAGAGGTCTGTGACCCCCATATATTAAGATTTACTCTAAAATTGTTGGTGTCCTAAAACTATATTCTGATTGTCCAGGACCCAATGACCCAAGTTAGTTATTGATCTATTTCTAGATATGATTTCTTGGCTTACCAATTCTTTGTGTTTTTTCCTCAAATGGTAGTTTGCTTCATTGACTGTTTAAAAGGATTCACTCCTTTGAGTAAAAATTAAAAACAGAAAATAATTTATTTAATTTGTATTGGGAGCATATACAAAGACAAGATCAATTTGGGGGGATGGGGTGGCGGGGAATCATGACAGGGTAGCAAAAATTGTGAATCAGAAAATTGTTTAGAATCCATCGCTATTGTTATAAATTGGGAAAGCTAGGTCAGGTTCCTTAATCAGTAACTCTTTCCATTTCCCCATGTGTAAAATGGAGAAAATTGTTGTATTTTATCACTCACTAGAGGCCCGGTACATGAAATTCATACATGGGGATGTGTGTACCTCAGCCCAGCCTACATCCTCTCCAATCTGGGACCCCTTGAGGTATGTCCGACTGCCCATTTAGGCCCTATCCTATCAGTCGGACATTCCTCTCACAATCCAGGACTGCTGGCTCCCAACTACTTGCCTGCCTGCCTTCCTGATTGCCCTTAACTGCTTCTGCTTGCCAGCCCAATCACCCCCTAACTGCTCCCCTGCCAGCCTGATTTCCCCTAACTCCCCTCCCTTGCAGGCCTAGAGCTCCCACTGCTCTCTCCTGCAGGCCTGGGTCCCCCCAACTTCCCTCCCCTGTAGGCCCGGTCGCCCTCAACTTCCCTCCTTTGCCAGCCTGCTCACCCCTAACTGCCCTCCCCTGTAGACTTGATTGCCCCCAACTGCCCTCACTTGTAGGCTTGGTCCCTACCAACTGCCTTCCTCTGCTGGCCTGATCACCCACAACTGCCCTCCCTTGCAGGCCTAGTCCCTTGCAACTGCGTGCCCTACTGCTGGCCATCTTGTGGCAGCCATCTTTGACCACATGGGGCAGCCATCTTTGACCACAGGGGGGAAACCATCTTGTGTGTTGGAGTGATGGTCAATTTGCATATTATTCTTTTATTAGCTAGAACAGAGTTCTTGTGAAGATGAAATGAGGTAATGCGCATTAAGCACTTAGCCCAAGGTATAGCACATAATAAGCACACAGCAAATGGTAGCTATCATTATTTGATAGGGAGACTTTCCCTTCCTTCTTCAGTTACAAAACATAATCAGTGAGTCATGGGGCAAGCCACAAAAAGCTAAACCTAGAAAATTGCTATGTAAACTGATTAAGAAAATATCTGTTTTGCTTTTTGTACAACTATGAAAATTGAATTCCAAAACAATCCTGAAATATAATTTAAAATATAATTTGATTTTCCTAATTAGTGCAGAAACATAGCCTGCAACCATATGATAACACCAAGTAGAATGCACTAGAGATCTCTAAGATTATTGGTTTTCTGTGCTCAACTAATAACTCCATTGGCTATTCAATTCATTTATTTATAAAATAATTACCTGCATTTATCCTATGCCAACACTGTGCTAGATACTAAGGGAAACAGATGAATAAGACAAAGTTTTAGATTTAGACTACTCATAAGCTTGTCATCCCCCAAATTTTCTAAGCTCCTGGAAACCAACATTTTGTCATATTCATCAGATTAGTAAATATGTTCCAATTTATAGATGAAGTTGAATGTCAGTTCTGCTTCTCTGCATACCTCCATCTTCCAAGGGGACTATAGAATTAGATTATGTGCTATATCCTAAAAAGACTTAAATAGCGTATTTGTTGAGATATATCTGTACAATAATAACAACTACAAAGCATATTAAAACACTCAAAAATGGCAGCTATTATACATTTATCACTAATATTTGGTTATAGAATAAATTTGGTATTTCTTGATTTTTAAATTACATTTTTATTTCTTTCACTGTGTTAACCATGTCTTTTATATAATTATTAGAGGCCTGGTGCACAAATTCATGCACAGATGGGGTCCCTTGACTGGCCAGCTAAAGGTCTGTGGGAGGTTGGCCAGGGGAAGGGACCACAGGAGATTGGCCAGCCACAGGAGGTTGGCTGTGGGAGTGCACTGATCACCAGAGGGCAACTCCTGCATTGAGAATATGCCCCCTGGTGGTCAGTGTGTGTCATAGCAACTGATCAACCAGGTGTTTGGTCATTTGGTTGCTTAGGCTTTTATATATATATATATTTATATTCAAAAGGCTCCTAAAACTTTCTAACTGACAACATGTTTTTGTTTTTGTTTTCATTGCAGCTTATGAACTCTGGTTTAAGCAAATCCTCTGGGAATTAGATTCTGTTTGTGAGATCTTTCAGAATGGCCATGTGAGTTGTTATATCACAATATTGGTTCCAGGCTATTTTTGGAGAATGTAAAAAATATTACTAATGAGAAAAACTTTAACACAAAATGGCAATAATTACTTAATGAAAAAAAATATTTTTCCTTCCAGTGGACAAGAACTTAGTCATATTTTCCCAATGCCAATGCTACCCTTGAGCATCACATTTCATTCAAGTTCCTTTCAAATTTTAGTTTCAAGTCCCTTATTTAGAACTCACTTATTAATATTATTATTATTTTTGCCATTAAGAATAGTTGTTTTAGCTGATGGTAGATTTCCAGAATAGCTGGCAATGAATAAGTACCAGACTTGTATTTCTAATGAATATTTGCTGTGGGAAGATAGGAACAATAATGAAGAAATAAACAGGTTTAAAAAATAGTAGCAGGAGAAAGAAACAAAGGAAAGAGTCAAGGAGGTGGGGAAAATAAGGCAGAAAAAGACAAGGGGGACTAGAGTGCTAACAGTGGAACCTCTGGTGATGTCAGAGCCTGAACTGCTTTCTCCTGCCTCCTGCCCTGCTTCCTGCTCCCACAACCCTCCCAGACACAGGGCACAGTCTTGGGTCCTCAGGTAGGGATCGGGAAAAGAGAACAGTCATACACAGGCAATCCTCTTCTATATGTACTTGCACTTTCATTTTGTGTCATTGGAAACTTTGTGCCTCAGTAAAGAGCAGATTTATTCTGGTGTTGCTTCATCCTCACCCAGAAGTTTCCATGCTACCAAGACCTTTATTTCTTGAGGCAAACGTAGAGAGAAACTTGCTTTAAAATGAGTGGGTATTGATTTCCACAATTTACTTCTATTTGCCTCCATGTAATTTTCTATATTTTTAAGTTTGTTTCAGAGAGGAAGGGAGAATAAAAAAAGAAACATCAATGATGAGAGAGAATAATTGATCAACTGTCTTCTGCATGCCCCATACTGGGGATCAAACCCGCAATCTAGGCATGTGACCTGACTGGGAATCCAGCTGAGACCTCCTGGTTCATAGGTGGATGCTCAAGCATTGAGCCATGCTGGCTGGGCTGTGATTTTTTTTATTTTTTAAAAAAGATATATGATTCTGATTTGCAGACATTTCTTGCAAACAATTCAGTTACCATTAGTTCAATATCCACAGAATTATACTTCCAATGTTTCTTTCTGAAATAAAGATAAAGTTCATAGGAATATGCTATTGTTTATAGTCTATTTTGTAACTTATAAAAATAAGAATTGATTTCTTAGTGTCTCATTTCTTAACCATCAGGTCAGGGATGAAAGGAATATGCTTAAGATTGTTACTCGAATGCATCGAGTGGTGGTGATCCTTAAACTATTAGTAGAGCAGTTTTCCGTCCTGGAAACGATGACAGCCTTGGATTTCAATGACTTCAGGTATGCACCTGTGGCTTTGTGACAGCTCAGTGGGGTTTGTGTTCTCACTCAGTGGAGTAAAGGAGGGCACGTGTGTTGTGTGACATGAGGAGCCTGTCACTATCAGTACTTGGGAGTCTTAATTGCAAAGAATTTGAGAAGTTATTAAAAACTTTTTATCACTTGTTTTTACATACAAACATAATATGGTTAATTAATTTCAACTCATAGTTATGCCCTGGTTTTATCCAAAAATAATTTTAGACTACTTATCCAAATGGCTAAAGTGGCTGATATAATGTATATAACAAATTTTATAAAAACTAAAAGCTAAAAATAAAAGAGAAACAGGAGTGATACGTAAAGAAGGATGTCAGAAAAAACATCAGAGAAAGTCATGGATTGAATTATCAATTTTAGTTCTACATTTCCAGGCAGCCAAAGCTAGCTATATATATATATATATATATATATTTACACACACATACACCCACACATACACACACACATACACATACTGTCCTCCCCTGCAGGCCTGGCCACCCCCAACTGCCCTCCCTTGCTCATTTGGTCACCCCTAACTTCCCTCCTTTGCCAGCCTGGTTACCCCTAACTGCCCTCCCATACTGGCCTGATTACCCAAAACTGCCCTTCCCTGCCGGCCATCTTGTGTTCACATAGGGTCCACCATCTTTGATCACTTGAGGTGGCCATCTTATATATTGGAGTGATAGTCAATTTACATATCAACTCTATTATATAGGATGTGTATGTGTGGATATGTACAAACATACATGTATATGTATAGTATGAATACATGCATATATGTATATATGTATGTATATATGACATATATATTCAAAAAAAGCTTTTATCATACCAAATTTAAAAATAGATTTTCCTAGAATATTAGGTGCATTTGATAATGTAATATATAGAACATGTTTGACATTCAAAGAAATGTAGCAAAATTCCTTTGTGGTGGATTAAAAAAATTGAAATCTTGCCAAAATTGGTTTGGCTCGGTGGATAGAGCATCGGCGTGCGGACTAGAAGGTCCCAGGTTTGATTCAGGTAAGGGGCATGTGCCTTGGTTGTGGGAACATCTCTAGTGGGGACGTGCAGGAGGCAGCTGATTGATGTCTCTCTCATCAATGTTTCTGACTATCTCTCTCCCTTCCTCTCTGTAAAACATAAAAAAAAAGTCTTAGTACCAATTAGATGAAAGATACAAAAAGTAATATGTTGTATAGCTGTGTAGGGTAGGCATAATAACATTCTGATTGTCTTTTTTTGTCTAAGGCAACATCCCTTGTATTATACTTACAGTATGTCATTGGTGCTCATAATAATAATAGGTAGTGACATCAATAATGAAATGTAAGTTTTAGACAATGTATTACTATTCAGCTAGAAATAAAAGGAAATCTTACAGTTGTGACATCATGGATGGACCTGGAGAGCATTATCCTAAGTGAATTAAGCCAGTCAGAGAAAGACAAATACCATATGATTTCACTCATATGTGGAATCTAATGAACAACATAAAATAACGAAGTAGAAACAGATTCATAGATACAGAGAATAGACTGACAGCTGTCAGAGGGGAGCAAATAGAGGACTAGGTGAAAAAGTTAAATAGATTAAGAAAAATAAAAGCTCATAGACACACACACACACACACACACAGTATAAGTTTTAGGAGGGATTGAATGATATTTATAAATTATGAAGAGTCTTTTAGCACTATTGAAAAAATATATTGCTCAATGCCCACCTATTTTTAGAAGACATTTAATATACACACATACACATATATGTGTATATGTATTTCTGCATGTCTACATACATATGACACTTTACAAACTATACAGACACTTCAACTTTAAATTGGTTGACATATATCAACAATGGTGTTTAGGTAACTCATTTTCCTTATTTCAGTAATGTCCGAACCATAGGTGCAATTCTAGGCAGCTGTGTGTTTGTGTTCTTGATGATATCTAGGAGATTAAAAATGTGATTTACAATGTCTACACATTGCTGTCTTTTTCTTCTCTTCCCTCACTTATTCTCGAAGAGAGTACTTATCTCCAGCATCAGGCTTCCAGAGTTTACAGTTCCGACTATTAGAAAACAAGTTGGGTATTTTTCAGAGTTTAAGAGTCCCTTACAACAGGAGACATTATCGTGATAACTTCAAAGGAGAAGAAAATAAACTGCTACTGAAGTCGGAGCAGGAAAAAACACTTTTGCAGCTAGTGGAGGTACATACTCAAATACTATTTCTAAGGTCTACATACTTCTTTTTAATTTAGCTTCTGCTAGATAAGAATTATACAACTAATATCAAAGTTTGGTTACATTAATTATAAATAAAAACAAATAATTTATAAAATGCTTAAGTTTATAAATTCAACTAATTTAAGTATTTAAATATTAAGAACTCCCTTCAGAATTTTAGAAATATTTATATAACCAATTATATGTTAATATTCAATAACCTCCTCATCTTATTAAAGCAATTCTTTTAAACATCTCTATTAGGGAAATTTAATTTGAAGATTTTTAAACTAAGTGTGATCAATTATTTAATAAGCTTTATTTCTTTAAAATAATTTGTAATTGAAAAGTCCCACAAGTTGTGTATTTTTTGTCAAATCATATTACTAAGGGTATATACTGTTTAGAATTTTTCTTTTTATGTTTTACTCCCCAAGGGTCTATAATTACTAATTTGTTTCTTCATAAATAAATTATTAAGTAACTATTGTATTGTGTTGATTTACTTTAAAGAGGCTTTTCATTTGCAGATTAAACTTTTGTTTTGGTGAATTATATTCTACACACTAATCCCCTGGTTACAATTAATATGCATTTGTATATATATGTGTGTGTGTGTGTGTGTGTGTGTGTGTGTGTGTGTGTGTGTATAACAGCTTACAAAGATAGGGATAGAAAGAATCAGAAAGCTAATTTCAAACCCAAATGAAAACCCACAGGTATATATGAATGAGATTTTATTTCTGATTAAAAAGCCTTTTAGACTATTAAAATAATTGAGTAGTTAGTATTTCAAAGTTGTTAATCATACTATGCTCCTGCATTTAGAAAAGATCATATATGAAACATGTTTTAATTCTTTCAGATCTTAAGACATAAAGTACTTTGAGAATAAACCAGAGACTGCATTAAAACAACGTTTACATATGTTCACAGAAGAAAAATTGAAATTTTTATATATTTTAAAAAATATATATATATGTACATATATATTATTGATTTCTGAAAGGAATGGAAGGGAAAGAGGGAGATAGAAACATCAATGATGAGAGAGAATCATTGATTGGCTGCTTCCTTGATGCCCCCTACTGGGAAAGGAGCCTGCAACCCTGACAGGTGACCTGAATAGGAATCAAACCATGACCTCCAGATTCATAGGTTGATGCTCCACCATTGAGCCACTCCAGCCAGTCATAGTTCTTACTAAATAAAGATTAAACAGCTGTAATATGATTTAATTAAAAAGTAAGAGATGGAATAGAATTTATTTCTATTTTAAATGAAGAAATTGAAGGGGAAGAAAATATTTACACAGAAAAAGCTCCTTATTATATATGTTTTTCAAAACCATGACAATATTCCATTTCAAGTTTATAAATGTCAATTATAATGTATCTCACATATTTAAAATTTTACAATATATTAACTTAAAAATATGTTTACTTAAGGCATGGCTGGAAAGAACACCAGGTTTAGAGCGACATGGATTTAACTTCTGGGAAAAGTTGGAAAAAAATATTGTTAAAGGCCTGGAAGAAGAATTCAGTATGATTCAGGTATTTATGATGCTTTAAGTAAATATAAGTTTACTACAGAAAGAACTATTGAAAATTTTATTTTAATAATTCTCTACTTATCTCTTAAACTTACATTTTTTCTTACATTATTTTTCTTTCACAAAAGCTATACTTAGAATATATTGTATGATTGATTTAATTTTATTTATATGCAATAAAAATTAAATTAAGAATTCCTTGTAAGCAAGAGTTTCTTTGATAAATAGATGTCCTTTTTATTTCTATTGAACATCTCAAGATGATGACTAATTCTAGACAGAAATAGATTCACAAAAGCCCAGTTCTTCCTATTGATTCTCAGACAATGTCAAGTTTCTCACTTGAGAAAATTTTGTTGATTTCTTGATTCCTCATTTCCTTCAAATTACAGGTCTCTCTTCCTTTTTCATAACTAAATTTCTTGAAGGAGTTGTTCTAATTCTCTGTCTTCAGAGGCTCTATCAGTAGTGTTTAATGTCTTGAAATCACACTGCATATGTTCAAGTTCCACCTGTATTTCTTAATTGTGTGTCATTGAATGTCTTTGACTTAACTTTTCTTTGTTTCTCTTTGTTTCATCATTGATACAATAGAAAATAAGAGTATCTACCTCATGGGATTATTATGAGCACTAAATTAGATTAATACTTGTAAAGTGTTTTTAGAACAGTAGTTAGTGTAATTGTTCCTTTATTTCTCATCCAATCTTCAACTCAATCCAGTCTGTCTTCTTGTCCCTTCATTCACAAATAACTTCCATGTACATAAATCCAATGGCCATTTTTTATCTTCATTTCTTGAGCTAACAGTGATGTTCAATACAAATAGCTATTTAACTCTTATTTTGAACATTCCCTCCACCCCTCATAGATTTGGTACACAAAATTTTATCTTCATCTAAATGTTTAATTTTCTCTGCCTTAATTATTGGCTCATTAGACAAATAAATGTTGGGATTTCCCAACTCATTGGCTTACAGCTTTTGTATCCTTTGTCTCTATTATTTCACTACATTAACTCATTTATACCCACTGTTTCAATAGCTACTTATACACCAGTAATTCTCAAACAAACACATCTAGTGTAGATATCCTCTTAAATTTCAGATCATATACTTAACACCTTAATTTATATTTCCTACTGGTCCTCTCAAACATACACTGATTAAAAGAAAAAAATTCCCTTTCATCCACTCCTGTATCAACTTAGACTTCTCCAAGTTTTTCTCCTATAAACTAGTGTGCCAAGTTAGTCTGGTACTATTAGTCCTTGGTAACTCCCTCTTCCTCAGCTTACTTCATCAAACTATCACCACATGCTATTGACTTAACCTTCTAAATAGTTCTCAAGTATCTCTCTTTGATCTACCACCACCCATCAAGTGCAGACTGTCATTGTTTTCCACCTGGACTAAAGTCATATTCTCTCAACTATTTGACAAGGCTTACAATATGGCTCCATTCCAGTTTATTGTCCACACTGCAGTTTGAGTAATCTTCTCAAAATGCAAATATAGTCACACCTGACCTCTGTATAAAACACTTTGATGCTTTCCCATTGCTTTCAGCATAACAATAAAAATCCTTAATATAATCTTCAAATCATTTTATGATCTCCTGTGGGCCAGTCATACTGAATTTCCTTTAGGCTGAATTTAGTTCTTTGAGTTTATCACCAATCTTTTTATGTTATTTTCTGGGTTTGGAATATTCTTCCCCAGGTAACTCCTTTTCATTCTTTGGTCTTGTCTCAAGGTCTTCAGGAAGGCCTTTTCTGTCTCCCTTACTACTTTGTTATCAGGGCACTATACTGCTTCTGCATACCACTATGGTATGGGACACTCCTGACTGTTCAACATTTAATATTCAGGTGATTATTTGTTCTACATCTTATTCCCACTACATAATATATAGAATAAGATCATGGGACTCAATTTCTGCTATTTTATTTGTCACCTGTGCATGATATTTGCTAAAAAAAAAAAGGAATCTTGGCAATAGTAAACATACAACTTTTTAACAGTTTGGTTCTTCTGAGAACTTGAAGATAACAGGGTTAATTAATTGTTTTTTCAGCTTAATTAATTGACTTATAACTAGAGCATGTGCTGTAGGCAGAAAAATAAGAATTTTCTTAAACAAATCAATTGATATGAAATAAATAAAAACTATGAAATATATCTAAGAAATTATATTTATAGGTTATAATACTGAATATAGAATTTCAGTAGCATTAATAGATTTCCTGACTAGAAATTCTTAATTTTTCCTGAGTGGAATAACCTTACTGTGCTAAATAATTTTTGTCAAATATTTGGTCATATTGACCACTTGTATCCAGTTACATCCACCTGAGCCCAGGACTCACGATATTTATTAAGATAACTAGAGGCCTGGTGCATGAAAATTCATGTACTGGAGGGGGCATGCCTCAGGCCAGCCTGCCCCCTCTCACAGTCTGGGAGCCCTCAGGTGGGAGGCAATCTGGAGATCAGGGGAAGATTATGTCCCATCACATCTCTGCTGTTGCACTGCTAGCAGTCAAGCCTCGGCCAGCCCTAGTTACCCGAGCCTCAGGTGGCCCAGGTGGCTGGGCAGCCACCATCCAAGGCTTGCCTGCACCTCGGGCAGCCCTGGGCGGCTGGGGAGCTGAAGGGACTGGGCACCACCATCTTTGAGGGTGTGGCAGTCAATTAGCATATTATTTCCTTATTGGCTGTGGGTGCCACCATTTTTGTGATGGCATGGGGGTTCATTAGCATATTCCCTCTTTATCAGAATAGGAAATTTAAGATTGATAAATCACTTAAGTTAAACTTGAAGGATAGAATCAGTGACTATGAGGAAGATCCCTTTCATAAACCATAATTTTCAAGTTGTAATATTAGGTGAAATGGTAAGTATTCTAAGTACATCTTTTCTATACCTGGCCAGTCTACTTCTCAAGGGAAATGTTTTGTAAAATAAGAATCTATTCTCTGTTGTGGAAATATTAATGAAGTATTTTCTCCAAAGGCTAAAAATGAGTCAGAGGAAAAGGAAGAACAAATGGCTGAATTTCACAAACAAAAAGAGATGTTACTCTTATTATTTGATGAGAAACGTCATGAGCATCTTCTTAGTAAAGGTAGGTAATTTTATTCTTAAGGATTATTTCTTGGCACTGTACTGTTGTGGCATCAAAAGATCAAATCCCATTTGGGGAAATAAAATGAAAATATTGATATTCTACTCATAGAAACAAACATTGGTTAGTGTTATATAATATAACGTTATATTAACAGTTTTAAATGGTCATTTTATCTCAAAAACATTGGTAGAAACTTTTATAATATGTTAAATATGAGGGATACCAAGGTACATGGAAAATGGCTTCTCAAGTAGTTCAGAGCCTAATATATATTCCTAAATATATATACATATTTTGAATAATTATAAAGTCAGTATTATTAGAACATACAGTTCATTTTCAAAATTTAAAAGAATCCACAGAAATGAGTAATTTTTTGTCAATGCCTATTTAAAATTGATGAGCATTCTGGTCCAGGTACTGCTGTTAACTTGAAGCAATGGAATACCAAACATCAGGAATCATTTTGTTTGGTATTTATGTGCCCTCAATTTGTCAACCATCACTGGTTTTGTACTGTAAACTTTATCTTTTATGTACGCCCACTTAAAAAAAGTCTAGTGGAACTTTAGGATACATTTTTTGTGTTTAGTCTGGTTTCACCCATTAGTTCAAATAACTTAAACCTGAAAAGGAGTGAAAATTAAATGGTATCAGCTGTTAAAAATTTTTGGAACATCTTAGATATATTTCAGTCTCATTTTAAAATCCAATATTAAAACAATGTTTTATATAATATTTTTCAAATTTCAAACTAGGGATAAAATTTTAAACTAAAACTTACATTGCTTTCTAAAAACATACAACAATTATTTAAGGTGATGGTACCACATTAATATGACTACCCTTAATGACCCATTTAATTAAAATTTGCTACATATTTTTCAGGTGAAAGACGACTCTCATACAGAGCACTACAGGGGGCCTTGATGATATATTTTTACAGGTAAAAGCAAATTAGAAGAGAAACACAAGTTAAAATTGAGGATTGGCTATAGATAATGTATCAAATATAAAGCTTATAAATTTCAATCATAGTTCTATTAAGTTATTTTATTTTGATGGAAAGCTTAGAAAATCATTGTGAGGGTTTTATGAAGTTTTCTTTCTTTTTAAATAGTAAAAGTTTAACTTTATCTCTGTAGTTGGTTAAAAAAAAACCCACAACCCACTTAAATTAATAAAATATTCTTTTTATATTTTTATAATGTTACTAGAGGTTTGAACTTCATGCACTTGAGCTGGGGGAGTGGAGAAGGTCACTTCTCCCAGCCTGGGCCCTCTTGCAATCCAGGAGCCCTTGGGGAATGTCCAACGTCCATCTTAGGCCCACTGCCCTCGGGGAGCAACCCTACATCAGCAGTTGGACATCCTTAGTACTGCCACAGAGACAGGAGAGGCTCCGCCACTGCTGCTGCACTCACCAACAGTGAGCTCAGCTTCTGGCTGAGCGGTTTTCACCCTGTGGGAGCACACTGACCACCAGGGGGCAGCTCTTGCATTGAGTGTCTCCCTTCTGGTGGTCAGTAACTGACATAGCAGTCATCCCCGTGGTCAATATGCATATTAGCCTTTTATTATATAGGATTATATAGAATATTAAATGCACAAAAAGACCACAGTGCAATCTACCTGAAAAATCCAGTCATTAAAAGTGTTCCATCACTAAACAATGTAGTAGAATTATTCCTGTTTTATAAAGAAAAAAAAAATTTGTAAAGTGGAAATACCTTGTAAACTGTTGTTCTGCTTATTCAACAATTTCAAGTAAAGTTAACTTCACTGTTTAATACATTTGAAGTGTTCTTTAAATGTCCACATACTCCTTTATATGTATGAAGGCCTCATCTTCAGGTTTCATAAATTAAATGAGTCAGAATAGATAGCAAAAATGCCTATGTTTACTGGATATATTATTTACTTGTATTTATTTAAATTAAAATCCTCTCAAATCTTTCTTCAGAATAACAACATAAACAAAATCTTTTGAGTCTTTTTTTTAAACTCTTACTAAATGTTTGCCACTCAAATTTATGTATATTAGGCACAAAATATATTGAGTTAGTTAAGGATTGGATGAAGACAGAGAATATGTACATTACATATTATAGATATGTGTGCATGTGTGTGTGTGTGTGTGTGTGTGTCTATGCAGTATTTATTTTGTTTTTTAAATATCTTTGTCTGGAAAAAGTTTTTTTACTCTATTAGCTGGGAAATCTGAGATAGGGTATCTGACTGCCTTTTAATGAGATTCCATGTTAAGTATGACTCTGGCTGTAAATTATATGAAATATTCTAGACTCTTTAAACAAATGCTGTAAGTTGAGGGGTAGTATCCCCATTTTTGAGATGAAGAAGCTAATGCCACAATTACCTAAGAGCAAAGCTGATATCTGTTTGCAGGGCCAACAGATGATAAAAGCCATGTGCTTCCTAACACACTGGTTTGCTTGAATATATTCCTTTGTTTTATTTCTCCTTTAGGGAAGAACCTCGATTCCAGGTCCCTTTCCAATTGCTGACTTCTCTTATGGAAATAGACACACTCATGACCAAATGGAGATGTAAGTCCTCCCCTGCACTCCCTTACCCTTACCCCCAACCCCCGCTCCACTCCTATAACTATTCTCCCCTGATCTGGCTCCTTTATTCCTTTTCTCCTGTCTGCTCTTTTTCTTGCTCTCTCTTTTCTTCCATCTTTTCCATGAGTTTTTTGTTTTTGTTTTAATCAGCTTGGCTTTGGAGCCCATGAAAATATTTAATTTGATAATCAGAAGGAAAAAAATAAACTTTAGATCCAAGAAAAACTTTAAAATATATAATAGTAATTTATTTATTTTTATGACAATACAATTTAAAAATATAAGAAACCTAGAGGGGCAAAATAACTAGAGCTCATTAAAATCGAACTATGGCCCCACTCTTTCCTAATTTGTTTATAGGTTAAATGTAAATATGGATGGAGTCAAATGGGGTGCTGAACCAAGGGGGGTGCCAGGCAACATGCTGGCCTCATGTGACTCTCATAGGTGAACCTTCCATATGGCTAAGTGATAAGGGGTGAGCCTTTTTCTCAGAAGCAATAATCATTATCAACCCCTGATTTTTAGAAAAAATATTCATGGAGTTAATTTATGTGTTTGCCTAGATAACCACGTGTGCCTGGTGCACAGAATGCTGGGCAGCAAAGCTGGCACTGGTGGGTCCTCAGGCTACCAGTACCTGCGTTCAACAGTAAGGTAAGATGAGGAATACACCTTTTTATCTTGGTGGAAATCACCAAGATTTTGTCTCTCCATGTATATGTGGCATTATCTAGAAAAAGTCATCTATACTTGCTCTTGTCTGCTGACAACAATTTGTAGTGAGATTAAGGCATTCCTATTAGAACTTTTGGATATTATTGTACAAATTCTGAGTTCTGGAAGTTTATTATTTCCATCTTGTGATGAAAAGGGGCATGGCTTGTGGGTATAGCAGAGTGATGGTTAATGCCTGTGAGGGCATGGAGGAGTCAATACAGGTAGAAAATGTCAAGTCATTCTGGCTAAAGTTTGTATGAGATTAAAATACTTATCAGTAAGTCCACTTATGTACTCTTCGTGAGATGAATGATACAGCTAAAAATATAGTTTCTTCTTTCCTGATAGGACTATATATTATAGCATAAAAACTACTTCTATCTACTCCAGAAAGTGCCCTTCTAAAATTTTTACAAGAAAAAGGCCAACATTTACTGAGCATTTAAAACATGGTAGAGATACTATTTCTAAGATATTTGTGTTCTTATTTTATTTAGTATTCATAGCCTTATAGATAGAAGGATACATAGATAGATGCATGAAAAACTGAGAAACTTACAAATGCTTTGAGAAAAGGTAATCAGATCAAGAATAGATAGTTCCCTTTAGTCTCCAAAATTCTCTATAATACATTGTTTCATTCCTAATTGTACCACCAGATTGGCTAAGTTATAAAATGCACTGGTTCAATTTTTCATCATTTTTATACTTCCACTTTCCCTGGGAAGAAACTCTAGGTTTAGAAAATTCATTGGTATAAATTTTCACAACCATTAAATATTTTTCCTTTCCCTGGGAATAAATTCTGTAAATATCTAAGATAAAATGATTGTACAAAATGAACACACACACACACCAATGGTGGGAATAATTAACAGCATTTCTAGTGTGTCATTATTTCATCAAATTTTCACAAAGGCTTGGCCAGAAGCAGGGATTGTAGTTTATATTTTACAGAGTTAGAAACCAACACACTGAGGTTTAGACAACTTTTCCAATGTTGTAGAAATTGAAAGTGACAGAACAGCATTTAACCCCAAATTTGGCTTCAAAGGCAAATACTCTTCCACTATAAAACTGCAACAGTTAAAATTAAAAAAAAAAAAAAAGTTGACTAACAAAACATAAAAGCAATGTTTAGTGTCAAAAATACTCTGTTGGACGTCCTATCTAATAAAAAAGTAATATGCAAATTAACCATCACTCTGCTATACCCACAAGCCATGCCCACCAGCCAATTGGAGCAAGTATGCAAAATAACCCAACCAAGATGGTTGTGGCCACAGAGCAAGCAGGAGGCTTGGGTTTCCCCAGCAATGGAGGAAGCCAAGCTTTCTGCACACCCTGGCCAGCCCAGGCCTCCAATCAAGGCTACAAAGTTTCAATTACAGAAGATAAATCCCAGATACCAGGGCCTCCATTTAGGTCACTGGGGGGCATGGGCAGCCTGTAAACCACCACAGGCCCCTTGCTCAGGGTGCCCCCTGCCCCAAGGGAACTGCCACTCTGATCCGGGACACCCTTCAGGGAAAACAAACTGGCCCCCACCTGTACATCATGCCTCTATCCTACCTAATAAAAGTTATATGCAAATTGACCATCACTCCAACACACAAGATGGCTGCCCCCAAAGGGGTCAAAGATGGCTGCCCCCATGTGGACACAAGATGGCCAGTAGGAGAAGGCAGTTGGAGAGGTACCAGGCCTACAAGGGAGGCTAGTTGTGGGTGACCAGGCCAGCAGGGGAGGGCAATTGGGAGGGACCAGGCCTGCAAGGAAGGGCAGTTGGGGCAATTAAGCCTGAAGGGGAGAGCAGTTAGGGGTAACCAGGCCAGCAGAGGAGGAAAGTTGGGGGTGAGCAGGCCTGCAAGGAAGGCCAGTTGGGGGAGACCCAGGCCTGCAGGAGAAAGAAGTTAGGGGAAACCAGGCCTGTAAGGTTGGGCAGTTAGAGGTGAGCAGGCTTGCAGGGGAGCAGTTAGGCATCAATCAGGCTGGCAGGAGAGTTGTTAGGGGGTGATTAGGCTGGCAGGCAGAGCAGTTAGGGGCAATCAGGAAGGTAGGCAGGTGAGCAGTTGGGAGCCAGCAGTTCTGGATTGTGAGAGGGATGTCCGACTGCCCATTTAGGCCCTATCCCATTTTGGAGAGGATGCAGACTGAGCTGAGGGACATACACCCCTGTGCACAAATTTCATGCACTGGGCCTCTAGTTTATTATAACTTTAAGATGATATTTTGATTTATAAATTCATTTATATCAGTTACTTGGCAGCTAATTTGCAGGTTTTCTTTTTTTTTTAATATATTTTATTGATTTTTTACAGAGAGGAAGGGAGATAGAAAGTTAGAAGTACTGATGAGAGAGAAACATCGTTCAGCTGCCTCCTCCACACCTCCCACTGAGGATGTGCCTGCAACCAAGGTACATCCCCTTGACTGGAATCAAACCTGGTATCTCTCAGTCCTCAGGCCGATGCTCTGTCCACTGAACCAAACCAGTCAGGGATATAGGTAGGAAATATTTTCTAATGAATGAATAAAAGCTCTAGATGCTTTGTTATTTTGCATACTGTTTAAAAGTTCGACAGAGAGAATAATAAGGCTAGGTTTTAATCTGAACCAGCTTGGTCGGATCAATAATATGGTTTTATGTGCGTGAACTTTGGATACAAAATTAAAAATGGGGCAATCTTAATACTAATAGTACTTAATATTCATGACATATACAATATGTAATATAAAATACAATATCGAATACTAGTTATTCATGGCAAAACATTGAGAAATAAAATTGATGAAAACTTTAAAATATTTCATTTCAATAAATCTAAAACATCTGTATATGTTTTTCCAGTGATAGGTACAAGGTATTTGTAGATTTATTTAATCTTTCAACATTTCTGATTCCCCGACACTGGATACCGAAGATGAACCCAATTGTTCGTAAATTTCTTTACACGACTGAATATTGTGACAGCTCTTACTTCAGCAGTGAAGAATCAGATTAAAATTGTCTGCAAAGTCTACGGATAACACCGATTTCTGTGGGGTTTTTCCTATGCATTTTCATGAGTGCACAGACTTCTAAGATAATACTGTATATGTATATGTAGTAAAGCACTGTGGTGCTCTAATTCAACCCTGGGAAGAATTTTATTTCACTTTTTTATGGTAAGACTAAGCATTTCTGTGACGATACAAGACACTAAGAAATGAATTTAGTTACACTGTTACATTGTACATATGGTCTTTTCCTATTAAAAATGTATTGTCCCCTGATACTTACCTTAATGTAACCATTTAACCTAATCATTATCTCATTGTTACATATTTTATAAGCTTGTAAACTTCAGCTATTTAATGGAATAAAGTGTTGTTCTGTACAAACTTATTCAATCAAAAATTTTGAGTAATAAAAATTATTCTTTCTGTAACATATTATTTTGAAAACATTGCTTGTTTTTATTAGGACATTTGGCAATCAACAGAAATCTATGTGAAGCTGGCCCAAAGGGCATTCACTAGACATTACTCTACTAGTGTAAAGAACTAGAGGAGCCCGTGGCACTCTAAGGCCACAGGGATGGAGCCAGCTCCTAAAGTACTTTTTTCCTAGAACACTGAGGATCCTCTGTGTCTCATCTCTTCTCTGTAGGTGCTTGCTTTATTGTTGTCTGAGGTAGACCCACTTCTCCTCCCACAGGTTGCGTCTCAATCCTAGTATCTCTCTACTCTCAGAAGGGCTAAGTCACTCTTCCCAGAGTGACTGTGTCCAGTCATCAACAGCTGTGGTCTGGAAGGTACAGTCTTCCCCCAGTGCACAGCAGATTTGAGGTAGGGATGAGAGTTTTTTCAAGTGAAGAGTGTTCTTTCCAGGAGAAAGGGGAGATAAACAGACTGAACAATGACTCAGTTCATTGCTAGTAACTATTAGATTAAGCCTTTAGATCGACATGAGTTTAGTATTCTTTCTCTAGCTTGCTCTGGATATTGGCAACGTTTCATTAAATTTTGTTATGAGGGGAGTACAAAATATTATTAAAGAAATCTAAAATGTCCAACTTTGACCTAGGGTAGCAAGTTCTTGTTGGAACTGAACTATTCTTTAGTGTCAATTACACGTTTTTTTTTTCTTATAAAGATCGTATTGTTTTTGCCTACATGGCATGTGTGTATGTGCACACATATATACATAGTACCTGGTGGTAGTTAAGCTGGAAAAATATAGATGAATAACATGGTGGCTAAATCGGCAAATTCTGGCTCTTCCATTTATATAACCAATTACTTTGCTTCAAACACTAGGTTAAGCCCCAATTTCCTATCTATTTATAATGGAGATAAAATTCTCATAATATTTTATTTTTTTCATAAAGTAATGAATATATTAATATTCATTAATATATTAATAGGTGTTCTGTCACAAAGATACCCTGGAATCTTGGAATCAATGCTATTTTGTCAAGTTTATTCCTTTAGCAGGCTTCAATATAATTGAAACATCTATCACATGGGGAAGGACAGCAGAGACCAGGAACATCTGTCAATATAATTATTAAATACTTCAATATAATTATTTTCATCTATATTTATTGGTGTTACAAAGCTAAATAATTGAAAGGGTTTTTCCAAAGGATATAACAGTACTTCTAAGTGTACATGTCAACACAATTTGCAATGCCAGTTTCTACCCTTGTCTTCATTCAAACTTGCTTCTACTGCTGACAATCCACGTTAAATAATAACTCTTAAATGGTCACAAAGTAATTCTAAGGTTATCTAATTTAGTATTCACTTTCAGGTCTTTGTGAAATCATGTCCAGGAATATCTTGGTCATTTTCATTATAAAGCCTAATTATTATGCGAAGATTTCCTTGCTTTTGTCTTAGCCTCATTGGGTGAACTCCAAGTAGTCTGTGATGGCTGGAGCACAGCTGCTGTCTATATAGAAGAGCAGAAACTGAGCTGAGAAGGTAGAGAGGGACTTCTCCATGAGAGCTCATTTAAGAGTTAGCATGTTATCTTTGAGGCAACAGAAGTAACATGATAACATTCTCTTTAAGAAATGTAAATCCTGGGGACATACAGTAGGTGGATTATAAGGACATCCATCAGAATCACCTTGAGGGCTTATTAAAACAAAGTGTTTCCTAAAGCCTTAGATGTCTTCTGGTTTGTAGACTATACTTTGAGAACCACTAGTTTCAGGAACATGGGTTTATTGGGTTGATTGCAAAACAGTGGAGATAAGATACTAAAGAACATGCATCTGGAAAGGAACAGTAGAAATGAAGAGGAGGCAGGTGACTAGGTGATCAGCTACTAAGGTATATCTGACTGATTAAATATCTAAGATGTCCCTCAATTTTACTAATTAGATGACTGAACAAAATAGAGACTCTAGGAGGTGTGGGAGGTTTCTGGTTTATTTGTTTGTTGTTGCTTATTGGAGACACTGAGGTTAAGGTAAGTATGTGGACTTGGAACTGAACAAACTCTTGTGTGAGTGTAGAGCACATCAACATTGTGTTCACAAAATGTAAGCCATGCACTTCTGGACACAATCTTCTTAACCCAAAGTCTAATATAGGTTGTTTTATTATAAACTAGAGGCCCAGTGAATGACATTCATGCACGGTGAGGGGGGTTGTCCCTCAGCCCAGCCTGCACCCTCTCCAATCTGGGATCCCTCCCACGATTCAGGACTGCTGGCTCCCAACTGCCCTCCCCTGCAGGCCTGGTCACTCCTAACTGCCCTCCCTTCTGGCCTGATAGCCCACAACTGCCTTCCCCTGCAGGTCTGATCTTCCTCCTCCCCCCACACCAACTGCCCTACCCTGAAGGCCTGGGTCCCTCTACAATTGTTCTTCACTGCAGGCCTGGGTCCCCTTCCAACTACCCTCCACTGCAGGCCTGATCTCCCCCCATCTGCCCTTTCCAGCATGCCTAGTCCCCCCCAACTGCTCTCTCCTGTAAGCCTGCCCCTCTCCCCAACTCCTTTCCCTTGCTGACCTGGTGTCCCCAACTGCTCTCCTCTGCTGGCCTGGTCACCCCAACTGCCCTCTCTGCCAGCCTGACCACCCACAACTGACTTCCCCTGCAGGCATAGTGCCTCCCAACTGTCCTCCCTTGCTGGCCTAGTCTCCCCTAACTACCCTTCTCTGCCACCCTGGTCACCACCAACTGCTCTCCTCTGCTGGCCTGGTCACCCCTAACTTCTCTCAACTGCCCTCCCCTGCAGGCCATCTTGTGGCAGCTATCTTGTGTCCATATGGGGGTGGCCATCTTGTGTCTTGGAGTGAGAGTCAATTTACATATTACTCTTTTATTAGATAGGATATCATCAAAATTCAGAGCAGCTGAAAAATATTAATCACTTTGTAATAAAAAATGTTTAGTATTTGAAAAAGAATATCAGAAGAGCATTTACATCACACAGAAATCAGTAAATAAACACAAACACAAATCTATTTTGGCAAACTTAGACAATAAGAATATTAATCAATTAAACTATCAATATTTGTCTTCCTGGAGCATTTCTAAACCTGAGTCAATACATAATCTTTTGATATTGGTTTTGGTTGGTATAAGAAAAAGAAATGCAGTGTTTTGTTTTTTATTTTATTTTTCTAATAATATGAATAGATAACTAAAAGTAAAAATGGAAAAAAGGAAAAATAGGATGTTCTCAATTATTTCAGTGGTTGTGCTACATTTAAAACTTTGTGTGATTTTGTTGTTGTTGTTTATATATTTTACATTAGGAAGTGGCCATGAATTTTAGAGAAGAAATACTTACCTATGTAGTATTTGATTAGATTTTTTTATATTCTCATATAACTCATTTAATATAGTTGTAAAAATCAAAAGATCAGCTCTTATGCTCTGAGATTTTTACATAAAAACACATAATTATTTAGGCAAGAGAGAGAACATGGGCATAAAGAACCAGGAACCAGGTCAAAGCCAAATAGATGCACATAAAAAAGTAGTTAGAATAGATTCCCAGAAACATAAGCAGAAAACTGAAAAAAAAAACAAAAAACAAAAAAACCCCAAAAAATAAAAACACAAAAAACAGAGAGCCTGAGAAACTCATATTCTGACTAATTAATATCCCAGATTAATGGTATTAGATTTTGAAAGGGGTGTTGCCTGCAAATGATGGGAGGAAGAGATGTTGATGGCTTAGATGGATCAAAAGAAATAGTTGTAGAATGGAAATGAAAAATACACAATGAGACTTCTTAGCCAGGGAAGTCAAATCACCAGGAGAATTTAGGAGTGTCCCAGTAAAGAGTAAGAGAAAGAGTAGGAAAATGTGGAAGAAAACATTGTTCTTCAATATAAAGAGATCAACGTAAGGAAATGAAGTCTATTGGCATCCTATTGACAATGAAAGTTTCAAAATAATAATATTTTCTCAGGCAATGCTAGTTGAGTTCTTTCACATAATTGCCATATAACTTATTGTAATTTAATTTCCATCTCTTAAAAAGTGGTCTTGTCCTTTTGTTTTTTACTTCACGATCTTTCTACAATTCAAGGAGTAAGTACTCTTTGTTGAGGTAAAGACATTGGTATTTCAAAATCCTTACTTATGACATTTCATAAGTGGGTAATGCAGAGTCATAATTGAGGCAACTATGAACCAATGTCTGAATTATGTTCTTGTAACTTTCCTTCCAGGGATTTTTTAAATAAGAATATAATTGTGAGAGGCACACATAACTTTAGGTTGGCTATTCTTGTATGTTGGCGTAAGTTAAGGCAGAAATTATATCCCACAAGGAAAAAAAATTCTTATCAACTCTTTAATGATATTAAAAATAAAAAACAAAAACAAAAAAACAAAACAAAAACAGCAATTAAACAAAACCAGATAATAGCCTCTTCAAACTAAAGAGACCTAAAATATCTTAATGCAAAATTCATGCCAGAGTAGGAAACTGTTTCCCAAGCCCTGGTCCTGGTGTTCTTCCTACTGACTATGGTTGTCCATCTCTTTATAAGAAGCAGACATGCCATAACTTGGCTTTAGTACTACTAGGCCGTATAACCTTTTGTGGGTAGTTGCTAAAACCTAAAGGTGAATAATGCTGAGAATGAAATACCATGCTACATTTCATTAAGAACCTTCATTTTGGTAGTTGTCTCTTGATTCAATTAGTCATACAAATACGGCAGAAACAAAATCTGCAATACCTAAGAAAAAAAAGAAATTATTAATAAGAGTCTACTTCTTCTTTATATGCCTTGTAAATAGCAAATTAAAAAAATGTTCGTTTAGGTTCAGAAAAAGTTAGCAACTACTAAGAAAATAATTTAACAGTTATAGCTGTCAGTTTAAACATGGCAATCTAAAAAGCAGATATTAGAAGATATGACTAGTATTTTTGTTTTAAGAAACTACAAAAACATACACAAAAACACAAAGTGACTTACTAATTGAATAGGTGAAGGTATGTGAAATCTTTATTGCATATATATATATATATATAGTTTAGAGACAATAAAATAATTTACAGAAATATTATAAATAAAATTAGAAAATTCAAACTTTAAAATTTGAACTTTAGTTAGCAATAATTCAATAAATCATGTGTACTATGCTTTCTTAGCACACAAAAACATAAATCTCAATATCATAGTGAAAGCAATAAATAGCACATTGAAGATTGGATTTCATTGTAAATAGCTATATTTTTGAAATCTCTTGGGATTATGAAATGCTATCTATCTTAAACCATTGTTCTTAAGAATAATATGATCAACAAATACTTTCAGGAAGAATTTGACCCTTGTGTAATTACTAACTTAGTCATGCCCTTGGAGAATCAAATTGGGAAACAGAGAGAAGAAATTATTCCAACTCATCCTCAGTAGAGCTGGAGACCAGGGGAAAGGTGGTAGTGGGTAATGCAGTCATAATTGAGGCAACTATGAACCAATGTCTGAATTATGTTCTTGTAACTCTCCTTCCAGGGATTTTTTAAATGTATATTTTATTGATTTCAGAGAGGAAGAGAGAGGGAGAAAGAGATAGAAACATCGATGAGAGAGAATCATTGACTGACCACTTCCTGCATGCCCCACAATGAGGATGGAGCCTGCCACCCAGGCATTTGCCCTAATCAGAAATCGAATCATACTTCCTGGTTCTTAGGTCTACACTCAACCACTGAGCCAAGCTTTGAAAACTGTCACCAGTTGGCCCAGACCCAGGGATCACAGTTAGAAATAATGTATGTTTAGTAGCAAAGGTTCAATGAATGGCAGAAGTCATTTATTTGGATGTTTTAGCAATATAAAAGCCCTAAATGATGTTATAAGTTGGAGGACTGATTGAGTTGCTAGTACTCTGGCTTAGAGATTTCTATGATGTTTGTTCTCTTCAATAAGTAATTGATGTAAGTATTTTACTGGGGTGATAAAATAGGCCATTTATGAATTTTTATGAATTCTACTTTTTGAAACCATTAGATAGTACTCACTAATTGAATGAAACCATAAACTTTCAAACCTTCTATAACTCTCCTTTACCAGTCTCACAATTTATAGTATTCTATAATTTTTTAAAAAGTTACATGCATGCAAGAAATAATTATAGTGAGAAATTAAATGATTGTTCTCATTGCAATATAGTTTCATTCTAACTTGTTTCAGAAAATATGTTAATTTTCCAGATCAAAAATTGTAGAATATAAGTTTAGATATAAGTTCTAGAATACAGTTTAAAGTACTTACCTAGCTCTTTTAATTTGGTTTATGGTTAACATACAAAAACTTATTCTATAAAAGAGCACATTTGGTATTTGCTTAAGCTTCTCCATTCATGGTGCTATCTTAGAATTTTGCAGGTGAAGAGGAGTATATTAAATCAGAAACAATCCTAATACTTTTTCATACATTTTCATAAATTTTGATCCAAAGAAAAAGTGATTCTTGATAAATCTTTGTACAAGTATTATTAATACACAAATTAAGAAAAACTCATATAGTTATAAAAAGTAAAATTGGAAGTAGGGGACTTTTTGGAGAACTTAAATCCAAAACCCTCTGGATTTTGAAGTAGTTTGGTCAATTATTAGTTTATCTTATTATGTTCTGCTTATTATATTTGTTTTTACTACAGTCTTTCTTCCTTTTTAAAACATGAATATGTACAATAGTGACTCTTCTTTAAAACACTATTTTATTTTTATCAATTATAAAGTTATTTGAGTATGTTGGAAACATACTATGGATTGGATAAGTTTATGATTTTCATATATTCAGAATATCCTCCTTGACACTTAGCCTGGAGTTTTAAACACAAATTCATGACTCACCACAAATATTACTTCCCATTTTGACATGGGCATAGCCATCCACTCCCCATGAACTTCCCCATGAGTTCCGTACAATCCAATATGGAGTAGTACCTACAAAACAAAAATTGACAACAAACCCTGAAAAACTCATATTTGTGTAAATGCATGTTTATTTTTATTTCTTGATCAGTGTAATAGCTTTGACAAAATGATTAAAACTGTAACAGAATGCTAACTTAAGCTAGCTAAGTAAACCTGAGATGTACTTAGTATCATACTCCAATTATTGGAAAAATACATTTGAATTCATTTCACTTAATACAGAACTTGCATAGAATGAAAACACATACACATTTCTAGGGCATTAGAGAAAGAAAAAAATAATTGTTAGATAAAATAATAGGCACTTCTATTTTCCCAACAATTATCCTAAATACTTCAGATGGAAAATGCACATTATTTAAATCAGTAATTATCATCATTCTAACAAGTTACCCACCAAAATTGATAAGGAGGAACACAATGGGGTTATTTATACCCAGAAGTCTACTGAGAAGTAGTAAAGGTCTTAGGAGGACTTAAATATATGACCATATTTTAACTTTTTATATGGTTAACGTGATTTGTCAGTCACCTTAAGCTGAAAAGCAATCAATCAAGTCTTATCAGCACTTACCTGTTTTATCAAACCCAGTTATGATAATAGCATGATTTGCTTCTCCACTAGAGCAGTGATGTTGTATTATTCCTCCCAGATAATCTTGCCAGCTCACTGCATCTACTATCCCCACCAAAGGACCAAAGGTAAGAAGTGCTTTTGCCATTTTGTCTTCTTGGTCACTACCAAAAGAGAAAATATTTGGTTAAGGAGTTTAGTTTTTAAGAATATTTCATTAAAATGATTACTTTAATTTTTGTAAGGATACACATAGGTTTGGTTGCAAATACAGAAGACTTAAATAATGGAGGTGACAAGAAGCCTGGGAAATCGGTAGTCCAAGACTACAATAGATACCAAGAACCCAGGGTCCTCTTATGCTATTACTAGAGGCCCAGTACATGAAAATTCATGCACTCGTTGTGGGTGGGGGGGTCCCTCCGCCCAGCCTGTACTGCTCACAATCCGGGCCCCTCGTGTAGGGTCCCTAGACCTAGCCTGAGATTAGGGCCTATCAGGGCTTTCCTTCCCCGGGCTGCAGGCAGCTAGCCCCACCCCACCCCTGCCACTGCTTGTCATCTGTGCAGCACTGCCCCCCCTCACTTGCCAACCATGGCCTCCCTCTGCAAGCAACAGGCTGGGGTGCAATGGCCTGGCTGGCCTGGGCCTCCTTCATTCTTTGCAATTTATAGTCTCACAATTTATAGTGTTCTGCTATTTGGACATGTAGAAAGTGACCCTGTGAAGGGGTGTCTGCCTACCTGATCGCCCCTAACTACTTGCCTACCTACCTGATCACCCCTAACTGCTGGTCTGCCTACCTGATCACCTCTAACCACTCTGCCTGCTTGCCTGATTAACTAACTGCTTGCTTGGGGATGGGGCCAGCTTGAAGAGGGGCCATCTACTTACCTGATCACCCTTAACTGCTTGTCTGCCTACCTGATCACCCCTAATCACTTGCCTGCCTGCCTGATTGCCCCTAATTACTTGCTTGGGGGCAGGGCCAGCCCTATGAGGGACTGTTTGCTTACCTGATCTCCCCTAACTGCTTGCCTGCTTACCTGATCACCCCCTAACTGCTAGTTTGCCTATCTTATTACCCCTAACTACTGGTCTGCCTACCTGATCACCCCTAGCCCCTTTGTCTGCCTGCCTATTGCTCCTTACCACTTGCTTGGGGGCAGGGCCAGCACTAAGATCCAATTGGTCAGCCTCCAGTGGTTACTGGTCATTACAACCAGGGTTTTTATATATTAGGATTCTGCCATGTGAGGTGTCCATTCCCAAGTTCAATTAATGGTCCAAAATGACTTCAGGAGCTCCAGCCATTTAACATATATTCCAGACAGCAGGAAGTAGAAAGAAGAGGTGCTGTATTCCTGTTGAGAAGATTTCCTGAAGTAACACAGGCATGTTCTGCATATATCTGAATGGATCTCATAGGCTAGAATTTAGTCATATGGCTAAGTCTAGCTTCAAGAAAGATGGTGGAGTTTTGCAATTGGCTAGCATAGCATCCAGTTATCATACAGGAAATTTTTTAATAAGGAAGGTGGGAAACCATATGCCTCATCCTGGCAGATGCTGGGAAAGGACTTTCCACATCTTCTGGTCCTTAACACTGGGCTTTCCAACAAGGAAACCCTGCAAATCTTCTCTTCCTCAGCCTATCCTTATCTACCCCACAACCTGCCTGTGTTTATATAGGGCATGCTACCCAATCAACCTCCAGTTATACAGTCCTAGTTGTTTTTAATGCAAAGTTTCAGTTTATTCTCTTAGTGTAGTTGATGCCTTGAAAATGCAAGGAACATAGAGGGTGTATCAAAATGATTCTTGGTAAACAGATTGCTTGATATTAGCTGGAGCATCTATACATGGCAATTTCCCATTGATTCAACAGGAAGATTGAAATAACCTAATGGTAATTATGACACCTAAATTTGGTAAGAAGAAGGTGGTAAATATATATTATATCTGTCACTGGAGTTAAATGTATTAATTTAAGCTTATTTCTATTGTAATGACACCTTGAAACGTAAGTAGATCGTATTTAAGGAACAACATCCATAGCACTCCAAGGTGATGGATAGTCTTTCTAGTAAAAAGTAGATATGAAAACAATTATGAATATGCAGTGAAGCCTTCAATCAAGTTATCAATTCCAAATAGTCACTATATGATAAATTGGGACATACTGTAGTACGAAAAACACAGTAGAATAAGACATTTACCTGAAGTCATATGCAGAATAACCTTTGATTGAAAATCCAGAATGTGAATCAGAAAAGTAATGGCACAGGCCATTCTGTTCTTTAAATGGGTATTCTGAATCTCTCACCAGTTTTACTTGCGTCTAAAAGAAAACAATCACCCAAAGTGTTCTGTTAAGCAGTTGTTTTAAATAGAACTTGGTGCAACATGTCACAATAAGATTCAAGTTGGCCACACCTTCATCATGTGGGTATTCTTTGGGTAACAGTAAGCCCTTAAATTCAATCTTTAGGTGTTTGTTATGGATAGCCTAGGTCCGTGGTCGGCAACCTGTGGCTCACAAGCCACATGTGGCTCTTTGGCCCCACAAAATACCACTGCCTGGGTGAGTCTATTTTGAAGAAGTGACATTAGAAGAAGTTTACGTTTAAAAAATTTGGCTCTCAAAAGGAATTTCAATCATTGTACTTTTGATATTTGGCTCTGTTGACTAATGAGTCTATCAACTACTGGCCTAGCTAATTAGAGTCATTAGTTTTTGCTCTCTTTACTCTTTTTATTCCCAGATCTTCCTTCCCTGAACTCTATCAATCCAATAATATAAAGCCCATTTTTCTCATGAGGTTTTAATAGGTCAACTGGTTCTATGTTGGTAAGTCTTGAGACTCACTCAGCACAATGGTTTATGTACAGGCAATGGTTAGAACAAGCATTTTTGCTATCCACTTCTCTCTGTGCCTTTCATCTGGCATATGTCACTTAGTTTATAGTTGTTTATACATAGTCCTTCTTTTCTGAATGTGGGGATTATGAATGGGAGAAGACAGGCAATTCATTGTCGCCCATAACATAGAGAAGCTTTTGGCATTCAGTGACTCAAATCTAGCAAATGAATAAGGGAAGGATGTTTGAGTTTGGGAAACTCTAGCTTGACAGCCTTTTAGAAAGCATAAGAGCACTTCACTGGCTGGTTTCACAATTGATGCTGGATCTAGGACAAGGTTAGATAGTATCCTAAGAATATTGAGAGATATTGACACTGAGGGATAGTGGGTAAGGAAGCCCAATGGGAAGCAGAGGACCACAGGTGCAATTCTGTCTCAACTACTGCTTTGGCAATATAATTTCACATCTTCATTATATAAAGAGTTACAAAATTAGCTATCCTTTTGTCCCTTTTAACCTTAATATTCAGAAATTCTGTGGAAATGGGTAATCATTTGCTCATATGCTCTCCTTTCTGGGTCACCATGTGAATGTATCTGCAAAAACAAACAAACAAAACAACAACAACAAATAACAACCACAAAACACCCCCACATATTTAGCTATTAAGAAATGTTCAGAAAGAAACATAAATAATTTTTGAAAACAGATCTCAGATAAGATTTTCTAACTTCTGATCTTGATGGTTGACTTTGCTAAAAGCAATTCATTTTTAATGATTAATTCAAGCTTTGGTCATCTAAATTTCTAAAAATATTATTTAGTAAGCAAGAATAAATTGTCTGAATTTGAGATATACATTAACTAAGCAAAAGAAAAAACAAAGCATTTAAAAGGCTGCGAAACTAGTTACCTTATTTAGCCAGTCCAAAGCATTAAAAGTAGATCCTCCACTGCAGCCGTAATTATTATATGAGCAATCAATGACCTGCTGCACACTTAGGTCTTCCAAAGGCTTCCCTTTTATTGCATATGCTGATTCCACTGCACCTACCACACTGAAAGCCCAGCATCCTCCACACTATTTAAAAATAGAAACAAATTACTATTTATTATCAATGTTCAAACCAAGTTTACCAACATTTTTCAATATCACAAGTTATGAAATAAGTGGACAGAATCTAGAGGCCTACAAAAATATAAATGCTCATCCCCTTAATTTCCAAATTGGAAAAAAGAAGAGAAAAATAAATTCTCTTTTAAGCATCAAAATCCAATGATTAGTTACAAGTAAATTGGTAGTATCATTATTATAAATTAGACAATGCAAGATGAAATTACATTTTAGAAAAAGAGAAAACAAACTGATATTTTGAAGATAAGTCAGTTCATTAAATAGATGATATCTGTTTGTAAGAAGTATATCAATCTCTAACCCATTCTCCAATCCTTTTTGTTTCTTCCCAGATAGTATGCTTCTGTGTTATCCACCTTCTCCACCCCAAGGAAGGTGATAAGTTGAGGTGGGGTGAAGATGTATATCTTATCTGTTACTCATTATTTGATGGACTCAGGAGCTGAATGAGTTACATTTCAGGCTATCAAGGTGCCAGCATGTGTCAATTATAAATGCACATGAAATGTTCTAATGATAGAAACCCATGTTAGCCGTTCACATGTCGGCTGGCAATCTTTCTGATTCTGGATCTATTTACTTGCTTTTATTGGACAAACTAGGACAAAAGAATAAAAACGTTGGTCCTGAAAGAAAGAGCAAATGGTATCAAGGATCATACACAAGAAAGATAGATCCATAAGAGCGAAATTTGGAATTGGGTGGAAATATCCTAGTCATAGGACCATATGCTGTAGAGTTAGGCAAAGAAAGAACAACTAGCTGTCTTTGTGGAGTGAAGTTTTGAGCAATTTCATGGCTTTAGTGGCCATATTTATGTCCGTATCTCTAGTGCCTATGGCATAGTAAAATATTCACTGAGGACTAGACCTCAGAATCTTCATCCATTGAGAAACGTGAAAACAGGTTGCTGACACCATACCTATAGCTAGCTTTACTTAATCTACTTTTGGCTTCCCCTGCAGGGCAGTGCCTGCTCAAAAATATCTCTTTAGCATATTCTTTTAAAGAATCCTAATTAAAAGTTCCCCTTCCTTTTATACAATGCAGACACACTGGGAGGATTAGATGTCATACTATTTTGCACTTGATTATGAACCCAGTAACAAAGCAAATGATTTGTTGGTAAAATGTAATTGACAACAGTAGATATAGAATCTGAGAAATAAAAAGGATCACCCTAAATCAACCATGTCAAACTTGGGGCCCGTGGGCCACATATGGTCCATAACAAATATTTTTCCACCCCAGCCAATAAAATAGTGTGTAAGAAACGTTTTAATAAAAATTTCATAACTAATTTTTTACAATATCATGTTATACATAATTATTACTAACGAACTACGACATTCACTAATGACTCATTACCATATAGTGTTGCATTCATTTCCCTTATGTGCCTTACACGCAGGCATACCATTTCTCTCACAATACTAACAGCAAATATTTTAGCAGCCCATTGCCATGTTATTAGTCTTGGATTGACTTGTTTGGCGTGCACAACAGGAAATATTTTGCTTTCAGAGAACAAGAAAAGTAGGTTTATTTGCATTACGCTTATTAATTTGTGCAGTTATTCAGTATCTGGTAAGTTAATGTTCAAGAAAAAATATTAATTTTTATTAAAATGTTCTATTATTTTATGTTAACAATTACTCATTTATTTCAGCCCTTTGTATTTCAGCATGTCTCTATTGAAATAAACCTACATTTCTATGAAAAATGAAGTTTTTATTTTTATTTTTTGCAGCTCACATAAACTTAAACCTTGTTTATTTGGCCCGGGTTAACCTTTGAATTTGACATGCTTGACCTAAATAAATGGTGGAAACTGCGAAGTCCAGAATACTTGCCATACTGTCAGATGGGTACCAGATTTAGCGAGGTGATCTCTTTATAAGTTATATAAATGTCTAATCACTATGTTGTACACCTGAAAGTCAACTGAAACTGGATAAAATAACCAGGGGAGGTTAAATGACCTGTTGAGGTTTCCACTGCAGATAACTTGAGACTATAGCCACGTGGTTAGGTAACTGACTTTCCTGTCAGCTGACATTCCCTATGCTGCAAATTTGCTGTCTTCTATCTTTTTTAAGTGTGTCACTTAGTGTGACATATTTTTTAATGTTGTACTCTAACCTAATTTTTCTCATAACACCTTTTGTTTTTACTGCATGGGTTTGCACTGGTGATTTTTAGGAATGTGTATACATGTCACGTTATAGCAAAATAGATGGCATTTCTAAGGGTCTCAGATAGAAAGTGCATGATCCTTTAGGGGACAGGGTTTTCCACTGAAGCTCAAGGGATGAGGCCTGAGAACCTGAGAGACCAGGCCACACTGTAGGTTAGTGTATCTGGTATTGTGCTACTTTTTTCAGTGTCATTTCTCACTTAGTAGTCAAGGTTACCCTTTCGAGCCCTCCACTGCTGTTCTACAGGTTTGGGAACTGTGATATAGCTACTGGGAAGCACCCTGAGCCAGTGTGCTGGTGGCAGTGGTCATTAGGGAGAGAATACACCAACGAAGGCTTATCTCAGAAAAAAAAGTCAGGCTGTGACGTCTGCCTCCAATTCCAACAGAGTCTCATTTTACTGCCATTTTTTGAATGACTGGGGTGTGATTTTACCTAGAGGAATGATGGGTTCCATTGCAAGTCTAAGTGAACTTGACCTCAAAGGTGACTCCCCATGCTCAGATGATTAAAAAAGAACAAAACCTTAGGACTTACTGCCTGCTGGTTTCTCACTTGTGTTACAACATGCTTATCTCTCCAATCAAATCTTGATGGCAAAGACATGTTGGAAATGAGCATTGGCACTTCTGGGGAGTAGCGGGGAAATCTGGAAGTTTTGCTTCTTAAATAAATAGCTGAGTAGAAATATGAAATGAAAAGACAACAATATTAGATTATAGAAAGGGCCCCTTAGGGTTCTTTTTTGTAGAAATGTTTCAAAAGAAACAGTAGCTTTGTAGGAGAGCCTGCCATTTATGATTTTTCTACGTGCTTTTCCATAACATGAAACGCAGTCAACTGAAAGCTGTAAAAGATAAGAATTCCCACAATAGGGCTGGAGCTGCCACAGAAAATTACTTGTTTGAAAGAACCAAGTCAATGATGAAACTGAGTGTAACTGGTATCATTTGTTTTATCATAACCCGTGGAAGCATGGCGACTTGAATAGAAATAGCAATAAAAACCGCAGAAGGAATAAAATGCTCATTGTCCCTTATAGCAACATGGAAGTGTCTATGTGTATAATATTTAGTTCTTAAGCAACAATTAGAAGAGTGACCATCAATTTATTTTTCTGTCAGCAACTAGTATATGTTCAATACCTAGTAAGTGTTTAATAAATTATTAACTATTACTCAATGTTCTAGATTCACAATTAAACAATTCCTCAAAAATTAAGGAAATAAGTTAAAATCAGGAAACCAATCAACTCACGGCATCACTACACCATACCTTTAAACTCTTCAGGAAACAAATATGAAAACTGATTTATTCCATAGACGGCAGTGGAATTTTCATTAGGAAATAAAGAATTCAAGTATCGATGTCTATTAAGACTTTCCTAAAAGGAAAAAAAAAAAAGGTAATTTATATCACCTATGTTAATGCTCCAAAGCAATTTGTGTATAATTAACTTGGAGATATACTTCAGGTGTAAAAGTCAAGATCTGACTTATTTGTGGCAGATCACAATGAAAGGTTATATAAGATAATGAGATCATATTAATAAATGCTTACTGACTTCAGGGAAATTTTTGAGACTGGAAAATATATATCTTATCCATTTGTAATCTGTTTCCAATAAACACGTGGAGAGCACGAAATATGTTTGCTTAACATAGTGGAAACAAGAAAATAAATTGCAAATAAGCACTATGTACTAGTGGAAACAGTCACTAATAGTCACTCATGCAATGAAGCCATTATGCATTTGGAAAGTGTATCTTCTTTATCTTTGTATTTCCGAGCACTAAGTAATGAAACATGGGAAAGGGAATGAGGAAATAACAAATAAACCCGATTCTATTTGAGCTTTATAGAATCCCCATCTCATTTAGGGCATAAAGCTTTGTGAGATGGAATCCCGGAAATGGTCTGGGAAGATAGGTTTGTTTGCTTATCTGGAGGGAAAATATGACCATTATTTACAGATTTCTCAGTTTTTGTGATAATCATATCCTTTATATGAACATGCCTCAATTTTCTTATACTACCAATTGTGCGGCATAAGTGAAATATTCAAGGAACCACCCATTTTGTATATTTCAAACTCTGTTTCTTCTATATTTTTTATGCTCTTATCTGTTTATTGTGTGTCTATTTCTTAAACCCATAAGCAAAATGAGGAGAAGGCCTATCTGGCATTTATCACTGTGTTCCCCACATGCCTGGCACACAATATATGCTTAATTAGTTCCTGTTGCTGAATAAATATATAAATGACATTTCATGTACATCATGTCCTTAATAGCTTTAAGGTGTTTATTTTTAAGCAAATTATCTCTGGAAATAATCATAATCTTATTTCTTCCTTAGTGAACATCATGGAAGAATTGCCTATCAATAATAATAAAGTCATTGAGATTTAGGCATTTAAAAATAATCCTGATGAATCAGAGCTTTGAATATAATTTGGAGAGGAGAGGTATAAATATTAAGAACAGAAATGGAATGCAAAGCAGTTGTATATACGTCAAGTAACTAATATAAGCCAGCGTTGGCTACTGCTAAATAATTCAGAGGATTCATTTTCTCTGTAAGTCTTGATTGGCCATCCTTGTGAGCTAAAGTAACCAGGAAAGGCATTGAGAATGTGGGACTTTCAGAATGCAGAGAGTATAAGGCAGCCAGGAGAATGGGCCTCGCAGACCTCCATCCACAGGGAGTTTCTGATGCTGAATTACCGGGAGTCCCAGGAAAAACAATGTTCCCACAGGCTGCACCTAGTCAATGACGGAGCAGTAAGACTGGCTTATTTGGGGAAACATGGCACTCCGTGGGAAGCTGATTTTGGATTGATGAGTTCCTCAAGACCTCTCCTACCCTAGACAGCAGTCTAAGGGCACTTCCCCAATCTTCCTCTCATCACAACATGTGAGTTTATATTGAGCTCCAACTCCTCATGGTACTAACAACCTGTTACGAAATCAGCATAGGAAAGGATCAATTAGCATATGTTTTTAACATAAGGAATGAAGGATGTTAAACAGGATCAGCTGTAAATATCTCTAAATATTTAAATATGTAAAATATTAAAATGGAGGACTTGAACCTTAATTTTATTTACGAAAGAAAAGATGTAAAGGTGTTGCTGCTGAGATCAGCAGAACTTGTTCGAACAGTAATGTCTTGCATCGGTAACAAGAAATCCTAGGAGGGTGGTTCTGGAAGCTCAGTGCTTAGTTTCTTTCAATTGAATTCACCTGGGCTGCCCCATGGAGGTTGGGGAGCCAGGTGAAAAAGGCAAAGGGATGAAGAAGTACAAATTTGCAGCTACAAAATAGTCTTGAAGATGTAAAGTTCAGTATAGTCGATAATGGTCTAATAAACAATACGGTGTCAGGTAAGTGCAGGAATTATCATGAGTTATATAAATGTCTAACTGCTATGCTGTAGACCTGAAACTAATATAATATTGAATTTCAACTGTACCCGAACATAAAACATTTAGCTAAAAATAAAAAAAGACATCAAGTTTTGCAGAATACAAATTAGCAGTTTTGAAAGATGCAAAAATTTGAAAAACAAATGGATCACATACTAGAAATCTGTGAACTGATAAATCAAAACAGCCTTTAAAAAGACATGATAAAAATAAATATATTTGCATATATATATACATATATATACATATATATACATACATATATATATACACATATTTTTTTCCTTTGTTTTGATTGAATGTGTTTAATTGAATGAGTGACAATAAGACGTACCAAGTCACAGGGCCAAAGAAGTTGAAGAAATTATCTTATGATTATAAAACTAGGAAAAACATGTCGTTTTGACATCAATCAACATTTTGTCTTAAAACTCTCTAATCAACCTTATTTATATTTAGCTACCTGTCTGTTCCAGAGTTTTAATGCTGGGGTAAAACCTAAACCTATTGATGAAGGCTTTTCAAAATAATCTGGGAAAAAAGAAAAAAGAAAGAAAGAAAGGATGAAAGAAAGAAAGAAAGAAAGAAAGAAAGAAAGAAAGAAAGAAAGAAAGAAAGAAAGAAAGAAAAGAAAGAAAGAAAGAAATGCGTTCCCTTTCCCTAAATCAGTCTCCACCAAGTCAGGTGAACTTTAAATAAGCTGGTGCACGAGTCTGCGGAGCCCCAGTTCAGGAAAATCACACATGGGCAAGGTTCTCCCAGCTTGCCCAATGCAGGCGCTCGGGACAATTCTGGTCCCAGAAGGAGGTGACCAGCGCCCCCCTCCGGAAGAAGCGTGGCAGGTTTCTAACGCCTCTGGTTCCTGTAACTGAAGTGAGGCAGCTTGGCGGGCAGTGAGAACCGCCAAGGGGTTCTGCTAAAAGGGAGCTTCTAAGCAAGAACACTTTGGACCTCTCCATTGATCACTTGGGACGGATCATAGAAATCCTCAGCGGCAAAACTTCTTTGGAAAAATCAAATCTTGGGGTTAGCAAAGGCAGGGGAGAGGACGAGAGTCGGGCACGCGGGGGACGCAGGGAGAAGTTGGGGGGTGTAACCCCAGCTCAGAAACCCCTGCACGTCCCAGAACGGCAGGCGGGGGGATCCCCCGATATCTCCGTGCCCGGAGGGCCCTGGGCCCCAGTCCAGACTCAGGACAGGGAAGGACCAGAAAGAAAGAAACAAGGGGGCGCGCTCGGTACCCGGAAGGCGGCTGCCTGTTGCTCGCTGCTCCGAGGTCCCGTCGGGGTGAAGGTGGCACCGGGACCGGCTCCGTGGCCTCTGCCGTGGCACCGGCACCAGCACCAGCACCAGCACCAGCAGAGCAGCCAGAGCGCCCGCGGCTCCATGGCCGAGCCCAGGCCCCAGGCGCCCCCCGCCCCCAGGGTTTCCTTTCGCTTCCTCGGCTCCTCCCCTCCGGGTGCGGGGGGCGGGGGCAGCTCCGCGGGGTGTGTGCAGCCTGGCTGAGGATGCTCGCTGAGTTCCCCGTCTGTGCCTGGGCGTCCGCTTAGCGGGCAACTGTTGAGCTTTTCCCTGCTTTTGGGGGGAAGAAGCATGAGGCACTCGGCCACATGCTTCCTGGCTTCCTCTCCATCCGTTAGAAAAAAAGCCTGGGCGCCCCTCTTCCCACAGGACATGGGTGTACAAACTGGGGTGACCTGCACGTCCAGAATTAAGTCCTTTGCTGCTCTTCCCTTTTATCTCAAATGGAAAGATTCAGGCAGTAGTTGACCTTCACTTGACCTTAATCCTGCTGTTTCTGCAATGGTCCCTCCTTGATCCTGCTCCGAAACTAACTCTGAAATGCTTTGCGCGAATTTACACGGAGATATTCACTCAGCAGATGTTTGATTACTGTATGTTGCAAAAAAATAAATAAATAAATAAATAAATGCACGGTTGTGGAAATAGTGCCCAATTTCTTGATTTATTGCATTACAGCCATTTTTGAAACTTTCAAAGTCTGTTTCTCAGATGCACAGGAAGATAGAATACCTCTTTCTTAAGTTTGTGGTGAAATTTAAATAAAGCAACCCACCTTAAACACTCTGCATAATACCTGGCACATTTTCAGTGCTCAGGGTTAGCTATTTATTTTATTTTTAAGGCATCCCATCCCCATTTTATTGTTGTTATACTGCTTGGCTTAGTTCTGAATATCCCATTTTCATGGTTTCGTCTTGTTTTTATTATTTTTTAAAACATTTTCACTTCTTCTGAACCCAATCCTAGAGAATGGGCCACAGAAAGGACAAAAGTAAGGTGCAAATCAGTTAACATCCAATCTGGCCGCAGCTCAGGTTGAGGATGCTCTGGTGGTAGGGGAGAAAACCCCTTTTGAAGAGATTAGGTGGCTTCAAATGCCTATTTTCACAGGCCCTAAATGGCTCTTGAAATAGTAGCTCTGTTTCTCAGATTTAAAGTGTATAAGGCACCTAAAAACAATCATATAATAATACTGAGTGTCAACTGCAATTTAAATGTAACTTTTAAAAAGAAATAATGTAAAAAATAGAGTGCACAGGAAATGCAAATTCTGCACAGGAAATGGTTCTGGAGTGCATCCTGATTCTGCTTTTCTAAGAAGCTCCCAGAGGCTGAGGCTGCTGAATGGCAAGCAGTGCACCTCTCACTGCTCTGTTTCTCCCATCTTCCTCCTACAGGGGGACCTGGGAAGAGGACTGGGGTTTCTACCTCAAAGGAATTCTATATTCTTTTCTGGTCATTGCATCTCTGCTTATTTCCTTGAAAAGTAGGTAGTCAGTTTAATATTATTGGACCTCAGGACCAGCTGCATAATCAGCATACTCAGTAAAATGAAAATAGAATTACAAGACAGGAGCAGTAGAATGTTAAACCAAGAGCTGGGTCTTTCTAAGCACAGGGTTCTGTGTGACTGTTCAGGTCACAGATCCATGAAGGCAGCTCTATTGGGCCTTTCTATAATAACCCTTTCTATACAAGGCTCCCGGAAGTCTTCAGAATTGATGTCATGATCCTCTTAAACATTTAAGAATTATCATCTGATTTATGTCTTTAATATTTACCTAGGTACCATGAATCAAGCTATTATCTGATGCAAAATTGGTAATAAAAATAAAGTATATTTGTTCTGGGCATTAAAAATAAAGACTTGGAAGCTTTGGTACATGCATGTTCAAGGAGATATATTGTTCTTGGAGTATATGATGATAAAAATTTATTTAGACAGCATGTTCACAGATCTGTTCTTATCAATTTGGTAGTCTTCTGCACCTAGCTATTACTTGTAAATCATTGAAGCTAATACTTAAAAAAAACACACACACACACACACACAAAAATAAAAACCAAAGGTTTGCATTCAGATCATAGCTACTGTTTATTGACAACCTACTGAGTCAGAAAATTTATTAACAGGCAGTCATCCTTACCCAAGCATAAGTGGAACTGTAAGAAAGCCATGGAACTAAATTTACTTACTAAGCTCACATCAGCAAACATTTATTGATCACCTATTAAATGGCAGTTATTATTGAATATAATGATCCATTAGTGCGTGAGTGACTAAAGAGACAAAATTTCCACCCTCATGGAACTGGCATCCAGTGAAAAGAATGCACAGAAAAATTAGTGGAAGTGTGATAAGGCAATACAATTGCATAAGGAGAATCAGGAGTGTGAAGGGCTGGGGTTGAATTTTAAATCAGGTGTTAGGGACAGACTTCACTGAGAAGGAGATATTTGAACAAAGACTTGAAGGAGGTGATAGTGTAATATTCAGATATTTGGGAAAGAGAAATTAAGATAGAAGGGATAATCAGTGCAAAGGCCTTGAGGTGAGAGTATGCCTGACATGTTCCGGAAATGTAAAAAAGAAGTCAGTGTGCATGAAGTGAAGAGAAAGCGGGAGAGAGTAGAAGATGGGATAAGTAAGAAGCACACAGACTATATAAGTCTTTATAGGTTAACAGGGAATCAAAATTATTTATTACACAGTGTTTTAAAGTTTGAAAAGTTTTCTTTTTGTCTTGAAACGAGAAAATCGCAAATATCTGCTAATTTTTAGAACAAACACTGTAAATTCTATTTCTGTATGGGAGGTGTAATTTTTTTTCTTTACGTTTGCAAAACATCACACTCCTGTATTAATCCTGTATTAATAATGCATTGCTGCATCACAAATAACCCCAAACTCAGTAGCTACAAAATACTAACATTTAGCATCTCACACAGTTTTGGTGTGGCAGGTTGGAGCAACCTAGCCAGATGGTTCTGGCCCAGCCTCTGTCACGAGGTTGCAAACAAGTTGTCAAATCGGTTCCAGCCATTGGAAGGTATCTCAGGGCTGGAGGGTTTGATTTCAAGCTGCCATGGCTGTTAGCAGGAGTCCTTGGTTCTTCTCAGGCTTTTGGATAAAGGCCTCACTCAGATCCTTCCCACCTGGATTCCCCAGAGACCTGCTGTGGAATGACAATTGTCTTCCACAGCCTGAGAGACTGGAGAGATGACTGAAAGGGCAAGAGGATGAATAAGAAGGAAGCAGGTTGTGTCTTCCTTCTATAACCTGATCTTGAAAGTTCCATACCATCCCTTTTGCTCTCAGTTGCACATGTCATCCCTGCCCTGCTAAATATGGGAGGTGGGGCTGACATGGGGTGTGAATACTAAGAAGTGGGGCTTCTTGGATGCCATCTGGGAAGCCAACTACCACACACTCATCTTTGACTTGAGCCATCCAGTAACAAACATGGCCACTTTCTTTTTTAATAGAAAAATAATCTTGTACTCCATCCATTTTTGCAAATGCTTCTCAACTTTTGCAATCATCAAGTCATTATCTGCTCTTGTTTCTATCCTGCCATGAGCCTTTTGGGTTTTCTTCAGTTTTGAATTATTCTACTTCATTTTGAATGGCTTTGCTATGGAGTTATTTGGGTGTGTGTGTGTGTGTGTGTGTGTGTGTGTGTGTGTGTGTGTTTTAACATTGATTACTTATTAAATACTCAGGTATTTATTATGACTTACCAGGCATTATGGTAAACACTTTACAAATATTTCCTTTATTCAATTCTCATAACAAAAGCCTTGCAGTAAATAGTATTATCATTTTCATTGTATAGATGGGGAAACTAAGGCACAGAAAAGTTAATGTACTGGTTCAAGGTTATGCATTCGGGAACTTATGGATCTAGTATTTGAACAGGTAGAATCTGGTACTAATGTATATCTCTCTCCGTATTTCATCAGCATTTTTATGTGATTCATGAAATTCTGTACTTTAAGATGGACATTATTAATGTACAATCAATGAGCATTCTAATTGAATAAGATATTGTACACTTCAAATAATCAGCTGAAGATCATCATGTAATTTGAAACAAACTATTTGTTTGATGATGCTAGTGTTAAGGAAGGGAAAATGCTTGAGTGGTTATCAATGTTTTGAGAACAGTTCTTTCATGATTGTTTTCATGATCTGAGGAATTATTCATCCCTGCACCATCTCCTGACTGCAGGGTTGCAGGTAATAAATAGACTGATAAGAAGGAACCTCATCCATTACCTCTAATCCTCACAGCAAACCTGCAAGGTAGGAATTATTATCCCCACTTTCCAAATGAGGAAACTGACTCATATAGCGATTAATGAATTTAATGAAGATCCTAGGCAGTAAGTGGCCATGGAGAGATATAAATTGAGCTGTCAGACTTCAGAGAGCATGCATCCTTTTTGAGCTATGCCAGGCTGCCCTCAGTTACTCCAAGACATGTGCTGTGGTTGTTTTTTATTATTACTTTTATTTCATGTTGGTCTTTCTTATTGATGTACCATTTGTACTCCACTAAGCACTTTCCATGTTCTAATATAACTTACAGGAAAGTTTGACACTTGGTAATATACTTGAGTCATTGTATTACCTCTGCATTGAAAAGGTTTTTTTTTTCTTTTCTTTTTAATTTCACTCCCTAAATTATGGGGAGAGATCTTATACCTCCAGGCAATGAATTAGCTACTGCCTGGATTGAAAGATTTGATGATCTTGGGTCCTTGGTTGTTCTCTGAACATTTTACTAATGCCCTCCCCCTTGGTTATTGTTGTGGATTGGATTCACAGAGTCATTGCAACCGTCCTTCACCTCTTGTATTGGCAATATTTCATGGGGACTACATAAATCCTGAATATAAAAATGTGTTACATACATTTCTAGGTCTGAGACTTTCAAATTTCCTTTCTGGCCAAAGAGAAGCAATGCTGTCTGAACAGCCACCACTAATGGGCAAGCTTTGTCAGGCTTTAAAAATAGCTCATTCCAGTTTCTCAGCTGGAGGGGAAAGACTGTAGCATAGGCTGCCAAAAATGCGGGAGAACAAAGGAGAAAGGGGTACTCCACTGGCCTGCTTCTTACGAGGAGGGAAAAGACCATTGCATTTGAAACCCACATAATCTCATCAACAAGTATCACCCCTACAAAGTATATAAAATTAAAAAAAAAAAAACGTTTACAAAAGCCATATTGTATGCCTTCTTACTCCAAATAGTTAATAGGACAAAATGTCATTGTAAACACCTAAAACCAAGAGTGGTTTCTATGGAAACCTCAATCCATTTCTATTCTGCTGACATTTGAATAAATGTGGACAGAGGCACGCTTTGGCTCTGCTGCCTTAGGTGCACTGTGGACACAGAGCTAATGGGTTTATCTGACACAGAACCATTATTAACTACTCTGAGCAAAATAGTGTTGGTTGTCTCCCCCAAAGACACAGACTATTCCATTGTCCTAAGTATTTCGGAAAAAAATCTGGGATTAGTAGGTAAAAACAACATAAACTACATGACAATAATATTTCACAGGAGCTTAAAAGGCCCCTTCTCTCTCATGTAACAATTTTAAATAGCATACTTTTGAATGATTTGAGAAAATAATCCTGGTCCCCTTTATTCTGGCTGCATCACTAATCTGAATGAATATTCTGTTTCTAATAGCACTCCATTCCCCTTTAGTTAGATGGAGCCTGCAAGAATTATATACTTCTTTACTTCTATTGCTTGTGCAAAAATCACATTATCCCAAAATCATATGTAAGAAAAAAGGAAGACTGCAGGGAGAGGAGAAGCACAGAAAATAAAACAGTCTTTAGGTGGAATATGTATGAATGAGGATGACTATCTTGACTATAATCTTACATTTCACAATTCTAGATAACTGTCCCTCAGACAGCATATGAAAACGTTAGCTGCTTTCTACCAAACCAGAGAAGCAGTTACCTGCAGAATGATTTTGTTTCATTGCTTTGAATGATTACTTGATTTATATGATTTTTAACTCAGTGCCACTTAAAAAAATAATAAGCTTTCGTTTTTAGAGCAGTTTTAGGTTTAGAACAAAATTGAGCAAAATATATAGACACATGTGCAACCTCCCCTCACCAGAGTGATGTAGTTGTTACTAATGATCAGTCATATTGACATATCCTTATTTCCCAAAGTCCATGGTTTAGTTTAGTCAAGGGTTTATTGCTGAGAGTATTACGGATTTCCTGCATCTCCCCTTTTGCCCCTTTCCACTCATCTCCTTCCCCACTCCATGGCTTCACCTGTCTTTTGTCTGTGTCCATGGGCTATGCATGTATGCTTATAAATTCTTTGGTTAATCTCTTCTAGCCCTCCTTCCCACCTTCACTCTGAGATAGGTAAGTCTGTTGCAGGCTTCAATATCTGTGGTCCTATTTTGTTTGTCAATTTATTTTGTTTGTAAGATTGCACATATAAGTGAGATCATGTGATATTTGTCTTTCTCTGACTGGCTTATTTTGCTTAGCATAACATTCTCCAGACCCATCCATGCTGTCACAAAGGGTAAGAGATCCTTCTTTTTTTACAGCTGCATAGTATGCCATTGTGCAAATGTACCCCAGATTTTGTTTTATTATTTAATTCTTTATTGTTTAAGGTATTACATATGTCTCCTTTCCCCCCCCCCCCATTCCCCTACTGTCTGTGTCCATGGGTTATACTTATTTGCATGCATACAAGTCCTTTAGTTGATCTCTCACCCCCCTCTTCCTCTGCCTTCCCTCTGAGGTTGGATGGTCTGTTCAATGCTTCTATGTCTTTGGATCCACTATGTTGTTCATTATATTCCACAAATGAGTGAGATCCTGTGATATTTATCTTTCTTCAAGAGGCTTATTTCACTTAGCAAAATGCTCTCCAATTCCATGCAGCTGTTGTAAATGGTAAGTGTCTCTTCTTTTTTACAGCAGGGTAGTATTCCATTTGTGTCTAGATATACCACAAGTTTTTTAATCCACTCATCTGTTGATGGACACATGAACATAGGAGTGAATATATCCTTTCTGATTGGTGTTTCTATTCTTGAGATATATTCCTAGAAGTGTAATTACTGGGTCAAATGGGAGTTCCATTTTTAATTTTTTGAGTAACCTCCATACTGGGTTCCACAATGGCTACACCATCTGCATTCCTACCAGCAGTGCACGAGGGTTCCTTTTTCTCCACATTCTCTCTAACACTTGTCGTTTGTTGATGATTGCCATTCTGACAGGTGTGAGATGGTACCTCATTGTTGTTTTGATTTGCATCTCTTGGATGATTAATGACTTTGAGCACCTTTTCATCTGTATGTTGGCCATCTGTATGTCCTCTTTGGAGAGGTGTCTATTCAGGTCCTTTGCCAAATTTTTAAATATGTTTATTTTCCTCTTGTTATTTATATATTTTGGAAGTTAACCCTTTATCAGATGTACCATTGGCAAATATTCTTAATCTTTCCTCCTACCCCCTGACCCCCAGCAATCACCAATCTTTTTAATGTCTCCATAGTTTTGTCTCTTCCAGAATATCATATAATTGAAGTCATACAGTAGCTACTAGCCTTTTCACTTAGTACTGTGCATTTAACTTTCCTCCATGTCTTTTCATGGTTTGATAGTTCATTTCTTTTTAGTGCTGGATAATAATCCCTTATCTGGATGTTCTACAGTTTATTTATCCACTCACTGAAGGACATCTTGATGGCTTCCAAATGATGGCAATTATGAATAAAGCTAATATAAACAGTCATGTACAGGTTTTGTGTAAACATACGTTTTCAGTTCCACTTGAGTAAATACCAAGGAGTGCAGTTGCTGCATCATATGGGAAGAATATACCTAATTTTGTAAGAACTTGTCAAACAGTCTTTCAAAGTAGCTGTGCCATTTTGCACTCCTACCTTTAATGAATGAGTGTTGCTGAGCCCCCACATCCTTGGACGGAATTTGGTGATCAGTACTTCAGATTTCAGCCATTCTAATAAATGTGTAATAGTATCTCATTTTAATTTGCAATTCATTTTTCATATGCTTAGTTGTTATCACTATATCTTCTTTGATGAAGTTTCAGTTAAGGTCCTGGCCCTATTTTTCACCTGGTTATTCATTTTTGAGTTTTAGAAGTTCTTTGTGTATATTGAAAAAGAGCCCTTTATCAGATGTGTCTTTTGCAAATATTCTCTCCCTCCCAAACTCTATCCTGTCTTCTCATTCTCTTGATATTATCTTTCACAGAGAAGAACTTTTCAATTATTTAAAATCTTCACCCGAGGATTAGTTTTTATTGATTTTAGAGAGGGAACAAGGGAAAGGGAGAGAGAGAGAGAGATATTGATGGGGGAGAGAGAAACATTGGTCAATTGCTTCCCAAACACACCCCAACTGGGAATCAAACCCTCAATCTCAGTATGTGCCCTGATTGAGAATCAAACCTGCAGCCCTTTGGTGCACAGACAATGCTACAATCAACTGAGCAATGCTGGCTAGGGCAGAACTTTTGAATTTAAATCAAGTTGAACTTTTTATTTATTTATTTCATAGATTGTGTCTTTGGTGCTGTCTCTAAAAAGTCATCATTATACCCAATGTGATTTAGGTTTTCCCCCATAGCATCTTTTCGGATTTTATGGTTTTGCTTTTTATATTTAGATTTATGATCTATTTTGAGTTGACTTTTGTGAAGTTACACAATTTGTGTCTAGATTTATTTATTTATTTATTTTTGGCATATGAATATCCAGTTTTAGCAGCACCATTTGTTGAGAAGATTTTCTTTGTTTCATTTTATTGACTTTGCACCTTTGTCAAGGATCAGTTGATTATATGTATGTAGGTCTGTTTCTGGGGTTTCTCTTCTCTTCCATGGATTTATTTGCTTATACTTTTACCAATATCACACTGTCTTGATTGCTTTACTTAATACTGCATAAAAGGGAGGCAATGTCAGCTCTCTGATTTTGTCCTTTTCTTTCACTATTGAGGTGGCTTATCTGAGGCTTTTGTCTCTATGTGTAAAGTTTAGAATCAGTTTGTCAATATCCACACACAAAAAAAACTTGCTAGGATTTTGATTGGTATAATGTTGAATTCACAAATAAAATTGTGAAGAACTGACACCTTCACAATATTGAATCTTTCTATCCATGAACATGGAGTATCTTTTCATTTATTTACTTCTCCTTTGATATATTTATCAGAATTTTCTAATTTTCCTCATATAGATTTTGTATATATTTGTAAGATTTATTTCAATTTGAATTGGGGTCCTAATGTACATGGCGTTGTGCTTTTAATTTCAAATTCCACTTGTTTAATGCTGGTATATGGGAAGGAGATTGATGTTTGTAAGCTAATCTTATATCCTATAAATTTGCTATCATCACTTATTAATTCCAGGAGGTTTTGATTGATTCTTCCAAAATTTCTATATAGATGAATTTTTCATCTTTGAAAAAGGTACTTTATTTTTTTCCTACTAATCTATATAGCTTTTTTCTCTTGTTTTATCACTTTAGCTAGAATTTCCAGTTAAAAATTTAGAAAAGGGTGGTAAGAGGGGACATCCTTATCTTTTTCCTGATGATCATTTTTGAACCACATTTGTGTACCTCAAAATCTTTATGGTAATTCTTGAGCTAAGACCCTATGTAATGCCAAAGTGTGCCACATTATTGGTTAAACTACAACATGAGTTTTTATACTTGTTTTCTTTCTTTTTTTTTTAAATATATTTTTATTGATTTTTCACAGAGAGGAAGGGAAAGGGATAGAAAGCCAGAAACATTGATGAGATGAGAGAGAGACATCGATCAGCCGCCTCCCGCAGGCCCCCACTGGGGATGTGCCCGCAACCAAGGTACGTGCCCCCGACCGGAATCGAACCTGGGACCTTTCAGTCCCCAGGCCAACGCTTTATTCACTGAGCCAAAGCGGTTTCAGCTATACTTGTTTTCTTATTTACCCTTCGTGAGCCTCAATTTCATTACACATAACTTAGAAATAATTTCTAGTTCTAGTGTTATGAGGGTTGGAGGTTTGAGTCATAGATGTTGTTTTATAATTGTAGCTACAATTGCTGGGCCATAATGTTTCTATTTGGGACAAAATTCAAAACCCAAATTTGTAGACTTACTTCCTTCATTGTTAAATCCTTAGACAAAAATGATAGCATATTCGATGATTGTAGTCTTTGCTGCATCTTAGTTATCTTTACTAATGTCATCTCTGTATTGGTAATCACATAGCATAAGAGCTAGCTCTCATTATCAGGGAAAGAAGACAATTTCCTTAGGATTCTGCTTAGGTTTTAGAAATACAGTCATCATTTCCTCTTATTCTCACTGATCCGGAAAACACAGAACATTTTTATTGAAGTTTATATGTCTATCATTAGAGTCATTTAAGGAAATAGAGTTCTTAAAGTTTGTAATAGAATGTAGAAGTCAGATGAATGGCAGAGCTGGACGCATGATTTCTTCATGGCCTTTGGGGAGAAAAGATAGGAAAAATCGAATCACTGGCTCTCTCTGTGCGATGGCACCTGCTTTGTCATTGAGTAGCTACGGGCAGAGAGAGGACCATTAACCTCAGTTCTTAGAGGAGGTTGAGAAATAGAGAAGTCAAATCAAGCTTAACCGAACACAGATCCTTCTACTATAGATGGTTTCTGAAACTTAACCTGAACAGTTAAGGAGTGACTGTGACCTTATTAAAGAAAGTGGGCCAAAGATAACGTGGACCTGAACCCAAAACTTCTTAGAATCATTAGGATAATGGAATATAGAAGCTAGCAGAGCATATATGAATCCTTGAGCCTACTCTTTTTATTTGCATGAGAGGAAGTTCCTAATGAGATGAAGAGCCTCTAAATAATGTCACCTCGCTAGCTCTTGGAGATCCAGAGGTTAACATGGTATCCAGACTCCTACTATCATACTTCTAACATCTTATGCTGCATCTTTGAGTAAATATGACCTTCCACTTTAAAAACTAAAAGTGACTTTTTTTTTTCAATTTGAAACATAGCTACGGATGATCTCACTGAAGTCATCCAGTACAGCTATAAATTTGAAAAAAGTCCCTTTTTATTACAACATTTCTAAGAGCTTTTTACACTCACCAGCAATAAAGTTTAGAAAATGATTACTCTGTTGAGAAAATGGTTACTCATTGGGTGGTTTAAAATATTTAATCTCTTTATTGATTCATGTCACAATTGATAGATAGTGAATATTAATCATTAAACAAAGCAGTATTAACTGCAAGATGCATACTTTAAAAATAAGTTAACATTCTTTGAACTCCTATTTTTATCTCAGGCATTGCATTTGTTTAATTTTTATGTATATTTTTGTCCATTTCCTTGTAAATATCTCCTGAAATGCAGGAGTGTTAGAAAATGAGCTCTCATAAATATAACATGATTGAGGGAGAATACCTGGGGGAGCAGTTTTGGAAAGGAGTGAGACAAGTTGAACTGAGACTGGCCTGCCCCTGTATCTGTTCTGACATCCCAGAACATTCTCCAACTGTTTCAGTTTCCGCATCTGGAAAATGACATATTAAAAACAAATAAGCCCCTCTTTGAAAGATCAAATGAGATGGGCTATGTAATATTTATAGTGCTGCACTCTTGGTGCTCATTAATGTTAACCAACATTAGTATTCAAATTATTATTCCTACATGAAAATTTTGCATCACTACAAGGGAGTAAAACAACACTTTCAGTGAACAGGCAATTCAAATAGATTTTTTTTGACTGATCATTTCGAATTTTAGTTTAAAGTAGAAGATTTCACTTACCATTTATTAAAACAAAATTTACTGGATTCAGTAATTGAGTATTATTTCAATCTGACCACATGAGGGCAGCATGGTACCTTTTAAGTGAGCCGAAGATTGAAGGGAGGAAAAAACAAAATCTGGTATTAAAGCTATAGAAATCTTAGATACATAAAACCAGAAGACTCCAGAATGATTCTCTAATTCAAACTTTAATTTTAGAATTGAAAAACCTGAAGTCCAAAGAGGCTAATCAGCAAGTCCTGACATGCAACTGGTGTCTGTTGATGGTGATGCAGAGAACCAGTTCACAAGCATTAACAATAACAATAATTATATCATTAGAGCAATTAAAAGACTTTTTATTATGCACTAAGATTCTGTGTGACAATATTTTAGAGGAAATCGAACATTTCTCATAATGAATTAGCCACAGGAGTGTTCTTTGAAAAATAAAAACATCTCATTTCTGGAAGACTTGAGAGTAAACTTGGAGGCAAAAGATTGAACTGTATGACCTCTCAAGGTTGTCATTAATATTTTGCTCACAACCAGGTATTTGCCAATTGCCTCGAAACTGCAACACTGTCTCCAAGAAGCAGGAGCTGGCAAAGGCAGATTATACACCTAATTGGCCTTGTAAATGTCCTTGTGTGTTTGCTTTTTACTTTTCTCAGGAGCCCCTTCCCTAGTCACACAAATACATAACCATACACAGCCAGAAAAATGCAAAACAAACAAACAAACAAACCAAAAAACACCCAAAACCATAATCACCAGGGATAGTACCAGAGTGGGAGTATTTGGGTGGGGAGAGATGCTTTAACTTTGCACTGATAATGTTAATTGTACATACCCCTTTTCCAAACCTCACGAATAAACATTGGCTAATCTGGGTCAATAGATATGCTTGTTGTACAACTCCACTTCCCGCATTTCTCTCTACCACCCTAGTATCTTTGAAATCTTTGCAGTTTTTCCTTCCCCTCTGCCAACATTATTGCCCCTCTGCATTTCTCCAACCTCAAACATTGGACACTGGGAGAGCTAATGTTATGTATTAACTTGACTGGTTTTGGGAGGAGATCACAAATATATTGGTCAAACATTATTCCAGGTGTTTTTGTGAGGTTCTGTTGGACAAGATTAATGTTTCAGTCAGTAGATTGGATAAATCATATCATCCTGAATGATGTGAGTGAGCCACATCCAATCAGTTAAAGGTTAAACAGAAGGAATAGAATGGAATGGCTAACCCTCCCAAGTAAGGGTTAAGTCATCTTCCTTGACTGTCATAATACTTGATATTGGCTCTTTTCCAGCCTTCAGTTTTGAACTGAAAGATGGACTCTGGGTCTTGAGCTAGTCAGCCTTCATTCAGTTCTGAATTACAGCATCAGCCTTCCTGGTTCTCAGGCCTTTGGGCTTTGAACTATGGAGTCTCCTTGGCCTCCAGTTTGCTGACTCACACCGAAGATTTGAGGACTTGCCAATCTCCATAATCACATGAGTCAATGCCATATAAGTATCTTTTTCTACCTATTTCTGTGAACACATATACACATCATACACCCTCTTCCATCCTATTTGGTTCTGGTTCTTCTGGAGAACCCTGATGTGGGCTCTTGTTAATATATTTTCAATTGAAACCAGACTATCAGAGGTCAAGTCATTTACTAATTAGTATTATTTATCAATTCAGTCAATAGTATATTAAATATGAAACCCCTAAACCCCTATGTTATACTGGGCATTGACTTCAAGTCTTCAATAATCATCATGGTGTTTGACATTTAGTAGGTATGTAATGAAAAAGTTGATTAGAGAAATTTCTAAATTCTATTCTATTAATTATCCAGTGAAGGAATTTTTGTTTATATTAGAGCTCTAGCATTTTTCCTTCCATCTGTGTGTTAGCATATTAACCTTATTAGCTTAGTGCTTATTTTTTTGTTGCTAAGATACCACTTTGTCCAGTCACAAGATATGCATATTATCATTTTTAGGCTGAAGGATATAATAGATTCCTAGTATGATTAACATAAAATACCAATGCTTAATGTAACAGTATTAGTTGTCAATTAATGTTAAATTTAATTTATTAAAGTCTATAATGGCTCTGCCCAACCTATGTGATTCAGTGGTTGAGTGCCAACCTATGAACCAGGAGGTCACAGTTTGATTCCCAGTCAGGGCACATGCCTGGGTTGCAGACTCCATCCCCAATAAGGGACATGCAGGAGGCAGCCTATAACTGATTCTCGCCTATCATTGATGTTTATATTTCTCCCTTTCTCTTCCTCTCTAAAATAAATACAAAAATATATTTTTTTAAAAGTCTATAATGGCACTTTGATAGTTTAAGCTACATTTTACAGGTAAAAAAATGAGATCCATAAGAGTGATTTATTTGGCTAATTTTATATAGTTAGTGAATGAGAGTGATTACTAGAAATTAGTTTCCTAAATACCCATTTCTTGCTTCTTTCTGTTGTCCTACATATGCAATCCTGTAGAAACCACCTTCATTTATGTCAAAACTCGCTCACTAACCTGACCCCTGCATGCCACACAGAGCCCACTAGGTACCACACCCCTCCTCTTTGCTCACTGGACATCAGTGTCCTTCCTTTTTTTCCCTGTGTCTCTTGGACACTACAAAGTTTCAGAGGGCTGGAGAGCTACATTGCTCATCTCTTTCTTCCTTGGGATTTCAAATGTCTTCCCTGACCTTCATTATTCAAGCAGCACCCTTAAGGGGAGCCTTTTTTGATCACATTTCTGTGTTTGCCTTCTTCATATAACAGTAAACTACCCAAAGGTATATACAATTTGTTTTGTCCTTTCTTGTCTCTATCCCTGGCAGATGATATCGGTAAACTATAATCTTTATGACAGAAGCCTGTCTATACTGTTGGCTCATACTCTGTAGAGTATTCAATGCCTAGCATATGCTAACCAATCACTGTTTGTTCTCTGAAATATGTGACTCTGAGTCAATAAAAAAATAATATGAAGCTGCAGTTCATGAGAATGAGAATTATGTATTAGATGTTCATCTCAAAGAATAGTTCAAGGTTAAATAATAAAGGTTAAATAAACATGCTCAATAAAAAGTTGGATAATTAATTTAAAGGGAAAACAGAGAGTCAAGAGTTCTGGTTGTCAGATTCTAATAGTCAAATGCTTATGGTGAGAAATTGGACATTGGGAAAACCTGGCCCAGGTTCAATGAGTACATATGAAGCATTTGATGTGAGAGCAGATCAGAAGCAAAGGCCAGAGCTAAACCCAGAAGAAAAAACTGTTGTTTGGAAAATCATCACTGAAATACTAAACTGAATGAAGGTGAAGAGAGTATGCTATGTAACGGAGTCAGGAAAATATCTGCACTAGTGCCTAAAAGAGACACCTCGGAGCTGCTCTGAGGTTGGGGAGGAGCCCGAGACTCATTAAATGGTTTCAATTGCTACATCCTGATTTCTTTTGCAATTGAGATTTTTTTAGAGATGTATTTTTACAGTATCACTAGATGTTGGTTCTATCACCTACTGATCCAAAGATTGAATGAGTATCACCTTTGTTCCAGATAATAACCATCCCTTAAGAAGAATTGAACATTAGTATTTATAACAAGTAGTAAATATCTCGATATATGGAAGGACAGCTCCAGTTAACACATAAATAAAAAATGTAATCCAAATTATTCTATTTTTTTGACTATTAGAAAAATCCAGAGTTTCTGAGACTTTTTAAAATTGATTTGAAAGTGAAAGAGAGAGAAACATTGATTTTTTTTTGTTCCACTTACTTGTGCATTCATTGGTTGATTTTTTAAAATATTTTTTCTTTATTGATTAAGGTATTACAAATGTGTCCTTATAGCCCCATTGACTCCCTACCCCCCACTCATGCCCTCAACTCCCCTGTTGTCTGTGTCCATTGGTTAGGGTTTATGCATGCGTACAAGTCCTTTGGTTGATCTCTCCCCCTTATTTTGTATATGCCTTACTGGGGATTTAACACAACCATGGCATATTGAGATGATGCCCTAACCAACTGAGCTGCCATGCCAGGGCCCTGAGATATTTCTTTGGGATTAGCTTAACATATTATCATCTAACACACTCATAACTGATGGTTTTATTTTATTTTTTAAGTACCAAAATGGAATCAATCATAAAAAAAATTTTTAGTAACATTCAAAGAAACGGTTTAAGTCAACATTAGTATATTTTTTAAGATAGTTTGAGGCATAAGTACTCTTAAAATCTACTCTTTTAAAATACTGGTTTGAGACTTTACAAAGTTATAAATGATAGAGTTTGCATGACAATGTCTACTAAAGAGGCTGGGAAGATAATGAAGCTAGTTTTATTTAAAAAATGGTTTTTGTGATATATAGTAGAATTTCGTGGGACAAAGCAATTTTCAGTTCAAATGTGTCATTTCCTATATGTCATGTATAATTATATTTTTTCAACATCAAATTAAAGGGCATACATTTGAAAACTCTAAATGATGTTAATGTATCTTTTCCCAAAAGGAGCCAACTTCTGTCAGTTATGGAGAAGTGTTTATTTTCTGCAGTAATTGTGATTGCTTTTAAGTGCCACTTCTATTCTCTGTACTACAGAATTTTGTAATATGTACCTATGCAATACCCACCCCCAAGACAATGGTAACAAAATTGTCAGTTTTATTGTTATTGAAACTTTACCTCCAATATTTATCAATCTTTAATGAAGGCAATAAAATCATATTACAACATTATAGTAAGATTGTTGTTTCTACTAAATTGAATGAACAAATAATGTTACAAAATTTGTACTAGAAATTAACAATTAAATAATGATGGCTTCTTTCTCCAGTAAATTACATTGGAGGCTATAATCATTTTGAACAATCTCAGTGTAAATATCTGATAATTCAGTATCTTAACCCAATGATTATTAGAAATTTCCAAAGGTAACTTAGAGAGAATTGATTTAAAAAGCACACCATTGCCTGGCTGGCATAGTTCAGTGGTTGAGCGTCAACCTATGAACCAGGAGGTCACAGATTGATTTCCGGTCAGTTCACATCCCCAGTTTGGGGCATGCAGGAGGCAGCTGATCAATGATTCTCTCATCATTGATCTTTTTCTCTCTCTCCCTCTCTGAAGTCAACAAAAATACAAAATACAAAAAAATAAGCAAACAAAACAGCACACCATAGGTTTCAAAGCATTCCACAGAGGACAAAGGAGCCAGCATCCTCATTAAGAGGATAGGATAGAATAGGCAGATATAAAGGTTCCCCTTAGCACTTCCAATCCACTTGGTTCCCATATGGGAAAGATGCTGAGTAGAGGGCGAATGGGCCCTTTTGGTAAGTCCCCTGCACCCAAGAGCACTTTCCAGCAGCCCTGTCACACACATCAAATCCAGATGACACACACTCAGGTAGTGATGAGATGAACTTGCCTCAAAAACTGCAAGGTTCAGGCAACTGAGGAGAGAGAACATAGGGTGTCCGGCTCTGAACAGCAATGTAAAGGCTGAACCTATAGGTGGAGCTAGCCTGCCACAACTGATCTAAGCATCAGTAGATCTCTAGTGAGTCAGCTGCTGATTCAGCCGCAGATGCTAATCAGAACACCCAGAGACAGAATCTTGTGTGTGAGGCCCAAGAAATATGGGGCTGCAGCTGCCTGGTAAGGCCCTTGGGGACACTGGACAAACCTGAGAATCCATTCCCCATGCTCCCTCAAGATCCCATGAATATTCTCCCTTTCACACACCAAACATTGCTGTCGAGAAGAATGTGAGGGAGAGTTGGGCAGCTCAACAAATAAGCTGAATTTTTCCTACCATCTTGCTTGCGAGTTTGTGAAGAAGACTGTGTCAATTTATAAAGCTGTAGTTGGAGTAAGCCTGTGACCACACTTCAGAGGGAAAAGCAAATTATGTATGAACCCCAAATTTGTATTTCCTGTTATTTAATCGATTTTATTTTTCTCAGACTTTTCTTTGACAATCTTTATAATTGTGATAATACTGTAATTCAACATTGATGAACAGTTTACCCTTTTCCCTAAAACTGTCGTCCTGTAACCACAGCTGAAAACATACAGCACATTCCCCACATTTTAAAGAGAACTACCAGCAACTACAGCTGGATACCTACACAATCAGCTTGTGACATTGAGAACTCTTCCCTCTCACAAAGATGCTGGAGGAAGCGGGGGCAAGGGGGGAAGGTCATCAACTTTCTGGTCAGTACAGTGATGAACACTGAGTCCCTCCTTTTCCAACTAAGAGTCACACCAGTCCCTGTTCCTGTGCCTGCTGTTAGCAAGGAGTGTTAATAGGGAAGACTATGTGTGAGAATGGAGAACAAGGAAAGCTGGCATTTTTATCTGCTGTTGGATGCTTAGGCAACACCCCTGCTTCTCTGCCCAATGCCCACCTGAGCTGGGGCAAAGGTGATGTGGGAGAGAAAAGGCAGGCCACAGAGAGAGAGGAAAAATGAAGTAGACCTTGCCTGCCATTGTGAGTCAATGTGGAAACTCGAAAGGAGACTGAGGTGAGCTGTCTTTCTAGCATACTCAATACATAGGAGGAGTTTAGTGTCAAGGGGCTGAGGGTGCACTATCAGGGGCTAGAGCTGGAAGGTACTGGACATGGGAAAGTAAACCAGACCTAAGTTTCTCCTTTTAGGAGCTGTGCAGTAGGAGGCTCTGGAGCATTAACTGCCCAACACAGAGGACTGCCACTGCTCTGTTAACATGACATCTGCCTCTCCCCTCATAAGCCATCCTCCTGATCGTGATGATCCAGGGCTTCATGTTTACAAGGGCATGGAAGGATAGTGAAAGAGTTGGCCATTTCACAATCATAGCCAGAGATGGCAAAAGGGATAGCATTGAATTAGATATGAGACTGGACTGTGACTTGGACAGGACCAATTTTCAATAAAGAAAAATATTCAGAAAGTTACAAAATCCACCTGAGATGAAATTCAGAAATGGTAAAGGGGACTCAAATGAATATGGCTGGAAGTTGTGACAGGAAAAAAATAAAGCCATTTTGTGTTTATAGCCTTAATAATCTGCTTTTACAAAGGATGGGCAATTATGACTTCAGATCAAACTAATAGAGACTATTTTATAAGGAAAGCTGAAAGAAACTAAACATTTGTTGAGTGTACATTAACAAGTAGATAGTTTGCTGAATCAATATTCATTATCTTATTTATTCTTACAATGAATTGCCTGTAATTCTCCTCATTTAAACAGTGAAACTGAAGCTGAGAGAAGTTAAATAACTTACCCAGGCATACAGAAAATGAATGATGGATTTGGGATTAAATTTAGGTAAATATGATGTCAAACCAGTACTTACTCTATTGCTCTCCACTGCCACCAACTGAGGTTTATGGTTAGAAAAAACTCCATATTAAAAATTCCTCAGTGTCTTTCTTTTTCATGTCTAATCTAGTATGAAAATCATTCTACACTTTAATTAGACTTGTCAAATGTATATGATGATTCTTTGTCAGTTCAAATACTAATTCCCTATTAAAAAGTATAGTCTTGCCTTTATTGTAAATTTCCATTGTTTGGGTGGTGCACTCTGGTGCCATGGAGATGATATTCACAGACAGATGTTAGCACTTCATTATAAACACTGCCTGTTCTTGCTTTCTGCTGAAAATAAGTAGTTATGTTAGCATTTCATGGCACAGTGCCATCTGGATTTGACTCAAACCTTCTTTCTTGACACATTTTCACTTTGAATGACTGTTTCTTTTCTGTTTGCTTCTGGTTCTGATTTCTGAGGTTTTCATTTCCATTTTGAAGATTGAATGGTGGAGACGAAAGAAGCAAATGAAGGGCTGGGCAGAAAAGATGGCCGTTTAAACTTTTTTGCTTTAGAGATTTTAGTAGAACAACTCTGAAGGTGAATACTCAGATTTTCCCATCTTAAGAATTCCAAGATTCTAAAATCACACATTAATCTTTCTAATATTTATCTTTCCCTTATCTTCCCTGATTTAGACAATTCTCAATTTGAGGGCTTCTATTGGACACTGTATTCACTATTTAACTAAATCTTATGAGTGCATTTATGTTTAGCCTAAGTTTACGTAAAGTTATATAGTTTTTTCATTGGAACTTGTACTGAATTAACATCAAATACATCTTTTTCATTCTCTACTTTAATATCTTCCTCTGTGGAACCAATTTCTGCTATACTACAGATATACAGTAGTTTTATACCTTAAGACCTCATATGCTTTTAGCCTTAGCATTTGTAGACATTTTGAACTTGTTTTTTTGTTCCAATTTCATATCTGTAGCAATTTAAATTACCTATGAATTAGTCTAACCAGTAAATAGCTAGTTTCATAGCAATAGGCAAAGCATTAGTATCTCACCAGTGTACAGAAAGTTATTTCTGAGTTGAAGAGAAAAAAACAATAATAAAAACAAACAAAACAAATTAAAAAAATTGAGAGGTTTAATTAACTCATCTCTCTAGACCCATGGTCAACAAACTGTGGCTCACGAGCCACATGTGGCTCTTTGGCCCCTTGAGTGTGGCTCTTCCACAAAATATCATGTCCTGGGCAAGTCTATTTTGAAGAAGTTGCATTAGAAAAAGTTTAAGTTTATAAAATTTGGCTCTCAAAATAAATTTCAATTGTTCTGCTATTGATATTTGGCTCTGTTGACTGAGTTTGCCGACCACTGCGCTAGACAATACAAAAAGTAGATAAAATCTCTAATTATATCTGGAAGTTTTAAGATACAAGCTTTGAAAATATATTTCCAGGCTTGGATATATGTCTCACATTTTGACCTCTACTTTCACAGTTGTATTTGTGATTGTTTAACAAAGCCAGGTGAATGGCCTTATTGAGGCAGATGACCAGCTTATAGTCAATGAGCAAGAAAAACATTCAAATAATAGCACAAACTCTACTTTATTGACAAAGTTGGTGATGTTTTGAAATGAAGTTATTGGTCAGAGGGCCATTCAAAATAAGGTAACTCAAAATATTGAACTGCCAAATGCTGTATAAATGCCTGAATGTTGCAAATGGAAGGTGTTAAGGTTACCAATGAATAGTGTATACAAATATAGTTGGTATGAAAGGTAAACTTAAGAAAATTTGAGTCTAAGTTTTACATTTGCATTTTACCACATTAAGTCTAGGTTTTGCTCTATGTCCAGAGGAAAAAGTTACAAAGATCTCACCTAGATTATCTTGAATGTCCCTGCTACCAATTTTATTTATTTTTAATGTATTTTTTAATTGATTTCAGAGAGGAAGGGACAGAGAGATAGAAACATGAATGATGAAATAGAACCATTGACTGGCTGCCTCCTGCATGTCCTCTACTTGAGATCAAGCTCGCAATCTGGACATGTGCCTTTGACCAGAATCAAACCTAGGATTCTTCAGTCCACAGGCCGATTCTCTATCCACTAAGCCAAACTGGCTATGGCCCTATTACCAACTTTAAGGGTCATTTGTGGTTACCATTCCTGAACTAATGTCTGAGGAAGGCAAAGTTTAGAAGGTCAGAGGCCATGGCTAACATTGAATAGTATATATTAAGAGGGAATGTGTCCTAGCTGGTTTGGCTCAGTGGATAGTGCATTGGCCTGCAGATTAAGGGGTCCCTGGCTCTATTCTTCTCAGGGGCACATGCCTGGGTTGCAGGCTCAATTCCCAGTAAAGGGCATGCAGGAGGCAGCAGGTCAATGGTTCTCTTTCATCATTGATGTTTCTATCTCTCCCTCCCTCTCCCTTCCTCTCCGAAATCAATTGAGATATATATATATGGGAATGGAAAGCATCAGTTGATTGATACAGAGAGTTATTTAAAAGCCACTTAAAAGCATCTATTCTAAATTCATTTTCCCAGGTAAGTCCATGTGAGTTGAGTGATTATATTATCTTTAGCACCTGTGTATTTTTTAAAAGTAAACGGACAGAAGCAATTGCCTGGATTCACTTAAAAAATAATGATAGATATCAAGTTCTCTGAGTATTCCTATGAGCCTTCTCTTCCATGCACTATGTCCAATCTACTGAGTGGTTATTTGAAAAGCTCAGTGGGTAAAAGCTCTTTGAACTGTATTTTTCTTTATAGCTGAATGAGAGCATCTGAAAGTCCATCTCTCATTTTATTTCATTGACACTAACTCAGCTTGACAGTCTGCACCCAAGAGAACTATATATCACATTGTGAACTAGAGTTGGCCAGACATTTAAATGCTCTTCCAGCTCTGAAATTACAAGGCCATTTTAAACTTTTATTTTGTTTGTAGACTGCTCTTCAAGGTAAGTTTCCATGTAGTGACTGCCTTTGTTCCACATGGCGTTCACTTCTATTTTTGAGACAGACAACCTATTTTTTTCTTCTTTATCACATTGCAAAACACTGTAGAAGCCCCAAAATGTAATTTTGCCTTCTTTCCCCTTTGATATTCCTCCATTTGTGAACTTATGAAAAAAAAGATGTCCATCACAGCCATGAAATTAAGATACTATTTGATAAATTATGCACATAAAACTAGGTGCAGTTTTATCTATGAAGTAGTATGCACACTTAAGCCTTCAAGTAATTCTGTCTTAAATAAGTCTAAATTGAGGGGACTCTTTTTCCATGATTTTTTTTCCCTGATACTTTTGAAATTGCTCCAAAATGAAGTCCATTGCCTTTTGGACCATTATAATATTAAACCTAGAACTTTGAATATATATATTCACACACACACACTCACACACATATGTGTATATATGTATGTGTGTGTGTGTGTGTGTATGCTACTTTAACTTGCTGGAGGAAATCATACTTAGTACGGATACTTTACATTCTTTTTACTATTATTTATTCTTTGAGAGAGAAACATTGGTTGCCTCCTGTACACACCCCAACTGGGGATTGAACCTGAGACCAACTGAACCAGACCAGCCAGGGCAGTAGTTTCCATTCTTATTTTGTCCCTGGTTGCATCATGACATTCCATGAATTTCTAATTTCAACAACTAGTTGTATCCTGATAAAATTATCTTTGGTTTCTTTGTTTTTTAGTTCTTAACATTTGGATCTTGGTTGATTGAACTGATTTGCAAGAGCAGTAAGGGCTTTGGTATAGCATCAGCTTTCGTTCTAAGCTATTGTTTCTATGAAAAGTCTTTAAATTTATTCTTTAAAAATACTACTTTCTATCTTAATATACAAGACACTGTTTGAGGATACATGGTTTCTGCTACTGAAGAATTTATCTTCTAGTAGAGAATGAAAGGCATGTATACAACACAACACAATCTATGAAGTCTGTGTTATCAGAAGGTAAAAATAAAGTGTCTGAGGAAGGAGAGACTTTCGTGGGTATTTTCTAATCTAAGAGACTATGACTTCTTTAAAAAATTATTAAGAACTTGATATGCAGAAATGAGACTGAAGGTGGAATGGGCAGGAGACCACAGACATTCCAATGGCTTGGCTTTACTCCTTGAATAGAATTCAAGCTCATTTCTTCAGCATGCAAAGCCCACATCAGTGACTTTTCTCTTTGGCTGAACTTCAGAATCTAACTCCTGACCTTCATTCTCAATGATTGTGATTTAATTCATCTGAAAGTAATGCTAATGTAGAGCCAGAATTGGGACTGACTGATGGGAGCAAGCGCTCCTCTGCCTTCCTCTCAGACTCCATTCCCCACCATGTTTCCCTAGTTCATTTAGTTCCCACTCCCTGCCACCCCCACATGGGCTTCTGTTCCCTAATAACATCCTTCCTTCTGAGGATAACCTGTTGTTACTGTACCTGGACTACTGTTTCTGAGACATTAATAACAGCTAACATTTACTGAGTGCTCACAATGGCCTCCTAAGCACCCTGAAGCACATATCTTAGGAAATATAATAACTCATTTAATCCTCCAAATATACTTACAAGGTATCCAAGGTTACAGCTGAGGAGCCTGAGGCATGTGGTGACATGTGCATATGTGTGACAGTGCTGGGATTTGAGCGAATGCAGTCAAACCTCAGAGCCCTGATACTGAACACTGTCGAGCTGCCTTTTTTCCCTTTATGTTATTTAAGCCCATAAATGTCACTGTGTCTAAGAAGTTTTGATGGACCATCCTATCTGAAATATCTCCCACCTCACTCCAATTATCCCATTGTTTCTTACATTGCTATTATAACGTTTATTTATATATTACACTAGTGGTCCAGTGCATGAAATTTCTGCATGAAGTGGGGGTTCCCTCAGCCTGGCCTGCACTCTATTCAATTGGGAACCCCTTGGGGGCTATCTAACCACCAGTTTAGGCCCAATACCAGGGATCAAGCTTAAATCGGCAGTTGGACATCCCTCTCGCAATCTGGGACCATTGGCTCCTAACTGCTCACCTGCCTGCCTGCCTGCTTGCCCTAACCTCTCTGCCTGTGTGCATGATTGTCCCTAACTGCCTGTGCCTGATCACCCCTAACTGCCCTCCCCTGCTGACCTGCTATCACCCCCATCGGCCGGCCCTCTGACTACCAGCCTGATCTTGCCCCCAGTAACCCTCCCCTCCTGGCCTGATCTCACCCCCAACTTCCCTCCCCTGCTGGCCTGATTGACCCTAACAGCCTCTGCCTTGTCTCCCACCACCATGGCTTTATCAGGAAGGAAGTTGGATGTCCAGAAGATGATCTTTCAAACCAGTCTAACTAGCATATTACCCTTTTAGTAGTATAGATAGATTATATAGGATAGGATTCCTTAAAGTGTGTGTGTGTGTGTGTGTGTGTGGGAGGGGGGCTTTTTCATCAGGAGGAGATGCTCTTGGCAGACAAAAATACAAAATCCCTATATCTGGACTGATAGCCAACCATATGCACTATATTGCCAAACCAGTCATTAAAACATTGGACCATTTTCTTACACCTTACACCAAACAGCTGTTGCCATTAAAACCCCTCCTCAGTCCCCACCTTAGGTTCTGCCTTTGCAGTTCACTGAGATTAGGTTATGATTGGTTGGTTTCTCTGCTAGTCAGTGTCAAAAGTTCCACTTCCTGGGCAGCCATTGGCTTCTCACACTTCACCCATATCTGGTTCTGATTGGTTGGTTTCTATGCCAGTCAGTACCTCCAGGCCTATTAAAGGGTCTGATCAGAGAGGTGGGACTTATCAGCAGCCCCCATGAAGGCCTGCCAGAGAGAGAGAGAGAGAGAGAGGGAGAAGGAGAAAGAGAGAGAGAGAGAGAGGCAATGGCTGCTGGCCAGGCATGGAGCAAAAGAAAGGGACTAGTGCTGATCAACAGCTGCTACAGAGGCTATAGATCAGACCCTATCTATCTCTCCCTGAGCCTATCTCCAGGCTTGATTTATAGCCTTCTTGGCAGTCAATTCTGGGTTGCCACAGCAATCTAGCACTGACTTCAGGGTTGGTCGAGCCTTTGGTAGTTCTGTATGTTACTGACCCTGGGTTTTTATATATTAGAATATTAAATCTTCCTTCTTCTACAATGTAAACTCCACAAAGCTGACTATATCTGCTTGTTCATCCCAGTATCTCTCTATAACAACAAAAAAATGGCACATAGAAGATTTTCAATAAATGTTTGTTAGAGGAAAAAATAGATTTTTTTGTATAAGCGGTATTCAAGGGACAAATGAATTTGTTCTGGAAATTTTTTTCCCTGGTGTATGTCTAGCATGACTTTATAATTTAAAATTCCAGAGGGAGGGCTAAGCCTAAGGACTTATAATTTCATATATTCAACCCATATTTCAATATTCCTAGAACCAAATTTTTATTATGGGCAACTATAGCAGACAGCACTAGTTGCTGAGCCTGCATTCATGGTCCCGTGTCCTTGCTGGCAGGGACATGCCATCCTGGTTTTCCTTCTCCAAGAGACTTCAGGAGAAGCATCCTCTCTCCATGGGGCACATTGGGAGAGTGTGAGCCCATCGCAGTGGTCCTGTTGCCCTTGCTGCTGATGCTTCAGGTCAGGCAACTATGGCAATTCTGGTAAGAGAGATCTGAGAGAAAGTCTGCAGGGTGAGGGTGGGAGAGTAGGTTCTGGCTATTAAAAATAAAAACAAATAAGTGAGCTCCTCCTCTGCCCTTAGACACAATCCCTATGGAGAAAATTCCTGCAACTGTTGGTCCATCTCCTCACAATGAGGTCAGACTAAAGGTTAAGAACAGAGCATATAGAGTGTGAAAGCTGGCTTTAATTTTCAACTCAGGCACTTGCTACCCATGCAATCTTGTGCTACTTGGTTGCCCCTTCTATGGCTCATTCCCCTTCTCTATAAAATGGGTAACAATAGTGCCAATTTCATAAAACATGTGTAAGATAAATGAGTTAACATGTACCCAAAGTTCCCTCATTAGTAAAGATAAAAGCAATAAGAGGTCAACCTCATAAGACTATTGTGAGGACTATGTGAATTAAAACACATCGAAGGCACTTCAACCAAGGCTGGCGTGCAGATAATGTTAAGACATGTTCACTAGAAACAAACGAGCAGGCCAGCAGAGCCCAAGCCAGCAGAGTTGAGGCCCTGGTTGTATGGAGCTAGGAGCTTTCTTTAATGTAATAACACAATTTTGCAATACCTTTACATGGGAATTTTTATAATTCCAATATCTACTAAAATGTCATAATGTGAGCCATTAGAATACGGGCTTTCTGTTATCTTTCAGTGAAAATCACCTGACATACTTCCCATTAGTACAAAGCAGTAGAAAGCTTGTGTATCACACCTGAGGTTACTGGGGCCATGGCTTTCTTTATCCTTTTGGGCTCTGCTTATGAAGAAAGGAGAAATCATTGTTACCCATACTGAACACGCAGGTTTCACAAGGGTGAATATTAGTATTTTAATTCAATCTCAGTATCTTACCGCTTTTCACTGTCATGACCAATGCAGCCGATAACAGCTGTAGGACATAGTTCTGAATGCAGGCACTATTAAATGTCACAGAATTGTGAAGGGCCTTAAAAATCTTTAGCTGAGACTAAAGCAATAGGAAAAGCTTCACATTTTTTTGCTTCCTTCCGAATCTAGCTCCCATGGCTAAAACCCTGAAGTCCAGAACATGTATTGTTGAATTACCTAACGACTCTTGAATCTCATTGGAGCAAAAACAGTTTGATCGATGGGTGCAGCTGTGACTATTGTGTAGCATAAATTTTCTGATTGCTTTAAAATGTTGGCTCTGCAGCTGTCATCTGGAACTTTAGAATGCACTCGCATTAAAATACCAAAGCTATTTTACAGGCCTGTCTGTATCAATGAGAGACAGCATTCTTTAGGGGGACTTCAATATACAATTTGTTGCATAGTCTAGTGATGCTGTAATCAGTGTTAATGTTTTGTTTCTCTTAAAATCCTGTATTAGTGTAATTAAGCAGTTTAGAGTGGGGTTATCTCAGGATAGTTTTTGCTCAGTAAAGGACTGTTTCCTGAAGTTTTCTTTTCCCCCTGCTTACACAATGCTGCTTGTTATGGCTAAAGCTGCAGGATGTCATTCCTGGTTCATCCATTTCCAAAGTGGTACATTTTACTAGGGAAACCATCAGAGGAAAGGTCGGTCCAGCATCTTTCTCACCAAGGTTGTGAGAATGAGGAGGAGATACAAAGCAAGGACCAGATGCAGGAAACCTGTTTCTCTGTGAGTCAGGGAAGTATGGCTATGAGGGAGTCTCAGGCTCCAGGCTTGTTTTTGAGTCATCTCTGGCTGCACTTCAGCATTAATTGGAATTATTCTTATCTTCCATTGAAACCCACTGCCAGGCCCCTCACATTTGTACAGGAGTAGAATAGATGAAATTTTTATGCCAACTTTAGTAAGAAGAAGGATCTGAAGTTTTCAAATGGTCAAGTATTGAATGACAACTTTTTATATAGCATCATTTTAAATAAACATAGGGCCTTTATTGCCCTGCAATGGTATGCCTAGTCCCCAAGTCTGTAGAAAAACAAAAACAAACAACAACAACAACAAAAAAAACAGCAATCAAATATTAGCCGGTTATCTTGATGTCCAACTCTGATTAATGTATCATTTATGTGATTTCAAAGTCACCTTTCCCATTATCAAACAAAAGGAGAGAACACAAAAGATCATTTAGATGGAAATTTATCTTTTGACATTATAGGAGAGTGAAGAAATTTCTTTTGGGCTACCTCTCTCTGGAGTCTATAAACATTAATTACATCATCCATTATGTAGAAGTGTAGCTTTCTCTTTATGCTTTAAGGATATTTCTGCCCCAAACCCACTTAGGTATGATAAACATAAGAATGACTTGTGACCTTGACCATCATGGGTTTTCAGCCAATGCTTGCTGCTGTTTTTAGAAGTATTGAGCAAGAGAAGCATTTATTGTAGCTGTGTGGAAGGCTTGGTAACATATTTATAATAGCAAGCATTCAGGCATTTCGTTTGGAGACTATTCCACATGAAGTGGAAAATCCTTTACAACTGTCAGAGTTATTTATCCACATAAAATATCTTGACCTTTGTTTTCTTCTAGCCGAACTGAATTTTCCAAGTGTGGCTTCCCTCTGTTCAATTGTGTCTCTATCTCTTCTGGCACAAAGCATTGGCCACTAATGAATGATTTCAGTTCTTTTGGGTCAGGGAAGAAAAGTATCTGTTTTTGCTATTTTTCCAGTTCTAAAGGTCAAAGGTTTAAACTTGTTCATATTTTCTATTGATTACTAAGAAGGCAATCCTACTGCAATGTTGCTGAGACTGATCTTGTGAGAGATCCTGTTAAAGGGAAAGAAAAAAAAAAAAAGGAAATGACTTAGCTGTAAAGACAAGGACCAGATGAGCATGTAGTTAATTTTGACTGGTGTCTCTAAGTCTAGAATCATAATGATTGTTGTAGGAATATTTAAGGGGTGAATGAAATAAATTTTCCAAAACTGTCCTCATTATTTTTGCCTTTTTATTTCAAAGGGGTATATGTAATTATGTAATAAGAAGATGATAAGAAGTTACAAGCCTAGGTAAAAAACAAACAAACAAAAAACAACAACAAAAAAACACCTTAGAAATATTCTTAGATAATTTTTATTTGTTATAAGTCTCCATGCTTTACCATGACAATGTTAGGATTTTCTTAACAATCAATAGAAAAGTTACATAAATGTATATTTTTAAATAAGAGAGCAGCCATTTGTTTCATTCCCAGTGATTTGCATTTAACATATGATAGTTTTTTGTTAACATTCTTATTTTAAGAACAGTTTTTTTTTGTCTTTCCCATTGAAAAGATTTTTCATAATTTATCTGATACAGAAAGCTTTTCTTTGTCTAAATATTTGTGTTATATTTATTTGTACTTGTTTATGGTATCTTTTATAATGTTCTGTGTACTATATAAAATCTATCTCATTGGTTGAGCGAAGATTGAAAATATAAAGAGGTTGAAATATCAAAGGTAGACTAAGACAAGGGTAACATTTATCACATGGGAGTTTCAAAAGGAGAGACAAAGATAGAGAAGAAAATTTACAAAGAATAATAGATGATTTTTAGACTGATAAATAAATAACTCCTCAGATTGTAAAAACACCTAGAATCCTCATCAGTAATTGGCCTGGAGATGTACTGTAGAAAACTAAACAACAAAGATGAAGATGAAAATATTAACATGAGCAATGCTAAATCACAAATTATAAGTAACAAATCACAGAAATTACATTTTTTAAAATTTTTATTGTTAAAAGTATTACAAATAGTAGTACATATGTCTCCTTTTCTTCCCCCCTTTTCCCCAGTACATGCCCACAGCTGCCCCCCCACTCCCAAGTGTCTTGTATCCATTGGTTATGCTTATATACATGCATACAAGTCATTCGGTTGATCTTTTACAGCCCCCATCCCCCCAACCTCCCCTGCCTTCCTGCTGTAGTTTAGTATTTAAGTGAGAAAGAGGTGTTAGAAAGTCTGTTAGACCACATTGAAGTTCCAAAAGAAAAGACGATAAAGAAAACATTTTAAAAGAATGTTAAAGAAAGAGATGATAAAAAATTACAATTTGCATATTCAAGAAGTCAAATAAATAAAACCATATCCACATTGTGTGAAGCTACTATTATTCCTAAATATATCCTGCTTCTTCCTAAGGAGGACCAATATTCCTTTTAATCAATAGTAAGCTTGACAATGTAATGTGCTTTAGTTTATGAAATGGAGGTAGAAGTGAATGGCTTCAGCCTTAAGAGATAGCACGTTTTGTTGGGCCTCCCTTCTCATCTGCCACGATTACTGAAAATCTGCCTGGATCCCAGACAAATGAAGACATGTAGCAAGGCCACAGTCAGCTCATAATGTACATATGTGGCATAGGTGAGATATGAACATTTGCTCCTATAATCTATTGATAAGTTTTGAAGCTTTTTTGTTAATGCATTTTAAACTCATTGTGCAGTTCTCTTTGGGGAGTGATTTTTGCCTCCAGGGGATATCTGTCAATGTCTGGGTCATTTTTGATTGATATAGTTGGGGGAGGAGGTCACAGTGGTGCTGCTGATATCTATTGGGTAGAGGCAGGAATTACTACTAAACATGCAGTAAGATAAAGACAGCCTCAACAATAAGGAATTTTCCAAGCCAACATGTCAGTAGTGCGGGATTGAGAACCCTTGACCTAGCCTATCCTAATAGTTATGTACTCAAAGACCCTTTACAGTGAAACTGTAGATCACCAAAGATACAGAATTCGTAAAAGGAACCACAGAGAGTTGACTGATTACAATCAAAGGAGTATCAATTGGACTGTCAGCTATTTTTTAATAGAAACCAGAAGACATGAAATAATAGTTTAAAATTATGAAATAACTGTGAGCAAAGAATTGTATAATCAACAAAACCATATTTTAGATATGAGAGCAAATGAATGGCATTTTCATTTAAACAAAAACCAGAACAGTGCAGAGTAATCCTGCCTTAACTGGTTTGGCTCAGTGGATAGAGCATCAGCCTGTGGATTGAGGGGTCCCGGGTTCGATTCTGGTCAAAGGCATGTACCTTGGTTGCGGGCACATCCCCAGTAGGATGTGTGCAGGAGGCAGCTGATTGATGCTTTTTTCTCATCAATGTTTCTAACTCTCTATCCCTCCCCTTCCTCTCTGTAGGAAATTGATAAAATGTATTGGAAAAAAATAAAATAAAAGAGTAATCCTACCTGAAAAGCCCAATATGCAAAGACAATGAAAAACAATCAAAGCAGTAAATATGAAAGCACATTTAAACAAATGTTGAGTATATAAAACAATATCTTGTGGAGTCAAAATATGAAGACAAACATATAATGTTAATATCAGAATGAAATTTTTCTAGCTTGTATCATTTGAAATTTAGTAATGAAATTAAAATGTCTAAGGTCACTGAATCTTAAAATATATAAAACTAAACTCAGCAGAAATACAAGAGAAATTGACACGTCTACACATCATAGTGGATAAATGAACTCATATCACTCCCCATACCCAAAGTATTTGTTTAAATGAGAGTAAAAGCAAGTCTTGGTAAGCTAAAAGGCAAGATAAGCTTTTTTTCACTATTGTAGTATACACTTTTCAACCCAGGGACAGAAATTGGATTAACACCTAGAAGGAAAACTAAAATGTACATACATATATTAAAACATAACAAAGAGGAAGTTGCATATTCATGTATTCATATTATTTCTGAGTCAGATTCTTATTACCATGCTTATTAATGTTGCCATGATTATATCTAAAATTAATGATTTTCTTGTATTCATTGGTAATGTGCATTTATAAGATAAACAAAAAATTTCAACTTATTTTCTATTATGTGACACAAATGTCAATTTCATTATTTGAAATCACTGTGTACATAATTAGGTATGCTAATTGCATACAAAACAAATGGAAAATTACATTCATTCACTATATATCATTCTACACTTTAACCAAAGTTGAGGAACAGCCAGATAGAGTTAAAGATTAAATTTATAATTGTGATGTATGGTTTCTAGTTTTAATATCAAGGTCTGGGGAGAAAAGATAGAGAACAAATTAAAATTATAAAAAAAGAATATTAAACATGAAATTCTAGTAGGACACAAATTAGTTTCACAGAGTATTTTAATCTAGAGGTTAATGAGAATTTGTTGGATTAGTTTCCTTTATAAAATTAATAGCACTCATATATTTCTTATAATTTATTTTCACATTTGATAAGTTGCATCTTTGATAGGTTTTGCACATTTGATAAGTTGACACATTAGCTATGTAGCTATTTTTCTCAGACATGTAATCTAAATATACTTCGTGATCTATAATAGCTCCACACACTACTCATTATGTTTTAGTGCAGTATAAAAAAAACAAATAAAAAAAACATTTTTCATCCATAATTTGAAAAAGTTAAAGTAGAAAGAACTTTATTTGCTCTATATTTGAACCTAATAATCACTTCCTGCAATATTACTCCATGGTTTTTTTTTTTTAAGTTTTACTTTGGATGGTGATCTGCACACAATAGACTTGCTCTGTATCATAAATTACTATTTCATATTTTATTTTCACACCTAATTTGGTTTTTGGAAAATTGGAAAAGCAGCAAGAGCTGAATTTTGCCAAGTCTTCAAAGTGACTCCTAGATAGCTTCTACAGGTCCATTTGCAAATATGTGTACATACTACCAACACTTTATTCTGAGAACTGAACTATAAAAGCTCTTACATGAAGTTGTCAAAGAAGTAAATGAATTAGAACTGGCAGGGAAAGGAAACATAACCATAATGTTTTCCAAGAGTTTACCATAAACTATACAAGCTTTTAAATGATCACTCTGGCTGCTATCATGGTGAGAATGCAAGTCAAGAATGGCAACTGGGATACCAGTTCTAATGCTGCTGCTAGGGTTCAGGTGAGAGATGGTGGTGGCTTTGATACTTTGAAAGTGTTATCAGAGGAAGCCTCTCTTAAGGGTCAATGTTTGAGATGAAAAATAAAAAAGGTGAGATACATGCAGAGCCAGGAAAAGAACCTTCCAGGCAGATGTAGATACAGACAGATGATGGAGAGCTGGATTATAAGTGGTGGAGACAATGGTCCAGGGAAAGGGTAGAGATGTACCCAAGAGTCATACCATGTCTTCCCTGACAAACCTTCTGAGGGATTTTGCCAGAAGCTAATTCCAGCATGTCATAATTACAAGAGTTTCATCAAAAGGTTGATGAAACTTGGGGGCTCAATAAAGGCTGAGTCATATATGTAATCACCTGTTGGAATGGCTAAAAGTCACTTCCCCCAAACATGAATAGTATGATTGTTTGCTGCCAGATCATTTTAATCTACATGTTATTGCCTCCTATTGGCTAAACACCTGTACAGCCAGTAGGCTATTCCCCAATCTGACAATGCTTCTGTAAACCCTACCATTTGAAGTTTATTATCTCCACCTTGCTTTAGGACAAATTGTGTGAATAAAAAGCAAGGGTTCTGGGATAAGGAGAACTTAGAACTTTAGTTCCTTTAGCTGAAGCTCCTCTGATCCCCAATGCCTTTTAAAATTATCTTTCATCTTTGGACTCTTATTTAATCTATGCACAGCCTTTCTCCAGATTGCTGAACTCTTTGTAATGCTTGAACAAGAACCCCAGCAGGGTTTGACATGCAATTCAAAGCCATTTCAGATCACAGCTATAATCCACACAAGTAGACAATTGTAACAGGAACAAAATGAAAGAAGGGCTAAAGAGAAATATAAGCAACTCACTGTTGCATCAGACAGAAAAGCACTATTTGACTGTGGCATTGGCATACATCTTTTTGGAAAAAGAAAGCATTTATTCCTGGAAGGATGAATACATTTTTAGTAGATGGGAAAAGGAGATGAGTACTTTCCATACTTTTTTGGCTAATAACTAGTTCCAATAAAAAGTTGGCTACTGAGTAATGCATTATATTTTATTTAATAAATACTCTGCCACCCTAAATAAACATATGTCCTCTTGTAGAAAAAAAGTGAAGATGTGTTAAATTAGCCCTCAGCCACTTCTATGTACATAGATGATATATGACCACCATAGAAGCACTCTAATGACAACAATAATATTTATGTTTTATTTTGAGATTTAATTTATATAAAAATAAAAAGGAAAATCCGTTAAGTTTTCAAAAAAAGTAGATGTACCATTTTTGTTTTTGGGGCCCAATTACAGAGTACTGAGCACAATTGATTGGTGAAGATAATGACATTTTGTTGACATATAGTGTAATAATACTTATTTTTATAAAAATAGTTTCTACAGCAAATACCCGCTAAGTAAATGCTTCACATATATCATGTTGTACTTCAGTATAATCTTTTGAAATATTATCTCCAATTTATAGATGAGTCCACTGAGGCTCAGTGAAGTTCAGGCAACATTCAAAAACATTCATCTATAAAATCACTGAACTGGCCCTCACTGGTTTGGCTCGGAGGATAGAGCATTGGCCTGTAGACTGAAGGGTCCCAGGTTCAATTCTATTCAAGGCCACATATACCCAGTTTGCAAGCTCGATCCCCAGTAGGGGGCATGCAGGAGGCAGCCAATCAATAATTCTCTTTTATCATTGATGTTTCTATCTCTCTTTTCCTCTCCCTTCCTCTCTTAAATCAATAATAATATGTATATAAAAAATTGCTAAACGGAGTGACACAAAGTTTAGCTGGCCAAGTCTTTGACCAAATCATATTATATTTACTAACAAAGTCACTATTTTACTGATTTTAGAAGAATCCTTCTTTTGAATTCTGCCTATTATTAACCAGATATTTCAAGACCCATTTGACCTCTTTTTCTGGGATAAATTTTATTTTTTAGCCATTTCAAACAGGGCTGAAATGTTCTCCAAGTATCTTAACATAACCAGAATTGTGTTTTCAGGGGCTAATTTAATCTTTTCATAAGTGCTTTCCATTTTGGTACATATTACTCCATTATAGAAAAAGAATCCTGCCCTGTTGTGTAGTTGTTTAAAAGCCAGCTGCATGCTATTTTACCAGAAGCCTTTGTATGATGTTTGTTTCATTACTTTCAGATTAGCTGATCAACAAACTGCAACTCGACATTCAATTTTGTTCCCTGTGAAAATGTTCAGGCTAATAGGTTTCATACGTTGTTGCTCAATTTATCTGCCTATTAGAAGAAGTCATTAGGTAGAGGAACCAGCTTTTAGAAATAATGAGTTTTTCATTTACTGGTACAGGCATTTTCTTTAAAAAGGCATCATTAATCACGTAGTTAAACCACTAATTAAAAATGTTTTACTTTGATTTGCCTTATTTTCCTGAACTACATAAATACCAGTCTGTCATATGAATGACATGCAAAGATCAAAGACCTCTGTGCTCCCATTTGTCATTAAAAAATTAATAATTGTTCTGCTTTGCACTTCTTTCATTGCATGTGCTTGTGTGTGTGCATGTGCATGTGAGAGAGAGAGAGAGAGAATTTTTGTGCACCAGGCCTCTAGTATATGTGTGTGTGTGTGTGTGCATATTTATAACAACCACAGGTAATATACACAGAAATTCTGATACAAGCTTTGCATTTTTCTTCATTAAGGACTTAATTAAAAAACTGTGAGCCAGGGTTGCTGGGAGATAAACTTTGCTAGGTTGCTCTTTGCCTTTAGTATAGGCCCCATACGATCAAGATTTTCTTTTGCCTGTGTATTTGGAGACCTCTTTTTTAGGCCAAGGTTCTAGAAGTTCTGTCTCTGCTTGTGCATGTGCTTCAGTGAACAGGCTCGGAGGGCTGCTTTCTCTGATCATTCTTGTACCCTGTATCCCTCACCTCAGCACTCCTTTTACTCCTCATTTGTGAGGACCTGAGACTTGTAGTGAGTCTTTGGGGTCTAATCACTTTATATATTGGTCTTCATTTTGCTCTATTTCATTCGTTGCTGTTAACTAACATTGTGCCTTATTGGTATCCTCTACTTTAGAACAGGACAAAGAAAAATCTTTTATACATTTTTCTTGGTAAAGTGACTTCCCAATTGAGATGTCCGCCATTGAACAGAGTGGCGCATTCCATGATGCAGCATCAAATATTCCCTTCTGTGACACCAATTTTAGGAACGCTTCCACTAGAGTACTAGAAGACATTTACAAAATTACTATTTGGCCTCAATTTGCTTATATTGAAAGAATATTTATTAGATATTTGCTTTGATGGAAAGAAAAGAATTCAACTAGCATTGACACTCATTAGGTAGTATAACAAATCTATACACTTGCTTATCTCAAAGTTGAATGGATGTGACTTAATAATGACACTCTCCATGCTCATAATTTAAAATTACATGTGGCATATATCTAATTATTGGGAAATTTGTTTATGATATTATTTCCTCTACATTCAGTTTTATGTTTTTATTAATACTTTTTAAAATTAACATTTTTTTGGAGATGATTGCAGATTTACATACCACTGTAAAAAATAATACAGGGAGATCCTATACATCATTTACCCAGTTTCCCCTGATGGTTGTAGCATTTTGGAAAAGAGAGCACATTATCACAACCAGGAAATTGGAATCAATATAGTCAAGATACAGAACATTGCCATCACCACAAATATTCCCCCCATTATCCTTTTATAGTCACACCACTTTCTTTCAGCTCACCTATTCCTCATCCTCAACCCATGGAAATTACCAATCTGTTCTCCATTTCTATATATATTTTTTAATTTCAAGAATGCGCTATAAGTGTAATCATATAATATACAACCTTTTGGGGTTAGCTTTGTTCACTCAGAATGTTTCTGTGAAGATTCATAGAGGTTGATGTGTATATCAATAATTTTTTATTGCTAAGTAGAATTTTATGGTATAGATATACTGCTGTTAATTTAACTATTCACCCATTGAAGACAATTGGATTATTTCCAGTTTTGTGATATTATGAATAAGGCTGCTGTGAACATTCGTGGACAGGTTTTTGTGTAGCATACCTTTATTTGTCTGGGACAAATGCTCTAGATCCAGAGTGCGCTTATTTATTGCATGGTGGTTGAATGTAATAGTCAGATGCTATCCCTCCCAAACCAGCTGCACTGAAGTAAAGAAGACTGTGAGAAAAAACACACAAGGACAAGTAGAGAAAGATCCAGAAGAACAAAGCAACTTACCTAAAGCAGTTTTATTAACTATTTTCTTCCTTCTCTCTTCCCCTTGGTTACCTATTTGTGTGACCTTGAGGACTGCAAATTTTCCTTGAAAACAGAATATGTCCTTCTTGAGTCCTCTGGGATGGATGGGCATTGAACTTCCATGAATAGCAAGCCATGTTACCAACAAAACTAGAGATCATCTCAGTCAACCTCCTGATTTTGTAAATAAGGCTTGAGGGTTGGAGAGTTTTACATAATTTTCCTGGTTCACAATGCCATTTTAATTTTAATTCTCCATGTTGCTCTGATATTTTCCCCGAAAATTTTCTGACTCATTCCCTAACTGAGGGTCAGTTCTTTTAGGGCTACAAGATCAAGATCATTAAAATTATGTTTTAAGTTTCTAAGAGAAGCCATGAAATCCCAGCCTTTCATAAAGAAGGGAGGAAATAAGATGACCTACAAAGTTATCTTCCAGTTAAAACCATTCCTGTTCTACCACTCAAACACTAAGTTGCTGAGTGTATCAAAAGTTAATGGTGTTCCCTCAGGAGGTCAGGGGCCCACATTTCGGCTCAGGGCAGTTACTAAGTCATCCTGCCTTTTCTTCTCAGAGGTAATTTGGAATTCAGACTTTTCCTTTTCCTCTGCTTTGTTTTTATGAGTTTTTTTTCCCCTATCTCTTAAGACTTGCCAGAGAAAAGAAAGAATAATGTAAATTGACCAGGCCTGCAGGGGAGGGCAGTTAGGGGCAAACAGGCTGGCAGGGGAGCAGTTAGACATCAATCAAGTTGGCAGGGGTGATGGTCAATTTACATTATTCTTTCTTCAGAGAGAAAATGGTCTTTACAAACAAAAACAAACATATAATATATTTTAATCTTAATTACAATGAGGCAAATATTGGATAAAAAGAAAACAAAATAATAATTCTGGACAAGTTACAAATAGTTTATAAATTCCAAAGAGTCCTCAACATCACAGTCCAGTGATTCTCAAGACTTAGTGTACCTGAGACTCACCTGCAGTGCTTGTGAAAGTTTAGCCTTTGCCCACTTCTAGAAAGTCTGAGATCCAGAAATGTGCATTTTTAAAATATATTTTATTGATTTTCTACAGAAAAGAAGGGAGAGGGAGAGAAACAAAGATCAGCTGCCTCCTGCACACCCCCTATTGGGGATGTGCCTACAACCAAGGTACATGCCCTTCTCTGGAATTGAACCTGGGGCCTTTCAGTCTGCAGGCTGATGCTCTATCCACTGAGCCAAACAGGTTTCGTCAGAACTGTGCATTTTAAGTGAGACCTCCTTCTCACTAACCTCACTGTGGCCAGCTGGTTGTTCTCTAGATAAGACTCTGAAACAACTTTGAGAAAGAATCTTTTTATATATTAGTTGAAATCCCCTCTCCAACAAGGATTATTTTTGAAGTTATATGATATGATTCATATGTTAACCTCCAGGTAGGCTTCACTCACCATGTAGTTATCTACATGGTCTGATGGAATGCTCAGTCTCTTCCAAAGCCTTCTTCCAAATTACTCCTCTGGTTATTGTACTCGTTATTATAATCAAATCTTGGATTATTTCCCCTAAGCAGAACATTCACCATTTTAATTTATTTGCCTCACATCACCTATTACTTCAATTTGTTTATGAAGAACTTGAAATAGGTGACCTATAAATATTCTCTTCCCCTTACAACACTGTGGTTTTAGGACTCTAGTGAGTAAATTAAAAAAAAAAAAGAATGACAGAGTTGATAGTGATGAAACAGATTTAACATCAGTAGCAGGTCAGACATTTCCAGTTCTATAAGTGTAAGAATCACACATATAGAGGGATATTGTTTCAGAAGTAGGGAAATCTGGTTTTACTCCATCATAGCCCATTATTATTGCTATGCCATTGATTACCCATATCATAATTACCTTTTGAATGTTGCTCCAATGAGATAGAGCATCAATGCATGAGAGTATATTTGTAGAAAACATTTTTCTGTGATTTATTTTTTTAAACTTCAAATCTGTGTGAGTAGAATATGGATAGTACAGATTTATAGATTGGGAAACAAAAACACAGACAGCAAAATACATTAGCATAACTAAAATTGGAACTGAAACTATGAGTGTTTTTAGTCTGAAAGGACATTTGAAAGTGTCCTGATGGAATACCGAATGAGGTTACAATGGTTCCCCAGGACAGTTTGGATATGTATGTGGATGGGGAAGGAGTAGATTGTTCTGCAATAGTATCTGGAAGGTACTATTTGCATGTAGTGCATGGACTCAGCCAAATGTCCTACACCAATCCAAATACTTGCACTTCTAAGGATCCCACCATTCCTGGAGCTACTCATGTGCCCATTGTGAAACACTGCAAGGGTTAGAAGTGTTTCCATCCACAAATGGACTTTCTTGCTCTGGTTCTATGTTTTTTATAAAAAACATAGTTGAATCATGTCTTTCAAAAACAAGTGACGTATTGTGTTTTTGTTAGACCAACATTGTATGCTCTATTTCATTAACCATTATAACTCAGAGGAAATAATCCATTAAATCCACATTATATTGGCTTCTTAGTCTTTTGAAAGAACAAGTAAAGTCAATTCATTTTTACTTTTTGAATATGTATTGCAATACATTTTTCTTGTTAGTGAATTTTCAAGAGAGAGGTGTGTTAGTTTCATAGTACTTAATATGAGAATTTAAGGAACAGTAACGCATCACAGGTATTTAAGTTAGATGTGAATTTCAATGACAAAAAGAACAGAAAATAGAGTAACTAATGATCACTACCAAGTATTTGGCTAATGCTATTAAATTTGAATAAAAATGTGTATGTTTAATAAAATAAATGTTGGGTTCTCAAAGTACTATAGTGGGCTGATACTATAATAACTCTTATACTTATTGGTTATATGTAAGTAGAGGCCCGATGCATGAAGATTTGTGCAAGAATAGGCATTCTGCCCTAACCAGTTTCGCTCAGTGGATAGAGCATGTGTCTGTGGACTGAAAGGTCCCAGGTTCAATTCCGCTCAAGGGCATATACCTTGGTTGTGGGCACACCCCAGTGGGAGGTGTGCAGGAGGCAGCTGATTAATGTTTCTCTCTCATCAATGTTTCTAACTCTCTATCCCTCTCTCTTCCTCTCTAAAAAAGTAAATAAATAAATAAATAAATAAATAAATAAATAATCAATAAATAAAAGAATGGGCCTTCCTTTCCCTGGCTACTGGCACCGCCTTTACTCCAGCCCTCAGCTGCCTTTCTGCCTTTCCATGCTGCCCAGAGGCCCAGAGTGGCTAGGGCAGTGTGGAACACCTGCATTGTTGCCATGGCAATGATGCAGGCATCCCACCCCACTCCCAGTTGCTTAGCACCTGCAAATTAAACCACCATCTTGGTTGCGTTAATTTGCATACTCATTGCTGATTGGCTGGTGACTGTTGTGAAAGTACAGTCAATTTGCATTTTGTCTTTTATTAGTGTAGATAGCTAATTTCTATTATTCCTTCTAGAGTCTCATATTAGCAGGTATAAGATCACAACACTGTATACAGTTTCCTTTATTTTTTTCATATATTTTATTGATTTTCTTAAAGAGAGAAAGAGAGAGGGAGAGAGAGTTTTTGAAACATCCATGAGAGAGAACCATTGATCAGCTGCCTCCTGCACATCCCCTCCTGAGGATGTGCCTGCAACCAAGGTACATCCCCTTGCCTGAATAGAACCTGGGACCCTGAGTCTGCAGGCTGATGCTCTATCCACTGAGCCAAACCAGTTAGGGCCACAGTTTTCTTATAATATAAAATAACTGAATAAGGACACAGAAATAGAGTAGCATGCCCCACTGCAGTGTAATTCCTGCTGAAAATGTTAAATAGAAAAAAAAACTGATTACTTTCATTCAAGTGATATTTTTCTTGAGGAAAAAGATATGCAAAACTTCTTCCTATTTTCCATAGAGCAAAAAATGTGTTTTAAAAACTTATCATTTCTTTAAAAATATTCAAAACTGGTGAAAAAACACAAATTATTATTAGAATTTTGAAATTTATCCCATTTTAAGAGTCAAAAGTTATAATACTAGATCTAAACAATTCTCTTTTTACTATTGACTTTTTCTTTGCACCCACCATCACTTTACTTTTCACCCCTTATATTTAGTGACAAAAATAACTACTGTAGCATTCGGAAGCAGCTGAAACCTTTAAAACAAAAACAAATGTATTAAAAAGCACAATCTATATATGCAAACATGTTATATTGGTACTATATATTTATTTTGAGATATTGTGTGGGATGATAGGGAATTAAATAATTTGACAGTTTCTTAAAAAAGCTGAACCAATGATAAAACTTAGCAATGGCACTCTTGAGCATTTATCTCAGAGACATAAAAAACCTATGTACACACAAAATACTCATCCAAGATGTTTATAGAAGCTTCATTTGCAATGGCCAAATACTGAAAATGGCTTATATGCTCTTTAGTGGAGGAATGATTAAACAAAGTGCAGTGCATCCATACCATAGGATATTGCTCAGGATTACAGGGGAATAAGCCATTGACAATGCAACAATTTAGATGGATTTCAGGGGAATTAACCCAAACGAAAACCTTTCTTAAAAGATCACGTAGTGTATGATTCTGTTTATATAACATTCTTGATATAGCAAAATTACATACTTGAAGAAGCTATTAGTGGGTGTCAGGTTAGAAGTGGTGAGGGGAAGGGGCTAAATGTGTCAATAAAGGGGTAGCATGAGAGAGATGAAAAATGTGTGCACGTGCACACACACACACACACACACACACACATACACATAAAGAAAAATATTGTATGAAGACAAAAATTATCAGAGAGCTCATAAAATTCAATCCCTGTGGAGATAGGTTGTCATTAGGAAGAGGTCTGCAAGGAACAAGCCTATTTAATAAAATAATAATATGCAAATTGATGATACCTCCTCTACACCCACAATCCATGCCCACCAGCCAATCAGGAGTGAGTATGCAAATTAACCCAACTAAGATGGCTGCAGCCATGGAGCGAGCAGGAGGCTTGGGTTTCCCCAATAATGGAGGAAGCCAAGCTTTCTGCTTACCCTGGCCAGTCTAGGACTCCATTCAAAGCTACAAAGTTTCAATTATAGGAGATAAATAAATCCCAGATACCAGGGCCTCCGCTTGGGTTGCAGGGGGACATGGCCAGCCCTGCAAACCACCATAGAACTCTCGCTCAGGCCACCCCATGACCCAAGGGACCCCACCCTGATCCAGGACACCCTTCAGGGCAAACAAGCTGGCCCCCACCTGTGCACCAGGCCTCTATCCTAACTAATAAAAGAGTAATATGTAAATTGACCATCACTCCAACACACAAGATGGTTGGCCCCATGTGATCAAAGATGGCTGCCCCCATGTGGACACAAGATGGCCATCACAAGATAGCCAGCAGGAGAGGGCAGTTGGGAGGGACCAGGCCTGCAGGAGAGGGCAATTAGGAATGACCAGGCCAGCAGAGGAGGGAAGTTGGGAGCAACTGAGCCTGCAAGGAAGGGCATTTGGGGGGACCCAGGCCTGCAGGAGAGAGCAGTTTGGTGGAGATGAGGCCTGCAGGAGAGGGCAGTTAGGGGAAAACAGGCTGGCAGCGGAGTGGTTAGGGGGTGATCAGGATGGCAGGCAGAAGTGGTTAGAGGCAATCAGTAAGGCAGGCAGGTGAGCAGTTGGGAGCCAGCAGTCCTGGATTGTGAGAGGGATGTCTGACTGCCTGTTTAAGCCTGTTCATCAGGTAGTTGGAGATCCCTCAAGGCATCCCATATTGGAGAGGGTACAGGCTGGGCTGAGGGACATCCCCCCATGCATGAATTTTGTGCACTGGGCCTCTGGTTGTCTTAATAACAAGGTGGATTCACTTTATGACCTACCGTAAATTATTCTTTTTGACTCTTGAAGTAGAATAAAGAATGCGTTTTTTCTTCTTTTCCAGCTGGTTATCATTAATATGTATTTCTTAGTATAAATGACACTCTGCCTTTTAAACCCATTCTGCTATTGTATATTTACATTTTTCATCCCAGTTAAAAGATCAAAATAGAGGTAGCATAGGCTGCTTTATTTTGTCCTGCACTCTTCCCCTCACCCCTACCCTCACCCAATAAAAAGGAAATGGAGGAGCAAAATATCTGGCATGCATTATTGTGGTTTGGCTGCGATAAGTCTTTATTTTGTTCTTATGTTTTAAACATGAAATCTTGAATAAAATGAACGGCCCCTCCAGCGATGTGAAACGTCAGTGCTTAGCATCAGCATTACTTAACTGTACTGAATTCCGCCACTCAACCTGTGCCTAGTACGCTTTCCATTTCTGTTGGGTGATTGGAAAAGAAGGCTGATTTAATGTAATTTTATTCCCTGTGTATTTATATGAATGAGGATATATTGATAAAATATGGTTTCAAACAGCTTTAGGAATAAGCTTGATTTTACCATTCCTCTTCATGTGAATAATTTTTTAAAAGCTGTGATTGGTAGAGAATGAAAATACCATTTATTTCAAACCCAGTATATGTTGACTACTTCATAGACATCATTGCATTATTACTTAAGCTTATTAGGTTAGGTATTATCTCCCTTTATAGAGGATGGAATTGAACCACAGAGATATAAAGTACATAAGGTCATCTACCAAGTAAAGAGTGAAGAGGAGATTTCAACCCATCTGGGCTGCAGTTGGGACTCTACATTTGTTGTTTGAAGTCCAGATATAGAATAAATATTCTGGAAAAGGGAACAACTGCTCACTTTTCCCAGGTCTGAGGCCTTTCTGAGGATGTAGTACTTGCAGTACTGAAACTGAGACAAGCCTGGGAAAACCAGGGCCATTAAACTCCTCAGACCTTGAGTTTGAAATCAAATTCTTCCTCTGGCTCCTGAACATAATTATTGAACCAGTTGAAAGAATATTAAAATTCACCTGGCTTCCCTAATGGCACCTTGAAGACTATTTGCTAACTATGGCCACTTTCAGGTTTATTTTTCCAGCTGAGCCACACCTGAGTGGATGATTCTTTGAGAAAAGGAACAAAAACATTTTCCTCATATATACAAAACCACTTATATAAGCATTAGCATTGCTCTCTTTTTTTCTGTCTCTCCAGGCTCCTCTTTCTTTATTGGTGGAGGCTTTTGTCCTTTCTTGTCTTTATCTGTGAAGATATATGTTTATGTGTAGTATTCTAAATATAAATGAAGTCTTTTAGGTACAAATTATATTTCTGGTTCACCATCATTAATTCTGAATTTATTTTCAACTATTGTATTGATAAATATTGATAATGCTATATCATCCGCAACCTCTAACAAGGAAAAGTGCTTTTTTAGTATGTGACTTCTTTGATTTAGTTCTGATAGATGGTCTTGGAACAATAATTATAACTGGTATATATAGAAATTGGGTGTGGGGGAGCCACAATAGTATTTTGCATGGCTAAGACCTGCCTTCTTGTTTTGAATGCAAACTATAATCTTCTAAAAGTATTAGTTGAGTTCCTTCCCCAGCTCATACAAAAGGTAATAAAATATTTTTTACAGACATAGAACTATTCTTTATGTTGTCCAGAACATTAGAAATCTTAATACAAACCTGCAACTTCACAACGGCCATTTCTGAACTTGTTTAATGAACCTGGAAATTTATAACATGACATAAGAAGAATTTTATATATCAAAGAGGAATAAAGATTTAAACCTTGGTCAGGTCAATCCCTTTGTCATGGAAATCTTTAAGGAACTTTACTGTGTAGAAAGTTTTCTGGCTTTTTAATTTATGCAGTGCTATTTATTAGGTTGAGCATTCGAGTTAATTTTTACTGGCACAGCAAAGATATCAAGGATATAATCCCATTGGTTAATATTAAATTGAAGTTAGGTCAATTATTTGCTATATCCAATCAAGCAGGTTGTCCTTTATATTCAGTATTGACAAGAAAACTAATGAATGCTTTTTATTACATGAAAGTAAATGCTTTTTACCACTGGTGTTTGTTGTAGCACATAAAAGTATAATACGCCAGCCATAAGAAAGATGCCATCAAATAATTTGATGATTCATGTTTCTAGACAACACTAGAGATTGAGAGTGATGGTCTCCTCTCCATTACCTATAAAACATGCTCATAATATTGAATAAAAGTATATTTGGTATTTTTCTGACCTAAGAGAATAACTAAAAGGTAGTTCAAGGAAACAAACTGATAGAACATCAGTATTTTTTCCAGAATCTTTCATAAAACTGAAGGGCAGACCATCAGGGATAGCAGATATGAACAGCATTGAGTAAGAAAAATGTCAACCAAGTATATTATCTGAGATCTCCTAACAGCAAGATCAGTTTTCACTTTTAATTAAAAGAGCAAAACCCAACCTTTCAATGAAGAACTTTTTGCTAAGAGAAATAAACTGTTAGAGAAATGGATCTTAATTTTCTTTGTTCATGTTGCCTGTCATAATCAGAAAGATGTTGTACTATATCTTCTGAGTGAACTACTTTTGCATACATGTGCATATATATTATATAGAGTATATATCATATTTATAAAGCATATGCTATATATTTAAATTCAAGCCCAAGAACAATTTTATTTTGTTTAATGCAGATCTCCCTCAGCATATTATCAACACTGACTATACCAGGTGATGCAACCAAAGGTGTACTAGGGATCTAAGTGGTAGCTTCCTTGACCCATAACACTGGGCACTCTGGTCTGCTTTTTTTCTCAGTGGTATATATCTCTACCACTGAGCTTTCAAAGGGACATTGTTTAATGACAGCTAATTGGCATTTTTCGAATAGGGGCAAAAAGTTTCTTCCTTCTTGGCCTAAAAGGACTCATTGTTATCTTCAACTCTATCTGAAGGAAGGAATGCCCATGGGTACTATTTCAAATATATTGCAGAGTATACATGGAACACTTTTGTAACTTGCAATTTTGGCGAGACCTGACATTTGCCTTGGAGGGACACTATATGATGTTAATGCTTATCTGAAATTATTGTTTGTTTTATAGATCAAATAGCAATGTAATATAAGGAGAGTCACTCTGTCCCTTGGTGATTAAGGTAAGACTTCCCCAGTCTCCAGTTCCACAGTCCTGGGCAGGGTCAAGGCCCTTCCCATACTTTCTAAGACTCACTTCCTGCTGCTCCTTTGTATCCGTTTCTGAGTCTTCATAGACTGCTCACTTACACCCAATATCATCCTAAGATATTACATTTTCCTCAAAATCATCTCCCAAACATCAAACCCCACAAGCATTTTGAAGCTTTAAGGCAGCAGAGGGGAGGAATTGTCAGATACCACATGTATAGATTTCCCCAGTTCGGATAATTCAATTTGCTATCCTAGCACTTCCAAAAACATGGCTGCTGACAGAAACCCTCTTAGACCGTCGGGGCATGTGGACCACTTCTCCCACTCATCACTAAGCCAGGTGTTCTGGGATTTGGGAGAATACCTTTTCTCCCTAGTAAATTAACAGTGTCTCTTGAAAAACTAAATTAGTACACATTACCTGTGAAAGTATAGCTATTATTCAATAAAACGGCTCATCCTGGTAGACAGGGGTAAACAAGGTCCCCAAGAGCACTGCTAAATTTTTTCTATGTGCTTTTTGTTTTAGCTAATTAGATGAAGGACAGAATCTTTCAGGCCCATAGTGCTGTCTTTGCAATCCAGTGGCCTTGGAAAAGCTGCATGGCTATAAGCAAAGCCTACAGGGCAAAGATGCAAAATCTTCCAAGCTGAAAACAACAGGACAACCTCAAAGAAAATAGAATTGAATGTTAAGGAAGAAGGCACAAGGTGTTTAGGGCAAGAGTCAGCAATCTCACTAGGCTAAATTAAATTATTATTATAGCTAATACTATTATATTCTCTTCTCAAAAAAGTATTGCACAACACATCTGATAGTTAAAGAATGAAATTGGGTTTTATGACAGAAGGAAACAAATTAATTAAAATCCTTGGTGAGTAATTTTAAAATGACACAATATCTCAATCTCTCTGCATTTAAAGATTATTTTAAAAAAAGCATTATCTCTAAAAAGTGAATATAGAGGATGTTATTAGGTTGACCTTGTAGAAAAGTACTTACAGCTGCCCTTTTTATGTGCAGATGAAGGAATAGCCTGAGGACACCAGGACTGAAGGACAGTAAATGTTTGGTGTAAAGACCCTACATTTTGAGTGTTTTTTTATTATTTGCAGAAAGCTGTTTCCAGTATATTAACCATTTTTTAATTAAAACAATTTTTTTACTAAACGCTTGCCATGCGGTTTCTTCTTGTACTGCTTCATATTGCATTAAAAAAAAAAACACCACCACAGTCTATATTATTTTAATTTTGATATTCAGTTAAAAAGGATGAGTGCGCCTGGCCTGTGTTGCTCAGTGGTTGAGTGTTGACCTGTGAACCAGGAGGTTACAGTTCGATTCCCAGTCAGGGTACATATAAGTTGCAGACTTGATCCCCCATAGCGGGGGGCGGAGACACCCCTGAGGCAGTCGATCATTGATCCTCTCTCATCATTGATATTTCTCTCTCTCTCCACCCTTCCTCTCTGAAATCAATTATATTTTTTTTAAGGGCGATGCCCCTATTTTCAATCCAGGCAATGTGCCTTTCTTAAAGTTGTTCTAAAATATATCATCTCTGAATCATTTAATTCTCAATTCTGTTTTGACCATATAGAATATTCTCCGATTGTTGCCCATCCCAGCTTAATATGCAGAGAAGTCTCTCAAGAGGAATTTCTAACTCCTAATAAAACAGACCACACCTAGGACACCACAGGGTGAGATGCTGTCAGAGTTGGGGAGATGCTGTCACAAGGGAGTTAAAATAAGAAGAGAGAGACTCCTGTCCTTGTCTTAGGGTAGATCCATGGGTAAATCACAAGAAGCAAGGTGGGGGTAATTAAGGGTCAAAGGGGTCAAACAATGGTGACAGAAGATTTGACTGGGTGGTGGGTACACAACACAATACATATATGTATCATGGAATTGCACACTTGAAACCTATATATTTTTTATTAATCAATGTCAACCCAATACATTTAATTTTAAAAAGAAGCAGCTTCAGTTTTCTTCTGCTTAAATTTCTTGACTTAGTACCACATTCTCTGTGGCAGAAGGAAACATTGTAGATTGGCCCTAAGGCCAGAAAAAGAACCCAGGGAGGCCCTCAACTGAAAACAATGGAATAGCAGTGTTTAAACCTCCCCTGCATCCATCTCCTCGGTCTTGGCCCTCCCACACGGGGCAGGGTCAGCAAAGCCTCAGAGAGCCTGCAGTCCATCGTGCCTTAGCAACAGCTCTCTCTGACTCACTGGGCGTTCTCTCTGTAGGCCTCTAATTTAATAAATGATTCACCCTGACTCAGCTGAATTGATGAGCCCCATGAGGTATTACAGCTCAGAAGTAGGCAGACTGAGATCTTTCTAATGGGTAAAAATCATTGGAAGAATTTTCTGGAAAAGTTTACTGAAAACGATTTTTCACCACATAAAATCACAATCATTTAAAACAAACATCTACTTCTCATATTTAGTGTTATGCTTTACTGAAATTGCTTGCTTATTTAGTTATATGAAAGTTTTCTGAGAGAATGAAACATTATCTTTCTAGTCCATGCTCAGAGCTTAGTATAGTGAGAGCCTAGAGCTTAGTAGTCACTCCATATATCTGTTTCTACATCTATCTACATCTATGCTTGTACTCATACTATATTAATTGAGCATTTAGTTTTTAGCTTCAGACATTTCTATGTATCATGCATATTCAGGACTGTTTACTCCTGTGCATGTTTATGAAGTAGGCATTACTTCAGAGACATTAGGCATCTTCCCCAAAGAAAACAATTTTGTGGTTGGGCTATAATTCAAATCACATTCTCTCTGGATTCAAAACTATTCTCCCCTGGCTTCTGCACAGTGAAAAAATATATTTACTCTTTTTTTTAATACTCGATGTATATTTACTCATTGTGTTTCTTTGTAAAAGATGGCATTATAGAGATTTAATGGAAGCCTGTGTTCTCAATTCATTTTTCCAGAAGTTTGAACTCTTATAAATACAATATAAACATGAATAGCTATTATTCAACATTAGAGGCCCATTGTATGAAGATTCGTGCAATAGGCATTCCTTCCCTTGGTTGCTGGCACTGGTTTTCCTCCCGTACCTGGGACAGGGGCCACAGTGGAGCCAAGCCTTCAGCCTTCAGGCTTGGCTCTGGCTGCAGGCGGAGCTTTCAGTCTTCAATCTTCAGCCTTCAGTCTTCGCTCTGTGCCTGTGTATGCAAATTAACCTGCCATATTTGTTGGGTTAATTTGTATACTTATTCCTGATTGGCTGTTGGCATCGTGGAAATATAGTCAATTTACATGTTTGTCTATTATTAGGTAAGGTTCTTAGACATTAGTCTTCCCTTATTTCTAATATTTAAGTAAAAGGATATTATAAGGATAAAATCAAAAACACATAAAAGAAAGGGAATTTAAAGGGTGGATGATTGGATAAATTTCTGAAAGATAGAGAAATAAGGACTAAAACATGAGACAACAACAGTACCAGGGACAAACTGTTTGGAACTTCCACCTCTCTGGACTCATAGAGCTCAGGCAGTTCAGTGTTTCATTCCCAGCAACAAACAAACACTTTCTACTGGAATTTTCTTCCTCATGAAACAGAAAGAATTGATTGGAGGAAACTATCCCTGTTAGTGCAGATACTAGAACCTTAGAGATAAGTGCAGTATTTTGATGAATACTTTTCCAAAGACAGGCTCCCCCACACCCTGTTCATCTGAAAAAGGGTACTGCTATACAGAAACATGGAATTTTCAGAATCTGGATTTTTGGGAGAGTCCTAGCCAAGGACATTCACACAACTATCCAGATATGGCTACCTGGAAGTCTGTTCTTGAACATGAATTGAAAAACAAAATTGGCTAAACAAAGGAAGAAAGTCAAAACATAAATGAGAAGAAATACAGTAAATAAAATGCTATATTGTATTGTGAGATGAGAAGGAAAGGACTTGGATAAAAGAAGATAATGATAAATACACACATCAAATTCATACAAAAGAATGAAAAACTAAGAAAGTAATTAAAAACAAGAAAAAGCACTTGGATTAAAAAAAAATCAACATACTTGATCATAAACACAATTTACCTGATGAGTGAATGAGTGTGTATGCGTAGAAAATAAAGATTTGTTGAAAAATTGGTCTTTTTCATAAAAGAGACTAAATTTTGATATTATTATTTGATTAGTGATTTAGATTAGCATTTAATGGCTTTTTTGTTTCTTTTTGAAAATGAGACCAAAACTTTTATTTTATATATTGTCCCTATTTTCTGAATTCAAAGTTCTACTATCTCTGTGTACTGACTGGGCAACTCACTTGGACATATTGAGAGATATCTTTGTAGATAATATTGTTATTTGGCAAATATATATCTAACTAACATTAGTTATTACCATTTGTCTAATATTCTAATATTTAAAAACGTCTCTATTTAAATATCACCTAGCTACTCAAACTAGTTGGCTCAAATTTTTCACAGACTTAGAGATAATCAAAGAAAAATCTCACTATATCTCTTACTCCTTAAAACTCTTCAATGACTTTTTTTTTTTTTTTTGCCTCTAGGGAACCCTGTTATCTGGCACTATTCAATTTTGTTACACAGAGTATTGTTTTCCTTTTGGAATGAAAGATAATTGATCACTTAAAAACTAGTTGATTTATACTCATCAGGACTCCTTATAATCAAACACCACTCCCCAATTCTATCCAGCAATCCTTACATAAACTGATACCTAACATTTTCCATCTAGGAAAGTCAAGGGATTAAAAGGACCATGCAAATGACTATTGTTGCTACTGACTTCACCCCGCCCTGTATGCCTAAGGGATATAGTGCCCTAGTCACATTGCAGAGTAGAAAAGCAGCATATGGAACTGAAAAAGGTGTTCATTATTGATGTTTCCAAATAGATGGAGCAAGAGGAAGGAATCCAAGAGAAAGAAAGTTAATGTGAGTGAAGGAGAAAGAAAATAAAGATACAACCTCTGGCTATTTCATTATGTTATTCAGATAGAACCTTCATTCTACCATTGAAAACAATCTTTATAGCAAGTTGCATACATTGGTACACACATTGCTGACTCCCACAGTATACAATAAAGAGGTGTCCTGATTTTTTTAAACAGTGAAGAAATATCCTATCTAATAAAGAGGGAATATGCCAATTGACCATCATTCCATCACAAAGATGGCTGCACCCACAGTTGAGGCCAAGTTCCCATAAGGAGACTTAAAGAGCAATCAGTAGGGACCTGAGGCTACGCCCTACCCTGCCCCCATGGAGCTTGATAGGGGACCTCAGGCCACACACCCTCATTAGGTGGGGCTTGACAGGGGACTTCAGGCTGAGTCCCCCCACCCCAGCAGCAGGCCAGGGAACCTGAGGCTGTGCCCCCTTGGATGGCTAGGCTTGACACAGGAACTCAGGCCATGCCCCCCACCCAGATGGGGGACCTCAAGGTACACCCCCAGTGCTGGGTCAGAGTAAATGAGGCTGTGTACCCACTCAGCAAGCCTTGATGGGGAACCTGAGGCTGCACCCTCCCACCTCCCAGTGCTAGGACAGAGGACCTGAGTCTGAGCCCCCTCATGCAGCAGGGCTTGACAGGGGATCTCAGGCCATGTTCCCCCACCTGGTAGGGTTTGATGGACTACCTCAAGGCATGCCCCCAACATGGTCTGGGCTGGGGGACCTCAGGCCATGCCCCACATCCTGGTCCTGGGTTAAGGGACCTGAGGCTATGCCAGCAGGGCCTGACAAGGGTGGGACTGGCCAGGTCTGGATCTAGACTAATGGTGGGTAGGAGGCCAGCTGGGTCTGGGTCTCACCTGATTTTGAGGTGCATGTGGGTGGGCAGGGACTTGACTCTTGGTCCCATGGTAACCCCAGACTCTGACAGGAGGAAGGTTATCATATACATTTTACTAATTTTCTTTCATCTCTGACACTTCTATTATAAAGGGCAAATAGTAATATTAATTTTTTTCTCTAATTAATCCCCTTTTAACGTGCACAAATTTTGTGCACTGAATCATTAGTGATAAAATAATATTGATGGAAGTAGTTTTTTTTTAATGTGTAAACTAGATGGGGATGAAATGATGGAGAGATTCATAACACAGAGTTATAATAATCAGGGTCATTAGGGCTTGGATAAGAATCATTTGGGAGAAATCCTGTACTACAAACATCATTAAGCTTAACCTCATGTAATTGTTAGGAATAGTATACTATTTTCTTTTACCACTCTTCTGCCTCTAAAGTTATCATACTTCTAAACTGAATAACAGCATTTAATTTTTTTTTCTCTCTCTTAAAATTTGGACTGAGAAGACTATTCAGTTTCATGTACAGATATTATTACATCTTGTCAAAATTCAGTAGACAAGGTTAAAATTTATAGTTTCTTTTATTTTTTTTCTGAGCTCTTAAATTTCTTAATTTTCTATTAAGAAAATAATCTTAAAATGATATCATTTCATATTTGTGATAAAATTATATCCAGTATTTTTTATTTAACATGAATAATATTTACTTTTGAATTTGAACACTTTAATAGTCTGCAACACATCACTTTGTCCTAATAGGCTGTTTTTCTTTTGTGGCAGTTTTTCATTTAGTGTCTTACTATAAAGTTTGTGAATAAAAGAAATGTACTGACGTTGAGATTTGGTTGGCTTGGTTTGATCTCAGAGCACCCACCCCTCTGCCCTCTTGTGGTCTGGCAGACAGCATTTTGAAATGAGGTATTGCAGTGGAAATTCTGACAGAGCATTAATTGAAAGAGTCATGTGTATTAATTAAGGTTGGCTTATTTAATGGGATAAATTACCTCAAGTGCATTCAGGACTGTTGTCTCTCAAATTGATTATCAATTCTGATTCTTCCTTTTATTTCACCATGATTGATATAATTAATTCCATGTCTACTATGTAGAAGAATTTATTCTAATAATCAACTGTGATGTTATATAGGTGAAAATTATTATCATGGAATCTGACACATAGCAAATGTTTTCTCCTCATTGTTCTCACATGAGTTGAATAATGATCTAACTTCTTCTGAATAAATACAACAAAGAAATACCTTATTTCATTATTAAATCCTCTCATTGCTAGAGATTTCCTCCTTTTTCAAATCTGAATCTGTCATGATTTAGTTCTCCTATGTTGAAAAACTCAAGTCAAATATTTGAAATAATCTCCCCCTAGTTTTATCTTTTTCTAAACCAACTAACAGAGTTCCTTTAAATGGTCCTAATAATACAACTCAGACTGCATGCCACATTATAAGTTACTGTGATAAAATGCTAACCTAGAACTGGATAATAAATACACACTTCATTTGACACTAATTTATCATTTCATAGGATATTTCCCACTGTGACAAAATGTGACCTTAGAATCTCGCACAACACAACATTTCAGGCAGTCAATAGTGTAGGATAATTGAAACTGATTTGCCATGTTTTATGGTTTAAATTAGGAAAATGAGGTTATGACAGACTTTGTCTATTTCTATTGCTACTTTAATATCTATTTTTTTCTAATTATTCTCCTGTATCCAGCCACTTGTTAAAGTCAGTGCTAATTTTAGTGATATGCTGTTTTTTTCTTTGCAGCACTGTTTTCAATCTATAAAAACCTGGGACAGCCTGGTGGTATGGCTCAGTGGTTTAACCTTGATCTATGAACCAGGAGGTCATGAGTCTATTCCCAGTCAGGGCACATTCCCAGGTTTTGGGCTCGATCCCAGTGTGGAATGGGCAGCAGGCAGCTAATCAGTGGTTCTCTCTCCCATTCCCTTCCTCTCTGAGATCAGTAAGAACAAAACAAAACAAACAAACAAATAAACAAAAAAAACCCACAAAAACTGGAACAACTTAAATGTTTATAAAAAAGAAAATGAAATGTGGGGCTTAGTTTGGAAACTGTAAGGAAAATGTTACCAAGATGGAAATAAATCCCAGTTTGCCTGGGACCATTATGGTTTACCCTTGTTTTCCTGGCATAATTATTAATAGCACCTCCTTTTATACTCAAAGTGACCTGGTTTCTGATAATAAATTATATGGTTATCCTACTCATAACCTATTCTTTTTATTTTAAGCCACAAGATTTTTCAAAGAGACACCTAGATGAATTACCAAAAAACTTCATTTTCAGACATTTATAAATCCTTGTTGACAGCTGCAAAGATAGAGGGAGGATAACTGACCTCATTTGTACCAAAAATCAACACAATTGTTATTGGTGACAGGGCAAAATATTTAGTTGCAATACTAGCCTTAATCACAAGTTTTCTGGAAATAAAATCAACCTCTGGGAATTTATTTAGCAAATAAAATCACTTAACCATTAAAGGGGCACTTTTGCTAATGGAGACGATAACTTGTGTTTTACCCTTAGAAGGGCAACAACATGCATGCCAGTGCCTTGGCTTCTGAGAAAGGGAACCTGAAATTAATTCCATATCAATCCATTAAGGAATCCAATGACCTTTTAGGAGCAAGTTCTTCAAAAGTACTGGGTTTATTTCCTTATTTTCAAAAGCTGATTCAGATTAGAGGTTTCAAATGTTGGTCTGCTAAACACGGTTGACCAGTATGAAGCATTCACCAGTCTGTGACAAAATACCAAAAAAATAAAATAGTTTTTTTCTGAAGTTAAATTTTTTTAACATAAGCATTTATATTTTACTCTGAAATTATATACTTAACTAGAAACCCAGTGCACGGAATTTGTGCATGGAGGGTGTGTCTTTCAGCCTAGCTTGCACCATCTCCAATAAGGGACCCCTTGAGGGATGTCCGACTGCCTGTTTAGGCCAAATTGACGGGCAATCAGACATCTCTCTCACAATCCAGGACTGCTGGCTCTCAACAGCTTGCCTGCTTGCCTTCCTGATTGCCCTTAACCGCTTCTGCCTGCCATCCTGATCACCCCCTAACCAATCTCCTGCCAGCCTGATTGATGCCTAATGCTCCCCTAACAGCCTATTTGCTCCTAACTGCCCTTCCTTACAGGCCTGGTCACCCCTAACTGCACTCCCCTGCAAGCCTGGTTCCCCGCAACTGCTCTTCCCTGAAGTCCTGGGTCCCCCCCAACTACCCTTCCTTGCAGGCACCCAACTTCCCTCCTCTGCTGGCCTGGTCCCCCTAAACTCTTCTCCCCTGCAGGCCTTGTCCCCCCTCAACTGCCCTTCCATGCAGACCTGGTCACTCACAACTTCCCTTCTCTCCCGGCCTGGTCACTCCTAACTTTCCTCCATTGCAGACTTGATTGGCCCCAACTGCCCTCTCTTGTAGGCCTGGTCCCTCCCAACTGCCTTCCCCTGTTGGCCATCTTGTGGTGGCCATCTTGTGTCCACATGGGAACAGCCATCTTGTGTATTGGAGTGATGGTCAATGTGCATACTATTATTTTATTAGATAGATAAAAGAGTAATATGCATGGGTGGGTGCATGGTGGGGGCCAGCTGGTTTTCCCTGAAAAGTGTCCCAGATCAGGGTGGGGGTTCCCTTAGAGGATGGGGCACGCCTGGGCAAGGGGCCTGTGGTGGTTTGCAGGCTGGCCATGCCCCCTGGCAACCCAAGCTGAGGCCCTGGTATCTGGGATTTATTTATCTTCTATAATTGAAACTTGGTAGCCTTGAGTAGAGCCAAGTCTGCTCACTCAGTGGCCTGGCAGCAGCCATTTTTGTTGGGATTTTTTTATCTTCTATAATTAAAATTTTGTAGCCATGAGTGGAGGCCAAGGCAGGCCAGAGCTGCAGAAGCTTGACTTCCTCTCCATCCCTGGGGGCAACTCAAGTTTCCTGCTCTCTCCAGCTCCGTGACTGCTGTGATTTTTGTTGGGATTTATTTATCTTCTATAATTGAAACTTTGTAGCTTTGAGTGTAGGCCTGGGCCTGCCAGGGTGGCAAGACATTTTGGCTTCCTCCATCACTAGGGAAACCCAAGCCTCCTGCTCTCTCTGTGGTCACAGTCATCTAGTTTGGGTTAATTTACATACTCGCTCCTGATTGGCTAATGGGCATGGCTTGTGATTGTAGTGGAGGTACAATCCATTTTCATATTACTATTTTATTAGATAGGATACATGTTGATGTGGAAATAGTATTTGGTACTTGGTGAACTGTTTAATTTGATCCATGTAGTGGATGAATTTTATTAAACCTAGTAATCGTTCATGTGTTAACCCAAAGGGAATATTTGCACAAAAGGGAATTATGCTGAATTGGTAGACATTGTGTTTACATGGTTGTTAATAGTCCCATTACAAAAAAATTGGTGGAACATCAGCCTTCAAGTCTTTATACCTTGAATTATGTATTCCCATTTACCTTTAATAAGAAATGATTGCATTAAGGAAATCATGAGAATATTAGGTCCAAACAATAGACTTTTAGTATTTCATGGGCCTAGCTCTAAATTAGGATTTGTGAAAATTTGATGAGTGAAAATTGTAACAGAAGTGAACTGCTATTGCTTAAGTTCTACCTTACAGTAGAGGCAAAGAAGAAAGATAATAAATGTGTTATTCCACTGGGAAAGGCATTTCTTTTTGTGAATGCCTAGGTATGCTTTTTAAACTCAAAACAAAATTTCAGATGTTGTGCTGTCTTTTATCCTGTTGATTGTTCTTGGAATAAACACAGCAGCACCATGGGAGGCCATCACACTGGCTTTAAAGAAAAAAATGAGCAGACAAGGAAAAAAGGAGAAAAGCTTTTATAATACTAGAAGAAAGCACTTCAATTCTCAGGCTGGAATGAAAGCCATTAAAAGCATGAACAGACAAAGGATGAGTTCTAGTAATCATAAACTTAATGTAAAAGATGGGGGATATGCTCAGGAGGAAGAAGAATTAATATATTATGAACATTATCATTAAATCTACTTAAATTTTTGAAGCTAATTACTAGTTCAGCATTCATTTTGAAAATAATGTTAGAATTATTATGTTAAGAAGTGACAGTTGATTATTCTTCTGTTTGATAAAAATGCTGGCAAATAGAACAAACCTTTCAAATACAACAAACAAACAAACAAAAAACTTGAGAAGTCTAATCAATTTTTTTGTTAAATTACAAATTAATAAACATTTACTGGCAACCCACTGTACTCAGGTTGTGGGGCAAACAATAAGTCATTATTTCCCGTATCCTTCTAAAGAACATTACTGTCTAGTGTCAAACTAAGAAGCAGTAGTGAACAATTTAAGTTATCACTATTATTTGATGAAGTCCATGTGATGAATTCCAAGTGGGATAAATCTTGAGATTAAAATTTTGTGAAGGACACTTATTCATTAGGAAAAAACTGTATGGAAGAAGTGAGATTTGAACTGAGTTATGGGAAAGGGTTTGGATAGATTTGGGGCAGAGGAAAGATGTCTAAGAGAGACAAGAACCACAAAGTGAAATCAAGGAATTGGGTATTCAAATAACTGGGACAAGAGAAGATTGTAAAGAAAGTAGTCTAGTTTGAATAATTTATAATCTCTACATTTTTTGGTCAGTTTATAAAAGTAAAGAAAAAGCATAGGAAATAGAATTGTATGATGTTAAGAGCTAATGCTCTCAATTTTTTCTATCCCAAATAGTAGCCAGTTTTGAGTTTGTCATTTGGGTATTTTCAATGCCTTTATGAATATATATACTATGCTTCAGGTGTTTATACATATAATCATTTTATTATATTACTAGAGGCCCAGTGCATTAAATTTGTGCATGGGAAGAGGGAGCGTGTCCCTCAGCCCGGTCTGCACCCTCTCCAATCTGGGACCCCTTGGGGATGTCTGACTGCCGGTGTAGGCCCACAGGGATTGGGCCTAAACCTGCAGTCAGACATCCTTCTCACAATCCCAGACTGCTGGCTCCTAACCACTCACCTACTTGCCTGCTTGATTGCCCCTAATCCCTTCTGCCTGTCAGCCTGACTTCCCCTAACCACTCCCCTGCAGTCTGATTGATGCCTAACTACTCCCCTGCTAGCCTGGTTTTCCCCAACTACCCTCAGCTGCTGGCTATGTTGTGTGACCGTGTTGTGGTAGCCATTTTGTGACAACATCATGCAATGCTATCTAGGCTTTTATTATAAGGATAGATGGTCAGTGCATGTCATATGTGTCATATGTATCAGCTGGTCAGTTGGTTGTTTCACTTAACCTTTTATATATAGATAGATGTTTGTAACTTTATTAAATATTTTTGTCAATATTTAATAGTTATATTTTCTTTTCAATTTTTTTATTAATGTATTATATGTGTACATTGCTGTCCCCATCCCACTCCCATACATGCCCTCACCCCCCACTGTCTTGTGTCCATTGGTTATTCTTTTTTTTTTCTTTAATATATTTTATTGATTTTTTACAGAGAGGAAGGGAGAGGGATAGAAAGTCAGAAACATCGATGAGAGAGAGACATCGATCAGCTGCCTCCTGCATGCCCCACACTGGAGATATGCCCACAGGCAAGGTACATGCCCTTGACCGGAATCGAACCTGGGACCCTTCAGTCTGCAGGTCAACACTCTATCCACTGAGCCAAACCAGTCTCGGCCCATTGGTTATTCTTATATGCATGCATACAAGTTCTTTGGTTGATCTCTTATGTACCCAACCTCTCCCTAAACTTCCTGCTGTAATTAGACAGTCTATTTGATGCTTTGCTATCTTTTTGTTCAGCAGTTTATAATGTTCTTTATTATCCATAAATGAGTGAGATCATGTGGTATTTCTCCTTCATTGACTGGCTTATTTCACTTAGCAGAATGTTCTCCAGTTCTATTCAGGTTGCTCCAAATGGTAAGAATTCCTACTTTTTTATGGCAGCATAGTATTCCATTGTGTAGATGTAACATAGTTTTCTGATCCACTCATCTGCTGACGGGCACCTAGGCTGTTTCCAAATTGTAGCTATTGTCAATTGTGCTGCTATGTACATAGGAGTGCATATATCCTTTCTGATTGGTGTTTCTAGTTTCTTAGGATATATTCCTAGGAGTGGGATCACTGGGTCAAATGGGAGTGCCATTTTTAGTTTTTTGAGGAAACTCCATACTGTTCTTCACAGTGGCTGCACCAGTCTGTATTCCCACCAGCAGTGCACAAGGGTTCCTTTTTCTCCGCATCCTCTCCAACACTTATTGTTTGTTGATTTGTTGATTATAGCCTTTCTGACAGGTGTGAGATGGTCATTTTGATTTGTCATTGTCATTTTGATTTGCATGTCTTGGATAATTAGTAACTTTGTGCATGTTTTCATGTGTCTCTTGACTTTCCTTCTGTCTTCTTTTGAAAAGATTCTATTTAGGTCCTCTGCTCATTTTTTTTTATTAGGTCTTTTATGTTGCTTTTATTAAGTTGTATAAGTTGCCTGTAGATGTTGGAGATTAAACCTTTTTCAGTGATAACATTTGTAATATGTTCTCCCAATACAGTGGGCATTCTTATTGTTTTCCTGATGGTTTCTTTTGCTGTAAAAAAGGTTATTTTGATGTAGTCCCATTTCTTTATTTTCTCTTTAGCTTCCATTGCCCTAGGAGCAGTATCAGTGAAGAGTTCCTTTGGCATATGTCTGAAATTTTGCTGCCTGTGGATTCCTCTAATATTTTTATGGTTTCCCGTCTTATGTTTAAGTCCTGGATCCCTTTTGAGTTTATTTTTGTGTATGGTGTAAGTTGGTGGACTAGTTTCATTTTTTTTGTCATGTATCTGTCCAATATTTCCAATACCATTTATTAAAGAGGCTGTCTTGACTCCATTTTATGTTTATGTTTTCTTTGTCAAATATTAATTGAGCATAGTGGTTTGAGTCGATATCTGGATTCTCTATTCTATTCCATTCATCTATATGTCTGTTCTTATGCCAGTACCATGCTGTTTTGAGAACACTGGCTTTGTAATACAGCTTGAAATCTGGTATTGAGATCCCATCTACTTTATTCTACTTTCTCAGGATTGCTGTGGTTATTTGGCTCTTTTTATTTCATTCCAGATGAATATATGGAGAGTTCTTTCTAGGTCTGTGAAATATGCCATTGGTATTTTAATGGGGAGTGCATTGAATCTATAGATTGCTTTGGATAATATGGACATTTTAATAATATTGGTTCTCCCAATCCATGAACATAGTGTGTTCTTTCATCTGTTTACGTCTTCCTCTATCTCTTTTTTCAGTGACCTATAGTTTTCCACATATGGGTCTTTTACTTCCTTAGTTAAGTTTATTCCTAGGTATCTGAATTTTTTTTTGGTGTGATGGTAAATGGGATTACAATTTAGTGTCTCTTTCTGTAAGTTCACTATTGCTGTATATAAATGCTATAGATTTCTTGGCATTAATTTTGTATCCTGCTACATTACTGAATTCATTTATTAAGTCCATTAGTTTTTTGATGGAGTTTTTTGTGTGTGTGTTTTTTTTTAATATACAATATCATGTCATCTGCAAATAAGAACAGCTTAACTTCTTCTTTTCCAATTTGGATGTCTTTTATTTCTTCTTCCTATCTAATTGCAATGGCTAATATTTCCATTACTATGTTTAATAGGAGTGGTGAGAGTGGGCATCCCTATCTTATTCCTATTCTTAGGAGAAATGGTTTTAGTTTTGCCCCTTAAGTATGTGGGTTTATCATATATAGCTTTTATTATGTTGAGATATTATTCTTCCATTCCCACCTTGTTGAGAGTTTTTGCAAGAAAGTGTGTTGGATTTTGTCAAAACCTTTTTCTGCATCAATTGATATGACTATGTGATTTTTATCTCTCAATTTGTTTATGACATGTATCACGTTTATTGATTTATGGATATTGTACCATCTTTGCACTCCTGGGATAAATCCTACTTCATCATGGTATATGATCCTTCTGATGTACTGCTGGATATGATTTGCTAGAATTTTGTTGATGATTTTGTCATGTTTGTTCATGAGGGATATTGGCCTGTAATTCTCTTTCCTTGTGCTGTCTTTACCTGGTTTTGGTATTAGGGTGCTGCTGGCTTCAAAGAAAGAACTTGGAAGTGTTCCTTCTTGAATTTTTTGGAATAATCTGAGGACGACAGGTTTTAATTCTTCCTTAAAGTTTGGTAAAACTCTCCTGCGAAGCCATTTGGCCCTGGACTTTTGTTTGCTGGAAGTTTTTTGATGAATGCTTCAATTTCTTCCATAGTTATTGGCCTACTGAGATATTTAGATTCTTCCTGATTGAGTTTTGGAAGGTTATATTTTTCTAGGAATATGTCCATTTCCTCCAGGTTGTCCAGTTTGTTGGAACAGAGTTGTTCGTAGTATTTTTAACAATCCTTTGTATTTCAGTGATATCTGTTGTTATTTCATCTCTTTCATTTCTGATTTTGTTTATTTCCATCCTCTTTGCTTTTTGGTAAGCCTGGCTAGAGGGTCATCAATCTTGTTTATCTTTTCGAAGAATCAGCTCTTGATTTTGTTGATCTTTTGTGTCTTTGGTCTCTATGTTGTTTATCTCTGCTCTGATCTTTATTATTTCCTTCCTTCTGCTTACACTGGGCTTTTTGTTGCTCTCTTTCTAACTCTTTGAGTTGTAGGGTTAGGCAATTTATTACCATTGTTTCTTGTTTTTTTGCAGTAGGCTTGTAGAGCTATGAACTTCCCTTTCAAGACTGCTTTTTCTGTGTCCCCACACATTTTGGATTGTTGTGTTTTTATTGTCATTTGTTGCCATGATGTTTTTTATTTCTTCCTTGAACTTTCTGGTAACCCAATCTTTGTTTAATAGCATGGTGTTTAGTCTCTGTGTGTTTGATTTCTTTAGATTGTTTTTATGGTAGTTAATTTCCAGTTTTATGCCACTGTGATCTGAGAAGATGCTTGATTCTATTTCTATCTTCTCAAACTTGAAGAGACTTTGCCTATGACCCAACATACAGTGTATCTTTGAAAATGACCCATGTGAACTTGAAAAGAATGTATATTCTGTGGCTTTGGGGTGAATTGTTTTGAAGATATCAATTAATTCCATCTGGTCTAGTGAGTCATTTAGTATTGATGGTTCTTTGCTGATTTTTTGTTTAGATGATTTGTCCAATGGTGATAGTGGGGTATTAAAGTCTCCTACTATGGTTATATTGCTATTAATCTCTCCCTTGATATCCTCTAGGAATTTTTTAAAATGTATTTGGGTGTTCCTGTATTGGATGCCTATATGTTTACCAGAGTTATTTCTTCTTGTTGGATTGTTCCCTTTAGTTTTAGAAAGTAGCCTTTCTTATCTCTTGTTATGTCCTTCAATTTGAGATCTAATTTCTCAGATATAAGTATTGCTACCCTAGCTTTATTTTCATTTCCATTGGCCTTGAAAATCTTTTTCTATTCCTTTACCTTTAGTTTGTGTGCATCTTTTTTTTTTCTGAGGTGGGTTTCTTGTAGACAGCAGATATATGGGTCATGTTTTCTTATCCAATTTGTTACCCTATATCTTTTGATTGGGGTATTTAATCCATTTACATTTAAAGTTATTATTGATAGGCACTTATTTGTCACTATTTTTATTCTTTACCCCTGTGTACCTTCTTCTAGTCTATTTCTTTCTTTTTCTTTTCTTTCTTTTTTTTAAAGCAGAACCATTATCATTTCTTGCATTGCTGGTTTGGTGATAATAAATTCCCTTATTCCTTTTTTTGTCTGTGAAGCTCCTGATTTCACCTTCAATTTTGATTGATAGCCTTGCTGTGTACAGTATTCTTGGATTCAGACCCTTCCTTTGCATGACTTTGTATATTTCATTCCATTCCCTTCTGGCCTGATGAGTTTCTGTTGAGAAATCAGTCGCTAGTTTGATGGGGGATCCTTTGTAGGTAACTTTCTGTCTCTCTCTGGCTGCTTTTAAGATTCTTACTTTGTCATTGGTGTTTGCCAATTTAATTATAATGTGCCTTGGCGTCAGTCTTTTGGGGTTCATTTTGCTCTGGACTCTGAGTTTTTTAGATTTGTGTGGGTCTTTTCTTCCCTATATCAGGAAAGTTTTCTGTCATTATTTCTTCAAACAGGTTTTCTATTCCTTGCTCAGTTTCCTCTTTTTCAGGAACCCCTATTATGCAGATGTTTTGTTTCATGTTGTTTCAAAGTTCCCTTAGGCTTTTCTTCTGCTTTTTAATTTTTTTTTTCTAGAAGCTGCTGTACTTGGGTATTTTCCCCTATCTTGTCTTCTAGCTCACTGATGCTGTCCTCTGCTTCTTGTAGCCTACTTTTGATGCTTTCTATTGAGTTCTTTTTTCAGAAATGTCATTTTTCATTTCTTCTTGATTCTTCATTTCATCTTTTTAAAAATTTAACAAATTATTATTGTTCAGATTATTACAATCATTCTTCTTTTTTCCTGTCATAGCTCCCCTCTATCCAGCTCCCACTCTACCCTCTACCCTTATCTCGCCCCACATTCTCCTCATCTGTAGTTGTGTTTTTCCCCACACCCTCCTCCCCCATCCCCCCTGAGAATTGTCAGTCCACTCCCTTTCTATGTCCCTGATTTAATTATATTTACCAGTTTATTCTGTTTATCAGATATTTTTTTCACTTGATTTTTAGATTCACTTGTTGATAGATATGTAGTTGTTGTTCATAATTTTTATCTTTACATTTTTCTTCTTCTTCCACTTCTTAAAGCCTCTCACTTTCCTTCTTGTTGTATAATTTCCACTCAGCCAGCCTTCCTGTGGTTCTGGATGATGTCCATTCTGTCTTTTAGTTGTAGTTTTGAAATTGTTGTGCAAGGCAGTAGTTTAGGTGTGCACCTATGCTGCAATCTTGGTTTTTTCCTCCTTCTTTATTTCTTCTTGGTTCTTACTCATATTGTTGAATTTACCTTCCATTCTTTTCAGCCACGTTATGACCATTTCTCTGAATTCCTTCTCTGGCAGTTTGCTTGTTCATTTACTTCCTTTTCTGGTGATGCCTGCTTTCTTTCATATGTGGGCTATTTCTTTGTCTCCCCATGCTCTCTTTTCTCTGGATGTTTGGTTATATAGTTCTCTCTCTTCTCATCTCAGGTGGAATCTGATCTTTCCATGGTGAAATTAGAGTTCCTCTAAATCCGCATGTTTGTGCTAACTGGGGACTGGTTTTCTGGGGTTTACAGCTGCTTGGTGGGTGCTGCAGTTGTAGATTCTCAGGCTTCCGATAATATCCACCTTCCCTTTCATGATGGCGTGGACTCTGCGTCCAAGCTAGCCAATAGTTATATTTTCGTTCATTTTTCCTTATGCAGTTTAAAAGCTGCCCAATATTATCTGCAGATGCATCCTAACCACCAATGTGTACCACAGTGATAAGCACTTAGGTGTTTCTGAGATTTTTCCAATACTAACAACATTAGCATGAGTAAAACAAATGCACCTGTGTATGTGTAGGCAACTGCATAAGCATATTCTTAGAAATGGAATTGAATTCAGACAAATTCTATTTTAAAATGTAATAGATACTGCCATTTGTCCTCTATACTGTTCCAGTTTTAATTCTATCAACAGTGTTGGAGAGGCATGAATATAAAGAGTTTCAGCCATGACAAACATATTATTGGGATAAAATTAGAGTAAGAACCTGGAAGATTAGGCGGAAAATCATTAGAATCTCAGACTTAATGCAAATCCATGGAATTCTAGGGCAGCTTTGGGATGCAAATTTGATTAGTAACAGTCTATGGTAGCCATAGGGATATCTCTGGAAACATTTTTCTTCAAGTATACAAAGTTATCTTTGACATGAGGAGTCATTGTTAACCTAAATTGCACAGAGAGTGGGTACCTGGGTCAGGTGGTGGCCCTGCAGTTGCTCATCACAGTGAACTCTGTTCTTGGATGAATAGCTTTAAAGATGGACTGAAGCAGCTCCAGATGACCAGGCTCACAACAGAGACAAACACCAATTTCTCAGTCTATTTTCCCCCCATTATCCTGGCTCCAGCCTTTGGCCTCGCAGTTTACTTCATTCAGTTACTTTGTTGTGTGACAGTTTCCCTGGTTTGCATTCTTAAGTGGTTCCCTAAAATTGTCTAAGTGGGAAGAAAGAGCATATGAGACATTCCAATCGTCCTGTGTCTAAAGAAGTTTTGGGTTGGATAGTTTGGTACTAAATAAGTAAAACTAACAATTAAAAATAAAACAACAGAAGCCTTAATAACATAAAGGAAAGAGGTACAGGGAGTAAGAGACTATTTTAGGTAGAATCTGCATTTTACTCTGATGAACCTCAAAGAAATATGGTATCTACCAGTGAAAAAAAGAAAGTTCTATTAGACAACAATGAGGAATAAAGAGAGAGAGAGAGAGAGAGAGAGAGAGAGAGAGAGAGAGAGAGAGAGATTAGAGAGAGGCAAGCAGAAATAAAAATTAATCCAACACTGGAATATGGAAGCATGTCCATCAACATACAAAGCAATTATAATTTTTAAAATGTGTTTGAAACAGGAAATTTGTTTTAGGATATCTAAATCGCCAGGCTATCTAGCAATCTACCCAAAATTGATACTTTAAAAGGACAGAACCACTTAGTTAAACCAATTTCTTTTCATAATTAAAAAGGAATGAAATTCATAAATATGTCAAGAATTCTTTCCCTGCTGAGAAAAATGTTACTCTTGACAGAACATCAAAATTGGTTTTTGTGAAGTTGAATTAATGCAGGTCAAGTACATTCGAAATCCCTCAGTAAAAAGAATAATAAAAGTATCAGGTGCAAACTGTTCTTTATTCTTATTCTTTGAGAGGTTCTTGGATCTGCCAAAAGATAAAATAATTGCAACTGTTGTCTAGCAGGTTTAAAGTTGATTATTCTTGATGGTTATCAAGATTTATTTATTGCAAAATAAAAAGCTACATGTTCTGACAGTTTAGGTTGTGTTTTTATTCATTTTTACTTTACCAAATTGGCAAAGGGAACAAATTCTTTATTGTTTTTCTTGCTTTTGTCATTTAAAAATTATTACCAAAAGTTCTTTGTTTAACAATGTTTGAATAAATGCAATAGCTGTACAGATTTTCTCCCTTTCAGCAAATTTAACTCAGTCTTATTGGCCTGAGAAACAGCAATGTCATAAAAAGGACATTCCATAGTGACGACAGGCTAACCTGAAAAGTCCAACATGTAAACTGTTTTTTTTTCCTTCCTTTCTTCCTTCTCTTCCTCCCTCTTCCCTTTCATTTCCTTTTCCTTTTCCCTTCCTTTTCCTTTTCCTTTTCCCTTTCTTTTTCTTTCCCTTTTCCTTTTCCTTTCCCTTTCCTTTTCTTTCCTTTCCTTTCCTTTCCTTTCCTTTCCTTTCCTTTCCTTTCCTTTCCTTTCCTTTCCTTTCCTTTCCTTTCCTTTCCTTTTATTTCCTTTCCTTTCTCTTCTCTTCCCTTCCCTTCCCTTCCCTTCCCTTTCCTTCCTTTGCCTACCTCTCCCTTTCCTTCCTTTCCTTGCTACCTTTTTTTTGTTTTGCCAAGGTTATTGTTATTACTAGTCTCAGCCAAACATAATAAACTTTTAAAAATGAAATTGTATTAAAAGTCCATAAAAGTAGAACAATAGATGATATGAGAAAACTAGCATTTTTTTTATGGTAAACTTAGGCAAAATAGTTTTGATTTATTATAATTATATGGAGGATCTCTAATCATATGTCTTTAAGTTCCAAGACAAATCTCTTGTCAAAATCAATTTGCTATAGATGAGTGGGTTTATTTCTGGGCTTTTAATTTGATTCGATTAGCCTGTATGTCTATTCTTATGCTGGTGTTACATTGTGCTGCTTACTTTAGTTTTGCAGTTTGTTTAGTAATGGAGAAGTATATATCTTTCAGGTTTGTTCTTCCTTTCAATGTTGTTTTGGTTATTCATGACTCCTTGCAAATTTCATATAAATTTGAGAATTGGCTTTTTCATTTCTGGAAAAATGGCTGCTGGAATTTTTACTGATTTCAATGAATCTATAGATCGATTTGGGAGTATTGCCATCTAAAAAGTATTAAGTCTTCATTACATGAATACTGCATATCTTTCCATTTATTTAGATACTAGAGACCCTGTGCACAAATTTGTGCACAGGTGGAGTCTGGCTGGCCTGGCCCCAATTAGCAGATTGGGACCAGGCCTTTTGGGAGGAGGAAATGGCAGGAGGTTGGCCAGCCAGCCCTCCCTGATTGGGGCCTGATCAGGGCTAGGCCAGCTGGGAGAGGAGCCTTGAGTGATTGGCCTGTGGGCCTCACCCCCAATTGGGGTGGGGGGTCATTGGAGACAGGGAGAACCATGGGGAGGGGCTGTGGGGGATTGGATCTAAATTAGCAGTTGGACATCCCCCAAGGGGTCCCAGATTGGAGAGGGTGCAGGCTGGGCTGAGGGACCATTCCCTCTTATCCACTCTCGGCCCACCTGCCCCTCCTCCCCCTCACCTCGCACCAAGCGTGTATTTTGTGCATCTGACTTCTAGTAAATAAATAAAAGCTACCAAAAACTAAGTGCATTTATTTTTCTACACTAACAAAATTGAGCCTGAGTCTGAAAACAAATTGGGAAAAAAGTCATCTTTACTTTAAATACACATGCTAATTACTTAGCATTGTGTTTGAAAACCTTAATAAATTCAACAGAGAAAAGGCCAAGCTGCATTTGCTTCAGCAAGATATAGGAAGTGTCAACTGACCATCTACAAAGATGACTTTGGTGCCTATCTTCTATTCCAGTGCCAAATGTTGGAGATGATGCTATTCTTTTCTTGCAGAACCTGATGGTTGATTGGGCACATTCTGGGTACTTAGATCTGATCTTAGCTGGAAAATAAAAATATCAGCTAGAAAACTTGTCATCTCAAATATAAAGCTTCCTTCCCAAATGTGAGACTAAAATGCTGGCTGACCAGCAGCTCCCGAATGACGGATGAACAGATTACTCAGGCAGTTTCACTGTGAAAGAGAGGACCAAGGGGCTCCTGGCTCTACTGGTCAGAGCAGCTTCGATGGCCTGCCTTGTTAGCCTTTTTATTGCAGTTTTTATCTTTAGATACAATCAATAGGGTAAGTAATCTTGGGAGCACACATGTGTTTACATTGTTCTTTAGGCAAGGGCATCCAAGGATTAAACATAAGAATTCCAGTAAACACTTAGGAGTCTGTACATACACAGACTTGTTTGGAAAGGTCAAGGAATAATTATGGGGACTACCTTTGACACTCCCCTAAGTCTCCCATAAGTCAGAATTCTGATAAATGGGGCATGCAGCCTTCCGCACTCTTCCCTTTTATCAGAATGTCCTCCTTACAACTTGCCAACTAAGTATCATGTGCTCCCCAACACTAAAAGACACTGTATTGTCTGGGAAAAACTAACCAAGAGAAGCCTTTAATTATTCAATAAGCAGTTTCCAGATGAAAAAACTTCCCTACATGGCAAATAGGAATGAGAACTTTGATACTGGCAGTACTTTTGTGCGGGTGTGGACTCCGGCTGCCCTGTAGCTGTAAAACAATGCTTACAGGTTTAGAGAGTGCTGTGGCTTGGTGGGATCAGTTGCTTACAAGATGTCAGAAATGAGCAACAAACGACCCCTCCCAAAAAAAACTCTGCCTCTATTTTTTTCTACAAGCTGTTTTGGGAAATGTTTATGAGTGATGTTGCTTCTAACCTTTGGTGACAGTTGGTATAGTACAAGGGAAAAATCCATTTTCCCCACTGAGGTATGACACCGAATACTACTCTTGTCACTATAGGAGGGACTGGTTTGGGAGATGCCTGTGTAAACATTCTGTATGGACTTTGTTGTTCCCAGGGAAGGCTCATTCTAAAGCCAAAAAAAAAAAAAAAGGGGGGGGGGCCCAAGGAAGTTAAAGGACATAAGAGAGGATTTTTTTTTCTGAGCATATTTGAGACTCTTGCAATTAACTTGTCACACTTTGAGAACTACTCAAGTTCCAAAGGTTGAGTATACTGAATCCTTTATTTTTGGGATATTATAGAAATCAGATTTTATTTTATACTAGAGGCCAGGTGCATGACATTCATGCACCAGGAATGGGAGGGGTCTCTCAGTCCAGCTTGTGCCCTCTCACAGTCCAGGACCCTCCAGGGATATTGCACTGCTGGCTTAGGCCCGCTCCCTGCTAAGCTGGCAGTGGGACATCCCCTGAGTGCTCCTTAGTGCTGCTGCAGAGTTGGGAGAGGCTCCCTGCCACTGCACTGCACTGGCCAGCCATGAGCCCTGCTTCTGGCTGAACAGCACTCTATGGGAGCGACACTGACTACGAGGGGGAAGCTTCTGTGTTGAGCATCTGCCTCCTGGTGGTCACTGCACATCATAGCAACTGGTCCTTCTGCTGTTAGGGCGATTTGCATATTAGGGTTTTATTATTTAGGATTCCTCACTATAAAACATGTGCTTATGGGTTAAGCAAAGAGCATTGCAAAGTCATATGGAAGCATAAGGAGGATAGGAAAAAAGGTGAATAGAAATCACCGATCTTAAATTGGACTACTAATTACACTAAAGATTTCTATTTCCCTTAGTTCATAGTGTTGATTTAATAAAATGCTAATCAGAATCACTGTTTTTTCAGCCAAGAAGGTTGTGAAATGAAAAATTAACATCTGCTAACCATCTATCTTTCTTCCTGGTTACATTTTCTACACACAAATAATGTTAATCATTTCTTGTGTACAATTCAGAAAATTTATAGGCAAAACATAAATTTTTTTTATCTCTTTAAACAAATGATATTGTTATTTATACTAACATATTTTGCTTTGTCATGCAAAATCATGGAAATCTTTATAATAGCATAGTTAAATCTATTTATCCATTTTTTTAAAAATTGATTTTCTACAGAAAGGAAGGGAGAGGGATAGAAAGTCAGAAACATCGATGAGAGAGAGACATCGATCAGATGCCTCCTACATGCCCCACACTGGAGATGTGCCCGCAAGCAAGGTATATGCCCACTACCGGAATCGAACCTGGGACCTTTCAGTCCTCTGGCCGATGCTCTATCCACTAAGCCAAACCGGTCTCGGCTATTTATTCATTTTAATGGTTGTATTATATGTTTTATATATGTATCATGATTTGTTTTATCAGTCCTTATTAATTTTTCTTTAGGTTTTGATTTGAAAGTAACTAAGAAAATGCATTAGATCCTAATTTTATAGCAAAAACAATCATAGAAATAAAGAGAAATATGTATGTTTAATAATTCAGGATTAATGTGTTGATTAAATTTATGGAAGAATAATAAATGTCTTATATTGAAGCTGTAACTCAATTATAAAGATTGACAGATTCAGATTTTATATAAATCAGTATTTTACAAAGAAATTAAAATGACATTTAATAAAAACCAACATTTATAAGAATATTTCTGAATGCCATTTAAAAGAATAGACTGGCATTTGGGCAATATTACAGCAAATGTTTAACTAAATGAATTGATCTTAGGTTATTTGAATGACTCAATGACATTTATAGGAAATATAAGTTTCCAAGAGATAAGTGAACAAAGCACATTTCCCAAAAGAAGAAATACTTATAGTAAGTACACATTAACTTGAGTGGCAATAAAGAATACAAATTAAATCATAGCAGATCAACATCAAGAAACAATATGAAGCCAATAAATATGATAAATGTAATACTCGGAAATAATGAAAAGCATTATGATATAATATAAGGAAACTGACTATAAAATAGCATTCAATACTAGGTCTGGGAGAAAAAAATGCTAAAATAAAACAGTGGTTTTTAGATCTGGCTACATGTAATTATGTAAAAATTTTAAATATTAATATTGTGTCTTATTATTCTTAATTTAAGAATAATAAGATGAAACATTTAGGTATAAAATTTCTAGGTGTATCACTAACCTTTAGTACTCCAGTATTGTGTGAGAGTTAACTCTCTATTTTATCTCTATGCTGTGAAATTGGCATTAGGTAATATCCTATTTAATGTCAGAAAGCATTACTAATTCCTTTTAATGCTCTCCGTACTTCACAGAATGCCAGCTTGTAAGAGAAGCAACATAAAAAGCTACTAGACATAAGGAAACTAATGTATTTGTCAATTAAAAATGAATATAGGGACAATAAAGTAAATATAGAGCTTTTCAGAGACTAGGTAACTTCCATTTTTGAAAAATCCCTAAATATTAATAGAAAGTGGAGAAAACCCAAGCAGGAGAGCATACACATTAATAGAAAGTGGAGAAAACCCAAGCAGGAGAGCATACACAGTGTACTGCTTTGCTAGGGCTGCCATAACAAAATACCACAGGCTGGGTGGCTTAAACAATGCAAATTAATTTTCCCAAGGTGGTAAAGGCATCCAAGATCAAAGTGTCCGCAGTTTGCTGTCTCCAGAGATCTCTCTCTTTGGTTTACAGAAATAGCTGCCTTTTTCACCCTGTCCTCACATTTTTTTCTCAGTGCATATATATATCCCTGCTGTCTCTTCCTTTTCCTATAAGGACACCTTTCGTATTGGATTAGACCTCATTCTTATTACCTCAATTAACCTTAGTATCTCGGAATATAGTCACATTGGAGGTTAGAGCTGCCACAATGCTTTTTCTGGGGGACACAAGTCTGACCATAATATACAGTATGTTTAAATGTTGCATTTAATAAATTATCACTTTCAATATGCACATTTTATAAAGAAGTAATAACTATTTATTATATGTTTGTTTGAAGACAGTTTCAAAAACTAACATTTCAGAATCATTGTGAATAGAAGTCCTAGGCCAACTGAACTGATTCTTCCCTCTCCCCTATGATATCCCTGATATTTGAGCCCCCGAATTATCATGAGTCCTACTTTTCATTTAGAAGCAGCCCCTTTTCACTATATAAACACTTTTCTTTAATCTGACAGTCAAGTCTCAGCACTGTCCAGATGGGTAGGTACACGCTCAAATCTGAGAAGAAATGGCCTACCAGGAATTGCAGGATCTGACTAATATATATTATTAAGAGTCTGGAGAGGGTGTGCAGAGGTGGATCCCGAGGGTATTAGACATGTGGGAGGCTGCCTGCTGAACTTAAGACTGGAGAGGGGAGAGTTCATGGAGAACGTGAACCTAACACTACTGTTAACAATTATCTTAGTTTAGATTCCCTACAAGCAGAGACTGAGGCAGAGGTATGTAAGTAGAGTTTTTTTGTTTGTTTTGTATTTTCTTATTTTTTTCCCCATAAGGGAGCAAAGAAGCACAATAGGGAAGAGGAATGAGCCAACCAAGAATGTGTTCTCAGCAAAGTGTAGACTTAGCCTGTTCCACATAAATCATCTCACATGGTGTCCCTCCCAGCATCACGGGGTGAGGGGAGGGGCTGTCTCTTACTAGTAGATTACCCTGTCAGTCTTTGCTGTGGGAGCCTTGGCCTGGGGGAGCGGATGGAAATTTTCTCAAGGGCAGTGTCTCAGAGAAGGTGGATGTCTGTAACTCAAGAACAGCTAACACACCCTACAGTGAGTTAATGGGCAGATCTGAGTAAGGCACAGCAGCATCTACTACAGTATCTTTTTGAGTGCCCCGGCAACATGGAGGAATATTTTATCTACGTATGTTTTCTTTTGCTACTATAATTGCCACCAAGAAACACACACCAATTAAGGTTTGTGTGTTTGAAATAGTCAATACTATTAAATTTTCAATGCATAGTCTTCATTTTGATATCCTGTATAATGAAAGGATAATAGGCAAATGGATCCTAATGGCAGAACGACCAAAATGACCCCTTGGCCCGTCACTATGCAGTGCACTGACCACCTCTAGATCCCTTCCCTGGTCAGTAGGCTCCCATCGCACAATAGTGATCGGGAACCGGAAAGGGTGCAGGGGGAGGGGTTGGCAGCGGGGTGGTGGGGTGGGGTGGGTGGGGTGGGACCGGCTGCTGGCAGCTGAAGAAGATGGTCCTGATCACAGGTCAGGCCTAAGGACTGTACCTGTGCATGAATTTTGTGCACCAGGTATCTAGTAATTTTATAAAAATGTGATGGAGACTTCAGGAATAGATGCTTTAATTTGTTTTTGTATTTACCCCGTATACTCTCTGGAATGCAGAAATATCCAAAGTGAGAGAAGAGCTTTTCACTAGATGACATGACTCAGTTTGTAGATTTGGGACATGTTATAGGCCAGATAAAGGATGGCTAATAACATAGAACCTTTCAGAATTGGATTAGGAGTTTTCAAAATAAGACATATATTATGTTTCTATATGCCAAATGCCATTCATATTTAGAAACTGTGGTATCTTAAATGATTTTAAATTTGAATATTAGTTCTATGAGTACTAAAAGCTATTAAAGAAACAGAAGATATGCATCAACAAAATACTTTTCACAATATTAATTTTCTTGTAATTGAAAAATGCTTCTTCACTCTGCTGAAATAAATTTTTTTGGATTCCTTGAAGAATTATCTCTATATAAATTTTATAATCCATTTTTTCATTTTGCCACTTTTTCTGGAATAAGTGGGAAGTGGTTTTTCTATAAAATAATAAATCTGAGTAATATGTTTCTATTTATTAAAAATAACTATTTTAAAAATTAATCTTTATTGTTAAAAGTAATACAGATGTACCTCCCCCCCTTTGACTCCTTCTATTTTTTAAACAAATATCTATAAGCATATCAATATATGAAAAATTCAGATAAAATAAATCAGAAGGCATTTAGTCACTTAAGTATTTTTTAAAACATTTTTTTAAATAACTGCTAATATGGGAGAAATGATGAAAAATCAGGGTCTCTTCTTTAAGTTAGTGCATATGGTATGGTTGAAGAGACAGGACATGTTAAAATACATAACTCAAAAAGATAATGTAAAGGGTCATAAAGAAGAGATAGCTAAATTTAAGTTGGAGCTGTAAAAGAAAAGACATTTATTCAGCTGAAATGAGTAAGGTAACTTACTGCTTTATTTATGTATGTGTGTATTTATTTATTTATTTTTGATTTTTATAGGGTACTTATTGCTTTTGAATATTTTTATTTCAAAATATTTTCTTTAGATTTAAAAATTTACAAGTGAATACCTACAAAAAGAAGTTGATCTCCAACTATCTATAAGTAAATTAATATAGTTTATTAATTTATTGTAATCATTCATTTAGCTATTTAGTTATTGGTAGCATAATTATTTGGCTAAAGAAAAGAAACTCATAAAATAAAATGACAGGATCTGATAATTACCTCTGATGTAATTGGGTAATTCCATAGAACAATTTGATATTCAACAAATTTCTTTAATTAGGTATTCCAATAACTCTTGCTTAGATCCCTAAGGTGTTTGTAATCATTTCTCATACAAATAATGATCAGTCATTAGCTATACATGTGTGATTATATAGATACTTTAATGACAGGCTTGCCTGGGGCTGTCATAACTCCTTGGTTATATATGTACTTGACCTTTACATTGTGTACTTGACCATAAAATTTGTTGTTCTTGTTGTTCATTTTGACATGAAGAAATTGTGAGGTTTCTTGACTACAATATGTCTCCTTCTCAGATTTATAATAAGTGTGAACCTGTCTTTCTTTGTTTTCTTCTTAACACTTTTGAAATACAGTTACTAGCAGAACATCCTCTGCTATTTTGATCTTGTGATATGGATTTTAAAATATTAGGAAAAAATCCCAAACCCTAAACCTAAATTTTGGTAGAATTTAAAGCTCTTGCTATTTCTCCTGGGGGGTTTTAAACAGTTTTTGTTTTGCTATTTTTCACTGATGCAATTCTTTTTTCTCTCTGACTCAAACACAGAATAACCCTGGGAAAAATAGAAAGTTCATTATGAAAATTATTTCTCTAGCAGCAGGGACCCTGCAAGAGCATTTAGAAAATGCCTCTGCTTTTACTTTCATTTTTCTTTGTGCATTTCCAAAGTGTAGTTTTTATGTTCCATTTCAGAATAGTCTTAGGGTAAAGTGACAAATTGTGCCTGTATTTATTTCACTTTGGAAAAGAAGAATGTGAACAAATAAAAGCCCTCTGGGTCTTTTTTTCTTGGTGACAATATCATAACTTCTCTCTTAGACCCAATTTAGTCACAGGTCTGAAAGTACAATCCAAATATCTACAGTTTATCTCTCTTATTTATTTATGGAATATTTCAAAGATGACTATTAACTGCTAAAATACTAACTTTACTCATAAAATGCAAAATTGTTTTGGAATTATAGAATATCATCAAAGCAGAATTAATAATTTTCTATAGCTGATAGATTTTATAATTTTGTAAAATTGTACATAATTTTATAATATTACTAGAGGCCCAGTGCATGAAATTTGTGCATGGGAAAGAGGGTCATCTCAGCCCAGCCTGCACCCTCTCCAATCTGAGACCCTTCTGGAGATGTCTGACTGCCAGTTTAGGCTTATAACCTGGGCCCAGACATCCCTCTCACAATCCTGGATCGCTGGCTCCTAATCTCTCACCTGCCTGACTGCCTGGTCGCCCCTAACTATCTCCACCCCTCCCGCCAGCCTGGTTGCCTCTTACTGCCCCCCTGCTTACCTGATCACCCCTAACTACTGACCCCCCACTCTGCTTACATGGTTGCCCTCAACTGCCCCCCCCCTGCTGGCTTGGTCACCCCCAACTGTCCCCCCTGCTGGCCTGGTCACCCCTCATAGTCCCCCTGCTGATCTGGTTGCCTCACACAGCCTGCTGTTCGGTTGTTTGGTCATCCCTCACTAAGCCCCCTGCTGGCCTGGTTGTCCCATGCAGCCTGCTGTTCAGTCATTTGGTTATCTTTCACTAACCCCCCTGCCGGCTTCCTCGTAGACAGCCATCTTGTGAGGGCATGATGGTCAGCTTGTATATTATCTCTTTATTATATAGGATACAATTTTATACAAGTTTATTCAAGAACATAGAAAAAGATTGGATTATTACTTTAAGATGCAATAACAAGATTTAGAACTTGCTTTTAGTACTATTAAAGAATAATCATAATTTCTATCAATTAGAGATGTAATAATTATTGTTATGTAAGTACTTTAAAATATGTACAAGTCTCTTTGGGGATGACATTGATTATAGAAAAACATTATTTTTCATCCATTATCTATAGACATAAAAATAAACTAAATGAAATAGAAAATTAAAAATAAACCTATACATTTGTGGTCAATTGATTTTAATTAGGAGATGTCAATGGAATTCAATGGAGAAAATGATAGACTTTCAACAAATGATGATAAAACAATAGGATATTCACACACACACACACACACACACTGAACTTATATGCTTACATAACTACAAATTTTGTATCAATTGATCATTGACTTAAATTTAAAAGCTCAACAATAAAACATGTAGAATAAAGCAATGGAAAAATTTTATGCACTTGGCTTAGGCAATGGTTTATTAGCCATTAACCCAAAACACAAATCTTAATAGACAATTTGATAAATTGGACTCTATTAATTTTTTAAAAGTTTGCTTTTTTAAGAACATTAATAAGAGAATGAACCATAGACTGAGATAAAATATTTGTATTTGACAAACCACTTGTATACAGAATACATAATAAGCCCTCAAAGCTCAATATTGTTAAAAAGCAGGCTAAAGATGTAAATAGAATGCCACTAAAGATGTATAAATGGACAATAGGCATAGAAAATTATGCTCACTATATTGATATTTTCTTTCATAGGTTGAGGCTCAACTACAGAGTCACATGAGCTGGGCATCTATACCATTTTTTAAATGATTTTTCTCTTGAAATATTACAAATTTTAAAATGGATCTATGATTTTAAGTAGACATTAATTATGGCAAGTTGCTGACTATAACAAGGCAATTGCATTTTAATCTTTCATAATATCTTTATTTGCATGTATCTTCTTTTCATTTTAAATAAGTATGAAGTGTCAATCTTGTATATTCTTTATATGATCTCAAGAATCTGTTTTGGGGTCTATTTTATGCACTGTTTACTTATCTTTAATTTCCTTGTTTCCCTTCAAAATGTGGTTATTTTAACTACTTTTCTTTACACATTTCTGTTTCTGTTCTTATATAACAAGAAAGCATAGTTTTCTTTTAGTAGCACTGGTTTCTGAATAAAAATGTGTGTGCAAAGAAATCCCTTTGGACTAGGGCCTAGGCAAAGAAAAAAAATGAACCAAAGCTTATGCAGAGTATATATTAAATGAAGATGTAAAAGCTGAACATAATTCCTAATTGTAATTTTCAACAAATATTGAGGATCCTGCCAGGATGATGACAATTTGGAATTAAGTGTGAACTCACTTGGCACACACATGACTCCTTTGCCCCTCTTTAGCTTCATTGTAATCACTTCACTGCTGTTAAAAGCAACTCTCCATGTATCGTTCTGCACTTCCATCTATGTAGGTCACCGTAGCTGGAGGAAACACACATGCCAACTGGCCTCACTTTATGTTTATGATTACTGATCTCTGGTGAACCCCTCATGCTCTCTAACTGCCATGCTGTTATTTTTCTGTACTCACTTCTCAACTCTCCTAATTAGCTATTTTATGGTTTCCCTTCTCTTCTGAAATCTTTAAAGCCTCTCTCATCATCCTCACTCTCAGTTGATGAGCTTAATTTCCATTTCACTGAGAAATAAGATGCAATCAGAGACCATACACAAGCTCATTCCATTGCAACTACCCGTTGACTGCATCTGAGCATATTTGCTCTTTTTTCTTTGCAATGAATGTACTGTCTGCTTTTCTAGCACAGGGCGACCCTTCCGTCAGTGAATCAATCTCATCCTATTCACCTACTTAAGAGCATTGCAACAGCAGTTCTTTCTTCTCTCTGATGCATCACTATTTTTCTTTCCATCTTTCACATTGTATGCACATGCTATTTTTCTCCTTTATTAAAACAAACAAACCCTTTTACTCACTGTCTATTTTATCACCCTATTCATTTCTTCCATTTTATAGCAAAACTCTTCCCAGAAGTAACATCTACTTGTTGTCTTCAATCTCTCTCCTCCCATTTTCTTTGGAATCTTCTTTATTCACATTTTTCATTCTTGCCTCTCCTTGATCACTGATCTTGTCTACATCAACAACTGCCCTCTCAGACCTCGTATTTAATCTAATAGCATCATTGCACATAAATGGACCACTCTCCTTTTGGTGTAGGACTTCACACTTTCTTTGTTGCTTATTTCCCTAGTTACATATGCTGATTTCTACTCATCTACCACGTCTATTAATGTTGGGTTGATCCCCAGGCTCAGTCCTTAGAGTTTTCTCTCATATTCCACCTCATTCTCTAAGTTTTGATCCCATGTTTTAAAGTAATATGAATATGCCAATGACTCACAAATATATATGGCCAGCCAAGACTAGTGGCCATGTATCAGGCTTTCAATCCCAACATGTCCTAAATTAAGCTATCCCTAAAACTGGTTGTCCCAGAACTTTCTCCAGCTCAGTAAAGGTCGATAACTTTTGTTCAGTTGCTCAGGTAAAAAACTTTGAATTCATCTTTCACTCTTTCTCTTACTCCCATATCTAGTTTAGAAGTGAGTCAGAGTATTTACAGAATCTGGTTCTACCATAGTTATTATTCTTGTCTCAGCCATCATCTACTTTTCCTTGGTAATTGACAATAGTTTCTTCTTGCCTGCTGTACTCCATGGCTTTTCTCCTTTTGTATTTTCTCAATACATAAGACAGAGCAATTCTGGTAAAGACTAGCTTCTGTTACTCTGTTGCTCAAAACCCTCTCAAGGTTTCATTCGGAACCAAACTTAAATTTGTATACATGACCCCTGAGGTAATCCTCTACAAATTCCTTTTTGCTTACTCTGTTCCAGTTCTTCAGCTTCTCAGCTGATCCTCAAAATAGCCAATTTCACTAGAATTAATGACCTTTGCACTTGTTCCAAATGCCTAGAACATTTTCCCTATATAGGATCCATGATTATCTTCTTAAATTTTCTACTCAAAAATTAGTCTTTTGTAAGGCTATCTCTATCATATTAACTTTCAATCTTGCATTTTCCCTGCTTTTCCCCCCCATGGTATCAATTACCATCTAACATATTATACTTTGCTTAGTTGTTTATTATCTTTTTCCACTTGAACTCATTTTATTTTTGTATTTATTTTTATTATTAGACCACCAGTGTTAGAATAGTGTCTAGCATACACAGCTTCTTAAAATATTTGTTGAGTGAATGAATCAATGCATGGCTGGAGTATACACTGTGGTGATTACATAACATCACTGTTTCCTTCCAGCTCTAACTCAATCATTTAATAAGTGCTGAGAACCTACTAAACTAAATATTGGGTTTACAAGCATGAATAGTATAGTGACCTCATCTTTAAGGACACTTCAAACTAGCGACAGTTAATACTAAAAGGTTGATCATTATAATAGAATATGAAGCATTTTATTAGAGGCAAACTTTGATGAGACCAGTTAGATTGATTCTTGAAAACCAGGTAACACATACATGATAACATGGAAATTCAGGAGAGAGGGTTGATGTAGTGAAAGCAGTCTGAACAGGAAATTGGGGTGGGAGAGGGATGGAATGTTCAAAACAGCCAGTGTGTCTGTCAGTGAAGAGGAAGGAGAGAATGATAATGATCTGGCCTAAGGCAGTAGTAGTGTTCTGTGTTTTTATGAAATCTATGTGATTTATTCTATTTTAAGATATGAACGTCTAAATAATTTAGAATTGAGCATATAAGCCTCTCAAATTATTCAAGATTCAAGCCAATTTATTTCTAGTAAGAAAAACCTTATTGTGAAGCTAAAAGATGTTAGAAAAGAATTTTCAAAGTACTCTTTTCCAATTTCCTAAAAATTTTTTGGGAAGGAAGGTTTTATTTATTTTTTTAATAAAAATGTTCGCTCTCTCTTTCACTCACTCCCTTCTCTTTCTCTCTCTCTTTCTCTCTCTGCATATATATATATATATATATATATATGTATATATATATATGTATATATATATCCTATTTAATAAAAGAGTAATGTGCAAATTAACCATCACTCTGCTCCATCCACAAGCCATGCCCCCTAGCCAATTAGGAGTGAGTATGAAAATTAACCCAACCAAGATGGCTGCGGCCATGGAGAGAGCAGGAGGCTTGGGTTTCCCTGGCAATGGAGGAAGCCAAGCTTTTCGCACACCCTGGCTGGATCAGACCTCCATTTAAGGCTATAAAGTTTCAATTATAGAAAATAAATAAATCCCAACAAAAATGGTAGCAGCCACAGAGCTGGAGAGAGCAGGAGGCTTGAGTTGCCTCCAGTGATGGAGGAAGCCAAGCTCCTGCAGCCCTGGCCTGTCTTGTTCTCCACTCAAGGCTACAAAGTTTCAATTATAGAAGATAAATAAATCCCAGATACCAAGGCCTCGACTTGGGTCACTGTGGGGTGTGGTAGGCCTGCAAACCACCACAGATCCCTCACCTAGGCTGCCCCATACCCCAAGGGAACCCCCACTTTGATCTGGGACACCCTTCAGGGCAAAGTAGCTGGCCCTCACCCATGCACCAGTCTTCTACCGTATCTAATAAAAATGTAATATGCAAACTGACCATCACTCCAACACACAAGATGGCTGCCACCAGGAGGTAAAAAATGGCTGCCCCCATGTGGAGGGCAGTTAGGGGAGACCAAGCCTGCAGGAAAGGGCAGTGAGAGGCAAACAGGCTGGCAGGAGAGCAGTTAGGCATCAATCACACTGGCAGGAAAGTGTTTAGGGAGAATCAGGAAGGCAAACAAGTGAGCAGTTGGGAGCCAGCAGTCCTGGATTGTGAGAGGGATGTTCGACTGCATGTTTAGGCCTGATCGCGCCTAAATGGGCAGTCAGACATCCTTTGAGGGATCACAGATTGGAGAGGGTGCAGGCTGGGCTGGCTGAGGGATGCCCTGTCTCCCCACCCTCATGCATGAATTTTGTATACACACACACAAACACAAATACACACACACACACACATAATCATAAGCATGGATCTTTAATAAATACTTGTAGATGATGATGTCTATGATAGAGAGGATAAAAACTTTCCTTCCAGTCTTCAAAATAGGATTCATTAATTCCTTGTTGCTTATTGGATATTTTCTTTCTAACCCCAAGTTTGAATCAGAATCTTTGGGAGTGAGGTTGAAAATAAACATTTTTAGTATAATTTCTTTTGATATGTGTACAAATAAAGTTTTAGATCCTTGGCTTTCAGGCTATAGTCATTTATGTGAGAGAGAACAAAGACCAATATACTAGATTTGAAAGAGAATGTCACTGTTCTCTTTTCTACTCCCTCACCTTACACAGGATTTTCTGCAACAAAACTATGCTCAGTCAAGCAATTAGGCCTTGCTTATTGAGGCATATTTTAGGCCAGGGACTATATCTCATATTTTTTTTATGTGTAGGCTGCTTAGACTCTAACATAACAGGTGTCAATAAATACCAATGACTATAATTATTGTTTTAAATATTAATATTTTTTGCTTTAATTTGAATTAATTTGCTTTATTTTAGTTATTTCTGATCTTCAAGAAAACAGATTCACCATTTCCTCACCAGACTTTATGTAACTAGACAATAGTCATTTTTTAATTTTTATGTCCAGGTAAGCAAGACATAAATTTTGGAAAAATCAATATCTTGAGGCAATCATTTAACCTTTTGAATGTTTAAAAACAATTTAGCTCTACTAATTCCTAATTGTTTCCTTCATAGCATTTTAGAAAAATTTCAATATATTAGTCACAAAAATGAATGATAGTTTCAAATCTCAGTTATAAGTCTCACATGGTCTAGTCCTTTTGAAGTTTTCTAGAGAACACCTCCATCAATCTGAATAATTCATTTATGATTCTTTCCCCTTGACATTCAATAACTTTCTCAAGTTTTACTGTGCAGTAGGGTAGGCACTAGCCAAATATAGCTAAATCTAAATAGAAGTATAATTAAATAAACTTAAGAACACAGTTCCTTAGTCATACCAGCTACACTTTAAAGTGTTTGGTAGCTACATGTGATGAATGCCTACTGATTGTTCTAGGTATTGTATTTCCATTATCTGTAAAAGTTCTGTTGGACAGTGACTCTGTTAAAACAACGTACTCTCTAACTGGCAACTCTTATCGGAGGCTCAGGAAATTGCCTTAGACAGGGTCCTCTGTGGCACTTTCTATATATCTCTGTGGCCCTTGATATGCCCAACTCTGATTTTTATAAAAACATGTATTTTTTCTTAATGTTAATATTTTATTATTCACTGAGACTTTCTTCCCACAGTCTATCATTACTCATAGTTTATTCTTGATCTACATTTTAACTTTTTTCCTTAATAGTGTCATCTTGAGCATTTCTTTTAATCTTTCTGAACTTAGGATTCTCATTTATGAAGTAAATATGATTACTGTGAGAAAGAAATGAGATTATGTGTGTAGAACATTTATCACATTGCTTGTGATAGAATAATATGATGTTATAGATTTTAAAATAACTTGTATTATGTACGGTAAGTATTTTTGAGTGTTTATTTGACAGTCTTGTGTTAAATCCTTTATATATAAACACATACTTCTACACTGCTTTCCTTACTGCTACTATCATGCTGTATTTCTATCTATATCTGGCTACTTCAGAGGGCCATGTAATGCTACCACAGGGAATAGCTTAGCTTATCTAATAAACTTTCCAGTGTAAGTTGCCATGATCTCTTACTCAGACATTGTTCTTTTTTTTTCGTCTGATCTTCTGAATACTAGGATAGAGGCAAGGCAATTTTTTACAGCAGTAGAAGCAGATTCCAGAAATAGTTGTTGGAAATAACTGTTACTTTCTATGCTCTTTGAGGAGTAGAAAGTCCAAGAGGTAAATTGACTTGCTCAAAAAAAAAATTACACAATTAAGAGGAAAAAGAAGCATTCATAGGATTTGCTTAGTTCCAAAGTCTCTACTTTCGCACTTTGAGTACTTGCTGGAAAAATAGAGGACTCAATTCCAGTCTCATGTCCCACTTGGCATGTAAATTCAATAACTGCAGAGTTTGGTTTTATTTAATGCCCTATCACCAGTGCCTAGGATAGGGTCTGGCACAGGACAGGGGGTCTTTGAATGTGGGTTGAAAAATTATTGCTGACAATGAATTTAGCATTTCACTCTTTAATTTCATTTAAATTCCACTTCCTAAAATAATAGCCATAATATACATCAACTTTTCTTTACAAGCTATTGACAAAAGTTGCTGATTCCTCCCCTGCCCTACCACCCCACCATTTACCATAGGGTCATTTCTTAAAATGAGACAACATTCAAAGAATCACTAAGCAAAAAATATTGTGCTTATATTCTATAGCACAAAAAGACAAATCTTCATTGAAGTGCTTTATGGTACCTAATAGAGAAGCTTACTTCTGAGTGATTTCCTTCTCTTAATGAGGCTCCTGGTAGATGCAAATTAAAATAATGCATCAGTGGAGTTACAAAATAGGGGAAATCAAGGACCTGCATCAGTGGAGTTACAAAATAGGGGAAATCAAGGACATAGAGATCTGTCCCTTTGGGGTAACAGCTAGGGTGTAACCATGTCATTTAAAACAGACACATGGGTGCTGCATTGGTTGTTATGGAAGGAGCGAGGAAATTACTATGTATAACAGGTCTTGTAAGAAATCAGTTACTATGGTAACTGTGGCCTCAGAGACTGCATTGAGTAATAGAATTTCTTTCAGCATAATCACAGTCTTTTCATGTGTTTCCTTTCCTAGGAGACAATGAACCCATGTAACATGGCTACACCAAGAAAATTATCTTACTTAGAAAGGATTCTTGTCTTTAATATATGAAGATTGAAGCTTGAATATCAGTATTTGGTGTAAATTGTCATTGTGGTTACCCTTTCAGAGACATTTGGTTAAAACATTCAATGTAAAAATCTCCATATAGTCATCCCTGTGATCTGAATACAAATGAAAGAAGAGAGACCGTGATATTGGTCCATGGTGTGCTTTTTTGACAGGGTCATGAAATTATAACCTCTGGCTTTTCAAATAAATTAAACTTTGCTACAACTGCAAATTGAATTGGCATTATTCAATTATCTTTTTTTCTCCCCCTTTCCATTTCTGAGCTTTCCTTAGAGATATTAAAATTCCTGACATCTACCTCAGAATGGTCACACAGCTTTTCCTCTAATTAGGTTATGAATAGCAAACATGACTATTTTAAAACAAATGCTGAGGTGCACCTTTATCTCTATTTCCATTTGGAAGAAGAAAGTTTCTGTCTTCACAGAGTGAATGAACTTTAAAACCCCAGATTCCAGTTGGCAGGTGCACATTATTCACAAATGACTGTCCATGGACCATAACCTTATAATTATTCTGCTGAAAGACATTTTTGTCACTTGCTAAGAACAGACTAGATCAAGAGCATATCTCCCTCGGGTGTTCATCCCGTCTGACATCTTGCAATGTTTTACCGACAGAAGGAGCTGTTTCCAGAAAGGTGAAGCTTTCTTTTTTTAGTACAATTCAGCTAAGAATAAAACACATCTCAGTTTGGATTTAGATTCCTGGAGTTTTAACCCTGCCATAGACAATGATATTGATTAAGCCAGTTGCTTTATCACATATTGGATTCATCACCTAAAATTGATACCAAACGTCTTATCTCCTTTTTCCTAACTGAAATAATATATACCATAACATGAGATTTACCCTTATAAAATAGGCTTTCTGTTAAGTTTAAACTTTCTTTTTGGTACAGGGTAGGAAAGGGGCTTGTTTCCCCTAGTTGCAAGTGGAAGTGGGGTTCTTGGGTTGGGGGATGAGATATAGTAGAAATCTTTGTTTCCATGGGACTCTACTTCTGGGTTTCCAGAGTCCCATGATCCTTAGTCCGGTCATAGAAGAACTGTAGCTGGGTTTCAATAGAGCTAAAATCAAATCCAGTGCTCAGAGCTTCCTTTTCATGTTGGAGCAGGGTCCAGTCCAGCATCAGGCTAACTTATCTTGTGTTTTCCTATTGCAATCCTTCAGTCCATTGCATTCAGGGTTCACAGGGCTATGTAGCTATGGAGGAAACATTCAAATGCAAGGAAGCCAAGAGTAAGCCAAGAGCACAAGAGTACAAGAGAGAGAAAGCTCCTTTGTTTAGATAATTACTTATCCCTGAATTCTTTCAGTATTGCAGTGGCCACACTCATTCTGTCCAACCATCTCTGTCCCCATGTTTGACTGACAGGCCAAACTTTACTGAGCATGCATCTATCTTCCCTTTGTTGGATTCCTTCCCCCAGTGTTTTGCAAGGAATAGCCTGGTGGTTCCCTGGGGAGTGCAAGTTGTGTTCCTAGTAATGCTGCCCAAATAACATGTTCATAATGTCTGGCCTTCCCTTTGCTCCTTCTGTATACAGAAGTTCTTTTGGGAGACTGGGAGTTCAATCACTCCCTATGACATGAGCTGACCACCAGGGGGTGACATGGAACAAAGGAAGGCCCAGGCCAGCAGCCAGAAGGCCTTGATTGAAGTATCAAACTTTAATTTTCACAGCACTAATCTTCAAGCTGCATCCACATTTGCCTGGCCCGAATGGAAGTAGCCCAGGGGCTGGCATGTGGCTCAGGCAGGGCTACAGATGTGCTTTGGCCAGGCCTACAGACCCTACCTGTACATAAATTTCATGCACTGGGCCTCTAGTTATTAATAACTAGCTAATTACAATGTTATCATATTGAATTCAATATTATTTTCCTGTGCTCTTAATATGGATCATCATGAACCTCAAGAAAAAGACCTAAAATTTTGAATTATTTAAAGTAAAAAAAAATAAGTTTAGCATTATTTTGCTGAGTCAAATTTGTTGGTTGATTTTGAAACTATTAGGGAGAAATGCCTGCAGCACCTTCCTGAGAAAATCTGATTACCCCTTATTGCCCCAGATCCAGTAAAAAGAGTGCTTCATCTCTGCCTTCTAAAAGTTCATGGTAGAACCAGAGGCAGACAGAGATGCCTTAAACAAAAGAGGCAGGACATGTGCCTGAATCAAGCTCAGATCCATCACATCCTGTTCCTTTTCTCCCATGGACAGAACACACAAAAGAGCCGTGTAGAGTTTTTGCCTCTACCTTGCAAGATTGCAGTATCGAACTTTAATTTTCATAGCACTAATCTTCAAACTGCATCCACATTTGTCTGGCCCGAATGCAAGTAGCCCAGGGGCTGGCGGGTTGCTCAGGCAGGGCTGCAGATGTGCTCTGGGATTTTTTAAAACATGTAGCTCTGTCTGATTTCTTTTCGGATTCTACACTGTCTGTAATTTTCAATCTGTTCTCAAGACTTCATTTAACATTTCATTCAGCTACAGCAGGACTGTTTATTAATCCCCGCATGTGACAAACCAGGACTGAGTTAAGACATTTGATATCTCCCCCTAGCATCACTTCTCTCCCTTCTTTCTTAAAGTCAAGTCTCAGGGTTGTGCACCTTCACCAATCTTACACCTCCATGCAGGCTGCTGAGAGCCCTACTCCTTCTCAGTGTTCTTATTTGACCCCACACTTTTTAACAATGCCAGATGTCTCAGTGCTCTCAGTGAGTAGAAACAGAAGTAGATCTCCCCAAAGACTTGGGGCTTGGGGCATATACTATATCCACACTTTCTCTCAAGAGAAAAATTGCTGGCTGAATGGATATCTCTTATCCTTGAGCTGAGGCAGCTTGGAGGAGGGTCTGACACAGATAGAGTAAAACTGCTCTTCTTATCCATTTCTAAGGTATTTCATAGTCTTGTGTTTCTCTGAGATGTACATTCTTAACTGGAATCCAGACTTCTCATAAAGGTATTTTTAGCCAAATACTGTTGTTTCACCAATGTCCCTCTTGAGGAAGATGTAGGCTGAGACTTTCTCATCTGGCATCTTGCTTATGTCACTCCTAATACTTTCTAAACTATTTATATGTTTGCTAATTTCATCATTTTCACCCCCTCACAATACAAACTCCAGGAAAGTAGGAGACTCTTGTGCTCTCTTTGCTAGAAGAGAATCTGGCTTTTCATATGGGCTTCATAAATATTGTTGAAAAAGGGAATGTACTATCTTTGGAAATCACGTTATTTTTGTTGTCATGGGGATCTTGCCCTATACTTGCTTGAGATAAACTAGAGCAGAAAACTCTGAAAAAAGTTGAAGACAGAAACAAACCCTGAACTCCAAGATAAATTGACATTCTGTTATGTTTATAAAACGGATAAGTGAACAAAGGTAAGTGAACTAGAGAGAAGGTGAGCAGATATATGCAGTATACTTTCTGTTTCTTGGACATAACAAGTATGCAGTTAGGGGTATCACAGTAAACTATTTTTAAAATGTGGTAGCAACAGCAAGTGTAATTCCATGATTATTAGGCCTCTTAGATTATTAGATGATCCTATTTTGGGAGATAATTTCCTTCAAGTGGGAAGATATAGCCACATTTGTCACTGTTACTACTTCGGTTTATCTAATTACCTAGCTTTGCACTTGCTCTAAGGCTCCCAAGAGGCTGTGAGTTCAGGTGAAGGCAGCTAAAACGCAGGTAAAACTCTTTTAGAAACACAAAATTATCACATTTCTCAAAATCCACAAAGTATGTACTCAGGCAATCTCTGTTTCAACTATATTGATTAACTTGTCTTGCATCATCTATATAGTAATCAGGACAATATGTCTGACCTGAACCTCTTACTAAATAAACAATCATAACTGTCCATATTGTGAGAAATTCTTCCACCTCCCCCTTAAGTCAGGTGCAATCTGACCTTTCCGTGTGCTCTGTGGATCTCTGATTCCGCCGCGTGTCTGCGCCGATTGGAGAGCAGAGTTCTGGGTCCCCGGGTTCCTAGCTGCTCGATGGGTGCCCAGCCGAAGGCTTCAGAGCGCCGCAGACATCCACCTCCCACTGCAAGATGGCTCGGGCTCCGCGTTCGCGCTGGTGGCTCCGGCGGACAAAAACCCCGTGGCAGTGGGGCTGCCTGGCCAGGAGAGCCCCTTCCAGCAGTTCCCCGCCTTCCCCTGGAGGACAACTGACTCCTAGCTTGCCAACAAACACTCCCAATGCAACTCTCAGCTGCTCTCTCTCCCGCCCAGCGACAAAGATCCAGACGCGTCCGTCTACTCCGCCGCCATTTTGTTCTCAAAACAGCCTGGTACTGGCACAAGAACAGACATATAGATCAATGGAATAGAATAGAGAACCCAGATATCCACCCAAACCACTATGCTCAATTAATATTTGACAAAGGAGGCATGAACATTCAATGGAACCAAGATAGCCTCTTCAATAAATGGTGTTGGGAAAATTGGACAGATACATGCAAAAAATTGAAACTGGACCACCAACTTACACCAAATACAAAAATAAACTCAAAATGGATACAGGACTTAAACATTAGAAGGAAAACCATAAAAATACTAGAGGAATCCACAGGCAGTACAATCGCAGATATATGCCGAAAGAACTTCTTCACTGATACTGCTCCAAAGGCAATGGAAGCTAAAGAAAAAATAAACAAAATGGGACTACATCAAAATAAGAAGCTTTTGCACAGCAAAAGAAACCATCAACAAAACAATAAGAAAGATCAATGCATGGGAGAACATATTTGCAAATGCTATCACTGATAAAGGTTTAATCTCCAAAATCTACAATCAACTTATATAACTTAATAAAAGGAAGATCAAGGATCCAATAAAAAAATGGGCAACAGACCTAAATAGAACCTTTTCAAAAGATGACAGAAGGAAGGCCAAGAGACACATGAAAACATGTTCAAAGTCATTAATCATCCGAGAGATGCAAATCAAAACGACAATGTGATACCATCTTCCACCTCTCAGAATGGCAATCATCAACAAATCAACAAACGACAAGTGTTGGTGAGGATGCGGAGAAAAAGGAACCCTTGTGCACTGTTGGTGGGAATGCAGACTGGTGCAGCCACTGTGGAGAACAGTATGGAGTTTCCTCAAAAAACTAAAAATGGATCTCCCATTTGACCCTGTAATACCACTCTTAGGAATTTATCCTAAGAAATTACAAACACCAATCAGAAAGGATTTATGCACCTCTATGTTCATAGCAGCACAATTTACAATAGCCACAATTTGGAAACAGCCTAGGTGCCCGTCAGCAGATGAGTGGATCAGAAAACTGTGGTACATCTACACAATGGAATTCTATGCTGCCATTAAAAAGAAGGAATTCTTACCATTTGCAGCAACCTGGTTGGAACTGGAGAGCCTTATGCTTAGTGAAATAAGCCAGTCAATGAAGGAGAAGCATCACATGATCGCACTCATTGGGGGATAATAAAGAACATTATAAACTGATGAACAAAAGGATAGATACAAAAACAGTAAAGCTTCGAACAGACTGTGAAATTACAGCAGGAAGATTAAAATTAGGTGAGGTAGATAAGAGATCAATCAAAGGACTTGTATCTATGCATAAACATAGACACTGGGGGGTTGGGGTATGCCTGGGAGGGAGGGGGGGCAATGGGGAGATATGTATAAAAAATTAATTAAAAAAACCAAACCAAACAAACAAACAAACAAAAATAAAAAAATAAAATGCTAATATATGAAACAATTAAAAAAAAAGAAATTCTTCAAAACTGCTGCTCTATACTTTTCAAAATATAAAATATCATGAAAAACATAAAAGGGGGATACTATTCTAAAGTAAAGGATATTAAAGAGATGTAATATATAAAGGTATACAATGCATAATCTTTCATTAGATTATTGATCAAAAGAAAAAAAAGAACAGCCATAAGGTCCTTATTTGCATGATTAGAAAGATTTGAATATGGAAACTAGTATATAGGTAACATTTTTATATTTGTGTTAAATTTCTTAAGTGTGCTAATTATGTTGCATTTTATTAAGGAAAACTAGAGGCCCAGTGCACAGAATTCCTATGCAAATTAACCCAACGAAGATGGCTACAGCCAGGGAGAGAGCAGGAGGGAGGCTTAGGATGACCCTGGCATTGGAGGAAGCCAAGTTTTCCACACACCCTGATTGGTAGGCCTCTGCTTAAGGCAACAAAGTTTCAATGGCTGTGCATGGGGGGTCCTTCAGCCCAGCTTGTTCCCTCTCAAATCTGGGACCCCTTCAGGGATGTCTGACTGTCCATATAGGCCCAATTCAGATTGGGCCTAAATGGGCAGTCAGACATCTCTCTCACAATCCAGGACTGCTGGCTCCCAACTGTTCACCTACCCGCCTTCCTGATTGCCCCTAACTACTTCTGCCTCCCAGTTTGATTACCCCCTAACCACTTCCCTGTCAGCCTGATTGATGCCTAACTGCTCCCCTACCAGCCTATTTGCCCCTAACTGTCCTACGCTGTGGGCCTGGTCACCCCTAACTGCACTCCCATGCAGGCTTGATCACCCCCAACTCCCCTACCTTGCAGACCTGGTTTCTGCCAACTGCCCTCCCCTGCCGGCATCTTATAGTGGCCATCTGGTGTCCACATGGGGTCAGAATCTTTTGACCACATGGGGGCAGTCATGTGTGTTGGAGTGATGGTAAATCTGCATATTATTCTTTTATTAGATAAGATAGAGGCCTGGTGCATGGATGGGGGCCTGCTGGTTTGCCCTGAAGGGTGTCCTGGATCAGTGTGGGTGTTCCCTTGTAGTGTGAGGTGGCCTGGGAGAGGGGCCTGTGGTGGTTTGCAGGCTGGTCATGCCCTGCAGTGTCCCAAGTGAAGACCCTGGTATCTGGGATTTATTTATCTTCTCTAATTGAAACTTTGTAGCCTGGAGTGTAGCCACACCTTCTGCTTGCAAAGCCATTGAAACTTTGTTGCCTTAAGCAGAGGCCTACCAGTCAAGGTGTGTGGAAAACTTGGTTTCCTCCAACGCCAGGGGCAACCGAAGCCTCTCTCCTGCTCTTTCCATGGCTGTAGCCATCTTCATTGGGTTAATTTGCATACTTGCTCTGATTGGCTGGTGGGCATGGCTCATGAGTGTAGCAGAGGCATGGTCAACTTGCATATTACTTTTTTATTAGATAGGATATCTGCCAAATAATTACGGGTAAAGTATCATGTGTCAGTATGTCTTCAAGTGGCTCCAAGGCTTCTATTTATAGCCAAAGAGGCAGACAGGGAGAAGGAGAGGAAGAAAGATGTTAAAATGTGATGAATTTGGGTAATAAATATGGATACTCATTGTATGCTCTTGCAATATTTCCATGATTGGGAATTATTTTATTAAAAATTTTGGATGGAAAAGTAAATTAATGCAAAAATAAAATTGTATTTTGGATTTTTTATATACTTTATATCTTTTTAGAAAGGAGGAAAAAGGATTCACTGTATTTTGTAGGCTGATGGTTCCAATAGCTTTAAAATCTTCCAAACATAGTAAATTTCAACAAGTATTTGATATTTTGATTATTTAAAGACATTTTGAATTATGGGGGAATGTGTCGTATTTAGCAATAGAACAAGAGGGTTCTGTTTCCTTGGAATGGGTAGGATATACTTTGCAGATTATAATTTTTGTTATGAAGGTAACACATACGAGATCAATTATATTTTGAACAAATACATTATGCAGGTTTTCTAACAGTGAAGGATATTTTCCTCATGATTAAAGGCCATTGAAATTGCTATAGGAATATATATATTTACATTTATATTCAACATTTCTATTTACCATGAGTTATATTTTCTGAAATTTCACTGATTTAGGTCACTAGAAACATATATTTTATTAGAGATTCCTTAAATAGAGTACATATATCCCTTTCTTAATATAAATTCCTCAAATGAAGGTATGCAGATTAAAGAGGTGTTTCATTTTTGAAAAGGCAAACTCTCAGAAAGTACATATTGAAGGACATAGTCTCATAGACAGGCTATGAACTCTTTGAGATCTGGAACTCACTATTTTTTTCCCAGAGACTTGAGAAGGGCCTACCACAGAAAAGGTATTTAATAAATATTGGGTGATTCACCTTGAAATCAGCATTATTTTAATTATTATCTTTTATAATTCAGTACAATTTAATGCAAGAAATAAATAAAAAAAATAAAAATATGAAAATAGACAATTTCCAATAAAATATGAATTTATTTTTAACATATTTAAAATATATCACTGAGAATATAGTAGCCAGAGCCAAGATACTCCAGAAAGAGCATTACTTTGTCTATTGTTTAGTTTATCTATCCAACAAATACTCATTAAATGCCCACTAGTACATGCCAGACACTATTAAAAGTTCTGTGAATAAAGTCCAACTTGGAAAAGATGTATTAGTATTCCATGTATTTATAGGAAATTAAGCCAATACATGAATTGAATTAAAAAACAAAAAAACAACATCAGTTGATGATATGCTCTTGGGAGAAGAGTAGAGAAGTTAATAGAAAATGCCTGGGTGGATGATCACAAATTTTAATAAGGATATCCATAAGTTTTCATGGGAAAAAATGGACATTTCAACTAAAACCTAAAGGTAATATAATAAAAGCCATTAAGATACTGGGAAGAGTATCCTAGACAGCAAAAGCAGCAAGTCAGAGGCACTGTGGTAGAAGTAACTGCCATATTAGAGGGAAGATGAAGAGGCCAATGAGCTCAGAGCAAAGACTGCAGTACTCCCCCTTTATCCACAGTTTTGCTTTTTGTGATTTCAGTTATCCCTGGCCAACGATGGTCTGAAAAAAATTAAATTAAGTTTAATTTAATTTAAATTCCAGAAATAAACAGTTCATTAGTTTTATTTTTTCATTTTTATTATTATTATTTTTTTATATTTTATTGATTTTTTACAGAGAGAAAGGGAGAGGGACAGAGAGTTAGAAACATCGATGAGAGAGAAACATCCATCAGCTGTCTTCTGCACACCCCCTACTGAGGATGTGCCCACAACCAAGGTACATGCCCTTGACCGGAATCAAACCTGGGACCTTCAGTCCGCACGCTGATGCTCTATCCTCCGAGCCAAACTGGCTTTGGCAGTTCATTAGTTTTAAATTGTGTACCATTCTGAGTAATATGATGAAATTTCTCACCATCCTGTGCCTTCTCACCTGGGATGTGAATCATCTTTTGTCCAGTGTATACAATCTGTATACACACCCCGCTTGCTAGTGACTTAGTAGCCATCTTGCTTATCAAACCAACTGCAATATTATCACATTGCTTGTATTCAAGTAACTCTTATTTTACTTAATGATGACCTCAAAGTTTAACTGTAGTGATGCTGGCAATTCCGATATGCTAAAGTGCTTCCCTTCATTAAAAAGATACGTATGTATAGGAAATAACAGTACATATAGGGGTTTGCTTTGTAGCTTAAATTATATTTAGGCTGCATTTTCTTTGTTAATCTTTTACATACATAATTTTCTTTGTTTAATATTTTCTAAATATTTTAATTTTATTATTTTAATTTCTGGTCTCAATGTTCTTTCCTCTGTTTCCCACAAAATGTATTCTCTTCTTTGCATTTATGCAATATTAACATTCTTTTTATTAAGGGTTTTTTGTTTGTTTGTTTTTTCCTCCTATTTCTTTTTTCTGAAACTATCAGCTCACATTTTATCTCTTCCTGTTATATTGATTAATAAATGTGATTAATTCATTAAGATGCTTGAATTCTGGGCAAAGTATTTGGTCATCCATTTTTAACTGATCCATGGTAGTATGTATATTCACTTCAGTAAATTTTCTTCCCATTTTCTCCTTTTGGTATGTATTTTGGATGAGTCAGATGCTTTTTTAAAAATACATCATTGAAGGAATTATATTTCCCCAAACCAGCCAGCAGTAAGGGAGCCTGTGGAGAGTCATAGTCCAAAGGCCTCTGTCTGCCCTGTCAAAGACAGAGGGCTTTCTTGCAGGCATGGCTCTCTTGGTGTTTCTTCATGTGGCACTGCTCATTTTGCCTCTGAGTAAAAGCTGGATCTAGAAGACACCTTCCAATTCCACTGACACAGTAGTTCCTTTCCCTCTTGTTGCAAAGAATAGGTATAAGTTTGCTCCATAGGTTAAGTTCTTCACTTTTAATAAATATATTTTCTTCTGGCACAGGCCAAGATCTGATGCCTTGAGCTCTTGTCCACAATATTTTCCCTTTACTTCCTCCCGAATCACTTCTGCTTCATCTTACCTGCTTTTGCAAACCTTCCCACATATTTTTGAGTCTAAAAATTTTATCTTTCTCTTAGCTTTGCTGAATGTTTGGTCTGTGGCTTATTTTCTCTCCCTCTCTTTTTTAGAAATACAAATTTGGGGAGGAGAAATAAAAAGAAAGATAATTATTTATTTTACCTGAATCCTTATATTGGCTAAACATTGACACTATGGCTTGAATTCCTGAAAAATTTGTACTTTGATTCCTTTTATTGATCTTTTTCTTTTTTTGAGAACGAGAAAGACACACAGAAAGAAACATTGATGTGGGAGAGAAACATCAATTGGTGGTTCCATATGTGTCCCAAGGAGGGATCAAGCATGCAACCTAGGTATGTGCCCTGACTGGGAATCAAACCAGAAACCTGATGAATGATGAATGATGCTTCAACCAACTGAGCTACCTGGCCAGGGATGTACTTTAATTTCTTAAAAACTATCCTCATATATTGCTTGAGAAAATGTAAGTTATAGTTTAAAATTCAATTTTTTCTCTATTCTAAGATTCTATTTTAGAAGTAGAAAGTGACTTGTTTCAACGAAAGCTTCATATATGCTTATTGCTTCTATCATTTATAAGTGTGTGCTGATAGCAATTTGAAATATCAAAGTGAACAGTTATGAAAATATTAACTTATCCTGTGCCACAAAATAATAATCTGATTTTACCAGCTACCAACAGTATCAATACCAGATTAGAAAAGTCTGTGTGACAATCTGAGTTATGCCTTCCTGGGAATGCAAGAGTTAAGTACCATTCTGGGACTCTAAAAAATAAAATCTTTGCCCTAGCCAGTTTTGCTCAGTGGATAGAGTGTTGGCATGTAGACAGAATGATCCCAGGTTTGATTCCAGTCAAGGGCACATATCCAGGTTGTGGGCCTGATCCCCAGTAGAAGGCATGCAGGAGGCAGCCAATCAATGATCTTCTCAAATTGATGTTTCTCTTTCTTCATCTCTCTCTCTGAAATCAATAAACATATATTAAAAATATAAAAGTTAATTAAAAATAAAATATTTAACTAAAAAATTATAATAAATAAGTAAAAAAGTGTACCAGATATTATGTGTTGCTCCAAAGAGTGAATGTGGAAGGAGTTCTGGGCCTGGGCTGTATAGGTACATGTTTTTGGACTAAGGAAATTAAGATAAGGCTGTCTAATGTTGGAACAATGAGATATAATTAATAAGTTATAATGCATTCTGATTTCACCTGAGATAGTACTTTGGTGCATATATTGAATTTAAAAATTTTCATATTTCTTGCTTTTAGTAGTAAAACAAAACTATAGAATGATACCACATTTTACATTATTTTTAAAGGTACAATATGGCGGCCACTAAATATTATCTCTAGGACAGAAATCACTGTCTACAAAACACTGACTTAATCACTCATATCCATCTTGATTCAAGCTTGAGAAGCCACTTAACTACTGTGGAGCTTAAACACCATCAAAATCATTTATGACTACAGCTGTACTACAATTGTGTTTAAAGTGCTCTTTTTTGTAATAGAAACAGAACTCATCAGCAGAGAAGAATGTTGAGAGAAACAGTGTAAATGTGCCAGCAAAACCATCTGTTAAACTCATAATTTTATGTGAGACAATTCAGCTGTGTGGGATTAAATAAGTTTCATTAATATCAATAGATTATGCCCCAAGTCATGTAGATATACCAGTATAGTTTCCTACTGAAATAAACAGAATGCACTTAAAATTTTAAAATTATATTTAAATGTATTATTTTAGTCTTTCAATAATTGGAAGACCACTTATAAATAGCATTGGTGGCTTTACTTTTAAACTGAATGATGTTTTAGTTTTATTGACAGATTGATTCATAAAAAGAGGGTACCTTAGAAATGTGTTTCTGACCAACTTTTGACTTGGGACTCTGAACTGCTTGTTAACAGATCAAGGAAAGATGAATGCAAAGCAATACAATTACTTGGCTTTTCTAATACAAACACCAAAATTAAGGGCCAAAATTAAGGGTTTTGCTTCAAAGGGAATGAATGTGACCCTAACTGATTTGGCTCAGTGGATAGAGTGTCACCCTATGAACTGAAGGGTCCCAGGTTCAATTCTGGCCAAGGGCATGTACCTTGCTTGTGGGCACATCCCCAGTAGGGAGTATGCAGGAGGCAGCTAATTGATATTTCCAACTTTATATTATCCCTCTCCCTTGTTCTCTATAAAAAATCAATAAAAATATAATTTTTAAAAAAAGGAGTGAATGTGGCAAGAGTTCTGGGCCTGGGCTCTATAGGTACATTTTATTATATTTTGGTTAAATATGTCTTTGATAAAAGGCATCTCTATTATACAATGACACTACAATAAGTGGATGTCGAAAAACTTAAAAAAATTGCCTATTTAAAACCCATCTTTTTCAATAGAATTAGAGCTTTTTGATAGGTACACTATTTCTTGATTCATGATATGAGTGAAGGAAATAATTTAGATAGTTTACAATCAAGTTTAGGCATTCACCACAGTTATGATGGTTTACTGATTTTTTTAAAGACATTATTTTAGAACAGTTTTAGATTTGCAACAAAATTGACATGGAGGTACAGAGATTGCCCATTTATCCCTTTCCCCCACACTTCCTCTATTTACTATTATCAATAGCATTCATCAGAATGGTACTTTTTTTTTTTAATAACCAAGGACAAACCTACATCAACATAGTAATCACCAAAGTTCATTGCTTACCTTAGGGTTGCACACCATGTCCTATAATTGGAATCAGTCAGTATGTATCCTTTTCAGATTGACTTTTTTCACTCAGTAATATGGTATGCATTTAATGTTCATCCATGTCTTTTCATGGCTTGATAACTCATTTTCTTTCAGTGCTAAATAATATTCCATTCTCTGAATATAATTCTTTATTTATCTACTAGAAGCCCAATGCACAAAATTCATGCATGGTGGGGTGATATCCCTCAGCCCAGCCTGCACCCTCTCCAATCTGGGAGATCCCTCTCACAATCCAACTGCTCTCCTGCCTGCCTGCCTAATGGCCCCTAACCACTTCTGCCTACCAGATTGATCACCCCCTAATCACTCCCCTGTCAGCCTGATCTATGCCTAACTGCTTCCCTGCCAGCCCAATTGCCCCTAACTACCCTCCCTTGCCAGCCTGGTCACCCCTAACTGCCCTTGCCTGCTGGTGTGGTCTCCCCCAACTGCCCTCCTCTGCAGGCCTGGTCACCCCCAACTGCCCTTCCCTGCAGGCCTGCTCACCCCCAACTGCCCTTCCCTGCAGGCCTGGTCCCACACAACTGTCCTCCTCTGTTGGCCCAGTCAGTTCTAACTTCCCTCCTCTGTAGACCTGGTCCCTCCTAATGCCCTCCCCTGCAGGCCTGATCACCCACAACTGCCCTCCCCTGCCAGCCATCTTGTGGCAGCCATTTTGTGACCACATCAGGGGCAGCCATCTTTGACCACATGGGGGCAGCCATCTTGTGTTTTGGAGTAATGGTCAATTTGCATACTACTGTTTTATTAGATAGGATTCACCTACTGAAGAACATCTTATTGGTTTTCAAGTTTTGGCAATTGTGAATAAAAGTGCAATAAATAGTCCTGCATAACTTTTATGTGGACATGAATTTTTAATGCCAAGAAGTGCAATTGCTGGATCACATGGTAAGAATATGTTTAATTTTGTAGGAAACTGAAAAACTGTCTTCCACAGTGGCTTTCCAGTTTTCATTCCCACTAGCAATGAATGAAAGTTCCTATTACTCTGCATCTTAACAGCATTTGGTATTGCCAACAGTTTGGATTCAGGTCTTTCCACTAGCTATGTACTAGGGTTTATTTCCTTTTAATACTGGTGAAATGACAACCAATTACTCACTTTCCAAGATATTTATATATCATGGACATAATTTAATCCTTTGTCAAATCTCTCTTCTTTTATGAGAAAAGGGTGAAATTTGACTTTTAAAGTTTCCAGACCTAGTGAAAACTATGAATACAATGTCTCCAAAACTGTTGCATTTTTTAGTGTATTTTCAATTAAGTGAGAGAACTATTTCTCTTATAAGGAGAAGTTTATGATACTCCAAAGTAGAAAAGCCTATGTAGTTTGTCAAAAATAATATAATCAGCAATACTGCAGTGGAATTGAAAATAAGAGTTGGGATAATAAGGAATCTGAAGTAGTTATGTAAATGAAATCTCAAAGGGGCATGCTTAATCTAAAATCTAAATTTTATTTGGAAACCATGGCTCAAAGATCATAGCTTTTTATTAAGATGAATATATGATTTTTTTTATAAAATTAGTATATAGGTATTTAGAACAATCTGCATTAGGAGTACAAAGGACACAAAATAAATCAAAGCTGAATCTCGAGTTTTGAGTCTTGGAAATGAGTCCTTCCCCCAATTCAGAAGGGAATCCTCTAGGTACCCCAGATTCTCCCTTTATTCCTGGAAACTGATGTGGAGACCAGAGCAGTGTGGGTATGTATTGCACACTGGAAGGCAATGTGCCCATTGAGGCCAGAGTGATGTTTTAGAACCATGTACATTGATGGACTATAGGGAGAGGCTGTCAGGGGAAAGAAGAAGAATAAAATAGGTAATAAAGAAAAAAAGATCAAAGAAAGAGAAAGATAGAGAGAGAGAGAGAGAGGGAAAGAGAGAGAGAGAGACACACACACAGAGAGAGAGAGAGAGAGAATACCAGAGTCAGAGAAAGGGACAGAGAACTCTTAGTTTTTGAAAATGTTTAACATCTTTGTTTTAGTTCATTTGTAGCTTTTGTCCTTGGGATCCATGAGATACTAGTAAGTTCTCTAAGGAAATAGTTATTTCCTTGCACACATTATAGGGGCTTTATAATCCCTGGAGACAAAGTATTTCAAAAGAGAATATATTTATTTTTATTTGTATTAATTCACACATTTTTCTGTCACACACAATTCTATTATTCTGTGTGCTGTGACATGGGCTTAGTATTCAGACAACCCAGCTGGCACAAAGAGCCAAGAATTAGATACCTTATGAAACCAAGAAGCATAAAGAACTAGGCTCTTAAAGTTACAGTAAAGCATTTTATACTTTAAAGCATACATGTAAATTTACTTGCTTATTTCCTGTTCTATTCTAAAAATAATTTGAATAAGGTTGGATTACTAGTTAGTCTAAATTAACCCTCATTAATGACCTATCATCATGTGCAAGCATTGGGCTCAATTCTAGACATCCAAAAAAGCACAAGACGTGATGTTTTAAGTCCAGCAATTTACAATCCAGTTTGAGAGCTAGAATACAGGATGGGGAAAACTAGGTTTACAGATGTGAATATGTGAAAAACAGAGTTTATTGTTGTATTGATATTTATTAATTATTGTATTATTTTCCGCAAGGACAACTGTAACCTACTTTGTCCCACCCTGCATATACATTAGATATTTCCCACTGTAGTGAGCAACTGGCAGAGGAAAGATATAGATGAGTTTGGGAAAAGTTTGGTGGAGAGGAAATGTGGGCAAGAGCCTTTATTGTGGTATTTGAGGGGAGAAGTGGATGAGACAGGGGAGATAGGATAAAAAGGTTTAGGATTAGCTTGTTGGTGTAATCACATAAAAAGCATAATGTAGCCAGAGTCGCATGGCTCATTGAACCATGAACCAGGAGATCACGATTAATTCCTGGTGTATGTGGGCTTGGTTCCCAGTGGGGGGCATGCAGGAGGCAGCTAATCAATGATTCTCTCTCATCATTGATGTTTCTCTCTCTCCCTTCCTCTCCGAAATCAATAAAAACATATTTTTTAAAAAACCATAATATATATATATATATATATATATATAGTCAGCATTAAAATCTGAAACAAGGGCAAAAACACAAGGAACTCCTTTTTTCTCCTCAAAGAAACCGCCATGATTATGTAGCCATGAACAGCTGGAAATAGAGGGTAGTACTGGTAGCAACATACTGAATTTGGCCACAGAGCCAGGAAGAGCTGCTCAGATCCCTCAGAATCTCTCTCAGTTTTCTTATTGTCCTTGATGATGTCTGCTTCCTTAACCCCTGTCTACTCTTCCTCAATCCATACTACAGTTCTATTGATTAGGGGAGGTAATAAAAAGGCAAGCTTTCTCCCTCTGATTTACTCTGATACGTATGTGCTCTCCCTGCCCCCTCACTCCTTAAGGAGACATTTACTGAAGATCAAAATACAGTTTACATTTTTTTGCATGGCTCTACCTCCATAGAGAAAGTGCAAAACTTGCAATTTTTTCTTCTTTTACATAAAAGTACCACCCAAGTAGTTACTGAATATTAGGGAAGGGGCTTAGAGAATGGTTTATTTTAGAGCTAACAAATAGTGAAAGAACCCTTTCTGGAATTTTTGCTTGAAGGAAAATTTCAGGTTTTATAAAACGTATTAATTTGGTGCCCAGTAAAAAAAGATGAAGCACCTACATTTCCATCAAGACTACTTAAGGTTTCCTTGTGAGGTTTTGAGGCTTGACACATGCTTCCCTTAACAGCATCTTTCAACCCTGGGCCTTTAATCACTGCAAGGTGATTGCCACCTGGCAGGTATACTTATCTCCCTATTGCATCTAGAAAACTTGAGACACATGGGTTTCTTCCTTGGAGCTGTACCAATTTTTAATCTGTAAAAATAGCTAGTATTTACTGACTACTTTACATTCTTTGTGTCAAAAGGAAACAAGAATTATAGCTTTCCCCATCACTTCTAACACTCAAAAATTACGTTTTTTTCTCCTAATTTTCAAGTAGTGTCATCATTACAAGGTGATCTCTAAAAAGTTTCATGGAAAGGGTTTCTATGTTTTTTTAAAAGTACACATTTAGTCATGATGAATGCACCACATATTTAAATGCATTTGATATGCCAACAGAATGCTTGTGTTTTAATATACAGTAAGAATAAGAACTTCAATCTCAAAAATGTGTTCTATTCATTAGTGCACATCTTCCATGTTTATTTAAATAGTTCTTCCTGCTACATTTTTAGAATATTCATCAATTAATTTTTTTTTCTTTGTATAATACATTCTTCACTGACCCAAGCTCAGAAAGACCATCTGCAGCTGTCAGGAGAAGGTGTCAGGACGGACTGTGAGAATAAGAGTTTTTTAATAGAATTTAACAGCTGGGAAGCAGACACACGCATTAGCTAGTGTTTTTCTTACGAGCTGGGCCTCCTGAGCACCCAGCTGCTTTCCTCAGAGGACAATGGGAGAATAAGAGAGTGTGTGTCATGGCTCAAACCTCACTCAGCTTCATCTCTCCATCTTCCTTCCTGTCTTCCCTTATCTCAGACTGTGAACAGATGCCATACATGGCAAAACTATCATAAATGGTTCTCAGCTAGCTCACCCAGAGTCTGGGGCAGACTCAGCTTTCCCAGTGGGCACTAATCCCATGAAATGGGTGGATGGCACTAAAAGATATAAAATCAGTCAATATTTATGAGATTAACCTACAATAAATTTATGATCTTCTAGAAAAGGCAATTATCAACATTGATTCAAGGGAAGTGACATTATTTGTAGATGGTATGGATATCTATCCCTAAAATCTAGGAGGATCTACTAGGAAAAATTATCCCAATTAATTAGAGGGTTCATTAATATAAGATCAACATGCAAAATAAATAACTGCTAGTATATATCTTAATGGTCACTTAGAGATAATCAGTTTGGGAACAATTGGCTACTCTAGAAAATTAGCTCACAATATTATTTATGCACACACAAGCAATCCAAGTAGACTGGATAGTTAAATAAATTATATGGAGTTATAAAAGAATCAGAAGAAAATTTAGAAAAAATGGTTTATTAAAATTATAGTGGAGATGCAGGTGCTTCTTAGCATATTTGTCACCAGGAGAAGAGCATGGGTAAGATAATGACAATTATTCTCATTTTTGCTTGGGGCAGATTTCAATTTCCCCACACTTTTTTTTTTTTCCTGCAGATGCATGCTTGACCCTAGATAGGTGAGTCAAAAAGAAAAACTAATAAAAGGTCAGCCTTAAGGCTAAGTTGCAGAAAATGAGTGAAATATGAAATTGAATCTGCTTGCTTTTACCATTTCTCTCATCCAACCAGTTATTTTGCCAACAGTGAGACATAACTGGTAACTTTTTGAGAAAGTTTCATTTGGGTATTTTCTTGGCTAGTGTGTATGTTCAAATAATCAATCTTTTGTTTTTAATTTTTTTATTTAAAAATATTTCTTGTTGAAAGTATTATATACGTTCTTCTTTTAGCCTGCTCACATCCTGCCCCTGCCTCAGGTCCTCACCACCCTATTGTCTGTGGCCATGGTTTGTGATTATGTATATACGCATACAAGTTCTTTGGTTGATCTCTTCCCATCCACCTTCCCCTGCCTTCCCTCTGAGTATTAGAAATTTATTTACCACTGGAAACCAGAAGAAACAAAATATTTTTGTAGTCCTAGTTTACCTTTGAAACAACTTCAAATAAAATTTTATCAATATAGATTTGGCCAAAATAAAATTCCAGTCTGACAATGACCATTAAGATGACAATAATCTGTCTTCCTTTGATAACTAATTCCCATTTTTTTGGACGAAAAGTATTAACACAATATGAGTTTCTAAATTTGTTGCATAACTTTCTCATTCTTTGATTGGTTCCCTTTCTTGAGGGATTATTGGCCACTAGTCATCACAGAGATAGCCCTCCATTTGTAATTTAACCTCTCAAGGTATTATAAAATAATTTTGCCTCAAGGTGGAGCTCTTATATTTTCAGAAGTGAAAATGACTTGCAACAATTTTGTTTTATTCTAGAATGTTATTATAATCCTGAGGAAAACTCTTTTATATTTTTAATAAAAATGGCAGAAGATGACCACGTCTCCTCCTTTGCTTTTTCTCCCTCACTCTAGAAAACAGTGATTAAGATTATAGTAACAGTACACAGTGACCCACAGAAGTCACTGTCTGATTCTCCTCTGTCTGTTCAAGCTGGCACAGGCTCTTCTCAGGGTATTTGGCAAGGAGCCCCTTTTGGCACAGCAGGCTGCATAAAGATTGCACAAATACGCATGTAAAGTTGTCTAAACCTCAACTTGTCTTTATTAGATCAAATATACACTTGAGAAGTTATAAATGGAGTTTTACATGTGTGTTCTCTGTTGACCTAATTAGGGCAATTTCAGATAATTATGGCAGATTTCCAAATCAATGTGATCTTGGATATAGTAACCTCTGATATCACAGGTTTGTTTGGGTATTTTTCTTTTCGAACTAAGGAGAACTAGTGTATCAGAAAATACTATCTGCTGAGGTAAAAAATGTTAGCAGAATAATAGCATTAAAACGTTTAATTCATCAGATTGGGGCAGAGGGAGAGTAGTCATTCTGGGAACAAAGAGTCTTTGAGGGTTTTTTTATATTCTTATTACACTTATTTTTTAAACTATTAAACATAATATATAATTTCTACTCAAAAGTTATTAAATACCACACAATATATTTTTTGCCACATTTTGTGGCTACTCTCAGTTGATGGGAAAGTATCACCAAGCGAATTTCAGAGAATAATCTCTTTTTTAAAGGAAGACTGCATAGGTTTCTCACCCACCCTCCTCCTTCTTTGATAGAAAAAAAAGGCTTGTATAAGGATTTTTGTAAACTATGAAATGCTACACATGAAATCACCATTACACTGCAGTAGAAATTATGCCTGCTGCCGCATGGACAGGCAAATCATGAAGATGGTAATATGTGTAATATATTGATTGTCATAAGATGCCAAATTATGGAAGAATTTGAATATTCTGCTCATAATAAAGTGGTAGTTATTGGAGACAGAATATTATTGTAAACAAGAATTTGTAAGTGCTGTGTAACATCGTTGAACTCCAGCATACCTACCTATAATGTTAACGTTTGTGAAAATGGCCAGATGTCAAACATGATTTCCCATTTCCCTACTCCAAAGCTTCTCAACATGTCTTGAGTGGCTGTGGACAGAGGGAGTAAGAAAGGGATGGAGCCTAGTGAGATGAAGAGGATGGGCACTTCCCAGCCTCTTTCACCTGCCTGATGCTGGTCCTTCCCCAGAAGACACAAATAAAACCTGTCTGCTCCAAAATTCAGTTTAGATGTAACCTGATTTATACCTTGCACTTATATGCATTATATTTTTATTTTATTTTGGCTATTAAATGAATACTTTAAAAAATAAAACTGCATTTCAATATCCATTTCCCTAGTGATACCATTCTAGTTTTAATTATGTTCAATTATCTTTGCAAGAACAAGAGATCTAAATCAATCAAACTATAGAAATTAAAATTCAAAATGTTATACTGCGACTTACTTCATGGTTGCTATATCACTGGCAATAATGTCTGTGGTGTTTCCATTACAAGTTTCTTTGTAAAAAGAGAGCCCACACCCCTACCCCCAAATTCCCTGTCAAAAGTTGAAGAAGCCTTTAATTTCAAGGAAAATAAGTCTATTATTAGATTCTACAGAACCTGATATTTCACATTGATTCAATGAACTAATAGTTTTAAGGAACACAGTGGTATTTAGTTTTCTATAAAATAAAATAATACTTAACAAAATTCTATTCCAAATCAGATTATTCTAAATTTGTAGCTTTATATTCATTGCTATATGCCAGTGATATTCAAAACATGCAATACCTGACTATTTAGTTGGGGGCATTAAATAAATTTTTTTCCCTTAGATTGTCAAATTAAAATAAAATGACCACAGCCAATATAACAAAAGCTGTCCAGTGTGAGTGAATCAAGTTATACCTTTTTTTTGGTCAGATCATAAAAAAAATATATATACATATATTGGTGTGTCACAGAAACTTAGAGATTAGTTTATGTGTTTCATGAGGTGGAAAAGGCTGATCATTACTGCTATATTATATAGCATTGCTGTACAACAAAGCTCTCTAAAATAATAGAAAGTTTCTGTATTGTCCCCAAATGAAGCCACTAGTTGCATGTGGCTCTTAATCACAAGAATGTGGCTCCTCTAACTGAGGAACACATATTTTATTTTATTTAAAAATTTTTACTTACATTTAAATAGTTACAGGTGAATAGCTCCTATCATATTGGACAATGTGATTTTAGAAATTATAATAGAATCCTTCAATGGTCATTCTCCTATACTTGATTCTTCCTCCTGCTCAACACTAGCACACTTTAAAAAGATACCTTTTTTTTTTTTTTGCCCTAGCTGGTTTGGCGCAGTGGAGAGCACAGTGAGTGGTCCTGGGTTCAATTCCCGGATTGCAGGTTCATTCCCCATTAGGGAGCATGCAGGAGGCAGCCAATCAATGGTTTGCTCTCATCATTGATGTTTCTATCTCTCTTTATCTCTGCCTCTCCCTGCCTCTCTGAAATCAATAAACTTATATTTTTAAAAATATCTCCTTTGGATAGTATGGTCTTGTTCTTTTAAATAAAGCCCACATTTTCAGGAACATAACCTAAACATTATTCAAATAAATAACATATTTGAAAATGCCAGTTTTAAGAAACTAGTGTTAGCTAGCACTCTTTTCTGCACAGCAAATTCCTTGCTAATTCCAGATTTAAAAGCTGATTTATTTCACACACTAAAGAATGAATTGTATCCCCTTGTCTCCTTCCAGATGTAAAGATTCATCCAAATCCCCAATGAGTGGGCTTATATTTGAAATGGCTTCTGATTGAATTACTTACCTTTTTTACTATTTACAGGTGCCCATAAAATAACTTTTTAACTCATAAACTAAATGCATATTCTAGAAATTTCCAAGAGCAGTAGCTTTGCTGGGCATTGTTCCTCAGGAGATCAAATTCAGATAGAGACCATTTCATTGTCAGCCAAGGTGACATTAGATGTAAATAAGTTCCAGAAAAGCATATTATGGCTGATAGAAACAGACACTCTGGAACAATTCACTGTTGTCAAGTGTAAGAAAAAACTTAGTATCTTATTGGTCAGCATTTTAACTCCAGTTTAAATGTTTAAGTTAATACCAAAAGTTTCTATAACAAACAGGGAAAAAATCATGCTGGTTTGTTATTGCTGGAAGAAAAAAAAAGTTTTGATTTAAAGGCTTTGATACAGATTTGTATTTACTAATTTCTTTTGAGACACTATTACTAATCAGCCAATAATGTGCTGGTTGATCTAAGCCACTTGGATCCCCAGTGACATATTACTTATCCCATGATTTCTTATAATAACAATGATATATATGTATGATATGTAGGATAATGTTGGCTCATTTTACAGATGAGAAAGTGAAGCACAGAGAATTTAAATTACTTATTGGTAACCACAGAGTGACAACTGTAAGAGTCAAACTCAGCCATTGGCATAAGCCTGGGTTTGAAATCTGGTTCAACAATTGACACTTTTAAAGTACAGTTGTCAAACTGTCATGTGCATCTGTATTGGATTTGAGATGCAGATTCCAATTCAATAGGCCTGGCATGGGGCTTCAGATTATACATTTTTTAGGAGTTCACAGGTTATGTCAGTGCTGCTATTCAGTGGACCACCTTTTGACCTGCAAGGTCTTAAAGCATTCAGCCTAACCTAACTGAGAATACTAGTACAAAGTTGGAATTTGTATTGATTTTTTCCTTTAGATCCAATGGGGCTCTCAATCTATATTTCATTTATATTTTTAAAACAGGGATCCTCAAGAATTTTTGACAAAGAGCCAGATAGCAAATATTTTTTTAGGTTCACAGGTCATCCTGTCTCTATAGCATAATTACCCCTGTCATTGTTGAGTAAAATTATGTAAATGATCAAAACTGTTATAGTCCAATGAAACTTTGTTTACAAAAATAGGTAGTAACTGGATTTGGTCCACCGGCTATAGTTTGTGGACCTGTCTTAAAGCACCAAGAAAATAAGATAAAACATTTAAATTTGCATTTTTAATACAGGGTCTTCAAGACAAATTAATTAATTTGCCATAGCTCATTTGGTCAGCTTATGACCCATTCTTCAGAATCATTTCAAATCCAACTTCTTCCATCTAGTTTTCTTTTTTATTAATTAGCCCTTAAAAATGTACTTAGTTGTATGTATTCTTCCTCTGGAATCCAAAATAAATAAAATACTGTAAAATGTACTCAACATAAATTTAAAAAAATTAAGTTAAACAAGTCTGATAATTAGGTATGTTTTTTAATTAACTATAAAATCTAGACAGGATTTTGAAAGGTGAAAAGAGGAAATGCAAAGGTGGAAGGGACAGACCAAATGAAATGTATATGTGTTAAACACTATAGACTTCTAGTTACGATAGCAGCATGGTGATTGCTGAGGAGAGGGGCGTTAAGGGAGGAGAATATAGAAGGGATAAATGGTGATGGATGGAGTCTTGACTTGGGGTGGTGAACACAACAGAGTGTTGCATTGTAGAATTGTGCACTTGAAATCTGCATAATTTTGTTAACTAGTGTCATCCTGATACATTTAATAAAAAGAAAAAAAGAAGTCTTCATTCTGTCCTAACAATCAGTAAAAAGCTGAACAAATTGAAAAACCAACAACTTTTCTTGGCTCTGTCAGAGGAGAGAAGCCACAGAATAATTATCACCCCCAAACTGCAGAGACAGACAGGTAGGTTATAGTGATAGGAAGAAAGTAGGCAGAAGTAAAAATAGATACATATTAGAGCAGATTCAATGCAATTAAAACACAAAATTAATAGAGAAAACCACCAGGGGAGCTGTGGAAAGCAGAGATCAGAGGTGCATGTGCACAGAGAGGACTGACTGATGAGTTCACAAATGGCTGAGTGCACGAGTGGTGAGTACACGGCTGGCTTTCTAAAGTGGGAGGGAGACGGAAGCTCCCAACTGCACTGAACTCCAGTTCTGGGTGAGTTTCTAGGAAGCCAGGCTCATTCAGGGAGCAACTGGACTGTCTGGCAGTAGGCAAAACTTGAGGGTGGCTTTCTCTTAGAGATGTTTACAGTGATTACCAAGGGACCCTGGGATCCATGGCTCACGTAATGCAGGGCTGACAGGAAGCTAAGGCTGTCTTCTCTGCCCTGAGACTCTGCTTCATCCAAGTTGAGCACAGAGGATTTTGCAATTTTGCAAGTCTTGTCTCATAAAGGTGTCTTCACCACAGAAGTTCTCCCAATATAGACACAGTTGATCCTCACAGCTAATTGGCATGGAGGTCAATTCCTCCCAGTGATACCAATAATAATCAAGGCTTAACAACAACAAGACTGTGCACACAGTCTGCAAAGAGGTGCACCAAGAATGTTCACCTCAGGTAGCTGGGGAGGCTGAGCCATTGGACCCTATAGGAAACCTAGCACACAAAGCTACTCTACCAACTCAGAGAAGCAGCAAAAATATGGAAACAAAGAAACAGATCACAAATGAAAGAAATGGAGGAAAGCAAACAACTGAATATAGAGTTCAAAACCATGGTTTTAAGGTTTTTCAAGAATTTCCTAGAAAAGATGGATAAATTTAACAAGACCCTCGAGGAGATGAAAAAGGACCAACTAGAAATTAAACATACACTGACTGAAATAAAAAAAAATATTATACAGAGACCTAACAGCAGACTAGAGGAACACAAGAATCAAGTCAAAGATTTGAAATACAAAGAAACAAAAAACACTCAACCAGAAAAGAAAAAAGAAAAAAGAATCCAAAAATTTGAAGGTAGTGTAAGGAGCCTCTGGGACAACCTCAAGCATACCAATATTTGAATATGGAGGTGCCAGAAGAAGAGAGAGAGCAAGATACTGAAAACCTATTTGAAGAAATAATGACAGAAAACTTCCCCCACCTGGTGAAAGAAAGAGACTTACAACTTCAGAAAGTGCTGAGAATTCCAAACAAAAAGAATCCAAAGAGGACCACACCAAGACACATCATAATTAAAATTCCAAGAGCAAATGACAAAGAGAGAATATTAAAAGCAGTAAGAGGAAAACAGTTAATTACCTACAAGAAAGCACCCATATGATTGTCAGCTGATTTCTCAACAGAAACTATGCAGGCCAGAAAGGAGTGACAAGAAATATTCAAAGTGATGAATAGCAAGAACCTACAACCAAGATTACTCTCCTCAGCAAAGCTATCATTCAGAATTAAAGGGTAGATAAAGAGCTTCAGAGATATGAAAAAGCTAAAGGAGTTCATCACCACCAACCAGTATTATATGAAATGCTAAAAGGTATTCTTTAAGAAGAGGAAGAAGAAAAGGGTAAAGATAAAAATTATGAACAATGAATACATATCTATCAACAAGTAAATCTAAATATCAAGTGAATAAAAAAATCTGATGAACAGAATAAACTGGTGAATATAATAGAATCAGGGGCATAGAAAAAGAGTGGACTGACAATTCTCAGGGGGAAAGCGATATGGGGGTGTGGGCAGACAGTGGACAAAAATCATACACCTATGGATAAGGACAGTGGGGGAGTGGTGAGGAGAGAGGGTGGGGGAATGGTGAGGGCAGAGGGTGTGGTGGGAACAGGTAGAGAGGATATATGTGGGGGAGAGGAAAAATTGTAATAATCTGAACAATAAAGATTTATTAAATTAAAAAAAATAATAATCATAACCTATTTATGTGAATTCTAAACATAAATATACAGAAAATAATGCATACTCAGGGACATATATATTTTAAAAGGAAATAATAAAGTTGGATTGCAGTAACATACTTTACAGAAGAAAACTTACCCCTGCCTCCTCCCAAAAAAAGAGACAGAAGAATTTGTAGAGATTGATGATAATTCTATGCCTAAACTTTAATTCTGAGCACATAAGATTCTTAACAAAACAAGACAAATGAACATGTAGTTTTGTAGGAAAAGGTGACAGGCATAGTGGTAGTTATTAAATCAAGAGAGTTACTCAGGAGAGACCTGAGATTGTTGCAAATTCACAGGGTAGAAACAAGGAGAAAAAAGAGAGTTATTGATGAGCAAAGAAAATATGTTTATTTTGGAACAGTATTTTGTAAGAAGGCAGAAAATGGGATTTGAGGTACACATGAAATAAGTATCTTTGGCAAGGAGAAAGGTTCCCTGTGTCTCCAATAGAAGAAAAGAAAGAGTGAAGATATATGTTAAGGCAGAGGGGAGGGGAAGTGGGCAGCTTCCTTTCTCTTACTCCTCGTTGACTTGTCTGTGTTTCTCCCAGTTTAGCACAGAAATGTATAGTCTTATCTTATTTTTAAATCATCACCTATGCACTATTCTTGGATCCTTAAGTATATTGAAAGCAACTTATACTTTTTCAGAAATTATGGAAAACTAAAATTGAGATCAAGAAGAAGCCTTGCAAAGGATTTTACCATAATATTTAGTATTTATTATGCCTGCATTATGTGCTAAAGCACTGTTTTAAAGGTTTTACCTGAATTTCTGTAGACAAATCCTCACCCTTGTTTTTAGCATATGATTAAATGAATAGCCAAAGAGGCTAACTGTGGAGAGATCACACAGTAGCTAATGACAGTGATGGGGATATTATTCCAGATGTCTGACCTCCCTGGTTTTGGCCTGTTTTTCATCAAACTAAACCCTGCCTTAGCTCAACACCTTCTCATGCTGGGTGGTAAGTTAGCTGAATGCTTGCTCCTTGAGTGACTGAGGAGTAACAATAGGCATGTGGCCTCATTTTTTAAATTTTCATCCCCAGGCTTTGTCACATATTTCCACCTCAGGTTCTTATTTTTTCTTTCTTTTTAAAAGCTCCAGTCATATAGAGAAGGATAATAGGGCCAATACTTTTCTTGCTGAGTTTTTATGAGCTTCTGTGCTGAGGACAGCATGCCAGAAGCTCTCTGGGGATATATGGTTGAAAATAATGAGAAAACCAACATAGCAACTGGGTGAGCTATGCACCAACCAGACCAGTGGCATTGAGTACACAGGCACAGCAGGGCCTGGCTCCCCAGCTTTGCACTCCCTGGCGCTGCTGCTGTGCTTCCTTCTCCTCTCCTGATGGAACACTTACTGCATTGGCTCTTTGCTGGCTTGTGACATCCAAAAACAGCTTTCCCAAAAGGTCTGCATGCCAGCAATTGAGTAGAGAAGGGAACTCCCACTCCTGGGCAATGATTTGCACTGAATGAGTCTGAAGCAATTAATTATGAAACCCTGCTTCTATATGTTGCTATGGGAATCAGTGGGAAGAAAGCTGTAAATATTGTAGAAAATGATCCAATGGTAATGAGCTGGGAGGAAAGTACCATCACCATCTCAGTTACTTCCATGGACACATTGTCAGGGGGGGAAAGGTAAAAATCAATGGAAATGCCATATACCTTGATTTTCCTTTGTTAGAATTTTGAATTGTTTTGTAAAGTATAATTCATTCATTTGAGTCTTTCAGATTAAAAAAAAGTCTTGCATGAACATACCAACAGGGGGATTATTAAAATTCTATATTCATGAATTCCACGCCCCCAGAAACAACGATTGGTTCATATTCACAAACCAAGAAAACACACACACACACACACACAAAACTATACTTATGTGTTTTAAATTTTTTAAAATTCTTATGAACTCTAAAAAATTGTATAGACCTAAGAAGTTGTAATCTTCCAAAATAAAGAGAAAGACTAAGAGAAGTTAAGTCATTCTGTGAGAAATATAAGCGCTTAAACTCACTTGTCAACTTTAACTAAGTTTCATAGCTTATTGCATTAGCTTCTGTCTTTGGTTATGTCATGTCAAGTCAGGGCATGCCATTTGACCCATCTCTTGAAAAGAAATACTTATAAATTTTTTAGACATCAAAGTTGACAGAGGTGGAATTTAGAATGATGATATTTCTGTCCTTATTGAGTTCAATTGAGCACAACATGGGTTTTGAGCAATGGAGAACAATGGGCCTATAGTACAAAAGTAAATTTAATCAAGAGCTCTCTGCAAGATATGATGCTCAGATTATGATGCTCAGGTATGAGTATTTACTGTTAAAGTAATATTTTCAAACATTAAAAGTGTGAGTTTAATACCATATTTGGTATAGATGTGCCAAATAGTATCATTTTCAATTTAGATTTGAAAATAGGTTGATGTCCAACATGGCAATAAATCTATGAACTAAGGCCCTAGCTGGTTTGGCTCAGTAGATAGAGCACTGGCTATGGACTGAAGGGTCCCAGGTTGGATTCTTGTCAAGGGCACATACTTGTGTTGTGGGCTAGATCCCCAGTAGAAGGTGCTCAGGAGGCAGCCAATCCTCTCTCATCATTGATGTTTCTATCTCTGTCTCCCCTCTCTCTGCCTCTCCGAAATCAATAAAAATTTATTAAAAAATAAAACAATAAACTAAGGTTGTCTTTTCTATTGGACGGAAATATACAAATTAACAATATCACTGTGCCTAGGCTTTAATAACTATAATAATAAAAGCATAATATGCTAGCCCTAACTGGTTTGGCTCAGTAGATAGAGCATCAGCCTGAGGACTGAAAGGTCCCAGGTTCAATTCCAGTAAAGGGCATGTACCTTGGTTGCGGACACATCCCCAGTAGGAGATATGCAGGAGGCAGCTGATTGATGTTTGTCTCTTATCAATGTTTCTCACTCTCTATCATTCTCCCTTCCTCTCTGTAAAAAATCAATAAAATATATTTTAAAAATAAATAAATAAAAGCATAATATGTTAATTAGATCAGACAGCTGAACGACCTTCCAGACATCATTCCAGATGTCCTCCTCGATGAAGCCATGGCAGTGGGGCTGAGGCAGAAGTGGTTAGGGGTGACCAAGCAGGCAGACAAGTGGTTAGGGGCGATCAGACAAGCAGGCAAGTAGTTAGGGGTGATCAGTCAAGCAGGCCAGGCTGAGGGACCCTCCCATCCCCCTGATGCATGAATTTAATGCACTGGGCTTTTAGTCCTATATAATAAAGTGCTAATTAGACCGAACAGCAGAACAACTGTCTGGATGATCCTCTGGACAAAGCTGGGGCTACAAGGATTGGCTGAGGCTGTGAGGAGTGGAAAGGGCAGAGCCCCTTGCACAAATTTTGTACATTGGGCCTCTAGTAATAATTATAATACACCAATACTGCAGGTAAATCATTCTACATAGAATTTGGGTGGGCTTGTTAAACAGTGCTCCAATTAGGACACATTGCACTCTTCTCATTGTCCAGTTTTGGATGTTTTCCTAAAGGTTCCTCCATTTCTACAATAAATAATCTCCAAATATTTTTCTTAACTTCAAAATAGGCTGACTTCACTTAATATTTTACCTGTGTGCAGGAAAGAACTGCAAGCTAACCATCTACAGCTCTTGAGCTTAGAGAATTGAACAAGTACTGAAGATAGAAAATGAACATTTGTGTGGAAATTTTATTTTTGACATTACGATTAGGCCTACTGAAAATGTCTATCATATGGTCTTCTATCCCAAGCCAGAGACACCAAATAACAAATGCTCTCTATACCTCTATACGTTTTCACCTACAGTACTTTTAAATTTTTATTACTTTGTTTCCTTCTTCAGGTTCCCCAAATTTGTTAAATTCCCTGATTACTGGTAAATGACTTGAGACTGTGGATAAGCATAGAAGACCAACTGTTTTAGGTAGACATTTTTGCACATTGATTCGATATGTGCCCCCTTTGTTCTTTAATGGTAGGCTTTTCATATTTGATTAAGTGATACTCATTCTTAATTATGACATTCCAGGCCTAACCTTCGTTGCATAGTAAAGGGATAGATTTTCATTGACCATCTGCAAGTAACCATTACATATCAATCTGGCTTCCATAAAAAATTAGTCTTCCTTAAGTGTCAATACTTAAACTGGACCTAAATATAGTTCTTTCCATTAGGGGCTGAGACTGTCTTTTTTGTTAAAGAAGCAAATGTTAGCCTGTAGAGCAGTGGTTCTCAACCTCCCTAATGCCGTGACTCACAGCACTAGGAAGGTTGAGAACCACTGCAGTGTAGAGCTTTTACACCAGCATCTGAGAGAAGACTAAACCACCAGTTTTTTGTTTGTTTGTTTTTAAGATTAAATAGATTTGGTTAGTTTATTATAGTGTCCAGCAACATCAACACTCTGGAAGACAGTAAAATTCTCTACTGAGGTACAGATTATAACCATTGCATAAGTTAGTCAATGCTTTTCCTGAGAGTAAAATACATAATGAAAAGTGAGCACACTAAGAAAACTCAAGTCTTCTTCTAAAAAGTATTGTCTTAAAATATTTATATTAGAAAACATACAAAAGTAACATTGGAAGGGCTAAGTTTCTCTTTTGATTTGACAAATCTTCCCCAAAAAACTTTTGGGAGTGCCAAGCTAATTAATAAATATGGAGTTACCAAACAAATCTATTTCTAGTATTGCTCTTTTTATAAGGTGAAAAACAAATCTTTATAATTTTTTCTAGAGGCTTCTAAAAAATCTAAAAATGAGTTGCAGATAAGAAAAACCTCCTAATGTTTTTTTCTAAAATTACACCCATATCACAGGAAGATAAAAATCAAGAGTTAAGAGAGCATATTTGCTCACTTGACTACCATGTAGTCATGTGTACCTTTGAAAGAGTATTTGGTTACCTATAGAATCAAAACACAATATTTAAATAAACATAGTGATTTATGAAGAAATCTCCATTATTTTGTTTTGGATCTTTTTGTTTGTTTTTAATAATAAGAACATAACAAAAATCAATGTGAACATCAAAAATTATTCTGATGGAATATAAACTTCCTGCTGTCTGTGTTGATTTCAAGGAAGATGAAGCCTGACATTGTTGGGAAAAAAATAAATATTTCAAAACCAATTTTACTTTAACAATGAGAAAGCCAAATACAGTGGTACCTCGAGATAGGAGTTTAATTCGTTCCGTAACCTTGAGGCGTGGGAAACTATAAGATGCTCAAGTCGAGGTAAACTGGTGGGTCGTGTGCAGCCGGCTGATCCGAGCGATTACTCGTATCTCAAGTGTTGCTCGTATTTCAAAGCAAAAATCGCTCTCTCGACGTCTCATATCTCAAAAATCTCATATGTTAGGGCACTCATATCTCGAGGTACCACTGTATGCTGATTTTGTATTAATACCATACCTGGCAGGAAGAGACCCACAAAATCCCTTTTCAAAAAATTGTAATAAACCCATCTATACAGAGAAGTTTGCCAAAATGTAAATATTTCACTACTAATTTTTAGACACATTAATTATTGTTATTACAATCTAAGGCAAATAAAATAAACTTTCTGAAAACCTTCTGCAATTTATTTATACAAATTTTATCTTTTGCTATCCTCCCTGCCCACCATTCTTAGGTAACCAAGCACTTTGCCTCCAAACAAAGTTCTCTCATTTTCCCCTTTATAAACAAAAGTGAACCTATCCTATCTAATAAAAGAATAATATACAAATTCACCATACCTCTGCTACATCTATGAGCCACACCCACCAGCCACGCCCACCAGCCAATCAGAGCAAGTATGCAAATTAACCCAACCAAGATGGCTATGGCCACAGAGAGAGCAGGAAAGAGGTTTGGGTTGCCCCTAGCAATGGAGGAAGCCAAGCTTTCTGCCCACCCTGGCTGGCTGTGTGAGCAGAAGGCTTGGCTCTGCTCCAGTCTACAAAGTTTCAATTGTAGAAGATAAATAAATCCCAGACACCAGGGCCTCTGCTTGGGCCACCAGGAGAGTGGCTGGCCTACAAACCACCACAGGCCCCTCCGCTCCCATACCTGAAGGGAACACCCACCCTGATCCAGGACACCTTTCAGGAAAACCAGCTGGCCCTCACCTGTGCAGCAGGCCTCTATCCTATCTTATAAAAGAATAATATGCAGATTGACCATCACTCCAACACACAAGATGACTGCCCCCAAGTGGTCAAAAGATCCTGCCCCCATGTGGACACAAATGGCCACCACAAGATGGCCAGCATGGGAGGGCAGTTGTCAGAGATTAAGGAGGGCAGTTGTGGGTGATCAGGCCAGCAGGGGAGGGCAGTTAGGGATGACCAGACAGGCAGAGGAGGGAAGTTGGGGTGACCGGGCCTGCAGAGAAAGGAAATAGGAGGGACCCAGGCCTGCAGGGGTGGGCAGTTATGGGTGACCAGGCCTGTAGTGGAAGGCAGTTAGGGGTGACCATGCCCACAGGGTAGGGCAGTTAGGGGCAAACAGGCTGGCAGGGGAGCAGTTAGGCATCAATCAGGCTGGCAGGGAAGTGGTTAGGGGGTGATCATGCTAGCAGGCAGAAGTAGCTAGGGGCAATCAGGAAGGCAGGTAGGTGAGCAGTTGGGAGGCAGCAGCCCTGGACTGTGAGAGGGATGTCTGATTGCCAGTTTAGGCCCAATCCTACTTGGATTGGGCAGTCAGACATCCCTCAAAGGGCCCCAGATTTGATAGGGAGCATGCTGGGCTGAAGGACATCCCTTCCTCTCCATGCACAAATTTCATGCACTGGGCCTTTAGTTACTTTTATAAAATGGTAGGATTAGGATAAGTGTTAGGGTTAGGGTACTCTTTATTTTATCACTATTTCTAGGGTAGTCTAGGTCCCAATTCACAGAGAACACTAAGAAATGGGTAACTGAGGACTATCTGATATGACAAGCATTTCAGCAGAACAGCAAAGCTCACAATCACACGTAACACAACCTGGTACAGCCACCTACGTCACCTCTGCACCTTCTTCCTGTAGTCAAAATAACCATGTTCATTAAGCTCAGAACCTTACCCATCTTTGTATCAAGGCTTTAGTATTTTTATCTAATGATTACCCACTAACTAATACAATTAAATTTGGTTAGGGAAAGATTTCAGTCTTAAATCAATCTGGCATACCTAGAGCAGTGGTAGGCAAACTGTACCACATGTGGTTTGAGAGCCATGGTTTGCCGCTCTGTTGATTAATGAGTTTTCCAACCACTGGGATAGGGGCTTAATCACAAGAAACAACAACAGCCTGTAATTATTGGAATCGAGAGTCTAAGTCAGTGATCGGCAAACTTATTAGTCAACAGAGCAGCAAGTCTCAGCTTGTGAGCCGCATGCGGCTTGCTAGCCGCAGTTTGCTCACCACTGCTCTATGACATAGAACAAAATTATTGCTAATGTAAAGAGGTTGGCCAAATTATTATTCAATTTGAGCACAAGTTTTTCATTTTCACAATCCTAAACTGATAGAAAAAATGTAGGCAGTCCAGATTAACTAGCTTCTTTATAAAATAACAAACCTGAATCCTATTAAAAAATAAAATGTATGCTTGTTTTATATCACATGCTGATAAAGTCTGAAAATTATATATAGCTCTTTATTTACTTTTTAATCTAAATTACTAAGCCAGACTTGTTTGTTCAAAGATTCACCTGAAGTTAGTGTACCTGCATTTTTTAAAAATATAAAAGTGCTTTTAGCTAATGGTTTCTGTGAGGATTTTTTTTTAAATATTTTATTGATTTTTTACAGAGAGGAAGGGAGAGAGATAGAAAGTCAGAAACATCAATAAGAGAGAGACATAGATCAGCCGCCTCCAGCACACCCCACTGTGGAGATGTGCCCACAAGCAAGGTACATGCCCCCAACCGGAATCGAACCTGAGACCTTTCAGTCCGCAGGCCAATGCTCTATCCACTGAGCCAAACCAGTCTCGGCAGGATTTTTTTTAAAAGACTGGCATATTTAAAGTGTTAGAGTTTAGTATGAAAAGACTAGATGTGTATAAGTGCTTAATTTTCCCTAAAGACCAATTTTAATAGAACTTCTTTAATTTGAAGTTTTTATAATCTAGTATAATAATATCCCCTAGAGGTAGGAAAATATTTCAAATTCACAAAATGAGAGGTAAAGGCTTGTCTTAATTCTGGATACATAAATGGCATTCAGCTTCAATTCTACCACCTCAGCTATAGGTCAAAAATAAAAAATGAAATACAAATCTGAAAAATCTATACTATTTCTCAGTGTTCAAGAAATTATTTCCTTCATTTATTTGAGTTCACATATGGTAAAATGAGCAAACAAAAAAAAGTTAACAAACTAGATTTCTCTCATCTCTCACCTGACAGAATAGATTCCCATCACCCCAGGGAGATTCTGAATCACTGATGCACAAACCAACTGGCTCCCATCTACACCGGGTGTCCCCAGACTGTGCCACTGAGGATAGCCTAGTGGTTCATGAGCTCCTTCTCTGATCCTGGAGAGAGAAATCAAGCCATGAGTTAGATATGCACAGACTAGTATACCATAGTTGGTTAAAACCTCAAAACAGAAACCAGACAATTAGAAAAGAAAAACAAAACCCTAGAAAGCAGAGTCACCAAAGGTAAAGTTCTAGTGCTATTCGGGTTTCCAAGAGACAAGAAAACATGTGTTTGGGCCTGAAGAGCTCGGCAGTTCCTTCTCTGACAATGCAGTTAGAATGGTCTCTAGCAGGTGAGGTCATGTGGGCATTCTGTGAATAACCTCTAACATTGTCCAAGTAGAATTTTCAAAAAGTGAAAAAGATGACTCGCATGCAAATATTGAATAAACACGTCAAAAATTTTATTGAACTCATTAATGAGAATGCCAATGAAGTGGTTTAAAACAAGATTAAAAATAATTTTGAAGTGCTGGTTATTTCTAGGCATTTTGAAAGAGTAAATGTTAGAATTAAATCTCTAGTTTAATGCACAAATATAATAATATCCTATAAGACAATGAAAGCGTAACCTTTGGGTTACTTTATCTACTGCTCAGAAATCTATATGCTAATATACACTATCACAGTACCTGACATCTAACCAAATAATAAATACCCAAGTGAGACAAATTATCCTAAAAAAAATCTTTGGATGATATTTTTAGCAATATTCAAGCTTTGTATATTTCTTTGTGGTATTTAAAAAGATTGTTTACATATTGTCAGAGAACATTGGGAGAAATATATTATGGTTTACAATAAAATATTTTTGAAAAGTTAAAATATATTTTAGAGATGCACTTAAGAAAAAAAATGGCTATAAATAACTCTAAAAAAATTTATGAAGGAAAAAAAATACAAAAATGTCCTTATCAGAAGTAATTCAAAAGTAAGGGCAGGGTACTTAGTAGGCAAGATAGTGAGGAGCTAGGGAGAATCCTGGGCAAGTGGAATGGGGAAGCTGAGGCGGGGAGAGTTAAACAAGGCCAAACAGTTTGGGCAGCCAATTTGTGAAATGCAAGACCATATCTTCCCTAACCAAGGATACTTGAGAGCAAATGGTTCATGCCCTCCTCCCTAACCAGAAAATACATAGTTTAAACACTCCCCCTCCCCACCCGGGTTTGGGGAAATAGAGAACAAAGACTTACTGTTCCAGCTAGAGCCAAGGACAGGTGAAGTTGGGGAATAAATAACAAAAATAAATAACAAAATAACAAAATTAAAGCCAGATAGACCTAAAAGTAAAATGTAAAACTAACCCCAAACTCCACATACACTCATTCTTGATGCATCAGCATATTAAAGATACACTGGAAAGTTGATGAATATTCTACTGAAACCCTACCCTAAGACTCTTATCTGTAGGAAAACAAAGGGATAAAAAAAACCTCTCAGGACAAAGACTAAATGTGGCTTATTCTAGAGCAGTGATTCTCAACCTTTCTAATGCTTCAACCTTTTAATACAGTTCCTCATGTTGTGGTGACCCCCAACCATAAAATTATTTTTGTTGCTACTTCATAACTGTAATTTTGCTACTGTTATGAATTGTAATGTAAATATCTGTGTTTTCCGATGGTCTTAGGTGATCCTGCTAGTGGTCCCAACCCACAGGTTGAGAACCACTGTTCTAGAGTATGCCCTTGCCCCTTCTTGGATATGAACTTTTTATTTCTAGGAAGAATTTAGGAAAATTCTAAGGATCCCCATGAGACTTGCAGCCAGGGGAGCACTGGGCAGTGTCACCTTGTCCCAGACTCACCCTCTAAACCTGTCTCCAAGGCCACCTTTTCTCTGACTTCCAAGTGAGCTAAAGCAGATCCACCATGGCTCACTTCTTTCCTATCTAATTTCTAGAGCCAAAGCAGAGCACTGCCTGGGTCTTCCCTGTTGCTTTTTCTATCTTAATTTCTTCCTTTGTTTCCCTGTCCCCAGCATAATAAACATACTCTCAAACCTATCAGGACTCCTGTTGTGAAATAGTTCCTACACAAAGTCAAGGGCCCACACACTACAGGCCAGCCTGAGGCAGCCCTGCTGGGGATGGTCCCTGTCCTGTAATACATAGAGTAACATGGGCTATTTGATGATTCCAGTTCTCAACAGGAAATTCATACTATTTCTATTTTGTTTGCTTATTGAAAAAGGCTATATCTCTTAGTTATAACTAAAATTAGAATATAATTTTCTATTAAACTAAAAAGATAAATTATGGTTTTATTGTGTTTTTATGTGTATAAGACCTATGTATCCTATATAATTGAAAGATTATAAATTAAAGACTCAATTCCCATGAGATAGGTAATTTATTTTGATGAAATAGAGTATTTTTATATCTTATGTACCACTAATTTAAATTATGTAAATAATGTTGTGCTTGGCATAATAAAAATTTATTTAAATTATTATAGTAATATTGATATTTTTTGCCATCATGTATTCATTATATGATCAGGAGAGTCCGCATTTTAACAAGATCCCCAGATCATTTATATGCACATTAAATTCTGAAAATCCATGTAGCAAGAGAAATAATAAGTAGAACACAGATTCTAATATTGTCCTTGCCTTTTAGTAGGTTTGTAATCTTGCAGAATTTACCAAACCTACTGTAGTTTGTTTTTTCATAAAATAAAATAGGATAGATCTGCTGGTGTGTCTCAGTGTTTGAGCATCGACCTATAGACCTGGAGGTCATGGTTGGATTCCGGGCAGGGCACATGCCCAGAGTTGTGGGCTTGGCTCCCAGTATGGGACGTGCAGGAGGCAACTGACAAATGATTTTCTCTCATTATTGATGCTTCTTCCTTCTCTCCCTCTCCATTCCTCTCTGAAATCAGTAAAAATCTATTTTTTAAATGGGGTAATAATGAATATTCTTTTAGAATTTTTGTGAACAGTAAGTAATTATGTATCTATAAATTATCTGGCAAATCCAAATCTTTATAAATGTTAGTCACCACAATAATAATATGGAGACAAAATTAGACTAGGGTCCAGTTTTCGTAGAAAAATCATAGAACTTAGGCTCCCAATCCCTAATAAATAAAAGGCAGATACAGTTCATTCAGGACAAAATTGCAATTTCTCCAGTAAGTTTCTCTAAATTAATGATTCTCAGATTTCTAATTCCACAGAAGCAGCATCTGGGAATTTGTTAGAAATGCAAATTATCTAGCCCCAGCTTTCACCTATTAGAAACTCTAAGTCAGCCTTTGTGGTTGAATTTTGATCTATGAACCAGAAGGTTGCATTTCAATTCTGGTTTGCCTGGGTTGTGGGCTCTATCCCTGGTGTGGGGCATGTGGGAGCAGCTGATCAATGATTCATCATTGATGTTTCTAACTCTCCCTCTCCCTTCCACTCTTAAAATCAATAAAAATATATTTAAAAAATAAATAAATTCCAGGGGTGAGATCAAGCTCTCTGTTTTACAAGTTCTCCAAAGGATTTTTGATACATGCTAATGTTCCCAAACTGTTGACTTTCAGGACATTTAATCAAACATTTTTGTGAGGTTATCTAGTGAACACTTCAATGGCAGCCAGCCAACCCACAAAGACCATGCACCCCAACTTTACTTAATGTATTTCATTGACTGTGCCTTTTGCTCTTGGACCTGAGCAACCATCATTTAGCTATAATGGCTAAACTCTCTGCTTTGAGGCACTTGGTATTTTCAAATGGGAAGAATCTAAGTTATGATTTTTTTCTGTGAGATAAGAATTTTCCTGATTACTTGCAACCTCAGTATAACTGCAATCAGACATTTGCCTGGAGGACTTTTGGATACTGTGACCCTGTAGCTAACTATGAGCACCCAGTGGTAGCATCATGTCTGAGGAAAGCCTAGAGGTTTTTAGTAGTTGTAGAATATACTTTTTAATAACTTCCCTGCCCTTGTTTTATTTACAGCAATTTTTATCCAGAGCTTCACAGCCCAAGGTGTTGCCAGGAGTACTTAGCAGTGAATGCAGAGATACATTATTAAAAAAAAAAGAATGAATCTAAACCTAATTTTTATTTTCTTTTTGGCTGAAATGAAATCAGGTGTTCGTTTTTCAAATTGCATATTTCAATAATCCAAAGTCTGTCTAAAGTTCCTTGATTTGTAAGTCAGATTTTTTAAGTTTTGAGTCATAGACCCTGTGCTAAATGCTGTGATGCTGACCATTGAAATAAATTGCAGATTTATTGGACTACTGAGGATCTATAAAGAGGCCTTTAGACAGAATATCAGGGTTAAAAAGAATTTCATGATCATCCGATTTAGTTTCCCAACCATGTAATGACTTCATTCCCTTTGCCACCCTGGCAAAGGCAACAGTTTTCATGAGTTGGCTTTCTTTACTGGGAGAGAACAGACAGTTCCACAAAGAAAAATCTACAATCTCATTAAGGACTTTGAGAAACTTTTCATAGTCTAGACTCAGTTTACCTCACTGATTTATTTTCCTGCCATGTTTTCCCCTGGTTTATTGTGCTGTTTTTTATTAAATATTAGAGGCCCAGTGCACAAATTTGTGCACAGGTGTGTCTGGTGGGCCCACCCCATTGGGGGCCCATCAGGTGGGCCCAGCCATGAGGTCTAATGCTGGAAGCTATAGCTTTCCCACAGCTGGATCTAATTATACTTTAAGGATGGCTAGAAGAAAACCCACAGCAGAACACTTTTGTATTTCACATGCCATGAGATGAAATTGTTTATGTGTTGTTTGCAAACATATATCAAGATGGATGATGGCCCTTTAAGGATTTTTGTTTTCTTCCCTGGGCTCTGCCCTCAGTTTCCCAATATGATCTTCTTGTCTGTTTGTTTTAAAATTTTTTCTGTTGTTCAATGTGGCTAACCTTCACTATTGCTCCTGACAGCCTGCAGGTCCTCTTCACCACCCCTTTTAAAGGAGATTGGAAGTTCACCTAATCGACAAGGCACTGTAATTTCACAAAATCCCCACACAGCCACTCTATATTCCTCAGCAAAGGGCTGTCATCCCATTAATGCTTAGGTCACCTTTTTTGGCTAACTTGCTATAAATAAAACAAGGGTAGGAAAGTTATTAAAAAGAATATACTACAACTGCTAAACATATCTAGGCTTTCCTCAGTTATGATGTTACCACTGGGTGCTCTAGCTACAGGGGCTGTGGGCCATTGAGGGAGAATTCCACATCTCGGCTACAGTATTATCAGAGCCCTCTGGAGACTCTGCCTGGGGAAAGAAGGAACTGATAATTATTTTCTTGTGTTTTCACTAAATGTACATGCATCAGAGAGCCACGCAGTGATTTAGGAATATTGGGGGCCACTTGGGGGCGGGGCAGGCTGGGTCAAAAGGCTGCAGTCCTTCGGGTCATTAAGGTCATTTAGCCATTCAGTCGCTGGGCTTTTATTATATAGGATGTTAAGCACACTCATCAGGTCCTTTAGACTAGAATGCTTTTCCCCTTCTGAGTACATGACTTACCCCCTTGTACCATGTATGTGTCTCCTCAATCTTATCAAAGAATGCTTCTTTGATCTCACCTCCACCCAGTAGCACTCCTGGAATTATCTATCACTTTTCTTTCTTTATCTTTATAGTACTTATCACTATATAACACAGTATATTTTTTGGTATGTCCCTACTCTTCTAAAATATAAGCTCTTAGGGAACGAATATTTTGTTTGTTTCTTTTCTATCTTTTTCTCCTCAATGATAATACCACTATATGGAAGAGAATCTGGTATAGATTAGTCAGTTATGTAACATTTATTAAATTCTCAGTTTTCTTGTGCTGGTTACTGTCTTATCAGGCAACTAAATCCAACCTTTAACAGTTCTCTTTGTCCAAATGTTCTTCTACAAATTGAGCAAAAGTCTGTTTACTAGTAACTTTCTTTATCTGTCCTCTTTGATAAAATAGTAGTTAACTATTAATTGATATAATACTATGGAATAAATTCTGAAAAGTGTGAAAAGTATGTTTTGCTCTATTTTATCCTAATAAAACTCTATGAAAACACGAACTTTTCAAAATGCCCTATATTTGTGCACTGGGCCTCTAGTGTTTAATAAAAAGTAATTTGGATGTAGTGGAATGAAAAAATATATATGTCTGAGTTAGACAAGTAATAGGATAGTATTCAAAACTCTATAGTCAATGTAATTTTGATTTTTTAAAAAATATAATACTCAGATGTATATATACACACACTAATATGCATATCACATTATTATAGCACATGTATAATAGTGAAGAGCCCAGAAAAAATTTTCTCCAAATAGTAACAGGTAGAAATATTAGACACATTTAATTCTCTTGTTTTTTATTTGATTTTATACAATTGACTTGAGTTACTTTTTTATTTTAAAAATTCAATGAATATTTTTTACTTGAAGAAAAGAAGTAACTGGACTAGTGAGGACACATTTTGAAGGCAGAACTCTTTAATGACTTTTCAATATTAATTTCTACTTTGTCAAGGTCACATAACAGTGTGACATTTGTAAGTTACTTGTGCCTGCTGACTGAAGCACACTGATGAGCAGTCATAACACAGTTTTTAAAACAGATTAGAGCTAAATTATTCATGCTACAAACCATATTGAGAGTTGATGACCCCCAAATTAGAGCCCCAATCCATGCATTTCATGTATGTTTCCTTCCCCTCAGAGAAGCAGCTTCCACAGCTGGCTGAATGAAGTCAAAGATAAGAAGTGCTGATAACATTTCCCTCCTGAAATGTCAGGTCTTTACCTTGGAGATAAGGAAAGGCATGCCTTGCCATTTTATGTGCTAACAGGATTCTTTTCAACACAGCAACTCAAGTGTTGCTAACTCATAACATCAGAAAGACAGGCATGTCTTGACAAATGAAAATGGTCAATCTCACTGTTAACACATAGCAAAATTAAAATACAAATATAGGCACATGTGCAAAGCAGCATAAATTCTTTATCATTATTTTAAGAAATATATGGGCTAGGAGGTTACTAATATTTTGCAATGTCTATGGAGAGAAAAATTAATTTTTCTCTAAATTATAAGAGCAAGATAAATATAAATTTACTAGAGGCCCAGGGCATGGCTTCATGCACTCGTGGGGTCCCTTGATGCAGGGATTGGGCTGAAACCTGCAGTCCAATGTTGTCTGTCACTCGTGTCTGGTGCCTGTCAGTTACCTGAGTGGTACTCCCACTGTGGGAGTGCATTGACCAGCAAGGGGCAGCTCCTGCATTGAAGGTCTGCTCTCTGGGGGTCAGTGCACATCATAGTGACTGGTCAACCAGTCGTTCGGTCATTAGGTTGCTTAGGCTTTTACATACACACACACACACACACACACACACACACACACACACAC
>JAAGEH010000014.1:6463363-6608465 GCA_011751065.1 Lasiurus cinereus | reverse complement strand
ATAGATATAGATATAGATATAGATATAGATATAGATATAGATATAGATATAGATAGATAAATATATATATATATATATATATATACACACACACAGAGATATAGATACATATACATTTATATATTTATTAAATTTGAAGACTAGTCTTTAGCATCTATTCAATGAAATGGATTGCTCAGAGAATTATATCATCTATACAGATATACCTGGCCAATAATATTGCTGCTGATAGAAAAAAGTTTCATTACATTTCCTGTCCTCAGTGAAGTTAAATTATACTGAAATTTCTCACAGAAAATGAGTAGCATGAGATAATGTAGCACTTTTCAAATTAAGTGCAGTTCTATAAACTGGGGTGTTGTAGAGGGCAAGGGGAAGTAGGAAACTTGAGGAAGTTTGCTAATCTGAGCCTAAGAAATCCAGCTGTAGTATTTTTGTCAGTACAGAGCTTAATATCACACCTTGATCCACCAGCTTTTAAACTGAGGTTGAATCACCTTAATTCAGTGAAATCTGCTGAGGAAAACAGTCTTAGGGTGATGAAGGCTTGTGGCTGGTAACAGTTGGTCTCAAATTCTGGAGGCAGGGTGTTACCAGACAGCTATAGTCTTCCTGCCAGAATTCTTGGAAGTTTGATCTGCATCTTCTGTGAGCAATAAAATATCATTAACACTCACATTTTTGTTTATAGTTTATGAAAATGCACTAAAGTATTCTTGCAGCCTCATGCCACAACCTGGGCGTGAAAGACTGAGAGACGGCAGCAAACTTCCAAATAGCCTCTGGGTAGTAAGTTAAGAAGCTATTGGAGCTGGGTAGAAAAAGTTCAGCCAGTGCCAGCCCTAAAAACAAACTCTGAAATAAGAAGAATTTGTCTTTAGCTCATTCTTGGCCTATTTTTTCCTATGACTTTTCCTTTTTTTCTTCAGAAAGTGAGACATCTTGCCTGGAGCCAGCCAAAGAGGTTCTTCACACCAGCTCAGTCCTCCCAGACGGCACTCTGTGCTCTGACCCTTCATTTAATCTTATTAAAATCTACGTATTCTGTGCTCCATTTGCTTCTTGTTTAAAGGCACTTTAGGGTGGAATCAGCTAAAATATTCCTTAATTTAATAAACTTAAATTATTATGAGTTTATTACAGTTAATCCTCTCCCAGCTAAGTGGAGACTTAGAGGTTGAAAGACTAATTCAATTAATTCCACAGGTATTCACAGAATATCCCTTACATGCCCTGCACTGGATAGGTTTCTTCAAGACTAAAAACAAAAACAAAACAAAACAAAAAAGACTAACCCCTATTTTTCTTAAAAAATGCTCACAGTCTTGACCAAAAAATGACATGAATATACTTGAAATGTATGTTGGAAGTTTGGATGCTGATGTGGTTCAGAGGAAAGATAAACTAGGTGACAAAAGATCTCTGGAAAAGGCAGGGTCTGGGCTAGGTCTTATAGGCTACATGTCAGATGTGAATAACAGAAGGAAAATATTCTAAGGCACAGGGAGGGCATGGAGAGCTAGGCTTTACCACACATTTCATTTTGTATAGGAGAAACCTGAATATGTCTATTTGTTGTACTATTTAGTGCCTCCCCTTCTCACTCTGAACAGTGTCCCATTTTCATCAGATTATATGAGCAGGGCTTATCAATGGAAGAGTGATGATCCCACTATAATTAGAGAAACACCTGGGATTATTGGAACATAAGGTTGGACTTAATGAGATTGAGCCAGGTTACATGGACTCCTTCATTTTGATCTGATGTGGCAGAAAAGATGAAAACATTTATTTACTGGAGTTTTATAATAAAAGTGATGTTGAAAGATTAATCTGATATGAAATAACAATGATGATTTATGTGTATATATCCCTCTTTACTTATTACTTAAATTTTGCCTAATTAATACAAAACTGATAGCACAGTCTATGGAACCTTAAGAAAAGAACACCAACTTTATAGTCAGAATTGATAATACACCCTAACCAGATGGCTCAGTGGGTTGTGGTGTAGTTCCATATACCAAAGGTTTTGGGTTCAATCCCCCAGTCTGGGTGTGTAGTGGAGGCAACCAAAACATGTCTCTCTCTCTCCCCGCGCCCCCTGCCCACCCCCCATCTCTCACTCACTTGTTCTCTCTTTAAAAATCAACAAAAACATATCTTGGGCAAGGTTTAAAAAACACACACAAAACAAGCTAAGTGTACATCTGTGTTCAAGTCATTTCCTATTCTTATGTCTTTAATGATGCATAACCCTGTATACTTAATTGGATAGTATAAGATGATAGATAGACACTAAATGTAATGAAAGTGGAATGCATTGCCTATAAATGACATTACTGTTTCTACTAATAATTTTGAAGTTTACAAAATGCTTTTTGTAGTTTTGAAGCCTTAGAGTCATGGAATTTATGAAGACTTCTATTGTGAAATTCATCTATAAAGCATTGTTGGCTTACCTCAGAAGAAAAAGGATCAAACTCTAATTATTTTTTTAAAGTGTGAAACTTAAGAGTATGGTTATGTTTTCTTTACTATCTACATTTTCTCTATAGATCTCCTCTAATCATATTAACATCTTAGAAAAAAATCATATGTGGAGAAAAACGTTCTATATTACCATATAAAATTTTAAGTTTGTCATCTTTCTAAATTTTTAATGACATATATATGGATATTGCATATAGAAATAATACATGTGGTAGCATTATTAGTAGCCTCAAATATGTTTCACTTTGTTTTATTTACACTGAAATTCCTATTTGCTTACAACAAAGTTCTGGGCCCCTGGGTCTGTGTTTATTTTCATAGTTCATCTTACACAAGTTCTAAAATTATGGTTGTTATGCAATAAAGTAAAGGTGCCCTAATGATACCCCAATGCATTGAAATAGTTAATTAACTTTCATAGGTGAGCAATACACTCAGGAAGTAGTTTTATGCGGTTTAATTACAAGTAGAGCTGCAAAATGGTTACAAAGAGCTTTGAACTCTCCTAGTGAACCAGTGAAGTCATGTAGGCTAACCAGGTGTTTTTGTTTAGTATTCTTTTATTGTTTTTCTAGGGCAGTGGTCGGCAATCTCATTAGTCAACAGAGCCAAATATCAACAGTACAATGATTGAAATTTCTTTTGAGAGCCAAATTTTTTAGACTTAAAACTTCTTCTAATGCCACTTCTTCAAAATAGACTCTCCCAGGCCGTGGTATTTTGTGGCAGAGCCACACTCAAGGGCCAAAGAGCCACAGTTTGCCAATCACGGTACTAGAGAATTGGAGAGAGAGAGAGAGAGAGAGAGAGAGAGAGAGAGAGAGAGAGAGAGGTTCATAACTTTTAGCCAACCTGCAAAGCAGCTTTCACTTTCTCAAATAATATGGTACTGGAAAAAGAAGCAATGCTTTTTGCTAGTGCACTTCAGACCATAGATATATTCATGTTTATATACATATATATGTATATATTTATGGAAAGCTTCTAAAAAGTGTGATTTAATGATACTATTTGAGACTACTAATGTCATACTTATTAAATAATAACATGATAGAAGTCAAGTTGTAATTTTAGTATTAATTTATGTATTTTTCTAAAACCACTAGTTATACAAATCATATGTGAAAAATTATTGTCTGCATTCAAGTGTTTTAATAAAATTCAATGAAATTTTAAAAAGCAGATTTTTTAGAAGGGTTTTCTATGACTAATCCACCAGTCCATACTTAGGCATTATCAATTTTCTACCTTAAATTTTAGTGTTGTCCATGAAATTTAATATTTTAAACAATTTCAGCTAGTAATTATTTGTATGCAAAAAACCTGTTTATGTGGGAGGATATGCAGTGTTATATGGCATCTTTATTATCAGGATAAAATAGAACCAATTACTTGTGTTGGAAGTAAAAGTTGCTTCATGGCTGTAAAGCTATTTAATGCAAGATAGAAAGCCTCTGCCAATAAAATCAGATTCATTAGCCAAATAGAGAATTCTTTTGCCAGAGGTACATTAAATAAATAGAACACAAGTTAAGAATCAGTATAACTGACCAAGTCACTAAGATCACTGATTTTTATGGCAGTCATTTTAATAATTTGTAATTTATTGAACTAATATTGAATATCTGTGAGAAAAAACTTTGGAAAACTTGCTTTTTTACTCCCCTTTAAAACATTTTACATAAAAAATGTAATTCATAGTTCTGTTTTGGGAACGTGAGGTGCAGAACAAAAGCAGATTTCATCATTTATAGACACTTAAAAATAAAACAATAACAGGGTTGATTCAGAACCATCAATGATGATCATATTCTAGTTAACAATACAAATATTTTATTTTCTATTGAATCTTTAACTTTTATGTTTAAAGATCTTCTCTACATGATATTGTAAAGTTAAGACAGAAAATACGTATATTTGTCTAATGGGCTACACTTATTTGTATTATGTTTACCTTTAAACACTGTAAGAGAAGTAAGTATGCAATTGGAATAACTCTGCATTTTTCTCCATTTCTCTTATAGACATACTAAGGTGGTATATGCCAGTATCCATATGCATGCTAGGTGAGAGTTTTCTAATTCTTTATTTGAAGAAAAATGTAATATTCAAGTGAATAATGTACAAGATCAATTGAAATGCAATTCTACAATATACTATAGCTTTCCCTTTATATCTCTATGAGACAGGATAATTTATAGAGACATTAATTCTGACAGTTCTTTGTATAATCAGTTTTCCCCCATTCCCAGTAGATGGACTACATACTCCCTTGGTTCAGGGGAAATTAAAGACAAACCCTTTCTGACTTTTTAAAAATTGAATTTTCTTGCTCCTGGCAAGGATTATCCTGGGATAAGAGAGAAAGGATTTACTCAGAGTGGGAGGGCCACAGGGGTCAAGAGGTACTTCAAGGTCAAAGGTACTGCTTTACCTTGAAGATCATGAAACTTACCCTCTGGGACCTTCAAGTGTAGGAAAGTCCTGAGTCTAATTTCTAAATCATGTTCCCCTCTAAACATTCTATTTCTGCATAACATTCACATAGTAAAATTTTAAGTTATTTAGTATTGATACATGTATTCTGGTAATTACCACCCAGATCGAGTTAAGAAATTATATGTTTATTTGTTTTTTTTGTTTTGTTTTGTTTTTTCCTTTCTCAAAGAGATATTTTGAAACTGCATAAGTTCAGGTCCCATAACACTTGGATTCTTATCTGTTCTGGGCACCAAACATGAAAAATGAAGGAGTGTTCCTAGCATGCAAAAAGATTATTGTACAAGAAGCAGGACTCACGAAAGCCATCAAGTCTTCTCTGTCCAAATGTCAGATCGGCCTGATTGTCTTTTCCAGGAATAATCATCAGGAAGAGAAGACCAGAGGGGATTCCTTGAAACAATAGATGTAAGTATAGTGCTATATAAAGTATCAGAATATTAGTAAAATGTATGTATGTAATGGAAATGGACTTCAATATAGAATAACATTAAGTTTACTGCCAACCCAATAAAAAGAGAATACAACTTACTTTCTAGAGTGTGGTTCAGTTAAAGAAAATAAAGGAACATTTTTTCCCCCTTCCAACCTGATTTTTGGAGGTAAATTTATGTTTATTAGAATGGTTAGACATGATGAAGTAACACCACCAGCAGTAAAATCCTAAATCCTAGAAAATTAAAACAACTAAAATGTATTTCTCATTCATGAGGTACTGGTTGACCACAGTGCTTTACCATCATATCACAGGGGGGTCTCAGCCTGGCAAATAGGCTCTTGAGGTGTCATCTGGGGTTGGTATAGCAGAGAAAGAAAGGGTCTCCTACTTATCCCCAGAAGTAACACATGTCACATAATGCCTTCCCCCCACTCCCCCCCCCCCCAAAAAAAAGCAGTGCAGCTGGCCAGCATGGCTCAGTAGTTGAGTATCTACCTATGAACGAGGAGGTCATGATTCCATTCCCCATCAGAGCACATGCCCAGGTTGCAGCCTAGATCCCCAGTGGGGAGCATGCAGGAGGCAGCCAGTCCATGATTCTCTCTCATCGTTGATGTTTCTCTCTCTTTCTTTCTCTTTCTTCTTTCTCTCGCTCTCTCTTCCTCTCTGAACTCAATACAAATGTTAAAAAAAAGAAAGAAAGAAAGAAAGAAAGAAAAAAAGAAAAAGAAAAAAAGTAAGCAACACAACTCTACTATGCATTTGGGTAAGCAGCACTAGCTATCACAAGATTTATTCCAGTTACACAAACTACAGCTTTTCAGTTTTTCTCAAAGAACTGTTTGAATGCTCATACAGAAAAAAAATGTTACCTTTCTATTCAATTTAGAATAGTCTCAATAAACATACTAATCTCTTTTGTGCACCATTTAACAGTACTTCTATTTTCCTGCCTGCCAACAGTGGTCATAATTGCTTTTCAATTTCCCAGAGATTATTTGTCACCATAGACATTTTATCAGGTTTTAGAATTTTATGCCAACGTGATCTGGGTATATATTTTATTTATTTTATTGTCTCTTACAAATATAAAGGCTATATTCCTTTAGATGCTAATGTTAATGAAGTGCTTTATAAGAGTTTTTAGTGATTTATGCTTTATTTTGAATTCTGTTTTTATTAGAAACAGGCCAGTGGCTTCTAGTGTTGGAATTGGAATTTGGTTCACTGACAGTAAAATAACAACCATTTATCATAAACTTTCAATCCATTCTTGTTCTCTTCATTATGTGAATGTGGATAGGGTCCATTAAAATGAAAAGTAGCTTTCACACTCCAGAATAGACATTCCACTTAAAGCTTGAGAACTAGTAGAGTGTAGTATTTAAAACTGCCTGGTGTTTGAATCCCGGCTCTGCCACTGTGAGTTTGGGAAACTTGCATAAATACTCTATCATTCAATTTTCTCGTCTGGAGATGACAATAGTAACCACCACCACAGATTCCAATGTCATTGAATAAATTTTAAATGAATGAATGCTTGTAAAGAGTTAAGAGGGGTTGCGGCATAGTAAGCTCTATTTGAACTTTTGCTCTTATAATTATTTTTACTAGAGGCCTGTTGCATGAAATTCGTGCAGGGAGAGTCTCAGCCTGGCTGGCAATTGGAGAGATCAGGACCAGCCTGTCTGGGGAGGAGCTCTGGGAGGTTGGTTGTGGGAGTGCACTGACCACCAGGGGTCAGCTCCTGCATTGAGTATCTGCTCCTTGGTGGTCAGTGCACACCATAACGACTGGTCGATCACTCATTTGATTGTTTGGTCATAATAGCTGCTTAGGCTTTTATATATATACTAGAGGCCCAGTGCATGAAATTTATGCATGAGGGGGAGAGTGTCCTTCAGCCCAGCCTGCTCCCTCTCCAATCTGGGACCCTTTGAGGGATCAGGCCTAAATGGGCAGTTGGACAAACCCTCTCACAATCCAGGACTGCTGGCTCCTTACTACTCACCTGCCTGCCTTCCTGATTGCCCCTAACTGCTTCTGCCTGCTAGCTTGATCACCCCCTAAACACTCCCCTGCCAGCCTGATTTTTTGCCCAACTTCTCTGCTGGCCTGTTTGCCCCCAACTGCCTTATGCTGTGGGCCTACTCACTCACAACTGCTCTTCCCTGCAGGCCCGGTCACCCCCAACTGCTCTCCCTTGTAGGCCTGGTCCCTGCCAACTGCCCTCCCCTGCTGGTCATCTTGTGGTGGCCATCTTGTGTCCACATGGAGGCAGGATCTTTTGACCACTGGGGGCAGTCATCTTGTGTGTTAGAGTGATGGTCAATCTGCATATTACTCTTTTATTAGATAGGATAGAGGCCTACTGCATGAGTGGGGCGAGCTGGTTTGCCCTAAAGAGTGTCCCGGATTAGGGTGGCTGTTCCCTTGGGGCATGGGGTGGACTGGGTGAGGGGCCTGTGGTGGTTTTCAGGCCAGCCATGTCCCCACTAGTGAGTTAAGCAGAGATCCTGGTATCTGGAATTTACTTATCTTCTACAATTGAAACTTTGTAGCCTGTAGCGGAGCCAAGCCTTCTGCTTGCACAGCCATTGAAACTTTGTTTCCTTATGTGCAGGCCAGGGTGTGTGGAAAACTTGGCTTCCTTTATCACCAGGGGCAACCCAATCCTCCCTCCTACGCTCTTTGTACCCGTAGCCATCTTGGTTGGGTTAATTTGCATACTTGCTCTGATTGGCTGGTAGGCGTGGCTGTGGGTGTGGCTTGTGAGTGTAGCAGAGGTATGGTCAACTTGCATATTACTCTTTTATTATTTTTTTTATTAATTTTTTTAAAATTTTTTATACATATCTCCGCATTGCCCCCCTCCCTCCCAGGCATACCCCAACCCTCCAGTGTCTATGTTCATTGGTTATGATTATATGCATAGATACAAGTCCTTTGATTGATCTCTTATCTACCTCACCTAACTTGCTCTGATTGGCTGGTAGGCGTGGCTGTGGGTGTGGCTTGTGAGTGTAGCAGAGGTATGGTCTATTTGCATATTACTCTTTTATTAGATAGGATATAGGTTGTTATTTCATTGGGGAAGAACCCTAAGTGATTTTTTGCAACTCAAATGGCTGTATTTTGTTATACAAAGTAATGGAATTGGAATAAATGATCCACAAATTTAATTTGACTTGAAATACTGTCACACTTTTCAACTGCTAATTTCTGAAAAAAGACACAGAAAAAGTTAAGAATTTGTATATATTTATATAGCTCATACATGTGTTGTGTATGTGCCAAGACAGAACATACTGTAAAGAACCAGAGCTCTCAACACTGTTATTGACAGATGAGGTTCAAAGCAAGTGGCTAATAAAAAGTAAGCTTTATGAAGTAAAAGCCAGCTGAATTAAAGCTGCTATGACAATGAAAAACATAGGTATTTTATTCTTAACAGTATGAGAGTACTACATTTATTTCAGGGTTATCTGAGAATATCATTCATAGAACAATCTCTTCATTGAAACACAAACTAATTTCACTGTACATACAAACAAATTTCCTAACCAAAATAACTTGTGTTAAAGTCTTTTCTTGACCAATGTATTTTACTAGCTTGTTCTGAGTTTTGATTTTGGTTTTTCTAATATATGTGATTCTCTTTAATGCTGATTGACTAAAGACTCCTTTTTCCTTATTAGGTTTTTAGATGTTGGCTATTCTGAAAATTCATCTTTCTGTTGTAGAGATGATTTTGGCCCACAAATTCAGGTATCTTGAGAAACAAAATCTTGAGCTGTGAATATTCTCCAAACAAAACATATGTTTTTGTTTCTATAGCTGAGACCACATTCTTGTTTTCTTTTCTGGAAAGTTTATCTCAATGAAACAGATTTTAGGTTGCACATCCAGAGCATGTTTGAACTCATTCATTGAGGTAGGGAACTCAGGATAGATGGAGTTAGGAAGAAAGCAGTAATAATGCATCCTATTGAAATAAGTTAAGTTTGAGGTAATTATGGAAAAATATGTGGCCAAATTAAGAAGGCCTTCTCAAATATGGATATAGAACTGGAGAGGAAAGACTAAACTAGAAATAAAGATTTATATATTTTCTGTTTAGTAGTTGAAACAAGTGGATGAAATCACTGAGGAAGAGTTTGTAAAAGAGTTTGAGGAAGAAGGTCTAAAAATAAGATGAAAGAGTAGACTGAGTTTAAGACACAGAGGAAATAACAGGAGAGCGTGCTGTTTTAGAGTTTAAGGAAGGAACTCATGAACAGGGAAGGAGATGGATGAACAGAAAGTGGACAACGTGCCAAATGCAGGAGGTAAGCTCAGTTAGACAAGGTGCGAGAAGTAGTCATTAGAACATCAACCAGTAAGTTATTGGTAATATCAGCCAGAAATTTCAGTCTAGTGTTAGTGGTAGACACAAAACTAAACTGGGCTAAGGAGTGAAAATGAGGAAAGAAAAGAAAGGCAATAGTAAAATGATTATGTTAACAAAGTTGGCAATAAAGAGGATAAGAGGATTAAAAGGATATAATAATAGAAACCAGGGAACAAAGGTTGGTCAAGGTCAGATGCAGACAGTAGCTTTTATCTCTCAGGTTTAGACTTTGACTTGAATGCAACAATGTTGATAAAGTACTTAGCAAAATACCTGCCCCATAATAGGGGTTCAATTAATTATATTATTTGTTATTTTTATTAATAATGATAATAATTATTTTTATATACTCATTTGTTAATGCTAATATAGTTTATATCTTGTTAAAACAATTACTCTCAGATGACTTTAATTACTGAGAGACTAGTGACTCACAGATAGCATAGAAACATCAGGTTAAAAAGGAGATGTTTACGTATTGTAACCTTGGGTAATTGAAGTACAGAGAGATTGTCCTTGGGGAAGAAAATCAGCATGAATATTTCTGAATAAAATTTTCTGAAGAGGGTGTGGCACCATCTAAGTTAAGCTTACTTTTCATTGTAGTCTTTGTAATGAATTGGTTAACAAAAATGCTGTTTGGATAATCAAACAACAACACATTTTTTGGTTTATCATAATAGAAGTACTGTCTATCCTTACCCTAGAATACAGAAGTTAATTTCTCAGAAAGCTGTGTGCTTAGAAAAGTCCTTCTCAAAATGCTCCACATTTGTGAAGAAGGCTCTCAGTAATACATCATCACTTCTTCATCCTTACAAAGATGTAGAAAGGAACTCATTACACTCATTCCTAGACTTATTTACAAATCATTCCTGGACCACAGAAATAGCACAGCCATGAATTCATCATTTTAAGGAAATTCTCTACTTTGTTTCCTTTGCCTGGATGTAATACGTGTTTGTTCCACAGTACTGAGCTTATAAATTCTCATGATTCCTTATTTGGAATTATCCTTGTGAGTCAAAACCAGACCATAAAATCTGCAATGGTACAGACTAAACATGAGGAACATACTTGCACTACCCTGACCGGAGGAAGAAAAGTGTTCTCTCCTGCTGTAGAGACTTAGAAGATAAATATCCTAACAACAACAACAAAAAAGGCTGAAACCTTAAACTTTTCTTATTCTTTATTCTTTACTTTTGGATTGAATTCAATGTCAAGTTGATAAATAGTAATATTTTATCTCTTATTGTAGTAATTGTATCTTTATTGTAAAATGATTTTCATTTATAAGACTGTTACAATAAATAGGACTTTTTCTTCTGTCTTCCCATCTGTTCTATAAAGAAAACAAATATTCAAAGAAGCGATGTTATAAAAAGTGCCTGTGTGTGGTCTAGGGCATGCTTAATGTAGAATCAAAGGACTCTGTGGGACTTTAAGAGATTTTTCTGTTCATTCCACAACCTCCAGACAAAATTTCACCTAAACTCTCTTGGACAGACCATTTTATAAAGTGTCTAGATCAGGCATTTGAACGATTATCCTAACTGCTAGTGATTTTATACTCAGGTTTAAGTTTCTCTTAAAAATATCTCTGAAAAATGAAATCCACATTCTTATGGTGGGCCTTTAGTAGAGAACCCCTGGATATTCCAGGCTTGCAATGCATAATTTTCAACACTCTTCTATCTTTGAATTATTAACTATACCAAATCAGTGATATAGTTGAATAATCAGATATTTGAAATGCTAGCAGAATCTTCAGGATGGACAAAGGCAATAATAACAGAGAAGCAGAGCCCAGTTTTTGTTAGTCTGTGTGCACTCCTTTGGGAGTGAGAAGGAGGAGGGCATGTAAGAGCACAGTGTTCAAGTATAGAAGTAATAAAATAAGATATTTTTGTTTGATTTTTGTTTTGTTTTAAATCATGACTTATAGAATCTCAAGTCAAATAAAAATGTTTATATTTCAGAGGCAGGATAGATAATATTTGCAAGTTAATGAGATGGACACAGATAAATGGATAACGAGGTAGCACATTCATTTCTAAGAATATACATTTGTGGTTTATTTGTGTGATTTGCAGGTAGCAAACCTATTTTGCAGTTTTATTATTAAAACATGGATGTGCACTCCTTAGCAGAAGAATACAAGGAAGTGCCCTCTAGCCTTACTTGTGTAGGAAACTGTGCTAAGAACCTGGCCAGGGAGGCAAAGGTGAGCAAGAGACCCAGTGTGCCTCTTTCAAGTCCTACTGATTGAGGAGTAATAACAATCAGACTTCAAAGAGTAATGCTTCATGATTTTTTGGGATCTAATCACAATATTCAGCTACAATTTATAGGTTGGTGATGTTAATTCAGGAATGGTTTTGATACTCCCAATTAAGCTTTTTAAATGAAATTAGAAGTTCAAAGTACCCGGCTGCCTGTAAAGTGAATTGGCAAAGTTGGGGGAAAGCTGTAGTAGTTTGCTTTGAAGTCTGTTTTGTTTGCCAGGGCATCTTAAATGGGAAACTTGCTAAGTATTTTATTTTTTAAGGCACTGTAGTCTGGGTCAAAAACACAGTTTTGTACTACATTCTTTCCAAATAGCAGAATGGAAATTATACTAACTGAACCCCCTCCCACCCCCTGCAAACATAGTCACATACCTGTAACTTGACATATTTGAATCCTAGAAATGAATTAAATGTCCATATTTACCTTGACCACCCTGTGTGCAAGCTTCTGAGATTCACTGCCATCGAAACCATACATCACACATGGCTGGCTCCCCATCTTCGAAAAGCATTTGGAAAGGAAGGTCAAAAGTTGCATTTTCACGACGTCCAGAAGGGACATGAATTATAAAATCAGATTTCAGGAAATAAATAAACTAACACAGTAAATAAAATCTAATGAGCTCCATTTGAAAAAAAAATGACAGAGGAGGAAAAGTTTCTGCTTTGTAATAGAATTATACGTTTAAATATGAAAGTGATTTCTGAGTAGGAGCTTATATTATCTTTTTTTAAAGAAAATAATAAAAAAATATTGGAAGTGTGATTAAATACCAGTCTGTAAATGAATGCTGATGTTTTATTTTGGGAGGGATGGGGGAGGAAGAAAAAACAAAACAAAAACACAACAATAACCTGGCAGTACTTTTAACATAAATGCTTTATACATAGTTTATTATGCAAGTGAAATATGATACAAAGCTTAGAGGCATTGTATTAAAGCACTTCAAGCAATGCTTTGTTTCCTTGGGGAATGTGAGCCTTTTCCCTCATTCCGGCTGCCAGGGGTAGAGGTCTCCTGCTTTTCTGTCGCTGTCTCTGCCTTTTAATACATTTTCCAGGTACAAATCCATTGCTTTCTCCTGATTTTCTCCAAATGGAATACATTTTTTTTTTAGTACAAATCTGAACTCTCTGAAGAGGACATCAAAGATCGCTCATGAATTTCGATAACTTTCTTGGGAGATGGGGGCATTTTCATCTGCTAGGGGCACAAGTTGTGTGGTGAAATATGAGCAAGTTGTTAAGAGTCCAGGGCAGAACCAGGACAGGAACTAGTTTCCTGACTCCCAGCTCAAGTCACGATGCCTGGTTTGGGGCCACCTCCATAAAAATAATAGCAAAAACAAACAGTGAAGGAGTTGGGCTATGAAAATGGTGACTTTTCCTAAGAGGCAAATGGAGGGGAAAAAAAAAAGCCTTCTGTGCTATACTTGTCTTCTCAATGGCACTTTATATTCCAATGATCATCAGAAGAAATACTTCAATAAAATGTCAAGTTCAAAGCTGAATTTCTTTCTAAGCTAAGGTGACCTCCCAGTGAGAGCACAGATACACTCTTCAGGCTGTTGTTTCTCTGACATCATGGAAGGGTCAGACATAGGTGATGAGCTACTGGGGAGTTAACAGTGGGGTTTCCATATTTACTGTTAGTAATCGGAATCCCTCAGTGTGGCATGATAGTCAATGAAGGAGAAGTCATTACAGTTCTCAATCATTGATTTTGTTGTCAATATATGCCTATGGACACTGGGGGAAACAATGACAAAAGGAATACAGTAATCCCCAGGTTTTCAAAGCTGATGAGGGGAGCCCTTGGAGGACAACTTACTGTGGGTTCTTTTCTGTAAGAAACAGCTAAGGGTAAGGAAGGCTGTGCCTGAGGGAACCCACACCTGCACAATTTGCTCTGGCAACACAGATCCAAGAAGCTGGGCCTCATGATGCTGCCAAAATTGGAAAGAACAGAGAAACACAAATGGTGTATCTGTGAAGCCAAATCCAGTTGTAGATCCTTGATTTTTCCTCCCTCTGCTTCTATGTAGTACAGAGGATGAGAAGAAGTGGAATTACCTTGGAAAAAGTGTGAGATACTGCTTGTCATGAAGACATTGTGTATGTTTCCTCAGGGTCTCCCTTGATTTACTTAGTCTTCCTCCAATTTCAAGTAAGTATATAATATTCAATAAGTTAGATTGATCTTTTATAATAAAATCTAACTTAGTAGATATCTGAAAATAAAACTTTCTAATTTTTATCAGGATCTGGAATTAATTAGCCAATTAGTTAATTGACTAATATTGAATTTTGCTTTCGCAAGGTCCCAGTATTACTTAGAGCAGTGGTCGGCAAACTCATTAGTCAACAGAGCGGTAAACTGTGGCTCACGAGCCGCATGTGGCTCACAAGCCACAGTTTGCTGACCACTGACTTCGAGTATGAGAAGAAATGTCAACCCTTAAAGATCTTTTAAGTTTTCCTCATTTTTTGTCTTTTTAAACTACATCTTAATTATTAAAAATCACATTAAAATATTGAGTAATATCCTAGGCCTTTAAAGTTTTCTAAATTCACTAACATTGCAGCTCCGCATTCCCCAAATGATTAAAAAAATAAAATAAGAAACAAAAACACAAGACAATTTGCAAGTCATTTACTGTATTTCGAGAGAGATGGGAATCTTGGCCTGAATTGTGCTCTAGAATATTCTCTAATTATATTAGGTTATATTAACAATAAACACAAACACACACACACACACACACACACACACACACACACACACCAATGCTTACCTCCTAATTATATTCCTCTTGCCCATAATGACTACTGCAGTCCTTGCCTCTTACTACAAAGGATTGGAGGCAATAATCACCTTAGTCACTGCAGTTGTAGAAACTTCCAAAGCCAGCTCTTCCCGGCAATACGGAATAATGATGGACCTTAAAGAAGAGATCTGTGACACAGGTCAGGACAGACATCATGCACAGGGTGGGGATCTTCAGAGGAAACAAGAAGAATAATAAGGCCTACATTGCTGGTTTGTGATAAAGATTGTCATTGAGTGGGTATTTAATAAATGATAAAGCATTCTTTCCACAAAATCTACTTTATGTGTTTGGGGACATGTCAGTTATTTCCAAACACAAAGCAAAAAGATGAGTTCCTATTTAAGATATATGTATAGTCTCTACTTCCACTGGATATTTTAAAGTGTTAGATTTAAAGATAAAATAATCAATATTTGAAGAGTTTGTGACCCAAGATAATTGTTTTATGGTCTAATTTATTTTAAAATGCCTCAACATAGACAGTATGGTATACATGATTATTTCAGTTGATACTAGAGTAGTATTTTATTAACATTTTAAGTATTCTCATCAAAAATACACATTCCAGGTAACTAGTTAACATTTTTTTAAAAAAAATGCTTGATTAGTTAGCATTCTGAAAAAGAACAAAAATCACAAACACAAACAATAACAATAAAAAATATGTTCACACTCCAGGATAGGCTGCTCCAAACCTATAGGTGTTTTATTTATTTATTTTTTTAATTTTGATTCCCCAAACATTAAATGGTTATTGAGGAGCATAAAATGCTAGACATTACTTTTCACTGGTGAAAGGGTGGTATTGAAGATAGGTACATTGACTACTTATACTGGGCAAGCATCACTGGCCTTGCATTCCATCAATAGGGTATGAAAATAAAGTGAGCTCAAAATGACACTCGGCTTAGGTTTCCTTCCCCCTGCTTTTAGCTATGTAAGACTCTTTGGAGGGGAAAAAGTAAAATTCTGCTATTAGCTTATTTTTACAGCTGTCTTGGGAAAATTTCTCTGCAATGTGCTGTCATATCAGCTAAAAGTTCAGAGAACTAGGCTTGGTTGAGCTACATAATAAGTTGAATGGCTGCTTTATTGTCTGCTTAGTGATAAATACTTTATGCCTCATAGAACTTAGTCTGTGACTTTTTTCATGAAACATACCACCTAATAGTAACATTGGAATGGGCAGGAAAATCCCACCTACCTTTAACTTACTGAAAGTTACTATATTTATAAAACAATTGAGTGATTCTGAAAAACCATGTGGATATAAGTCATAACAATACCTCATCTAGTCTGTGGCAGGTCCTAGGATCCAAGCCCTTGACTGACTTATTTGCTTCTATGTGATCATGATGCTTCTTTGTAGAGTCTCTTTTGTATTAATCATTCATGGCAATGCTGAGAAATCATTTGTAAATATCCAGCCTGGCTTTAGGAATGGGTGATACTGACAAGGTGGTATGAATCTGTCATTTTGACTTCAAATTCCCTTGCCTGCAGAAGCAGCCTGTGGCTCATTAAGCTTTGATAGAAGTTTCAGGCTTGTGATTTAGTGCTTCTGTGGGAGTGGTTCAGTGAGACAATCCTTGTGTTAAGGCAGGCCTTGACATTCATGAACCTTTTCCTTAAAACTTTCTAACTTGTCTTAGTATGGTTGTGGCAAATTAATCTCTTGGGAAATGTTTTCCCTTCAGGTATATCATGTTGCCTGTGGGGATTTAGCTTCCAATAGAAGCAAATCTAACTTCTGTCAGTAAGAGAACTAGTAAAGCAGAGAAGGAACATCAATCATAGGAATTCTTTCTCCACCTCTCTTTTTCTTAATTTTTTTCTCCCCTGTCCCCCTCTCTTAGAGATTTTGAATTGAGTTTTGGAATCTGTATAATACCCTAGCTCCACAACGAGTATAGGCCACCACTGGATTACTGAGGAGGGGATTTAGAACTGATCAAGTGACATCTGAATTTTTCTGAACCCCATTGCCATTCCAAATAATAGGGGGAGGGGCAACTCAGAAGTTTTCAGCATATACTATAAGCTAGCTCATTTTTCTGAGTTCAGAGTCAGGGAATTTTTCGTCTTTTAATGGATAAAGAGGGTAGAAAAAATCATGAGTGAATTTTATATGATTCTCACGGTTTAGAAACAACAACCTAAACGATATATTGTTACTAAATATTTATTTTTAAATGCATTCGAATACCCAGAATACCAAAATATGCAGGTCATATCTATTGATTGGTTACTTAAATAAGTTAGATCTTCATTTTATTAGGACATTACATTTTAAAAAATATGGTTTTAAAATTTTCTTTCTAATAAGTCAAAACACTTGGATATTTTTGGTTTAATTTGGTATGAATCAAAAATCATTGTATAATTATGTAGTTATGCAAGTAAGTAAATATTTGAGCATTGTATAACAAGGCATTTAAAAAATGAAGAGAAAGGATATCAATTGCATGTCTCAAAACAATTAGAAGTTTTAAAGATATGAATTATTTTTCTAATATATTATAAATATATGATTGTTATAACAGATTCCAAAATATAAGAAAATATGAAGAATGAAATTAAATAACCAATAATTCCACACTCTAGAAATAAAGTTCTAAATGTTTTGACATGTCAATTTTCATATTTTCTACTAATCTTATACACAAATCACATTTTAAAATAAAATACTCTAATTTTAGCATCATTATTTTTACCCCTTCAAAATGAAAATTATGGGCTAGCGTGTATGTACAGTTTTGAGACCAGAGATACATATTGCAAAATGGCTTTTGTAAACTTTCCTTTATTTCTTATCTCTAAATAGTGTGTATGCAAGTGCTTGTTTCTTAGTACATATACTGAGTGTTATGATTCTTTATCATCTCTGAAATCTGAAAAATACAATAAAAAAAAACCCAGAATGCAGCTAAAACAATTCTTTAGTCTCATTGCCTTAATTGGTCTTTTTGTTCCATAAGAATATTTATTTTTAAATTCATTCTTTTTAAAATATATTTTTTATTGATTTCAGAGAGGAAGGGAGAAAGAGAGATGGAAACATCAATGATGAGAGTGTATCTTTGATTGGCTGCCTCCTGCACTCCCCCTACTCGAGATTGAGCCCACAACCTGAACATCTGCCCTTGACAGGAATTGAACATGGGACCTTCCAGTCTAGTGCTCTATCTACTGAGCCAAACCAGCTAGGGCTAAATTCATTCTTAAGTTCATGATATTCTAATTGCACTGTTTCTTCTATCCTATATAATAAAAGGCTAATATGCAAATAGACTGAATGGCAGAACAACTGGTTGCTATAATATGCGTTGACCATCAGGGCATGCCAAGGAACATGGTGGGCATGGGCAGCAGGTGGCAGAGGTGTGGAACATGGAGGGCATTGACTTTGGTGGGATGGTGAAACAGGTGAGCCGGGGCTCCAGACCAAGGTGGGGCTCTTGTCACTGTCATCAGGGAGAGCTTCTGGTGGTTACTGAAAATTCTTTACACCTATGTGCCACAGTCCCACCTATAGCTTGCACTGGCACCCAGCACTGGAGTCGCTGCTTGCACCCACTGCCAGCACTTGTCCTGATTGCTTAGTGCCATCAGCAGGTGTGAGCAGTGGCTGCTGCCGTGATTGCTCCTCAGGAGCAGGGGGAGGTGGAGAAGCCCTCAGGGGCACCAGGGTAGTAGCTACTGCTCAAACCTGCTGACAGTGCTGGCCCTGCTCGCACCTACTGCTGGTGCAGGTCCCAATCGCTCTGCACAGCCAGTGTGTGGAGTGGCAGCAGCTGGGTGGGGCTTCTGGCAGACAGGAGACTGGGACAATGGTGTAAGGGGCTGGGCAGGGGCATAGAGGATGGGCTGAGACCTATCCCTCTACCCACCACAGCCTTGAGACCCACAGTTCCTTTCAAGGTGCATGGATTCATACACTGGGCTCCTAGATAAATATATCATAGTTTATTTTTATCACTTTAAGATCCTCTTTTTTGTTCTCTTTATATCAAAACCATCCTAAACAAATTTTGTTTCTATTTTTCAAAAAATTAGTTTAGATCTTTTCTATAGAGTTTATGTTTTGATGTCCACAGACCATATGTTTTCTCATGGCTGAGTCTTATTTTACATAACTTTCCTATCTATATTACCCTAAACAATATTATTCAGGTAGTATTGTTTCTTTTTCTTTGATATATTAGTACTTATCCAGAATATATTTAGATTTTGACCATTCATTCAGATATGTATGGGAAGCTGTAAACCCAGTTCTTAATGCAGTTTATGACAGTTTGCTTCTGCCATGCATTTTGATAGGGCTGCGTTTTCATTTACTATTCAGAAGCACTGGGCATCTGCATATTAGCTATTCAGCATCCAGTTGTTACCACTGGTGCTTTGAAACATATTTTTAAAACTCTCCTCCACATTCCTGCTATGACTGTCAACTTTTATAATTCTGCTACTTATTACTTCAATTGTATTTTAAAATTCTGATATCATGTTCTTCTTTCAAAATATTATATGCATTTAAAAATCTGGTTGCTCATAATCCAATTCTATATTAATCTCCTACTTCTGTTTTCTTTCTCCTCTTTTTTCCTTATTTCACAATAATTTTTTTATCAAGATTACAAAGTAGATGCTACCTGAAATTTACTTTTGCTTTCGGTAGTGTCTCTTGTATATTATATATATATATATACACTAGAGGCCCAATGCACAAAATTTGTGCAAGGGGCTTGGCCCTCCCAGCCCCGGCTTTGTCTAAATGATTGTCTGGAAGGGTGTCTGGAAGGATGTACAGCTATCTGGTCTAATTAATATATTATGCTTTTATGTATATATGTGTGTGTGATGTTATTACTATAGAATATTTACATAGATGTATACAGATTTTGTTTGTGTGTGCATGCTGTTGCTTCTGATTACTTATTCATAAAATTTATGGAGTGTTATCCTAGACAAGTGTATTGTTTTTATAAAGTAGATTGCTGAATTTTTCTGAAGTATTTTCAATTTACATTTAAATAATATTGAAAGTGATTCTTAAATGTTAATTAAAAGTCTTATTTGCTTTTCCATTTTAGGAGAGTGAGAAGGAAAGCAGAAACTTGGAAGATTTTATTGAGGAGACTTTTAAATTTCTTTTAATTTTCGCATAATCATGTATGCGATTCCAGACCGAATGTATCTAATCACGTTTTTTTTTAAACTCATGAATAACTCTGTGTCTTCTTTCACCTGCTAAGAACTATCTGATCTAATAAAGAGAGAAAATGGAAATTGACCATCATGTCATAGCAAAGATGGAGTCACCCATAGCCACAAGATGGTGGTGCCCAGTTCCCTCAGTCCCACTGGAGTTCCCCAGTCCTTTTAGCTCTGCTGGGGGCGGGGAGAGGTGGAGGAGGGGTGACAGGCGTACAGTGCACCTGGACCGGCCCTCAACCCCTCAGCCACTCAGGGCTGGTCCGAGGTGCAGGCAAACCTCAGATGGCAGCTGCCCAGCTGTCCAGGATGTGTTTGAGGTATAGGCAAGCTTCAGATGGCAGCTGCCCAGCCTCCCAAGGCTGCCTGAGGCTCAGGTAACCAGGGCCAGCTGAGGCTTGCACTGCTGGCAGTGGCAGCAGCAGAGGTATCATGGGGCTGTCACCTTCCCCTCATCACTGGGTCACCTCCCACCCTTGAGGCCTCTTGGATTGTGAGAGGGGCAGGCTGGGCGGATGGACCCCCTTTCCAGTGCATGAATTTTCATGCACCAGTCCTCTAGTGTTAAATATAATATAGCTTTGTAAGACTATTTTTCTACAGTATGAAATTACTATCTCACATATTGGATATCTGAACTTCCATGCTTACTCACATCTCAAAATCAACACATTTAATTTTGAAACATTTACTAGTATCTTTCTCCAAATCATCTCCTCTACTTCATCTCCATCAGAGTGAAATCCATTAACCAGTTGGTCATTTTCACTCATCCCTCTTTGTCACTCCTTCAAAATAGCAATTTCTAAATTCTGTTGATTTAACTTCTATGATCAGTTTAATTGGGTGACTATGATAGTCTCTTAACTATTCTCACTCTCTACTCTTGACCACCTTCAATTCTTTTTCTCCACAGTATATGAAATTATTTTTTAAAAAACAAAATCCCAGAATGTTACTTCTTATATAAAAAAGGACATCTACTTATCAATCTTCAAATAAACTCTACACTTTTTAGAATATATATATTTTATTGATTTCAGAGAGAGGGAGAGAGAGACAGAAACATCAATGATGAGAGAGAATCATTGATTGACTGTCTCCTTCATGCTCCCTACTGGGGACTGAGCCTAAAACCAGGACATGTGCTCTGACCAGTAATTGAACCATGATCTCCTGGTTCATAGGTCGATACTCAACCACTTTACCAGATGGGCAAAGCCTATACTTAAAAAAAATGTAGTTTTTCCTGAGTTTGATGCCCTGCTTATTTGTTCAAATCTATTATATATCCCCCCCTTTCTAGTTCTAATTCTGCTATACTAAACCATGTCACTTATAAGAAATCACTCATGATCTACTTTCTCTGTGAAATACTCTTCCTGTGCAATGCCTGCCATTTGCTCCCCTCTGCCTCTTTTTTTTTTCTAAATCTTCCAATGTCATTCTGTTTCCTGTAACGTAGTATTTTTTTTCAATGTATTTTCATTGCTTATTTATTTTTTTCTCCTAGAAAATACAAAAGAAAAGACAAACTGTATGGTCATCAATGTAGTACAGAGCTAACTTCTGTCCACAGCAGATTAGCTTCTGCTACCACTAAAATTTTTCTATTTAGGGCAGGAGCTTGAAGCTGCCCTAGGGATTTGCCTATTCTTGCTGTTTTCTGTGATTTTCACTGGCTATTCCCTCTGTGTCAGTTAGGTGACATAAATTACAGTTAAACCAACATATTGTCAAAACTGAAGTTGAAGACATTTGTTGGAAAACTTTGTTGCAACTAAACTTAAAAAGATCAAGGATACAGACGGATCCCAAGAAGAGCTGAAAGGAGGGAATTAAACACAGTCTTGGATCTCCCTTTCTCTTACTGTGGGTCTCTACACTTTGCTTACTTCCTTCTTGTTAGAGAAAGGCTTTCTGCACATGGAGAACACCTTTGCACCTACAATGTATGTTCATGAATCTTGAGGAAGAAACAATTGACCTACGTTAGGTTAGGTAACAAGACTTCCTAGGTTACAATGAGGTCTGTTCTGCATAACTAGAGATGCAGGCAAGCCCAGTGCCATGACAAAGACAGCTAGGTTGACTGAAACATACCAGTAAAACTTCTGAATCCTGTTCTGCTTTCATTTTCTTTTCTTTTTTTAAAAATATATTTTATTGATTGTTTACAGAGAGGAAAGGAGAGGGATAGAGAGCTAGAAACATCGATGACAGAAAGAAATCCATCAGCCACCTCCTGCACGCCCCCTACTGGGGGTGTGCCTGCAACCAAGATACATGCCCTTGACTGGAATCAAACCCAGGACCCTTCAATCCGCAGGCGGATGCTTTATCCATTGAGCCAAACCGGTTCGGCTGCTTTCATTTTTGACTCCTGCAAGACAGCATGATTTTGGAATCAAGAAAGTCCCTTAATTTTTTTTCTCCCAAGGCCATATTAATTTTTTGAGAAATTTCTTTCCAAATGAGCAAAGGAGACACTAATTGGAAACCACTGCATCGTAGCTATTACATTATTCGAAGTGATAGCTTGCTCTTTCACTTCCCAGGATTGCTGTATGTTTTACCTTATTTTTCCTTCCAGAAGTTGTGGAAGCATGAGTAAGATAATTCTAATTCTAATAGATCCTTCAAGCTGTTTACATAAAGAAAAATTAATGCTTTAACATTAAAAACACATAACTTTTTTCTTATTGGAAATGTGTAGCTCTTTTCAACTCAGAAGTTGAAAGTCATTTAAATATTAGAAGAAGCAAGACTTCACTGTAGATAGATTCATTGAAGAACATTCCAAAAGAAGATAAAGAAGGGAATTGCTCTTCTTCTAAAGATTTAATTTTTCTTCATTTTCATAACCAATCCACAAGTCATCACTGCTGTTTAGAAAGTCAGGCTCAAGGCTCACTGATGATACAATTATTTTGAAACAAAAACAATAACAAACCATACATACTCATTAGTAAGCTTTTATATTAAAATATTCTTTGCTTTTTAAAATGAATTATTCAGCTTCATACACATTTGTATTGAATAAATATGGGCATAAGACTTATGGGACATTAGGATGGGCTTTGCTGTTTTCAAAATTAAGAGGAGAAAAATCTGAATTAATATTACATTGGATAAATATATAACAGTTACAGATACTATAGTATAAATACACTGTCAGAAAATGACAATCACTTATTATATAGTTTGCATATATTTGTGTCAGTGTAGGCAGACCTAGACAAAAATCACATTTTAAAAGTTCACAAATAAGTAATATTTAGTATATATTTCAAGAAATGTATGTGAAGATTTTATTTTTCCACACTAATTTAAGTGTTCATTTGACAGGGATGAAATCTATATTTACTAAGCTTGGTATGCAACTTTAAAAAAAAAAACACAACACTTAAGATTATTAAGAAGAAATTAACAAGTAAACAGAATCCCACAATGTTTGTGTGGCATTTACCTTTGTTGTGTAGAGCTAGTTAGAGCACAGTGAAAGAGGCAATCACAGGTGATTAAAACATTTGGAAAGTGATTCTTCTTCAGAGACTATATACAAGGAAGGCTAAACAATTTTCCTTTCTTTATTTGGCAGCTTCCCTTGCTCTACGTAACCCCCTTCATTCATCCATTAGAATACAAAGTATGGCTATGTGAAAAATTATATAAATGGAGTCATTGCAAAATGTATGAGGTTCCATCCCAAAGAAACCACCTTGCATGTCTTATTTCTCAAACCTTTGGAATGTTTAAACTGGACAAAATAACCTTTGAATTGGGCCAAACCAACATTGTATTCCAAACAGTTGGTAAAGCTACCAGAAAAGCAGATGTTCCAACTACAAGGACTGAAAATTAAGGACATTCTTTAGACTGAGCAACACCATATGTGGCTAAAGAATAATTTAACTTATTAACACTTGTAGCAATTCCTTCCTTAAATAATTAGAGCCTATAGAAATTCTTTCTAATCATGTAATTATTTCCTTCCCCTTTCTCATAAAAACTTTGCCTTCTTCACCCCCAAATCTGAACATTTTTGGGTTTCTGCCTGAATGAGTGCTTCCCAGAATTGTAATTCTTTTTTTTTAATCTCAAATAAACACATAATACCTCTCACTTTGACTTATATTTTTATTTTTACTATTTTTTTATAATTTAATAAATTTTTATTGTTCAGATTGTTACAATTGTTCCTCTTTTTCTCCATGTAGATCTACTCCACCGAGTTCCCACCCCACCCACTGCCCTTACACCTCCCCACCATTGTCCTCATCGATAGGTGTACAATTTTTGTTCAGTCTCTTCCCTCAGCCCCCACCCCCGTTCCCCCCAAGAATTGTCAGTCTAATCTCTTTCTATTCCCCTGATTCTATTATATTCACCAGTTTCTTTTGTTCATCAGATTTTTTTATTCACTTGATTTTTAGATTCACTTGTTGATAGTTATGTATTTGTTCATAATTTTTATCTTTACCTTTTTTCTTCCACTTCCTCTTCTTAAAGAGTACCTTTCAGCATTTCATATAATACTGGTTTGGTTTTGATGAACTCCTTTAGTTTTTTCTTATCTGTGAAGCTCTTTATATGACCTTCAATTCTGAGTGATAGCTTTGCTGGGTAGAGTAATCTTAGTTATAGGTTCTTGCTATTCATCACTTTGAATATTTCTTGCCACTCCTGTCTGGCCTGCATAGTTTCTGTTGAGAAATCAGCTGATAGTCATTTGGGTGCTCCCTTATAGGTAACTAACTGTTTTTCTCTTGCTGCTTTTAATATTCTCTTTTTCTTTTGCTGTTGGTATTTCAGTTATGATGTGTCTTGGTGTGACCCTCTTTGGACTCTCTTGTTTGGGATTCTCTGCACTTCCTGTAGTTGTAAGTCTATTTCTTTCACCAGGTCGGGGAGGTTTTCAGTCATTATTTCTTCAAATACGTTTTCAGTATCTTGCTCTCTCTCTTCTTCTGGCACCCCCATAATTCTGATGTTGATGTGCTTGAAGTTGTCCCAGAGGCTCCTTACACTATCTTCATATTTTTGGATTCTTTTTGCTTTTTGCTTTTCTGGTTGAGTGTTTTTATGCTTCTTTGTAATTCAAATCTTTGACTTGATTCTTTTGACCATCTAGACTGCTATTAGATCTCTGTATGATATTTTTTTTATTTCAGTTAGTGTATGTTTAATTTCTAGTTGGTCCTTTTTCATATCCTTGAGGATCTCACTAAATTTATTGGCCTTTTCTAGAAAATTCTTGAAAAACCGTATAACCGTGGTTTTGATCTCTATATCCACTTGTTTGCTTTCCTCCATTTCTGTCATTTGTGATCTGTTTCCTTGTCCCTGCATTTTGGTTGCTTCCCTGAGTTGATAGAGTGTTTTTGTGTGCTAGGTGTCCTATGGGGCCCAGTGACTCAGCTTCCCCAGTTACCTGAGGTGAACATTCTTGGTACACCCCTTTGTGGTTGTGTGCAGTCTTGTGGTAGTTAAGCATTGATTGTTTTTGTATCACTGGAAGGAATTGACCTCTACACTCTGAGGATCAGCTGTGTCTACACTGGGAGAACTTCTGTGCTGGAGACACCCTTATGAGGTAACACTTGTAAAAGCCTTTGTGCTCAGCTTGGATGAGGCAGGTCTCAGGGCGAAGCAGACAGCATTGGTTTCCCATCAGCCCTGCCCTAATAGGCCCCTGTGTCTCAGCATTCCATGGTAATCGCTGCAAGCACTTCAGAGAGAAAACCACCCTTGAATTCTACCCTCTGCCAGACAGTCTAGTTTCTCCCCAAATGAGTCTGGGTCCCCAGAATCTTGCCTGGAACAGGAGTTAGCACAGTTGTGAGCTTTTGTCTCCCTCGTGCTTGAGAAAGCCAGTGTGCACACAGGTGTCAGTCCTCTCTATGCGCGTCTCCATACCTTACCATTTGCAGCTCCTCTTAGTCACAGTGTGCTTTTCTTTTTAATTCTAGTTGTAGAATTTCCACTCAGCCAGACTTCCTGTGGTTCTGGATGATGTCTGTTTTGTCTTTTAATTGTAGTTTTGAAATTGTTGTGCAAAGCAGAAGTCTAGGTGTTTACTTATGCCGCCATCTTGGTTTCTCTCCCCTTACTTTTATTTTTAGGTAAACAGCTACAACTAGTTCATTTCAACTCAAATATGTATTGAGCCTCTATTATGGGCATGGTGCTGGTTAGCAGTGTACAGTTCTAGGTTTTCAAAGAGTTTATTGTTTACCAGGAGTGACAAGCAATATATAAGTAAATACATGCATAACAAAAGTTTTGTTTCTCCTCCTGCCAGGTTATGATAACTTGGATAAAGGAAAGGAAACTGTAATGGGATAGAGAAAAATGGAATCCCTACTTTGGATAGGGAGGTCATGAAAGATCTTCCAAAGAAGATTACATTGAGATGATATCTCAAGAATGACTGTGATGCAATCTTTCTAAAAACTGGAAACAAATATTATCCAACCTGAAGAAAACTACAAGACAAAGACTTTGAAGCAGGACAGAACTTGCCCTGTTCCAGAAACGTAATATAGATTATTCACTGAAAAAGAGAAGCCACTGATGTGTTTAAAGCAGAGTGTGACAAGATATGATTTGCATTTTAAAATGCTCACTGATTACTTTGTGGAAAATAAAAATAAATTATGATGTGGAAACACAGGGTTGGGGTGAAGGTTATTTTCAATGATACAAAACAGACATCTTCAACAGATATATCTGGGGTGCCCTTAGACTTTGTAAGAAGTATGCAAGCAAGGATTATTTTAAAAATTATTTACATTTTTTTTTTTACTTTCATTGATTTACCTGAGAAGGCTTTCTTCTTTGCACATGTTTACCTCCTTCCCAAACGAAACCTGTCTTGGGGCTTTGTTAAGTCTGTAAATTTTTTAAGGCACCAAATGAAGAATAATCTGAAATATTGATACAGATTTTGAAAATTGAAATTATTTTACTAACTAAATAAAAGTCTTTTTGCAAATTAGGTGAATACCGAATGTCATTTTTGACAAGACTGCAGAAAGACTCAACTGAGTGACTGATAAATCTTTATAAATTATTTTATAGACCACTTTGTAGTTTTTGCCATGCAATTCAGGAGTTCAGTGAATTTGGTGATGTTACTATAATTGTTCTTAATTTCTATACACTTATTTATGTGAAAAAAATTTACAGTGTTTGCATCTAAAATGTGATTTAAAAAAAGCATTGGTAAAAAAACTTTCTCAGCCAAAACCAGTTTGGCTCAGTGGATAGAACGTCAGCCTGCGGACTGAAAGATCCCAGGTTCAATTCTGGTCAAGGGCACATACCTTGGTTGTGGGCACATCTCCAGTAGGAGGTGTGCAGGAGGCAGCTGATCGATGTCTCTCTCATTGATGTTTCTAACTCTCTATCCCTCTCCCTTCCTCTCTGTAAAAAATCAATAAAATATATTAAAAAAAAACTTTCTCAATTTAGCACTAAGTAGCATTTATCTTTGTACATATGAACCAAGAAGACAAAACATCAGTTAGAACATTAACATAAGCATTTAAGATAAATTTTGTGTTTAATTCTTGTTAAACTATCTAGCATATTTTGGCAAATTTGTATACCAATAATTATAATATGACAAAAATATATAATATGAAAAAAACTATTTGTATAGCAATAATAATAATATGACAAAAATATATTAATTGTTGGTTTTTTTTTAAGAGAGAGGAATAGAGAGGAAGAGAGAGAAGTATGGATGTGAGAGGAAACTTCTATCAGCTGCTTCCTGCACACTGCTTACCGGGAACTTATCCCACTACTTGGGCATGTGCCCTGACTGGGAATCAAACTCATAGCCTTTTGGTGCATGGGAAGATACCCAATCTACTGAGCTACACTGGCCAGGGCCAAAATAGATTTTTTTAAAAATCCTTGTGATCACAGAAAAGTACTTAAAAATTAATTATAATTATATTTTAGCAAAAATATTATATATTAATCAAAAAGTGATTTTAGATTGGTTTAGAATTCTGATGAAAAATTTAATGAAAATATAAATTTAAGGAAAGGAAATACACAGTAAAATTTCCTAACATTAAAAAATAATTTTTTCATTAATTACTTTGTTAGTGGTTGGTGCTGAGTATGAAATTACTGTTATTAGATTTCACATAACACATTTATTTTAAAAAGAAATCTGTATGATATTACAAACATTATATCCTTTCCAGAAAAACAAAATTATAATAAAACTAGAGGCCCAGTGCATGAAATTCATGCACTGGGGAGAGAGGGGGGATATTCCTCAGCCCAGCCTACACTTTGTCCAATCTGGGACCACTCAGGGGATGTCCAACTTCCAGTCTAGGCCTGACCCCTGTGGGATTAGGCCTAAACTGAAAGTTGGACATCACTCTCACAATCAGGGACTGCTGGCTTCCAGCTGCTCACCTGCCTGCCTGCTTGATTGGCTCTAACTGCTTTTACCTCCCAGCCTGATCACCACCTAATCACTCCCCTGCCAGCCTGATTGACACCTAACTGCTCCCCTGCTGTCCGATTGCCTCCAACTGCCTTCCCCTTCTGGCCTGGTCGCTCCCAACTGCTTTTCCCTGCTGGTCATCTTGTGGTGGCCACCTTGTGTGAGGGTGTGATGGTAAATTTGCATATTACCTCTTTGTTATATAGGATATTTAAAATGTTAACTCAGATATGTGCTATAGGGTATGTATGTTTTCAAGTACTTTTAGGTTTTATGTGAATAAAGTTTAAAAAATACTCACAAAATAAGTAATGGTGACTTGTCTGGTGGTGGCAATGAAGATAGAAAGAAGTGGTTGTATTGGAAATAAATTTTGAAGTTGGAACTAAGAAGATTTAGTGATAGGTTGAATATGGGTGTAGAGAATGAGATTGAGAAAGGAAATAATACCTTTTCCTTAGTATTTATCTTAAACCACTGGTGGTACTTTTAATGCACTGGAGAATGCTGGGGGAGGAAGTAGATGGTACCATGAAATTCAAAACTAAACTAGAAGTGCCTGTTTACCATCACATGAAGATATCAAGTGACATTATATACAAGTCTAGAGCTCAGGAAGAAGGCTGCTTCACATAATTAACTAGCACATACTCTTGACCATTTTTGGTCCTTATACTTAGTCACTTATAATATATATCTGGAATTTTCAACTATTAAATCAACAAAGCTAATATTGGTATCTTCCTTTGTATAGCATACATATATATGTATATTAATTATCAAAATTCAGGAGAATTAATATAATATTATTTTGTTATAAATGAAAGTTGTGGGTTATTCACTTTATAAATGGACTTACACGTTTTGTGGTAGCTCTGAATGTTAAATTCTTTCCCTATATCTTTAGATAATACCGTATGCCCATTCATTAATCTAACACTTGGCTATTATTTGTAATATTCTGAAAGATATTCACCTAACTAAATGTCTATATTGCAACTTGATATTTCTTCAAGAAGAAAAAAAAACCTAAAGGTTAAAACTACCAAATATTTATTTAGAATTAAAATGAAATCTCAAGAAACTATACATTTTTAAGTTACAAGTACCAGAAATATAGAAACCTAATATAATATAATACATTCAAAAAAGTAATATAATACATTCATTGGTAAACTTCAGAATACATGTGTAATTTTTATGAATTTGGTTATGATCAATAATTCTGGTAAATATACAAAATTAACCTAACAATAATAGAGGGGAAATTCAGTTTTTTAAGAGTTGCTTAATCACTGCATTGAACAATATACATAACAAATTAGTCTTATAATTCCTATGTTGATGCATTGCTACATATGTGTATGAAATTTTCCAATGACACTTATTTTTGATGCCATTTTGCTATTTCGGTTGCAAGCTTGCATGCTATTTGACCTGGACCTATTAGGATAGAATGCCTCAGAGATACTAGGGTGCTATCGGGTTATGAAGAGGTCAAGGTGTAAAATATACACTTGCACACACAGAGGCAAAAGTTGCAGTTTGCAAAATCCTATAACATTATTTAATGTGATTTTTATCAGAAAGGAAAAATATGAAGCATTTCTAATTGCATATGTTGTATTATGCAATATATTTCTGATAGGAGATAAACTTTAATCAGGCATTGATGAGAATACAGTTCTCCAGTTAAAAATTCAACTTACTAATGAAAAGAAGAAATAAATGTCCATGTACTATTTCCAGGATCCCTACTTTAAAATGGTTTTTATTTTTTGTCTACTCTCCACTTATTTCCCAGGGACAGGAAAATGAAGGGAAGATATTGCAGTAAGACTCTGGCCCTGTGCTCTGACCTGAGCAGTAGGGACCACCACATAGGAGATGTCCTGGAAGCCCATCAAGACTGGGAAGTCAGCAAGAATTTCTGGCACAGAACTAACTGTCAATCACAGAAACACATCCCACCAAACTCAGCTTCCCCTTGGGTAGTTTCTCACAAAGTGCCACTGTCACTCCAAAGACACCAAATACTAAATGAGAGAGGAGGTCAGAGCAGAGCAGCAAGATGGCAGATTGTACTTGAAGTGATTTTTCTGCACATTTCACAAAAACAATCATTGACACCTGCTAGAGCCCTCTACAGGCCTGGTAAGAGAGAGACCTAGGACAGTGAAAGGTCCTGGAACTGGATTTATTAGCTTCATTGTAAGTCCATTTTGGCACACACTAAAGAAACATATAGAAACACTGCGGTAAACAAACACTCAAGAAGATGAGATAGACTGAATGTTAATTTTATTTTCCAGGTAAGAAATAAGCACCTGTTTCTAGCATATGTTTTCAAAAGAAAATATTTTTCTTGTGCTATGTTAGTTCTACATGACTAAATGTTTCCACTTTGTCCATACCAAAAACACAATCTCTGTTAGCTCTATTCTTAAGAACCTAATTTTGGCATACTTAGAAAAACAATAAAAACAAAAATGTAAAATCAACTGATAAATTAATTTTGAAATGGAAGTAGACTGCTTGGCACTGAGTAATTATTTGGCATCTATACTAATAAAAGGATAATATGCAAACTAATAAGGACATCCTCACAGTAATGTCAAACAGCAAGCTGTGTGGGGTGACCAGGCGGATGGGGTGGCCGTGAGGGGGAACAAGGCTGGCAGGGGGAGACAGTTGGAGGCAACCAGGCTGGCAGTTGGGGGCAACCAGGTCAGCAGGGGGTCAGTAAGAGGCAACTAGGCCGGGGGGGGCAGTTGGGAGTGACCAAGCCAGCAGGGGGAGCAGTAGGGGGTGATCAGGCAGGCAGACATGTGAGCAATTAGGAGCCAGCTGGCCTAAACTGGCAAATGGAGATCCCCTGAGAGTACAGGCTGGGCTGAGAGACCCCTCCCAACCTTGTGCACAAATTTCATGCACTGGGCCTCTAGTACTTAAATATGCCTAGAAATAAATGGGAAAATATAGAGATCATTTCTCAAAACAAAAGAAAAGGGAAACAGGAAAGAGCTTAGAGCTACTTAAAATAAATCTGACTCAAGTTGATTATGTAATTTGATTCTGTGATAAATAAATATTTAATTAATATTTATAAGCAAAAATGTAAAACATTATATTAATAATAACTGGTATGTCCTTGTTCCTCTTACTAATTCATATGGGTTTTTAATGTCTCATCAGCAACAATTTTAGAAAATATTTTTCATAACTTATTTTTCTTTCACTTTTATTTGTGCTGTACTTTGATGCCCAAGAGTTTCTAACTTTTATGCAGTCAAATTCATCACACCCTTTCATTGCATTTCATTGCATTTCTCCTCATTCCTTTCACAGTTAGAGAGTTCTTCCCTTCCAGAGAACAGTGAACAATTCAAATTATGTCTATTTATATTTTGAACTTATGAACACTCCTGAAAAATTCTAATCAACTTACTTTACACTTGGAAGTTGTAATATATTTTCATTGATTTTAGAGAGGAAGGGAGAAGGAGAGAGAGAAATATCAATAATGAGAGAGAATGATTGATTGACTGCCTTCTGCATGTCCATCCCCTACTGGGTATCAAGCCTGCAACCCAGGCATGTGCTCTTGACTGGAATTGAACCCAGGACACTTCAGTCCTCAGGCTGATACTCTATCCACTGAGCAAAACCAGCTAGGGCTACATTTAGAATTTTTAAATCCATTTTACCTTTTCATTCTCCTTGGATGCTGTTGACATAGAACTTGAATTTGCCTTTATATCTCTTTCTTGCATTTTTACTCAGGACAGCTTATAAAAATAATTTGGAATTGAGATCTTGTTTCTTATTCAATTTCTAATATTTTTATACCAATATACTTTCTCATTCAATATATAGTGGAATTACAGCTTTTATATAAATACTTCTAGTCATGTAAGAATCATTTTTTCTTTCTTCTCTCTCATGCTATTTGTAGTAGCTAAAACATATATAGAATACATTAAGATAATTTTATTAAAAACTATACATCAAGTTCCTATAAAAACTGTAACTTTATTGACTGCCTCACCATTAATAAAGAAGAAATTCTTAACATTTGCAACATCATGGATAGAACTAGAGAGCATTATGTTAAGCGAAATAAGCCAATCAGAGAAATATAAATATCACATGATCTCACTCATTTGTGGAATATAATGAACAATATAAACTGATGAACAAAAACAGATCCAGAGACAGAGAAGTATCAATTAGACCACTAAACCTCAGAGGGAAGATAGGGGAGGGTAGGAGGAAGGGGAGAGATCAACCAAAGGACTTATATGCATGTATATAAGCATAACCTAGTCATTAGTCAACAGAGCCAAACCAAATATCAACAGGACAATGAAATTTCTTTTGAGAGCCAAATTTTTTTAAACTTAAACTTCTGCTAATGCCACTTCTTCAAAATAGACTCACTCAGGCTGTGGTATTTTGTGGAAGACCTACACTCAAGGGGCCAAAGAGCTGCAAGTGGCTTGCAAGCCGCAGTTTGCTGACCATGGACATAACCAATGGACACAGACACCAGGAGATGTGGGCATGAGTGAAGGGGGTGTGGGGCATTGGGGAGATAAGGACATGTATGTAATACCTTAATCAATAAAGAAAAAGCTAATAAATAAATAAAGCTAAATTTGAGATTACAGCATATTTAACACTTGTAAAATTGGATGCAATTCTATATCATTATGTAGCATTTTCCTTCAAGATGGTCATGTTTTCCCCTGAGATTGGAGTTTAAGGGCCAAAAATGACAAACTGTCCACTAGATAACACTTTGACAGAAAGATATGTTTCCTTCTTAGTGGCTTTCATTCCACTTTAAATTCTGTAGATTAGCCACATTTTTATCTTACTATACTAAAAAAAAGATATTTTTTCAATTCTTCCCTTATATTTCTACCTTGTCAAAATGACAATCTTTGTTTTGATTCTTCAGTGCCTATATTTTCTCTATTTAACTCTCTTTGGCTTCATGGAATGTAGGAAGTTTCCTTGTCATTTTGTTGTTGTTGTGTTTTTTTTTTTGTTATTGTTTTAACCATTTAATGACTCAAAAGTGAACATCTAACTCAGTTTTGTTAAATTGAATACTTTTGTGATAAAAGATATCAAAAGTTGAGAGAAAATAACCCTAATATATTAATGCAGAAAATGCCTGTAACATATTTTTCTCCGTGATTTGGTTATATAATTGAATCCAGACAGAGATCAGGCTGCATTTTCTAATACAATGATTTGATAGATATGCCTGTGAAAATCTTCTTTCTTTCAAAGGCTTGAACAAATGGTTTTCAAAGAAATGAAAGCAGAGAGCAGCAGACTCTTTGGTTCATGGCCTCTACAGTGTGAAGAGCTGTTCAAACTGCACACATTTGATCTCAGATCAGAAAGCATTTCAGGATCATCACTGGCGTGGCCCAGATCTCTTTCAAACAGAAGATTGTCAATAGCTATCTTCTTGTTTCCAAAATGAAATAGCATTTTGTTCCATGTCTCAAATTTCAAGTGAAAATGAATTTAACATTTCATTCTTCAAATCACTCAACACTAGCAGAAATGAGAAGGGATTGACCTTTTGCTTTGCACTCTGACTAACAGAGAGAAAGAGACTGCACAAGAGATTTGAAAGCTTTAAACTTCAAACTTTTGAAGGCTGTTTTCAAACTATTTGAGTCAGGATACTTTGTCTACTAAGTGATTTATTTTTTTCATGCTTGCTACCTTTGGCAGAAGGAGAAAATTACATAGAAATAAACAATCACAGAACAGAATACTTGGCCATTAGACAGATGGAGTTCCACATATTTCCTCACCATATGATTAAAACATTTGCTATTGGTCTCAATAACCACTTCTGTAATAACTTACTTTAGGTAATTTTTATTCCTTGAAATTGTGGGGAAAGTCCATAAAATGTGTTGGACAAAATATTACTAAATGAAATGACATTTAATTCACTTCAGAGAGATTCACTTACTTTTTTGTATAGGGTGTTTATTTTATGATTTATTGATTTTGTATATGAAACAGAATTCTGATATAGCTTATAAACCAAAATATTAACAAATTATGTTTTCTAGATGACTGGAGAGAGGAGGTAAAAATATGGGATGTTTCTACATATTTAAAACCTCTTAAAATCTATCCTCTGTTCTCCTTCCATATTGCCACTATCTTGGTTTACACACTGACTTCTTTAGTCTGAGACAATGTAACTTCTTACTCATTGTATCTAGACTCCAAACCTGTTCCTACACTGGCAGTCTTTTTCTTACAGGACCCTGGGGTTTGAAGAATATTGAGGATCAGACTGATTGATGGGAGCTTGCTAGTGTAAGGAGGAGAGAGTATCAAGAATACCCACTACTCCAAGAACGTGCCTTCAAGAAGATGAGAAGATGAAACAGAATCAGATCTTTTAATCAACAGGTATTTGGTATGAACATAAAGATGGCCACAGGAAAAAAGGAATTGACTTACAGTCTTTACTGATAAATTTTGTGTTGATCTTGTTTCCCAGATACGGGACAGACATAATTTAAAGTTATGATTTATCCAAGAAAATGATTCTGTCCTTAATTTTTCATTATTTTTGAGCTACCTTTATTTTTTAACTTGTTTTTAGTGTGTCCATCTTTCTACACTCAATAGTCTCCCCACAAAACAGATTGATACTGAATGAGAGAATGGGTCATCTGTCAATGGGTTAACAGTCTATACGTGTGTCTATCTACTTATCTCTAAAAATGTTATATATAACACACAGTATGTATATACTTATTTTATATAAAACTATATCAAAGATACATTTGGTAAACTGAAAAGGCATTAGATGACTAGTGATTGTACCCATATAGATGCTAGTATTTGAATATTCAAGATGTGGAAATAGTCTCAATTCAGTATTATAAGGGTATTAATTAAAATGATTTTACCTGTACTTTGAACCCTATAGTGTGCCAGTGACAATCATTGAAAATTCTCTAGAGCCTAATGACCAAAGGGCACCAAAAGAAATATTTGATGAAGGCATTTGTCTATAAATGACAGACTATTAGAAAAGACAGATTTAAAGCAAACATAATACAATGATTAGTGTACAAGTTAAACACCTAATGAGTATTTAGAAAGCATAAAAGAGAACAACTGCTTCTATTTTAGGAAAAAGGAAGGGTGCACAGAAGAGGCAAATATGTTACAAACTGGTAATTATTATCACAATATGTCAAGGGGTTGGTCTAATGGTCATTGGTTTTAGAATATTTGGTAGCTCAGTGCTCAGATGTCCTTTTATTCTGAGGCACCTGGAGATATGGGACTCCATCCTTGAGCCAGATTTTGTGTCCCGCATATGACTCATGTCCCTCAGGTGGGATGTATGTGCTACTGGGCCTCCTTGTTTGCTTCAAAGAATGAAAGATGCAAAGAGTAGGGGACATAATGGGACTAGATCATTGGTCAGAACTGGGATCAAAGATGTGCTTAAGGCATTCTAGAAACTCACCTATATCTACTGTCTAAGTAACCTCTGAATCTTGCCAATAAGAAGTTTTAGAGAGATGATAAGAGTATCTTCAGAGAGAGAGATTATTCTGTGAAAGATGTCTTGTATTTTTGGTCTTTTTTTTCTGAAATGTTTATTGTTGTCTTTAGTTGAGAAGTTACATTAAATGTTTTATTTTAAGGCTATGCTAAAAAGGAAAAGTGCTAGCAGTGTACATCATTAGGTAGCCAAGTTTAACTAAGTAGTTAGCAGCAAACTTAGGACACCATATATTTAATGATAAAATTTGAACAATTTTAATGTGAGCAATTTGTATTTTCAATAAAAATGAGGGATACTTGTCCAGCTTTTAATATTGTAGAATATTGTTTAAATTTGATGATTTGGGACCAAAAGTAGCTATTACTGTCAACATACACACCATGATTTTATGTTATATATAAACTAAATAGATATGCTATATGTTTGTGGATTTTTGGGGATGCAACAAAGCATTTTCAACCAAAAGTGTACGTATGTTAACATATTCAATAGATATATTAATATATTGCTCAAACACCAAATTTTTATATTTAAAAAATTAAATATTGTATATTATTTACTCAACAATTAGAACATATTTTTACAAATGAATATTTCTGTGGGTGGAGAGTCAGCCTGTGTACTGAGGGGTCCTGGGTTCAATTCTGGCCAAGAGTACATGCCTAGGTTGTGGGCTCAGTCCCTGGTAAGGGGTGTGCAGGAAGCAACCGATGAATGGTTCTCTCTCATCATTGATGTTTCTGTCTTTTTCTTCCTCTTCCTTTCTCTTTGAAATCAATAAAAATAAATAAATAAGTAGGTAATCTTCAAAACCACTAACAAATGTTAAATCTTATTCCCTGTATGATGATAGACTCTAGTCTTAATTGGTAAGCCCCATTTAACTACCAAACATTTTTCAAAGTGGTCCAATAATACTTTACAAAACATCAAAAATAATTTTTATGGTGACATAGGTTTAAGAAATACTGTATACTTGAGCCCCACTTAGTATTGCACATGAAATAAATTTTCTCCAGTAAAAGAAACTAGATCTGGAAAACTTTTTTTTTATACAATAGCTCCCATATTCATTTTCACTTCACCAGCCAATAAACGGAGACATAAAATATTTGAAAGTAAATAACATACATGAAGCTAAAATGAAAGTTTACACCAATGCACATAACATCTGGATTTGCACAGAGATTTGACTTTTAAATTTAGATATATTTAATATAACAGATAAAAAAAAACACATAGAAAATGTACTGAGTGACCTGGCCAGTGACGGTGAGTAGAGCTTATTTATTTATTTATTGCAGAGATGAAGAGCGTAAAAAGGAACCAATTACGGAATTCCCCCAGGTAGAGTAAGCTGCAGAAAATGCATTTTGAAGAAAATTAGAGAAAGATTCACCAAGTGAAGTAGAAACAGAATCCCAGTTAAAGCAAATCATATAAGGTGGTGCAGAGGAGGCAAGCAAATTTTATGTGTGGATGACAGCCCACAAATTAGCTTGACAAATGTGGAATCTCAGGGTATGAATAATGAGAGAAAGTTTGGTGAGACTGAGTGGAAATAAAATCTTAGAGTTAGACAAGCTCAGGAAACCGATGTTTTTTCATGGACCTTACATATCAAAACATCTACACACGTTTAATCAAATAGTCACCAATGTTCACAATTCATCATAAGTTATCCTTTACTTTCAATACTAATTATTCCTGTCTAGACGTCCAGCACCTTATGTGTATGGTTTTAGAAAAACTTAATAAATATTTTGAGTCTGATCCTGTGCATGAGACAGAAAGTCTTTGTGTGGTTTCCCAGCTAGCTAAGTGAGAGTGACATGAAAAGCAGGCGGAGGTGTTTTTAACGGGAGTTATCCCTGTACACTCACCTTCCTGTAAACACTGGGCTTCCTTTTATGAATCCACCTGCTCTCCCGAAGCCTTATTTCTAGGAATACTGCCAATATTTCTATTTTTAAATATGATGGAATACTAAGGAGCAAATTCCATGTAGCCTCCTTTAACATGATATATCCTTTAGAGAGATAGAGATTCAAATACTTGATTTTCAGGATATTTTAGATCAGTGGACCATACAAAGTCTTTATGATGCAATAAAGTTTATGATTTTTTTTAACCTCCATGGATTTTTGAACTGTGGGGTAATTCAGATGGGACTGTGGTAAGACTGAAATTTTAATCATTAGGGGATGAAGGGCTTATCAATATTGATAAAAATAAACGAACAATAAAAACAAAAATGATTGTATCATACATCTAAAGGTATTTTAATACATTAAAATATATTCACCAATACTATTTATAAACCAAAAAATAATATTTAAAAAACTTTGGTAAGGCAGAACATGATAGAATCTATATTTGACACTTTGCTGCTGGCTTGTGAATCCTATTCCCATAAGTTCTTGGCAATACTATCATATTTCCATGATATATTCCATAGTCTTTAATTATTTCTAATTTTAATACACCTTTGTCAATTATTCTGAATTAATTAGATGGAATCTCTTTTCAGAGTGTTTCAAAATCAGTTGTACAAGGAATTTCACAAAGATTTAAAGAATTACTGTCAAAAGTAAAAATAGATGTGAAAGACTGTTGTTTTTAGTCAATTATATTCTCCCAGAAAACCAAGCTGAATTCCCTTGTGAGCAGCATTTAGATAGTAGGGTCACACAGTTATTTTTGGCAAATGGTCTAGACATGACAAGTTCAAACTTGTGAAATAAGCTTCTTCAATGACATTTCTATAATCTTAAGAAAGTAAAACAGTTTTCAACTGTTTTGATAATGATGGTGTTATTGAGGCAGTGCTTATATAGCCAGGGCCTGCTTCCATGGACCATCATAACCATTCTGTCCCCAAGATTTGGTCTTCAATATGTACTGAAACAGGTTGGTGACTGTGCATTTGCCACACTGCAGAGCATTGGTACATTTATTTATGTACCACTTTGTTACATAAAGAATTTGAATTGGCATACAAATCTCAAACTAAATAATGAGTGAGTGGAGATGAAGGGAGAATATGGGTATAAACATCAAAGTCAGTGTAATGAATATACACAGACATAAACCTTAGAAAATCTTGTGCAGTTTCTACAGGTGGGCCTCAACTCTGGCTCTAGCTTGCCTAAAAACAGAAGGGTGAGAAGGAAGAAGCAAACATACTAATTATTTAATCAAAGTCTCCATAAGAATTAAAAATTAAATATTTTTAAATATGGGATTGTTGTTTTTCTTTGAGAGCTGAATAGGAGGTCAGATAGTATTAACTAGAAGACAATGTTCTTGACATCATCCCTAAATTATGAGTATAATTAAATTTTACATGATTTGTATAACATTTCTCCATTGGATAATGATGCCAAATAGATGCTGCCTTCCTTAGCCTTATTTAGTATGTAAATGAATTGCCTGAAAGTCTCATTTCTTTTTCTTGGAGGCTTCCTTACAATCTAGAGAAATTGTTTATGCATCTAGCTATCCCTTTGATAATTGGTAAATCTGGATCTATGAACTTCTTTTTAAAATAGAATCCATGTGGAAAGCATTGACGATAGACAGTAAATGTTGGTATGCATTTCTTTTCCCCCTGGGAGTAGTGCAAAGCATGCACAAATTACAACAATATTTATTTTAACTGTTCTATTTTAATTAATTATTGTTTCTTACAACAGTTTTTAATCTCAATTTTGATTATTTTATCTGTACTTCAGAATTTAATAAAGTGCTGAAAGATGTTTAAGTGCCTGCCAAATGATGACGCTCTGTGCTCACTCCAGCTGTATCTTACAAGGAGCATGTTCTGATGGCCAAATTACAATGTTTGATGTATTTTCTTCATTATAAAGACTGTCTCATAAGTCACCATCTGTGAAAGAGAAGGAAATTTGGTTTCAGAGTTATTTCTCTTTAATCATTTGAAAACTTTTAAAAGATGACTAATTGTGTACAAATCAATAATCTTTAGCAGATAAGAAAATGTAAGAGCCTGCCTTGCTGCTGCTATTCATTTAATATGGATTACTTATAAATAAATCTGGCTTTTCCTGGTGTTTGAATAATGATTTTCAAAGATATGGCTTGACTTAAATCATTTTAATCTACATAATAATGGCTAAGAATGAGTTTTTCTAGATACTATCTCTAAATAACATTTCTTTATAATCTGAGGTCAGACTGCTAAAATAATGAAATTTTGTAAGTTTGTTTACTACTGTTGAAGGATTTGAAGATTTGTTCTCTATCAGTTATTGGGATTCAGAGATATGGAAATAAATACCAACATCATAATGGGGTATTTAATAATTAAGATGAGGCCACAGTCCCCACCCTGCCTATATACCCTGCTAACACAATGTGTCTAGGCTGCCATGTTGTACCTTGTAATTCTGGTTTTCTCTTTTTACACCTGATTAGTCCAATGTTAAGCATCTGATCCCTCCATAACTAATTTAATAGATTGAAAAGCGATCTTTTACCTATACTTTTCATCTCTGAGCCAACAAATATAGTTTAGCACTCTACTGTTGCTTTTTGTATACAGAGTATATCCTTACTGATGTTTTACAAGAACATTTTGTTGGTAAACTTTATAAAATGACCTTTGCATTTTTCTAAATAAGCATGCTATCTACACAATAATTGTTGAGCTAACAGTAGTTAACCAGAGAATTTGGCAGATATTTGTGGCCAGCTTGGAAAATTAGCATAAAGGCATTATTTTGAATGAAATATGTCTAGAGTCACTGTAATTGGGCTCATTTCAGTGTGATTTAGACTAATGTGACATGAATAATTTTCAATTAAATTTCACAATGAATCATTTTATAATATCATCTGAGTTATAAGTAACTTTCAGAAGGTTCTTATGATAATATCCAATTTACAACTGCATAAATGCTTCAACAATACTTTGAAATAAGACTCTAAGGTAGTCACAAAATCACTCTAGCTATGTAATAATGAGTTCTATTGTTTCCAAAATTGCACAAAATCAAGAAAATAGTTATAAATCTTTTAATTTTACAAATACTAATATATTTCTGAATTAGGTATTTTGATGTCATAACACTGTAAAAAAGCATCTTATCATATTCATAAGTTCTCTTATGGAAAGAATACCATCAAAATCTCCTGAAATTGATTATTTTGTTATTCATCAACCCTATGGCAGTGTACACAGAAGATATTCAAAAGGAATGCAAATTTCAGAAGAAGATGAGTATAACTCAATTTTTAGTCTTTAATTTTCACACTTTTCAAACATGAACCCCAAAATATAGTGCACAAAAGTTAAGTACATCAGCAAATTATCAGTAAACTTCTGAGAGAAGTTGGCATATTCAATTCGCTTCTTCCTGTAGTGAATCCAACAAGTGATTTAGTAATGTATACTTATGAAATAAAATATATTTCCTTTTACCAGCTGGAAAACTTCTGATGTGATAACTTATTCTAATAGAAATACAGTATAAAGTGGAAGAGAATGAAAAGAACAGAAGATAGAGAACAAATGGATAGGGTAGTTTGAAGGAAAGAGGGAATGACTAAAGTTTTTCAGTTTAATCAGCCATCAGTACAGACACATTATTAAAATATACCAGATAGAGGCCAAAGTCTCTTAACCTGATTTTTTTGCCTCTTTAATATAGACCATAAGAAATGAAAAATTAGATGACAAAATGCTCTAAAGCAAAGATTTTTTATTCATTTATTGTAGGTTCTACATTATCTAAAATTTTTATTCTTTTTTTTAAATTAAATCTTTATTATTCAGATTATTACATTTGTTTTTCCTTTTTTTTTCTCCATAGCTCCCCTCCACCTGGCTCCCGCCCCTCCCTCTACCCTTACCTCCCCCCTATTGACCTCATTCATAGGTGTATGATTTTTGTCCAGTCTCTCCCTGCACCCGCCTCCCCTCTTTCCCCCTGAGAATTATCAGTCCACTCCCTTTCTGTGCTCCTGATTCTATTATATTCACTAGTTTATTCTGTTAATCAAATTTTTAATTCACTTAATATTTAGATTCACTTGTTGATAGATACATATTTGTTGTTCATAATTTTTTAAAAAATATATTTTATTGATTTTTTACAGAGAGGAAGGGAGAGAAATAGAAAGTCAGAAACATCGATGAGAGAGAGACATCAATCAGCCACCTCCTGCATGCTCCACAGTGGAGATGTGCCCGCAAGCAAGGTACATGCCTCCAACCGGAATCGAACCTGGGACCTTTCAGTCCACAAGCCGACACTCTATCTACTGAGCTAAACCAGTCTTGGCTGTTGTTCATAATTTTTTATCTTTTACCTTTTTCTTCTTCCTCTTCTAAAAGAGTACCTTTCAGCATTTCATATAATACTGGTTTGGAGTTGATGAACTCCTTTAGTTTTTTCTTATCTGTGAAGCTCTTCATCTGCCCTTCAATTCTGAATGATAGCTTTGCTGGATAGATTATTCTAGGTTGTAGGTTCTTGCTATTCATCACGTTGAATATTTCTTGCCACTCCCGTCTGGCCTGCATTGTTTCTGTTGAGAAATCAGCTGCCAGTCGTGTGGGTGCTCCCTTGTAGGTAATTAACTGTTTTTCTCTTGCTGCTTTTAACATCTCTCTTTGTCTTTTGCTCTTGGTATTTTAATTATGATGTGTCTTATTGTAGTCCTCTTTGGATTCCTTTTATGTGGGGGTTCTGTGTGCTTCCTGGACTTGTAAGTCTATTTCTTTCACCAGATGTGGGAAGTTTTCAGTCATTATTTCTTCAAATAGGTTTTCAGTATCTTGTTCTCTCTCTTCTCCTGGCACACCCACAATTCTGTTAGTACACTTGAAGCTGTCCCAGAGGCTCCTTACATTATCTTCACATTTTTGGATTCCTTTTTCTTCTTGCTTTTCCAGTTGAGTGTTTTCTCTTACTTTATATTCCAAATTTTTGAGTTGATTCTTGCCTTCCTCTAGTCTGCTGTCAGGTCTCTCTATAATATTTTTTTATTTCAGTCAGTGTAAGTTTAATTTTTAGTTGGTCCTTTTTCATCTCTAGTTGGTCCTTTTTATCTCTAGTTGGTCCTTTTTTGTCTCTAGTTGGTCCTTTTTAATCTCCTCTTGAGTCTCGCTAAATTTATTCATCTTTTCTAGGATATTCTTGAAAAACCTTATAAGCATGTTTTTGAACTCTATATCCAGTCTTTCATTTTCCACCATTTCTTTTGTTTGTGATCTCCTCCTTTGTCTCCACATTTTCACTATGCTGGGAGAACTTCTGTGTTGGATTCAGCTTTATGATACAAGACTTGCAAAACTGCAAAAGCCTCTCTGTTTAGCTTGGGATGTGTGGAGTCTCAGGGCTTAACAGACCACCTTGCCTTCCAGTTGGCTCTGCCCTCCATGACCCCTGGGTGTCACGTGACTCTGGGTAATCACTGAAGCAGTCCCTGTGGGTGCTCGCAATTATTCTAGACTGCTGTCTTTCCAGATCCTCTGCACTCTGGAAACATATGAGTCTGGGTCCCCAGGGTTTTGCCTGAAACTGGGGTTTAGTGGAGTTAGAAGTGGCACAGTTGGGAGGCTCTGTCTCCAGCCTACTCGTGAAAGCCAGTGGCACAATCAGGAGTCGGTCTTTTTCGTGCAGTGCTGTGTGCACCACCAAATTTCTACCCTTTCTCAGATCCCCTAGATTTCTGTGCACTTCTTCCTTTTCACAGTACAAACTCACCCTGTATGAGTCTCCCCTGGACCTGGGATTCAGTGCAGTAGGATAAGGGGTTCAATGCAGTTGGGCGTCTTTGTCTCCCTCCTGCCAGAGAAAGCCAGCCAGGTACTCGGGCACCTGCTCTCTCCACATGCACATCTCCATACCTCAGCTTTTTGCATCTCCTCTGGGTCTCCATGAGCCCCTCTCTTTCCTTCTAGTTGTAGAATTTTCACTCAGCCAGCTTTCCTGTGGTTCTGGATGCTGTCCATTCAGTATTTTAGTAGTAGTTTTGAAATTGTTGTGCTAGACAGCAGTATAAGTGTTTACCTATGCCTCCATCTCTAAAATTTTTATTCTAATAGTACTTTTGCATAAACTACTTCATTATTAATTGGCAGCTATTAATATTCAGCTTAGGCAGTATAAGTTCCTATATTTATTTACATTTTCCTTTTACATCCTCTAGAAATTCAAGGGCTTGATTTTGATGGTATAATCATCAATGATTATGAGAATTAGTTTGTATTTTACTGCAGCATTTAACACACATGAAAACACACACACAAACACACACACACACACACACACACACACACACACACAACTATAACCTGAGAAGATTATTTAAAAATAGGACCATTAAAAAGAGGAATACAAATATTTATTGACTAAATTTTTTATTCGCATGCTAGATATTACAAAAAAATAAGCACAGGTAAGTTGTATTAAAATACCTAATAGAAGACTGTCAAAGTTGATATGAATAAAGCACAGAGTAGGTTTGTGGGTGTGCTGGAAGTAGCAATAGAATCTGCTTAAGCTTTGATTCTAAGGTGCTTTTGCATTACTACTTGTCTTTCTCATGAAAGTTTTGGATGATAAATTCTCAGTTGAGGAGTCGTTAGCAACTGCAATTTGTGCTGCAATCTGGCTGTTCCATTAACTTAGACTGAGGACGGCCCAAATACCGAATGTTGCAGGACTATTCAAGTTTGATATTATACAGGTGGTGGAGGACCTTCAAGAATTTTAAGGTCAGTTTTATCTTAAATCTGACTTATTTTCCCAAACCCACGGGGAACCATTTATAACAACTGTTGAAAAAGCAAGGAGACTCTTATTTCTTCATTGGAAGAAGCACTCACCCTTAACAAGATATTTAAACCTGCGACTTCACCAAGGGCACTTTGCTAATAAGCCTGCAGGGTTTATGAAAACATTGATCAATGCCAACTACTTTATTACACGACATTGCCAATAGCAGGCACCTGCAGTGAAATTTTCTGTTTTTAGAACACTTTTTTTTTCATCACATATTTGTATCTTTGGATGAGAGATTTTTATACTAAGTAATCTCCTACAGTTATTGCTTCATATCTGGGTTCATAATTCATATTCTAGCCACATAGTTATAATTGGCTACACTGAAGACTACTTTAACTCACCAGAGGAAAATATAAGATTTATTTTGAGAATAAAAGAAAAGTAATATTTATTCTTGAATTTTTTTATTCTCTTAAAATAAACCAGTGAATTGCTTCACATCTTTCTGGTATAGTTAGTATTAGTGCTCCTCAAAAGACCAACCAGAGGATATTTTGAGTATATCTACTTCTGACTATGATAATTATGTGTTCTTTAAGTAAAATATTGATAAGTTAATTAAAAATATATATGTATATTTATTGATTTTAGAGAGGAAGGAAGAGGGAGAGAGAGATAGAAACATCAGTGATGAGAGGGTATCATTGATCAGCTGCCTCCTACATGCCCCTTACTGGGGATCAAGCACACAACCCAGGCATTTACCCCTGGCCAGAATTGAACCTGGGACCCTTCAATCCACAGGCTGATGCTCTATCCACTGAGCCAAACTGGCTAGGACCTGGTAGGTTAATTTTATGAAAATTTAATAAATACTCATATTTTGCTTATGAAATATTAATTTTATTACATGAAATCAAATGCTTACTTAGTTGCTTCTCATAAACCCAGACCTTTATCTTTAAATGGCCAAATCTCATTAATATTAAAAAAAGAACATTCTTAGAGACTTTCACAGAAATGTGTGAGTGGTTTTGTATGCACTAAAGAAATTTAATTCCTTACTATAAAACTTCTTACAAAGAAAATTACAATCACAAATGTGAATTTAGTTCAGAAGTGAATTCTATTAAACATTAGAAATAAAATAAAACCAATCTTAATTTTGGAAGATATAAGATTTAGAGCAAACAATTTCCAATGGGTTTTATAAGAACCATGGACAGCATTACTCTAATAACAAAACTGACTAAAGAAAAACAAACAAACTATAGACCAATACCTCTCATGAACACAAAGACAAAAATACTTTAAAATTCTAGAAGATCAAACCCAGCAACAGAAGAAATGTTAATACTTCACTGTCGAGTATAGTTTATTGCAGACATGCAAGTTGATTTAACACTTGAAATTCAATCATTGTAATTCACAATATTAACAGAATAAATTAGAAACACATAATCATTTCCAAAGATGCAGAAAATTATTAGACAACATTCATTAATCATTTGTAATTAAAAACTGTAAGCAAGCAAAAATAAGAGGGAGATTCCTATCTGATAGAATTCATTAACAAAAATAATCAAGAAAGAGGTAACATGATTCTTTATGGCAAAATTAATTTTTTGTGTGCTAACAAACACACCAGAAAGGCAGACTTCCATGTGCAGTGCTTCATTTGGATGTGTCTGGAGTTTTGGAAGCTTGACTACCCAACATTCTCCTACAAATGGACCTTGAGAGCTTGTTTGGAGGTTCTAGCAGGGGAGCACATCTACTAACCCTTGATCTAAGTCCAGTCCTCTCCTCTGGGGGGAAGGTCATATTCTTCTACTCTGAGCATAGCTTTGGGAAGGACACACATGAATCAGTGAGGGAGGAGGGGGACACCCGCCTTCCCAGCCAGATCAGCCAAATCAACCCTGGGTATTAATGGGGTGCAGATGTTGCAGCCAGATTGCCCTCACAGCTTAACAACACTTTTTTTTTCAGCTTCCTTGGGGTAAAATTGACAAATAGAATGATATCTAAATGTTCCTCATGATGATTATATATATATATATATATCGTGAAAAGATTCCCCCTATCTAATGAACATATCTATTACTCACGTATTGATCTGTTTGGTTGTGTGTGAGAACATTTAAGTTCCACTCTTAACAAACTTTAATTCACAATACAGTATTATTAACTATAGTCACCATAACATAAATTAGATCCTCAGACCTTATTTGTCACATGGTTCAAATTCTGAGCACTTCTACTAACTTATTTTCCCCACACTCCAGTCCCTGGGGAACACTTTTCTACTATCTGTTTCTATGAGTATAACTTGTTATTTAGATTGCACATATAGGTGATAACATGCATTATTTGTCTTCCTCTGTGTGGCTTGTTTCACTTACCATATTACCCTAAAAGTCCATTTATGTTGTCATAATTGCAGGGCTTTCTTTTTCCTCATGCATGAATTCCAGTGTAAGCACACAGATGTATGATATGATATATTGACATGATAGATTGTTGCCATACCTTGACTATTGTGAATAATGCTGCAATGAACATTGGAGTGCAGATGCCTTTTATAAAAAATACTAGAGCCCCCTTGCATGAAGAGATTTGTGCAGTAGGCCTTCCTTCCCTTGGTGTCCAGCACCAGTTTTCCTCCAGCACCCAGGAACCCAGGCCTTCCTTCCAGCCAGAGTCTGCCTTCGTCTTTGCTGCAGACTCAGGCCGGAGTCTGCCATCTTCATCTTCGCTGCTTTGCTGCTTCACACAGTCTTGTCTTGGCTGCGGCACTCTGCTCACTTAGATCCTTTTGCCCCCACCCTCCTCCCTCTCATAGAGTCCTGTCCTGTCCTGCCTGGCCACTCTACGCCTGGAGCAGCTGGGCAGCCAGGATCTTTGACCTTCTAATTTGCATATCACTCTGATTGGCTGTGGACATAGCAGAGGTAAGTCAATTTATATGTTGTATTTTATTAGGTAAGATGTTTTTAATGATTTTTAGAGAGAGAGAAGGAGGGATAGAGAAATAGGAACACTGATGAGAGAGAAGCATCATTTATAGGCAGCTTCCTACATGCCCCTGGGCATGTGCCTTGACTGAGAATGGAACCTCTGACCTCTTGGTTTATGGGTTGACACTCAACACCGGCTGGGCTGATAGTAGTATTTTTAGTTTGGGAGGCAAACTCCAAACTGTTTTCCATGGTGACTCCATCAATTAATACTCTCACCCACAGTATATAAAAGTTCCCCTTTTATCATAGCTTCAATCTCTTATCTTCTTTATAAGATTTGCAGCTTAAAGATTATAATATTTTAAGTGTTCACTCTTCCTTTTATTTTAAAGTCCTTAATTGCTTGTATTAAGAAACAGTTACAATTATAGATTAATATTTCTGCTGTTTATATTGATTACTCTAATTAACCACTACATGATTTTCTTTGTCTACCTTTTAGGGATATCAAGTGATTCACCACACACTGGCATTTGTTATGCATTAATATTTTGAAAGTTAAAAAAATCAAAACAACAAAAGCTCAGTTAATGCCATATCCTCTTATTTGAAACAAATGGGACTACATCAAAATAAAAAGCTTTGGTATGGCAAAAGAAACCATCAACAAAACAACAAGAAAGACCACTGTATGGGAGAACATATTTGCAAATGTTATCACTGATAAAGGTTTAATCTCCAACATCTACAGGCAATTTATACAACTTAATAAAAGGAAGATAAACGATCCAATAAAAAAATGGACAACAGACCTAAATAGAACCTTTTCAAAAGATGACAGAAGGAAGGCCAAGAGACACATGAAAACATGTTCAAAATCACTAATTATCCGAGAGATGCAAATCAAAATGACAATGTGATACCATCTTACACCTGTCAGAATAGCAATCATCAACAAATCAACAAAAGACAACTGTTGGCGAGGATGCGGAGAAAGAGGAACCCTTGTTCACTGTTGGTGGGAATGCAGACTGGTGCAGCCACTGTGGAGAACAGTATGGAGTTTTCTTAAAAAAACTAAAAATGGATCTCCCATTTGACCCAGCAATCCCACTCTTAGGAATTTATCCTAAGAAATTACAAACACCAATCAGAAATGATTTATGCACCCCTATGTTCATAGCAGCACAATTTACAATAGCTACAATTTGGAAACAGCCTAGGTGCCCATCAGCAGATGAGTGGATCAGAAAACTGTGGTACATCTACACAATGGAATTCTATGCTGCCATTAAAAAGAAGGAACTCTTACCATTTGCAGCAACCTGGATGGAACTGGAGAGCCTTATGCTTAGTGAAATAAGCCAGTCAATGAAGGAGAAACACCACATGCGCTCCCTCGTTTGTGGATAATAAAGAACATTGTAAACTGATGAACAAAATTATAGATACAGAGGCAGTAAAGCATCAAACAGACTGTGATATTATAGCAGGAAGATTAAGATAAGAGATCAATCAAAGGACTTGTATGCATGCATGTAAGCATAACCAATGAACATAGACACTGGGGGGTTGGGGTATGCCTGGAAGGGGGGGAATTGGGGAGATATGTATACATGTAACACAATAAAAATATAATTATGTTTGACAAAAAAAAAGAAACGCATCAAAATAATTGATTTCCAGCTAACTTTTTCTTTACAAGATGCTAGAAGATCATAATGTACAGTTCTTGCAATTATTATTGTAAAATGTTATTTGCAACCTTTTGTTTTACAACCAATAACTGAATTTTTAATGAGAATTACAGACCTTTTCCTTTATTTCAATTAATTTTATTGACTTCCAACTTTTCAACAAATTCCAAATTTTGGTAACTAATTTTGGCTCTTATGATCTTAAGATGTCAACTTGCCATCCACTGGTGAAAGCTTACAAATCTAAGAAAAGCAAAGCTGCATATATTGGCATAATATATATGTGGACTAATAGTGAAAACTGCCAATCCAATAGTTTCAAAAATACCAATGCTAATATGAAGCCAGATAATACTCTTAATAACCTACTCAATATATGTTCCTTTCTCTTCCTTGTTAAAAAAATTAGTTTTGTTTGGAATGGCAACATGCTCCACTCCAAACAAAAATAGATGATGGTTGGAACATTAAAAGTCACATTACTCAATATGAGAAATATCCAATAAATCCCAGAGCCACTGACTAAAAGTCAGAAATCTTCAAACTCTGACTTTTTGAAATGAAAAAAAAGTCCTTATTCTATTTTTTAATTTTTTTCTCTATTCATTAAGGTATTACATATGTGTCCTTATCCCCCTTTTACCCCCCACCCCCAAATGCATGCCCTCAGCACCCTGTTGTCTGTGTCCATTGGTTAGGCTTATATGCATGCATACAAGTCCCCCATACCCCTCCCCTCCCCTACCTTTCCTCTGAGGTTTTATGGTCTGATTGATGCTTCTCTGTCTCTAGATCTGTTTTTGTTCATAAATTTTTGTTGTTCATTATTTTCCATAAATGAGTGAGATCATGTGATATTTACATTTCTCTGAGACTGGCTTATTTCACTTAGCATAGTGTTCTCCTGTTCCATCCATGCTAAATAGTTTCGAAAGAAGACATAAGGAAGGCCAAGAGACATATGAAAACATGCTCAAAGTCACTAATCATCTGAGAGATGAAAATCAAAACCACAATGCCTTACCATTTCATACCTGTCATAATGGCTGTCATCAATAAATCAACAAACTACAAGTGCTGGCAAGGATGGGAAGAAAAAGGAACCCTCCTGCACTGCTGGTGGGAATGCAGACTGGTGCAGCCACTGTGGAGAACAGTATGGAGTTTCCTCAAAAAACTAAAAATGGAACTCCCATTTGGCCCAGTAATCCCACTTCTAGGACTATATCCTAAGAAACTAGAAATACCAATTAGAAAGGATATATGCACCCCTATGTTCATAGTGGCACAATACACCATAGCTCAGATTTAAAAACAGCCTAAGTGCCCATCAGCAGATGAGTGGATTTAAAAACTGTGGTACATCTACACAATGGAATACTATGCTGTGGTTAAAAGAAGGGATTCTTATTCTATTTTAAATCATTCTTTGTTAATTGTTACCAAGTGCAACCTTAACATAAAAATATATAATATTTTATAGTTATATAATTTGCTTATTTTTTCATAATATTGTGTCATTTATATACACAATGCATAAGAAACAAAATATAAAATATTTGTGAGTTTTTGTTCAGTTAAGCTATGTTCATAGGTAGAGATTCTTTTCTGCAGGGTTATCTTTACAGATAATTGGAAACAATGCCTTGATTTATCCAGTTAGATTTAGAATCAATGTAGATGAAAAAGTGAGGAAAAACATTGAAGAACATTTTTTTGTTTTTTAGATAGAAAAAAATATAAAGGAAAATATGGTGAATTCATCATACAGGTATGGCTTACTTAGTTCAATTATTAGTATAAGTTTTTGTTTTGTTTTTAAGAATTACCTACAAAAAATTCAAACAACCAGAGCTCTGATGGTAACATTTATATGAGGATATGAAACCCTACAGAAGAATAAATGTTGCCAACTTTTTAACCTTGGGCTATGGTATAAAGTGCAGGAAAAAAAAGGTGAATTAGTATTCTTCATTTTAGAGATAATAATAGAATAAAAATATGATTATTACAAGTAGGTTAATAGACGTTTAAAGACATAGTAAAGAAATATATATATATATATTCTACAGGCCTGTTGCACAAAGCATTGTGCAATATGCCTTCCTTCACCTGGCTGCCAGCACCAATTTTCCTCTGGCACCTGGGACCCAGGCCTTCGCTCTGGCCACTGCCTTCTGCCTTCACTTTGGCTGGAATCTTAGCTTTGCTCTGGCAAGAGCACAGTTCCTGTAGCTCCCTCCATCCCCTGCCCTCCACATCATAGCAGGCATCCTGCCCCCTCCATGCCTGGTCGCAGCTCAGGGGTGGGGCCACCACCATATTTGTCCTGCTAATTTGCATATTCCCTCCTGATTGACTGGTGGGTGTCTCAGAGTTATGGTCATTGTACATATTTCTCTTTTATTAGTGTAGATATACTTTGTTACTAAAAATTCATGTGACTGTGGGACAAAATAACCCCATAACAAACAAACAGATAAATAAGCAAACAAATAAGACTGAAACAAAAAGTGAAATGTCTGGACACCAGAAATGAATAGTAAACTATTAGAAGATTTAAAGATGTTTTCTTCCAAGGAGGTTTTGAAAGCAGATCTATTCCTAGAAGCAAGGGAAGAAGCTCATACCTAGAGATCTCTGGGTGCTCATACTCTTCATGGATTAGAAGGTCTTATTTCATGCCAGATAGGGACTTGATCATCTATCTGATGTTTGGGTAAAAAAAAAATAGCCATCTGTGAGTAAAATGATCCTATATCTATAGCAAGCATGAATATAGATAAGGCTATATAATTACAGCTAGAATCAGTACAAAATGAAAGTGTTGGGTCTTTTGTTTACAAAACAAGAGACAAAAAGCAGTATTAAAGTTCCTAAAATATTAAACTTTTACCTTTCTTTCACATTATCTATCTTGACTTGTTATGGTATCTGTACATTTTCTGCTTCTTAATGCCTTTCTAGGTAAAAACAAACAAACAAACATAACACCAACACTTTAAATTACTAGCAGAAATTTTATATTTCATATTTATAGTGTGTACTAGTAATTTTAGATGCAAATACCTACTATGAAGAATCACAGAAATTCCACAATTCATGATTCATAACTCATATGACTGTGTATTTCATTTGATCAGAACAGTGGACACACTGTAAAAAACTCAAATGGTTTAGTTTCACTTCTAGACACCTGCACATTCTACCAACATTTAAGTATTTGGACACAACTAAGTAGCACTGAAAGGAAAAAGAAATATGGATTCTCTCTGTTTCACTTTCTTTCTACAGCATCCTTTCCAGTGTAAGTGGTTTGCTTACAGGTGGAATTCACACAATAAGATAGGATATGATAGGGTTTCTTTGGCATTTGTATTTCTTAGAATTCCATTGTGTTCTTCTGTGATGAAAGTTCTGGTTTGAATAGGAAAGATGGCCTTTTGGTGCCCTCAGTGTTTGTGCATAATCACATGTAAATATATCATACTTTCCTTGCTTTGAGTTTGGTTCATCTTCCAAGCACTGTGCGTGCAAAGGAACTCTGTGCTCAGGGGCATTGTGTGCACCTTCTGTGAAAAGGGCATCGAGGAAAGGTGAGTACCTATATTGAGCATATCTCCTCTGTACCGTTTTTCCATTAGACTCTACTTGCAGACATGAATTCAAAGATGAAAATTATCAGGAGTTTCAGAAAGGTGACAACAGAATATTAACCTATGCACAGAGCCCTTCTGAGTAAGTATGGGGTCCCTCAATTTGGCAAAAGAGAGAATATCCTGGGTGGGCCTGACTTCATCAGGTGAATCCTTCAAAAGTGGAGAGTTTTCATGCTGGAGACAGAAGAGAAAGCCTGAATGATTTTCTCTGACTGGCCTGGAAGAAAGCAAGCACCCATCTTGTAAACTTCCTGTGAGGGCCATGTGGCAAGGACCTTTGAGCAGTCTTCAGGAGCTGGCAGGAAAACAAGGACTTCAGTCATACAACCATAAGGAAATCAATTTTGCCAACAACCATTGAGCTTGGAAGAGGATCCTGAGCTCCAGATGAAAACCACAGCCCTGGCTGACACTTTTGCTTTCAACCTGGAGACGGAGCAGGGAATCAACCTAAATTGTGCCTGGACTTCTGACCTACAGAAATGGTGAAATAATAAACGAATGTTATTTTAAGTCACTAAGTTTGTAGCAATGTGTTATTCAGTAATAGAAGACTACTATGTCCAGGAATAATATTTTGACTTGTATCTTTATAGTTACTAGTATATCTTTTATAGCTTTCTTCCTATATACTGTATATACTTTTTCTGTGTGATAGGATTATACTTTTTCTTTAATCCTCTTTAATTTACTGTCCTGGTGAACGTTTTTCACCCCATTAAACAACTTTACCACACCTTGATCTCAAGCCCAGGAGACCAGCTTTGGATACATGATGAAAATGTGAACCATTTATAGGATCTCAGAAATAAAAACCATTGAATGAATCTAAAAAATAGTCCAGAATTATTGATATCACTGAAGGAAGCAACCATGAAACTTCTATAGTATTAATGGAAAATAACAAAATTCATTTGTTTTTAGTAGATACAAACATTGTTTAAACAGTGATCTATCAGGAAATATTCAAAAAACAGTTAGAACAAGGTATGATGAGTTTCTATTTTTTAAAAAAATTATATTAAGTTATAACATAACACCAAAGTTTATACTTCATAAGTATATCCTGATGAATGCTTACAAAGTGAGCACATTGGGGTAACTACCAATGAGGTCTGGGTATAAAACACCACCAGTCTCCTAGAGGCTCCTTCATGCCATTGTACGTTACTTCACCCTCTGTTCAAAAGGCAATGCTACAATGATTTCTAAAACCATGGGATTTGCTCATTTTAAAATTTGCATTAAATGTACTCATACAATTTTTACCTGGCTTTCTGTGAATATTTGGTCTGTGAGATTCATAAAAGTCATTGCAATAACTGATTTATTTTTATTTTGGTAAAGTAGCATAATTTAATATATTTCTTATTCTATTACTGATCTATAGTTTCAGTTTAGGATCATTATGAAAATGTTGCTATAAACATCTATATATATAAAAGCCCAGTGACCAGAGCTACAGAACAACCAGAACAACTGGAATGATTGGTCTCTATGACATGCACTGCAGTGGGCCAACCAGCCTGATCATGGCCCCAATTGTTTGCCCCCCAACCTTTCACAGCCTCTTCCCAGCTGGCTCCACCCCCAATCACCCATCCCCACCCCAATCAGGAGTGGGGCCAGCTGGCCAACCTCCCATGACCCTTACCCCCCTGCCAGCCCAGCCCAATCAGCCCCCATTAGGGCAGGCAGCTGGACCCCACCCATGCAAGAATTCATGCACAAGGCCTCTAGTTCTAAGATATGTCTTTGAAAGCACATATGTACACATTCATGTTATTCCAGAACTGTGTGCATCCTAAATGTCCTAGTTACAGAGTTGTAAAGTGTTAATAAAAATTTACACCCTAATCAGCAATATCTTAGAGATTCAGTTACTCTAATAAAACTTTGTATAGTTAGATTGTTATTTTTCATTTTTGGGGTATAGTTCTCACATTTCTATAATACCATCTTAAGCAACTTTCCATGAATATGTCAAATATAAATGTGTGACCTGCCTAATTAAATCTCTTGTTATTTTTATTAGATTTATTTTTCTTATTATATATAGTAGTTCTTTATATATTCTGGATTTAAGTTCTTTGTTAATTATATGTGTTGCCAAGATATTCTCTATATTAGTTTGCTTAGACCGTCATAACAAAATCCCACAGTCTGGGTGGTTTAAATAACTGAAATTTCTTTGATCAAAGTTCTTGAGGTTAGACATATAAGACCAAGGTGTCAGCAGGGTTGGTTTCTTCTGAGGTGCTGTCCTTGGCTTGCAAGTGGCTGCCTTCTCACCATGCAATGCATTCCTGGTAATTTTTTGTGTGTCCACATTCCCTCTTATAGAGACATCAGTCAAATGGGATGTGGGTGTAGCCTAACAGCCTCATTTAACCTTATTAACCTTTTTAAAAGTCTTATATTCAAATATAGAGGTAATAGGTATTAGGGCTTCAACATAGAAATTTTGAAGGGTTCACAATTTAGCCCTTAACATTCCCCTATTTGGTATGATTTTAAATCTTTTTAATCTGTTGAAATTTACTGTATTTTTTCTATTTTTCTCAATTCTAGAAAAATGTTTTATGTGTATTTGTAAAGAATATGTACTTTGCAACAGCTGAGTATAAGTTATTATATATGTAAATTAGGTTAAGTTTGTTATTTTCACTTTCAGTTTGTATTTTTCCTGATTTTTAGCTAGTTTTCAATCCTTACTGAGAGATGTTTATTTAAATCTCCCACTCTGATTGTGGGTTTCTCTATTTTTCCTTTAGCTTTATCAATATCTGATTTTATCTTTTGAAGGTATGTTATTAGATACATACAATAGTAGAACTATTATACCTTTCTAATGACTTGAATCTTTTTTTCATTAAGAAATATCATAGTTTTACTTTTTGTTTTGAGGTAATTTTAATATTACAGGCAAGTTGCCAAAGCAATACAAATAAGTCTCATATTCTTTTTAGTTCAGAAAACTCTTCAAGTTAGGCCCAGCACCATCTCCCTCCTCTGCCCCTCAGTCCTACTGATGGCCTTTAAAGAAAATTATTCAATACAAGAGCTATGTACTGTCCTCAGCTGCCACCCCTTTATGGTCTTCCTCAATCTGGAACAGTTTATCACTCCTTCCTCCTTTCACAATTCCAGATTTTCTAAGCTACAATGTATGCTCCAAGGAGAGCCCTTGGAGTTTAATGGAAATCTTTACAATAGCATTTATATGTGATTAAACCTGCACAAAATAGAAGCAGGTCATTTTTATACTGAAGAATGGAGAATAGATACTCAAAGCTTTTGAAAGAAAAGTGTGTGCTATGTTATGTAGCTGAGAGTAATATTGCTTCCTGAAGCATGGAAGTGGGGTAATTCTGTATTTAATTATATTAAATTTCTTTATTTCAGGTTGTACCTACTTCAGAATGCTTCAGAATGTCAATACAGAGCAGGGATGACTACATAGGGAATTATAATTTACAAAGTACTTTCATAATACATGATATTTGATTTTCATGTAATCCTGTAAGGTAGTAAGGGCATGGATTATGGTAACCTAAAATTATAAGACTGAAGTGATTTGAGATCAAAGCAATTCTGAGAAGCATTGATTCAGTCAGAAACCCAAATAGTGTTTTGATTATGAGGTGAGGCAAGAGGTATTTATGAGAAAAGGAAGGGAAATAATTGCATGAATAGAAGAAAGGAATTTCTATTGGTGCTAATAAGCCAAGGAAGGAATTTCTATAGGTACAAATAAGCTAAATAATTCCCTAGCTATACATGGTGGTGGGACTAGTTCTGATTTTCAGTCCCTATAGTCAAGATGCCTCCTTTCCTGTTAGCTTTGCAAATGGTTGTTTAAATGACAATATGGGTTTGGCCTAGTCCAGAGATTATTTTTCCCAGTTCGCTCATTCCAAAAGGCTACAGAGCAAAATAAGCAAGGCAGCTACTCTGGGATGACACCTTTGATTCCATTTTGCAATGGTTTTATTTATATTATCTTGCTGAATAAAATTAAGTTAAACTTTTACTGAGCATATACTCTGTGTCACCCCCATAGAAACCTGAATCACACAGAAGGTTTCTCATCTGGAAAAACTAGCAATCCAGCACAGGAAATACAGTGTCAACTCATAATTAAGGTAAACCATGAAGCACACCAAGAAAAGGAAAAGCTTGTCCCAGAGAGTACAGAGCTGTAAGAGCTATTGCCCCTGCCTGACAAGTTTAGTGTCAGGAGTGTTGTGTGGAACTTAGGTAGGCATTCAGTAAGTGGGGATGCCAAAGCAGGGTTCTGAATCATGAATTAGTGTTATCTAAGGATGAAAAAGGAGGACAAGACAATAGAAATCTACACTCTAGGTATGCACTTTTGTTTATTTCTATACATCTGAAAAAAGGTATAGTCATTACACATGAAAAGTATTTATGCTTATACTGGAGGCTTGGTGCATAAAATCCATGCAGTGGGGAGGGGTGTCCTTCAGCCCAGCCTGCACCCTCTCCAATCTGGGACCCCTCGAGGGATCAGGCCTAAACCAGCAGTAGGACAATCCAGGATTGCTGGCTCCCAAATGCTTGCCTGCCTGATTGTCCCTTACTACTTCTGCCTGCCAGCCTGATCACTCCCCTGATGGCCTATTAATACCTAACTGCTTCTCTGCCAGCCCGATCACCCCTAACTGCCCTCCTCTGCTGGCCAATTTGGTTCTGATTGGTTGGTTTCTATGCCAGTCAGTGTCAAAAACTCCACCTTCTAGGCAGCCATTGACTCCTCACAGTTGACCCAGATTTGGTTCTGATTGGTCAGTTTCTATGCTATTCAGTGTCTCAGGGCCTATCAATGGGCCTGATTAGAAAGGCAGGGCTGATCAGCAACCCTGGTGGAGGGTTAGAGAGAAACTGAAGCACAGACAGCTGTTGGCCAGGCCCAGAGAGAAAGAGAGAGGCAAATGCTGATCATCAACTGCCACAGAGGCTACAGATCAGACCCTGCTTCTCACTTCAGACTTCTCTCTGGCCCTGATTCACATCCCCCTGAGCAGTCAGTGCTAGGTCACTGTGCCTGTAGCCATAGCAGTCAGAGTTGGGTCGCCATGGCAACCCAGTGCTGAGTGCAAGACTTACTTCGGGTTGGCTGAGCCTCCTGGTCATTGTGGATGTGACGGACCTAGGGTTTTTATATATCAGGATAAAGATATGATGGCTTAAAAATACCCATTAAACTTTAAAACTGCTTCATTTTTGTGCTGCCAGAGGACATTAAAAATGATTTTGCCATTGTGTTTGTTTGATTAAATTAAAATGTATGTCTACCTGCCTGTGTCTTTCCCATCAAACTAATCCAGTTGAAGGCAGGAACTGCATTTTTTGTTGTTGTTGTTGTTTGTTTGTTTGTTTGTTTGTTTTTTAAGATCACACATGATGTGAAACACACTTGTAGGAGGTTCTTAAATATCTATTAATTGGAATAAGAACAGAAAATAAAAGATAGAATATTAAGTTGTTTCTTACAACTTATAATTTCTCTGTAAATTCAAGGATTCTTGACATGTCAGGCTGGGTTACATGTGACTCCAGAGATGGCCTCTCTCATTTCTGTTTTCTTGGGTTACTCCAGATATCCTAGACTTTTGAATATGCTAGATGGGATGTAAGTATCTATGATATTGAGATTTATGATTAGAAATATATATTTGGACTTTGTATGCCCCCCAACTCTCTATTTCTGGCACAGAGCTCCTAAACCCATTGGCTTTTCCTGAGGGATGGGAGTCACAAAGGTGTCTTTTATTATGTTAATGAGGTGCCTTTTGGAAAGCTCTTAGAAAACCATAGTATAGGGCAGGTTCCAGAGCACCCATGGTGTGATGAGAGTGCTAGAATTTTCAGTTCCACTCTGATCTCTTGGGAGAAGAGAAGAGTTAAAGGTTAAATCCATCAACAGTGCTAAAAGATTAAGTCAATCAAGCCTCTGTCATGAAACTTCCATAAAAACTCAAAAGGAAGGATTGAAAGAGTTCCCAAGTTGGTGAACTTATGGAAAAGCAGGGAGAATTGTGAGTTCAGAGCATAGGAGCTCTGTGCCCGTTCCTCCTACCTGGCTCCATACATCTCTTTCATCTGGCTATGCTTGAGGTATATCCCTTTATAAGAAACCTAGTAAATAAGTAATCTAGTAAATAAAATATTTTGTCTGAGTTCTCTGAGCCACTCTAGAAAATTAGAAGGGGAGAGGAAGGGCATTTTTTTTATCATTAAGCCAGTATATGGTTTCTATCATTTCTCTGTCCCCCTCTATTGGCAAAAACCCAGACCCATGCCCCAAATTTGCTGTGAGACTGAGAAAAATCCCAAGAATGATGGTGAGTCCTGACAGTCTCAATCATGTAGGGTGGACAATCTTTCAATATTACTAGTATTACTCTCGCCCCATTTTCTGGGTGCAGAGCCTGAGGCTTAGAAAAGTTAAGCATTTTCCCCATTGTTAAACAGAGAGTCTGGGTCAGAGCAGGGATTTGAATGCAGGTCTGTCTACCTCCAAACCCCACATTATTCCCACCTCAGTTAGTTCTAAAGACAAAACATGACTGCAGAATAAAAAACAAGAGGAGGTAAATCTCTCCCAACTGATTGTGTAGGCTGAAAGTAGATATAGATGTGAAATGTGTGCCCTTTATTTAAGTTGCAGTGGAATTTCTAATTTCAAGGTATTTAAGGTTCCCACTAAGGAAATAATTCTTTTTAGTGCTTAGGAAAAAATAGAAAGCAATAAAGAAGACAAACCTACAATATAATTACTGTGCCTATCCAGAGATGCCCTGGGAATTATGTTTTGCTAGCACACCAATGGCCATCTGTGCTTCAGATTTTCCAAATGAATTTTGGTATTTACTTGCTTTCATGGCAAAACCTCTCGGAACACTTCTTGGTCATTTGAAAATCTATGTTGACACAAGCTTTGCTAGAGTTGCTTATAATTCCATAGTAACCAAGAGCCTCTCCTAGCTGTTTTCTTGGCTTTATTCATGTTTGCCCTTCGTTTTAGAAATCTGCAACAATGTTGGGTTTGTATTATCTCAGTTATTTCCTTGTGCCCAGAGGCCAAAAGGGAAAAAAGCTTGTGAAGAATTAGGGAAATCTCAGACAAATGGAAAGAAAATTGAGGCAATTATCTGAAAAATACATGTGAAAACCTATTATCACTCAGAATCAAAGAGAAAAGACTTCAAATTTGTTTCATTTGGACTGAGAAGATGTAGAGAGATTACAATCTTTTCCCTCTCATCCATAAATCATTGAATCCCACATTTGCAAGGATGAAGGTGTCACTGAAGTACTTGTTTAAAAATAAATACTGCTTTTCACAGAAAAACTAAATTCATTCTCCAGGGAGCTGTAGTCATGGTAATGACACTTAAAAACTAACATCAACATTATTTTCTTTAATGAAGCTACTTAGTGCATGGTTTACACAAATACCCACATTTTGTCTATTTGAGTATTTAAACCATTAAATTAATGCTCTTGATCATCATTGTTCACAGTTCTTAAGTTTCTTATCTCCAGAAATATGTTTTCTTTCAACCTGATCATAAAGGCTGTAATCACATTATTAATAGGTCAACTACTAAATCCAATACATCAGTTTTCTGATAAAAAAATGTTATAACCTATGTCAACTATATAGACATTTTCCTTCATATTTGTAGATAGGTTCTAATGGTTTGTTTTAAGGCTTTATTTTCTCACTTCTTAATGTATTTTTTACTGTTTATACAAGTTTATTATAGGAAATTTGAAGGACATAGTAAAAATGAAGGAGAATACATACATCCCTAATTCAGAAATTACTGTGAGTACAGTTTATATGTGACATGTTCATAAATACTCATAAAGTTCATAAAGTATAGGCATCAGTATGTTCTATTATTTTATATTTCACATATCAAGTATTTCTTTTGCCAGTGATATTTTGTAAAATCCTCATTTAAAATAACTGAATACTATTTTATAGTCTAGGTGTTATATAATGCATTTAATTATCCACTTTGTACATAGAAATTTAAGTTTTATATAAGAATCATTATTTCAATTTTGTATTTTTTAAAATGTGATTTTAAAGAAATATGAGAATAATTTATTATTTTGAAGTTCTTTTATGTCTTGATCATCTTCCAGAAAGTACAGCAGAAAATATCAGCAATATGCTCTTTCCACTTCCTTCTGGAACTTTATTTCATCTATCTTATTAATAAAAGATAATTCAATGTTATCTTAATGAAGATAATTATGTGTTAGAACATTAAACAATGCCTTAAAAATCTTACAAAATATCCCTGATCGGTTTGGCTAAGTGGATAGAGTGTCGGCCTGTGGACTGAAGGGTCCCAGGGATTCCAGTCAAGGCTATGTACCTTGGTTTCGGACATATTCCCAGTAGGGGATGTGCACGAGGCAGCTGACCAGTGTTTCTCTCTCACTGATGTTTCTAATTCTATCCCTTTCCCTTTCTCTCTATAAAAAATCAGTAAAATAAAAAACAGTCTTATAAATGAAATAAGTTACTGATGTTTGTATATTTTCTATACAATAGATTTCCACACTCCCATAACTTAATTCATAATATTAATACATTTTGATTCCTTTGTTTAATTTGCTCCTCCATCTAAGATTTTACTAGGTACCCTGCTTCTTGAGGATCCAGAGAAACAGCACTTTCATTCACTCTTACCACTTTTTCTGTTTTGTGATTTAGGATTCATAAACTGTTTTGAAAACACTGCTAAATCTTTCCCTAAATATGAAGGTAAGTGTTTAGCCATGTTCAGGCTTTATTCCAACCCCTCCGCTTCCCAGCATTTTACCCCTAGAAAGCATCAAGGAATAATATGGCAGAAGGAATTGATATCTACAAATAGGCTGTGTCCTTATGAAGATCTTTCTTTGTTTTCAGCCACTGTGGTTTTGATTCTTAATAGAAGATAACAAATAATTCCTCAAGTAAATCAACTTCGATATCCGATATCTTTTAGACCTAAGGCCACTAATGACATTGCTTGGAATATATTAATGACTACTTAATTGCTTGGATTGTGCTGATCAAATACTCATACATTTATTATTTTTGAAGCCTTGTCAATATCTCTAAGTGCTCACAAAGAAGAAGGAGCAGGGAGGAAAGAAGAGGAAAAATTCCTTCTCTCCTCTTACCTCAACATTCTATATAGAGTCTGGGTATAGAAGATATAAACAATGAAATGGATAAATGACAGAACCAAAGTAGAAGTCTCGCTTTCACATTGGTTACACATTTAAATCTTATTCAGAATTTTTTTAAGGAGTCACCAGTACATTTGAGAGTTATTCATTGATTTGCACTCCCTGATCTTTGATGAGCAGGGAAAGGGGCTGCTTCGGCTATGAGGATATTACAGAGCAGAAGAGGGAACATAATGGGGGTATAGGTAAGAGTTAGAGGAGAGTACGAAGGGAATCTCCTGTTGAACAGGAGAGGATTGAAGAAGATAGTTCAGGGCATAGCAGTGTGTCAGTAAATATTGGATGGATTACAGAATGACAGTTTTGCTTGAGAGTTTGTCTTAAGTTGTTATCTTTGTCTTGTGCCCTGTTTACCATTAGAGTTCAATGAAACATAACTGATGAGAAAAGTTGTGAACAAATCACCCTGTTTAATTAATCCCCTGCTGGTTTTGTTGAAGACCTTTTTCCTACCACATGTCCTCTTCAACAAGGTTGGGCAAAATACAGAATAATGAATTTAGCACAGCATCTGTTAAGTTGCCAGCCATTTACCATATTTCCCTCTCTTAATCATCAAGTCTTTTTTTTTAAATGAAGATTAACAAGGCATGGCTAATTTATAGGATGGCTTTATTTATGCTTTTAAATGTTAATATGCATGACTTCCTTTGATTACTCTCATCCTTAATAATTATTTGCATCAAAACATGTGGGATAAATGTGTTTTTATTTTTCTGGCAATGAGCTTATTTGAAATATATCTTGAGGTTGGCTTCATTGAAGTATTTGGAAGGATCTCTTATACTTATGTATTTTGTGTCTGGTGGAAAATCTCAGAAACATATGTTACAGTGGAAGAATATAGAAAATTTATATATTAAGAACCATTTTCTAAGCATATACACAATGTATTATGCTGTTATCTGGAAGTCTGCTTGGTTATAGTTAAAGGTTGCATAGAATTCAAATGTTCTGTTATTTACTTTGAGCTCTTTCAAAATCACCTTTGGATTCTTCTATTTTATTTCAGTTTTATTTATTTTTATCGTTGGCTAATACAGCAGTTGCCATATGGACATGTAGACATAATTTTACTTTTTTCCAAAAGCATGATGATATAAGAAGATAGTTACTGTTTTAGATATGCATTTTTTGTCTAAATAAGCTTAAATAATAAATTTAAAATATATTTTGGTGGAGTTATCAGATGTCTATTCACTCATACTTCACTTGCTCTTAGAGAACACAATAGAAGCATGCTAATGAGTTAGGATGTTTCTGTTATTCAATAGGCTAAGTAGATCATTTCTTTATCCTTTTCTTCTTACTATTTTTCCAGCTGGTTGTGGATTTTCATGGAATGTATGAGGAACACAAAATTGTATGGCTAGCACTGACTATTATGTATTAAATATTGTGTATAGAAGCAATTAAGCTAATAGAATTCATTTTTGTTTACTCTTGGTGAGGCAGCCAATTGGTACTGCCAGTATGAAAAACATTATGGGGGTTACTCAAAAACTTGAAAATAGAAATACCATATGACTCAGAAATTCCACTCCTAAGTATCTACCTAAAGAAAAGGAAAATACTAATTTGAAAAGAGCTATTATGCAACCTTATGTTCATTGTATACTTATTTACAATAAGCACGGTATGGAAGCAACCAAAGTGTCCATTGATAGATGAATGTATTAAAAATATGAGATCTATCTACATATCTCTATCTATCTATCTATCTATCTATCTATCTATCTATCTATCTATGTATCTATCTATCATCTATCTATCTATCATTTCTCTATCTTTCTATCTATCTAAAGTAATTTTACTCAGCCTTTAAAAAGAGTAAAATTTTGCTATTTGTGATAACATGGGTGGATCTAGAGCAGCGGTTCTCAACCTGTGGGTCGCGACTCTTTTGGGGGTCGAACGACCCTTTCACAGGGGTCGCCTAAGACCAATGGAAAACACCTATTTCCCATGGTCTTAGGAACCAACAGACCACTCCTCGGTGTAGCAAAGTGTAGCAATATAGTTTACTGTTGTCATATGAAGACTGTTACCCATGCTACAGCACGATTCAAGACAAAATTTCATTTATTTGAAAAGTGAAATAAATATTTCACTATATATAATTACATATTGTTTTTGTGATTAATCATGCTTTAATTATGTTCAATTTGTAACAATGAAAATGCATCCTGCATATCAGATATTTACATTACAGTTCATAACAGTAGCAAAATTACAGTTATGAAGTAGCAACAGAAATAATTTTATGGTTGGGGGTCACCACTATATGAGGAACTATATAAAGGTTTGTGGCATTAGGAAGGTTGAGAACCACTGATCTAGAGGATATTATGTTAAGTGAAAATGAGTCATACAAAGAAGGACAAATACTATATGATTTGACTTATATGTGAAATCTAAAAAACAAAACAGACAAACAATACAAAACAGAAACATTCTCATAGATAGAAAAAACTGGTGGTTGCCAGAAAGGAAGGCTTTGGGAGAAAAGACAAAAATGGTGAAAGAAAATAAGTGGTACAACTTTCTTGTTATAAAATAGATAAGTTTTATTTTATAAAATTAAAATAAATATAATGTACAACATAGGGAATATAGTCATTAATATCATTATAATCTTGTACAATGATAGATGGTTACTAGTCAGCATGATGATCACTTGATTAGGTATATTAATGTTGACTAATTATGCTGTACATCTGAAACACATAATTACTATATATCAACTATCGTTTAACTAAACATAATGGCTTAGTCCTAGCTGGTTTGTTTCAGTGGATAGAGCGTTGACCTGCAGACTAAAGGGTCCTGGGTTCAATTCTGGTCAAGTGAACAAGCCCAGGTTGTGGGCTCATCTCCAGTGTGGAGTGTGTAGGAGGCAGCTGATTAATGATTCTCTCTCATCATTGATTTTCTATCTCTCTCTCCCTCTCTTAACCTTTCTAATATCAACAAAAATATATTTAAAAAAAGAAATCAACATAATGACATAATGTTACAAAATTAATTAATATAAACTACTTAATATTACTGAATAAATATATTAAATATAGAAAAAATTAAAATATATTTTCCTAATGCAAGTTGGTGAGTCATTTCGAGTATAAAAATTTTAAAAGGATTGAACCCACAATCAGCATCCTGGAGCTAACTAGTTAACTATCAGTGAACTAAAAAACAAAAACAAAAGCTCAAGATTGGAAGGATTTATAAAGTCCTATAATCTAATCTTTTCATACTAAGCAAAAAACTCAGGTCATTTTCCAAAGTTCATCTAGCTGCTTAATAGTAGAATCACACATTTAACCATAAGCATTAAAATGTATGGATATTGTTAAGACCAGCAGCTTGCAGATAACCAATCACAAGGCAATAAGGCACATAAACCAACCCCAAGGATATTGCTAAGGCAGAATTCTTTGAAAGGACCGATCAGACGCTAGCAAGATTAAAAAAGCCAGTGCTTCCTCATTCTCACCTCTGTCTCCCATGTGCTCTGAGTTTCTGATTCTTCTATGGCAAGATATTCCATAGAAGCACCCACATAGCTTATGGCCATGTGAACCTCCACACAAATACTAATATACTTTAATTAGCTTGGATGCTGAATTACACCTGACTGCAACATGGGATAGGAGCTAACTCTAGCTGCATCTTTTCCATGATTGGCATCTCTCAATAAGCTTTGCTTCCACTAACCATTTTTGTCCTCAAAAATTTTGGTTTCAAAAGAATCAAATTTCTATGCATAGAGTAATATAAGACCCTTTACAAATTCATCTCTAATTACATCAGCTAATTTCCCATTATTTCTGAAATTATATCTTGTAAAAATATAATTTCTTAAATAGTTTTGGTGTTTAATAGTAGCTCAATGATGTTTTCATTTATATGTTATTTTTTCTGCTTAGAAAATCCTTCTAGTCTTTCTATCTACTTCTAAATTTTAAACAAAGTTTAGATCATAGCTGTCTTTTGTGTACTTAACTATTAATTCTCCCATGGACATTTTCATTGCCACTTCCTCTCAGACCCCATTGTAATTTGTATGAACTAACACATTAACATATATATCATCTACACTAATAAAATAAAATATGCAAATTGACCATCACTTTGCAATGCCAACCAATCAGGAGTGAGTATGCAAATTAACCCAATAAAGATGGAGGCGGCCTCGCACCCACCCTCCCCCAGCTGCTTTGGGTCTCTGGGCAGCATGCATGTAGGCATGGAGTGACCAGGGCAGAATGCCTACTATGAGGGAGAAGGCAGGGGGTGAAAGGAGCTATAGGAATGAGGCCCTGGCTGGAGCCAAAACTGAAGGCTCTGGCCAAAGATGGAAGGCAGTGGCCAGAGTGAAAGCCTGAGTCCCAGAGGAAAACTGGTGGCAGCAGCCAGGGGAAGGAAGGCCTATTGCACAAATCTTCATGTGATGGGCCTCTAATTATGTTATAATGGCTAAAATTTACTTGCTTCAATAGATTGAGTTTCATGAGGAACATTGTTTTTGGGCAACTAAAATGAAGAAAATATAACAAGAGCCTCAAAAGTAAGCTGACTGCTTGCTAAAGAGTACCAAGTTTCACGGACTCAATATCTTACTTTTTTTACAGAGAAGTTTAATGAAGAAAACACAAACAAACAAATTAGTTTTTATTACAAAGGCATTCCATGTTTTCGGGGGGGAAAGGTTAAATATGAGGTATTGTATCCTTAACTTTCAAACACATACAAAGATAAAAAACACCATGTCTTATGATTACAGTAGTGATTTTCAACGTTTTTTATCTCATGGCACACATAAAGTAATAAAATTCTGTGGCATATCAAAAAATATATGGGGTGAGGCAAAAGTAGGTTTACAGTTGTTTATACAGAAAATAATACAATAATTCTAATAAAAAAGTAGTATGCAAATTGACCATCACTCCAAGACACAAGATGGCCACTCCCATGTGGTCAAAGATAGCTGTCCCCATTGGACACAAGATGGCCATTGCAAGATGGCTGGTAGGGGAGGGCAGTTGTGGGCAGTTGAGAGTGACCAGGACAGCAGAGGAGGGCAGTTTGGGGAGACCAGGTCTGCAGAAGAAGTCGGTTGTGTGGGGACCAGGCCTGTAGGAGTGGACAGTTGGTGGGGGGGGGGACCCAGACATGCAGGGGAGGGAAATGGGAAGGGGCATGCCTGCAGGGGAGGATAATTGGGAGTAACCAGGCATGCAGGGGAGGACAGTTAGGGGTGACCAGACTGACAGGGGAGGGAAGTTAGGGGGTACTAAGCTGGCAGGGGAGGGCAGTTAGTGGCAATCGGGCTGGCATTGGAGTGGTTAGGGGGTGATCAGGCTGGCAGAAAGAAGTGGTTAAGGGCAATCAGTCAGAGGCAGGCAAGTGGTTGGGAGCCAGCAGTCCTGGATTGTGAGAGGGATGTTCAACAGCCTGTTGGACCGGGATCAGGCCTAAACAGTCAGTCAGACATTCTTCAAGGGGTCTCAGATTGGAGAGGGTGCAGGCTGGGCTGAGGGACACCGCCCACCCCCTGTGCACAAATTTAGTGTACCAGGCTTCTAGTTAAAACATAATAATATAAAAATTAACTGTGGTTTGGATGCTCACAACTGTAACCCTACTTTTGCCCCATCCTGTATTATATTTTTTTTGCAATTTGATAAGGGAAATATCTATAATTTTGTTTCATTTTTTTTATTTGACATTCTAAGAGAAAAGACGCTAGTGCTCCTGACTAAATAGTCAAGTCTTGCATGTTTTAAAAATTCTTGTGGCACACAAGTTAAAAATTACTATTCTATAGTGATTTGGAAGTACATTGATAGATCTTATTTTATAGGTTGCCTCTACTGCAAAATAAACTAATCCACAGTAAGACTGAAGATCAGAATTATTTGAATGAGACTAAATGCTTAAAATCTACAGTTATATCTTACCATGGACTTAAATGCTTAAGAAAGTTAATTGATAATGTAATAGTCCTCCTTATACATTAAGAATATTTTCCAAGACTCCCAGTGGATGTCTGAAACTGCAGACCATGTATATATTAGTCCTATATAAAACTATGTTTTTTATTATGTGTATACACCTATGATAAAGTTTAATTTATTAATTAGGCACAGTAAGAAAATAACAGCAATGACTAATAACTAATAATCAAATAGAGCATACATACTGTAATGCAAACTATGTAAATGTATAAATGTTCTCTCTGTCCCTCTCTCTCTCTCACTTTTTTTCTGTGCTGACCAATCTGATAACGTAAACAACTATTAAGTATCTCAGAGGCAGCAACATATACAAGGTGGACTCACATGTTGGGTGCTAAGGAGCGGAACTAATGGAGATGTAGTGAAATTTCATCATGCCTCTCAGAATGGTGCACAATTTAAAACTGATGAACTGTTTTTTCTGGAATTTTCCATTTAATATTTTTGGGCTGTGGTTGACTGCAGGTAACTGAAACCATAAAACATAAATATAGAAAAGAGGAGACTACTATATATTTTTTTCCATACTGATGAGGCTTAAGCATGAGAAAGGAAATCAATCTTTTTCCCACCGATGATTATTCTTGACAAAATATTTCTGGACATCTCTCCCAGAAGTTTGAATGTTAGTTTTTATGTGACAATGAGTTTGAAGTATTAATATTACCATTAAAAAATTAGACCTTAAGATTTCTCTATATCATGTATGGTTCCATTTATAAGTCCAATAACTGACAAACATAATACAAGGGAATAGAAATTAAAATGTGGTTGCTTAAGTGGGAAATGTAAAATTGATTTTAAAAGGACAAGTACAAATAGTCGGGAGTGATAGAAAAACTTGGTAAGCTCAAAGCAACCAAGGACATTATTTGAATTATTTTATTTTATTTATTTCTTCTCCTTTTCAAATATTATCTGCTGTGAATTGATGTTAGCTTTACAACAGAATGCTGATTAAGGTGGGATTTACTGATAGGCTGCTCTTGTTTAAACATTTTAAAACCTTTTATTTTTCTTAATTTTGAGGACAATACTCAAATAAACCTGTGAACGTTTGCAGAATAAATACTAAGTGCTGTGTTACAAATTAAAAAAAAAAGAAACACACATAAATATTTGCATTTATTATTTGTTATCATTAATAACATTCAATAAAAGCGACCCTCTCTTTCAGTGAATACAATTTGAGACCAAACAATGGCATATAATTTCACTAATTTCAGATAAAAACTATTTGAAACAGTTCCCTGGTTTTAAAAAGTGTATTTTTGAAAATTGAAATATGAAGCTAGATGCCTCAAAGTTACATTTTTGCTATTATAAATTGATGTAATTAAATCAATAAATTTAAAGTAATGTTAAAGAAGGTGATAATGAGTTTGCCCATAGTAATAAAAACTAATCATGTTGGAGAAGCAATGTGCAAAAACTGAAATGATTCAGCTGCTCTAATTAAGGCAATAGTGGGAAATGCAATTACAGGTAGAATGCCATACCGAATGACCTAATTCTCCCTAGCTTTTCCACTTTTAAAGTAGCTTCATCAATGAGTTGCCCTCTTCAGAGTTCTGTTTACTTTTTAAAATTCAGATGATTGGCACTTAAAATGCAAGTGAAGAAACAAACAAGTCATTTAAAACCCCAAAGCCTGACTACCCGAGTATGCTTCAAACTGAATTAAATAATACATTGCTATGTCACTAAGGAGAATATTAATGGTACATATGAAATTTCAATATGTAGTAGTCTGGCACTTGAGTTCTAAATTAAATTCTGTGTGATTGTTTTAGAGAGTTCCACATGAAACTGTGTCATACTTAAAACTACATACATGGTATCAAAGAAAAAATATTAATTAGCAGAAGAAATGCTAAGTAATCATTTGTTTTTTTGTACATGGCTTCATTATTGTTTAAGAGGTGCTGTTGTCAATGTTGACCACTTCAGAACCAGGTTCTGTCAATGCTTCCAAATGACTTACAAACCAAGCAGAAGAAGGAAACAGTGTAAGATAAAATAAAGGTCAAGGTCATCATAGCATTGGCTCCTGAAAGCATAAAGATGAAAGTATCTTTTCAAAGTCACTAATCCAACCTCCATGCAAAGAATTATCTTTGCCACTCAGTACTGGAAAGGCTTCAGGACCAAGTCTCTCCAAGTTCCAAGTTTCTTTGTTTCAAAGCCTCTTTTTTTTTGGACTGAGTGTAGTTAACCTTGTCTAAAACTGGTAGAAAAGAAATATGGATAAAAGATCTTCCTAACTCTTTGAGTAACCATTTTTAAATGGCACAAGATAAATAGGCTTTGGATTATAATATGATCTAGCTGCATATCAGAACTGAGTAAAATATATAGCCAGGAATAATTTCCTCTGGTTTATATTTCTTAGCTTGATTTGTTAGCATGTTTACTTTGTCTTGAGTGTTTTGCTAGGGGAAACAGGCTAGATATCTTTCATTGGAGGCCAAAGAAATGATATTTGTTCTTTAGTCTGTCTGGAAGTAAATAAACTATGAAAGAATAACCTAGAAGGTGAGTGACTAACTTCTCTTTCTTCTTTGTAGTATGCATTTATTCAACCTTGTATCATAGCTACAGGCATAGTTTTTAGTAGACTGGGAAAGACAAATGTGTTCTTAGAATACTGTCCTTTCATTGCCAGGAAACTATTGTGGGTGTGTCCAAAGATGTTCCTAAAACAAATCCCTGGGTTGTGGTTGTTTTTTGTTTGTTTTTTTACATACAAATGTTCCTATTTGTATGTAAACATATCTATTTCTGCAAACAAATTTATCTTTTTTCTTCTAAAAACATGATATTCAACTTGAAAGCAAGAAATAAAGATAGACTTTTGTACCTTTTTTGATATAGTAAAAAAAATATAGTGTCTATAGACTGATTTATTATTCCTCTATCAATTGCTCAATTAGACCTATTCAGTCAGCAGAAAATGAAAAGTACTCTAGTTCCATCTATTTTATGACATTTCCTTTGCTATTATTAAATTTAAAAGCTTACTATAGAAATATATTGAAGGATAAAAGAGATAATAAAAGTTTCCAATAATCAAGCAGTTCAGAAACAACTATTTACCTTATCTACCTCTCATATGTATATGCAATACATCTATATGTATATGGAAACAGTGACTGATGTTAAGCCATACAGAGTGAATATTAACTATTACTAAGTATTGCATATAGAAACCAGTGTGAGTACTTGGTTTCTATGGTCATATACATGACTTCCATTAATTAACTTTTCAGAGAAAATATTTGATTTTTTGACTAAAAATATTTATATACCTAATCTGAAAAAAATAGTAATTTTACTATAAAGAATAATTTTGCTTGATTTTTTTTCATAGGCCCTTGCTTGGTATTTTTAATTGCATGTTGCATGTAAATCTCTGATAGGCAGAATGATGATTATTGGTATTTAAAGTCTCTCAGAGAAACTCTTTTGTAAACTACTCTGACAGCAAAATCCTTTTACTTATTTTAGACATAACTCATGTGTAGAACACCAAGATGAGCGAGTGTTATTTTATTTTTTCCTTAGTATACTATGTTCTACACTATAATGTAAAGCTTTTTCAAATTTAATAAAATAATAGCTAAATCAACTCTCTTGGCAAAATATCTTTTGAAGAAAAAAAACATATTAAGTTTTTAGTGAATATTCCTCGAAAATAAATTATATTGTGATTATTATAAAAATCATAGGTTCCAATGATTTTATGTTTTTTTTATTATTTTGTTAGAATTATCATTATTAGATTTTTAATCCTCATCCTAGGACATTTTCCCAATGATTATTGATAGAGTAGCAGGAAGGGAGGGAAAGGGTGAAAGAAAGAGAGAAGCATCAATTGGTTGGCTCCAGTACATACCCCAACTAGGGCCAGGGATGAAATCTGCAACCCAGGTATGTGCCCTTGACCAGGAATCAAACCTACAACCCTTTGGTTCCCGGGCCGACACTAATCATGAGCAAAACTGGCCAGGGCAGAATTATTTTTTTAAAATGTAGGAATCCTGTATAATAAGAGAGGAATATGCTAATTATTCAATATGCCATGAGGCAAAACGACCAACTGCTTAAGGACCAGATCATGGATCTGTAGGAGAATGGGGCAGCAAACTACAAGAGGCAGGTGGAGAGCTACAGGAGGGAACAGGGCAGCAAACTATGAGAAGGGGGCAGGGGGAGTTACAGGAGGTTGGGGCAGTGGGTGGAGAGCTACAGGAGGGTGGCAGAGACCTACTGGAACACGGATATATGCTCAGGGCTACTAGTATATTATAATATATTATAAAGTACTGTTACTAAGGTTCAATAAAAATAATTAGTTTTTGTTAGTATTAGATTCCACCATTGGCAATACTTGCTTGATTATAAATAAATTGATATTCAACACCCTGACGTAGTTTTAAGATAACTTAATGGAATTAATAAAACCCAGTTTCTGAACTGCATCCTGAGATACCCTGGGGTTGCATAGTAAACTCATTTTAACACCATGATATATATTCAGTTTTCAAAGGAAACATGGAAACACTCAACATTTCTTGGACACCATTTGATCTATTAGGTCAAGGTAGTTCAGTTTATATGGTAGATTATGATACATCCTCTCTATGATGCTACATCTTCATAAGCCTGTGTTTTCCACTTTTTCTAAATAGTAAAAGTCAATACTATTAGAGATCAGTGTGGAACAATTAAAATGAGGGTGGCAACGTCCAATTGGATTTGAAGGACTAAGTTGTATTGTACCCAATTAGGTACACATAGCCCATTTGTAACTATTTGTGGTTATCTATATATGTAAGAGCCTAATCAACTGGCCAATCAGTTAACCAGCCATCCAATAGCTATGATGTGCACTGACCACCAGGGGGCATACATTCAACTTAAGATCTGCCAAGCTGTGATGACTTGGCAGCTGTGATTGTCAGGTAATGCACCAGGAACTGGAGAAGGGGGAGCTCGATTCTGGGGTGCATCAGATCAGAACTGCCCTCTCACAATCCAAGACTCTTTGGGGGATGTTGGAGAGTTGATTTAGGCCTGATTCCTATAGGCCAGGCTGAGGGACCCCACCGGTGCATAAATCCGTGCACCAGGCCTCTAGTTTGAAAATAAAATATTTGTTGCTTAATTTATGTGAAGTGTTATTGTACATTCCTATTAAATTCTTGAATTATTAAACTTAAGTTGTATAGGCCTAGCTACTTAATAATTGAAACTATTAGGGTTTTTTTTTTAACTATAGTCAATGTGGTGTATTAACTCACTAGTTCATATTATCTTTTAACTGAAAACTTGCATCATTTGACCACCTTCCTCCAGTTTTAATTTTTGTAACTCTACAAAATATTATTTATAGAAATTAGGTGTGATGAAACAGTGCTTTCCATTTGTTTATCATCTATAGAACTTGGAAATAATATTCAATTTGGATTTGTAGCAAAAGAGAATAAAAAATAGTAAGGTTTCAGTTTCAGAAAAGCTTCAAGACATTGTTTTGAAACTTCTGAATGTGACAAAACCAAATTGAATTCTGCCACAGCACTCTTTTCCCCTGATTTTTTAGGTTCTTGTGTATTTGGGGAGAAATTTAATCCTTCTGTTACTGATTGATTTACACATAACTCACTAAAATGTTTGCTAAATGCTACAGCATTTGATATCCAAAGAGCTTTATGAGAAATTACATCTGGAAATTTTAAAGTTTTATAAATAATTCTTGAACTTCTTTTCTTTAACCAGAGTCACATTTTTCCAAAGCATGTAGAACTCAAACCTCAAGTTTGACTTTATTTTGGTACAATTCAGAAATCAAGTGCGAGCAAACTAGTGAAACCTTTTTTGAGTATTCCTCTTGTACACTATTTCAATGTGATGATTTTGGGTAAATTTCAGTATTTAAAAACCCGAGTAATAGTCAAATATTTCATGTATATTATCTTTTTAATGAAAATATTTCCACTCTAAGAATGAAAAATTATATTTTAATCATTTTGAAAACTCTCTTAATAGATGGATTTAATAATATTGCCTATTTAGTTACCTTAATAATATTAATAATATTGCCTATTTAGTTACCTTATTTTTCATTGGCAAAATTTTCAAAATCAAAATAAGAGCCTCTGTCACAGTGTTTTAAGTGTAATAAATGTTATTCCCTTAACTATGTGTCCTTCAGCAGCCAACAGTTAACATGTTAAAAAACAAAAACTTTTAAAAATGCATGAGGTCATGTCTACAAAGACAAATGTTTGTTAATCACACTGTGTTATTTGGGCTAACCTTTTCATGTCTTCAACATAAGGCATTAATGAAATAAAATTAAATTCTAAGCAAAAATAAATGTGAGTAATCTTATATCTATTCAGAATCAGCTCACAAAAACACAATGTGCATTTTTCTTAGATACACAAAGACAGTGTAATATCATTAAGACATTTATTAGGTTACACCACATGAAGTTGCCAGTTTTAGGTTAAACATGGTCAAATACAGGTAATTTCACATGGCAGAACCCATGTCTTAACATATACATATCATTTTGGAAGGTATTGTCTTTAAAATAAGAATTGCTTTAATAGGAAAATCTAGTTTAGAACCTTTTAAAAATCTGTTTATGGTATCATATTTTTCTAATCCAGATATTTTCTTAGAAATTAATCTAGAAATAACTTCAAACCTTACTAGTTCTCCAAGTTGATTAGGTAGGAGTGCCAGGCTCTATAGTTATAATCTCTAAATTTCAGAGTGGATTAAAAAATTTTGTTTTAATTTTCACCTAGGCTACCTGTCTGTTCTACATTTACTGTCTTCAGTCCTAGCTCCAAGCTGATGAGACACTGATAGTCAGAAAGGCAGAGGGAAGGGGAACATGTTGAAGGAGAAACCAGCTCATCACACTTCCACTTAGAAGTCAGACAATTCACTTCTGCTAACATTTCAGTGGCCAAAGCCAATCACATGATGAACATCTTTGAGAATAAAGAAACAGTCGTGTCAGGTGTCCCAAATGCGAGAGAACAGAATGGGAGTTCTTACTTTATGAAAGTTCTACTTCACAATGCAGACCTTCACTAATATCTGATGCTATTCCAAACACAATGACAAAAGGGTCTATAAATATTAATAAGAAATGAATGCTGGCCTGGCTAGCATGGCTCAGTGATTGAGCATCAACCTATGAACCAGGAGGTCAGGGTTTGATTCCCGGTTGAGTCACATACCTGGGTTGCGAGCTCCATGCCCAGTAAAGGGGCATTCAGGAGGCAGCCAATTAATGATTCCCTCTCATTATTAATGTTTCTATCTCTCTTTTCTTCTCCCTTTCTTTCTGAAACCAATAAATATATATATATATATTTTAAAAAGAATGCTGGAGTTACAAAAATTCATTATGCATAAAATCTAGCAAAAACAAAAATTTAAAAATGCTGGGTAGGATGGTGAAAGAATGTTTGCACCACTGTCTTATTTGGATAAACTAACTTTTCAAGGCCTAGATTAGATAACATATACTGCAATAGGACGGGATCATATAAACCAGATCATATGAACCAAAGTGAGTTGAGGATGCTTCCTGAAGCCAAATAGGCTGATGGCTGATTTGCCATTGTGTCTACCCCAGTCAAAGAGTCAATCAACACTGAAGTGCAATAATAACCCATTATTTTATTTTCAGCTTTTAGGGGCTTATTCATTTTCTTTTATCTTATTTTTTTGAATATATTTTTATTGATTTAGAGAGGAAGGGAGAGGGAGAGATAGGAACATCAATGATGAGAGAGAATCATTGATTGGCTGCCTCCTGCATGGCCCTTACTAGAGATCGATCCTGCAAGCCACACATGTGCCTTTGACCAGAATTCAACCCAGGATCCTTCAGACCACAGGCCGATACTCTATCCACTGTGCCAAACCAGTTAGGTTTTTTTCTTTTTAAATATATTTTATTGATTTTTTTTATAGAGAGGAAGGGAGAGGGTTAGAGAACTAGAAACATTGATGAGAGAGAAATATTGATCAGCTGTCTCCTGCACACCCCCCACTGGGGATGAGCCCACAACCAAGGTACACGCCCTTGACTGGAATCAAACCTGGGACCTTTCAGTCCGCAGGCTGATGCTCTCTCCACTGAGCCAAACCAGTTTTGACTAGATTTTTTTAATTGTCTTATATTTGTAGTTATATGATCTCAGCATGCTGCATAGTCAGTGCCAGAAATAACAGACTCCATCACAAAATTTATATTTTTTTGTTTTGTAAGGATGCAAATTGTAAATACAAGATGGTCAGAAAACTCATATACTAATAGGATACACTTTGTAAGGAAATACTGTTTTATATGAGACAGATTTAAAAAAAATTGATGAGCAATAAAAAGTAAATTTAATTTGGACTAACAGGACTATGTTTAAGAAGTAAAGATTCAAACAAAATACTTTTAGGGAAAGAACATTCAATGTATTTCAATTAACCAGTTAAACAACTGGAAAAAATTTGAAGTTAACTATTAATGGCACATTTAAGAAACTTCTGAGTATTAATACTGTGATACTCTAGCTTTCTAAATAAATAATTTGAGAATTAAATTCAATTCCTTGACTTAGAATGTTAGATCAAACACAGTGGTAGTATCACTAACTGCTACCAGTTTACTTATAAAAGGACAAAAGACTAAATTGATGCTAAACCCAAGGTATCACATGCATTTTCTCTAGCACATAGTTTCATTTTGTTTGATTTAAAAGACATCTGATACTGTTATAGCTGGAAAGTGACTCACGAGAAAGGAATGTGCACTGCTTGCTTAGAGACCACCTTGCTGCCATGACAGATTATAAGATTAGTCCAGGGAACAAGCAACAGGGAACACATAACTTCAGGAAACCTGTATGCGAATGTGCTAGTTTGTTTTATTCATTCTGACCTGCCCATGTTCACTTTTCTTTTTAACTGTAACTGCTCACATTAAAGGAAGGTGAAACATTATGGCAACATCACACAGCATGAAGGAGTAATTCCAAGACTAGGTTTTAAATTTAAAATATTATAGTAAATATATTATTAATGTAAATACAATGTCAAAGTATAATACAAAATAGCCAATGGGATTTTTCATAAAAACATTTCTTGCTTTAATAAATTATAATCTATTGATAGCTGCAGCTTTTGTAGTTTTCCATTATAGTTTGGAAAAAGAAGTTTTGATCGTTTTTCAATAACCTGTTATTTTCCATGATTGAATATCTGCCTACTGGCTAGGCCCAGAAATAGTTTTATACTCTCCATTTCTTTTCAATTTTTTTCTTTTGTCTACCTTTTTATCATTCTTTTCTCCAGATGGTGAGTAGTTATCTGTGATCTGTGGCTCAAATATTCCAGTATTAACTTTTCTAGATCCTTCCCATAATATATACCTTTCCCCACAGTGTTTTATTGAGCCCATTCTAGACTTTGTGGCTTCTATGACACAACTGTCTGGAGACTTTTTTTCACTTCAAAGGCCTAAATCAATTCTTACTCATCTGTTGCCTACAAGATCCAATTTTTACAAGTCTACTGAACAAAAGATCAGATCAATAATTTTTACAGACAAATCTTTTTGTTGTTGTTGTTTTTGTTTTTACTTAATATTTACTTCAGCATGTTTTGAATGTGCCTAAAGTTTTCTACATTTAACTGTCTTGTGTAATTCTCTCTATTATCCAGAACCTCCCCTCTAAGTTATGTTTTTTCTTATTTTGTAATTTGTGTTTTTCATACATTGCTTATTTGGTTGAAAGTTAAAATTAGTAAACTGTTTGAAAAGAAATGTTCAATCTATTTTTTAAAATTCTTTTCTATAAGGTGTTTGTAAAAGTAGACAAAGACTTCATATTTTTTTGTTTCATGATTTATTCCTTGCCATAAATATATTAATAAATATATTAACAAGAGGCCGATTGCATAAAATTCATGCAAGAGGCTCAGCCCTTGCATCCCCTGCTGGCTCTTGCAGCCCCTTGCAGCCTTGGCTGTAAGGTCATCTGGACAGTCGTCCAGAAGGTTTTCTGGATGATTGTTCTGCTGTTTGGTCTAATTAGCATATTAGTTTTTTATTATACAGGATATTAATAAAACATTTTATTAGGGAGGATGAAAAATTAAATTTCACTCACCTGCTTTGCTTTTCACCTTTCCATATAAAATGTTTACCCTTTTAAACATAGAACTTTCAGTTTTAAGGAAGAGTTTTTGGTATAATTTCATATTGTCTATTAATTCCTTATGTTCAATTGTTTAATAGGAGGAGTCTTAAGTAGCCCTATTCACAAAATATCATGGAGTCATTCCTCTTGCATTTGTACTTATATTCGTAGGGATTTTTTGTAGTTTTCTTCATAACTTCCAAACCCCAAATATCTGACCACATTATGTGCAGTGACTGTTCACAACAGAGAGCAGGCTATTATATTCATGAGTTTCAGCTGAAAGAAATATACAGTTTTTAATGGGAAGAATTATTTCCTACTCTCATTTAGGAATGAATGGGAGCTGAGATAAGCATTGTGTTCCTAAAAGAAGTTCCATTTAAAAGGTGCCATTGAGTCAAATAAATAAGTATTTATGAAATACTATGGATTTCAGAATTTCTAATGGGTGCAATAATATTTTGCTTTTTTTTCTTCTTTCCAGTTCTATGGGATGGTTATTCTTTTGTTTAATTCAATATTTTAAATACATGTTTGCTGAGTTTATACAATAAACCACAGCTAGTTGCCAGCATTATTTTCAGATTGCGTTTGCAATCCCCCCATCTTTAATGTTAATTATTCCTATGCATGGTCAGCACAAAAAGACTGATGTCATTATTTAAACAGAGACAAAGAAGGTTCTTTCCATAGTGGCACAGGATGTTGATGCCAAACCACTACCTTGGCACTAAGTGATCACTGCCATGAAGATAAGAGGTTATAATCACCAAAAAGCAACATTATGGGAATAATCCCAGGGAACTATATTGGCATTTCAGATGCTCAGACATTCCTTAAAGGAAGATTGATAGTCATACACTCAAAGAATTTATGACTACAGGCAAATAAAGTAGTTTGAGGCAAATAAAGTAATTTCTTTCCCTTTGAAGGAGAAAATGTTCTATTCATTTTCTTTCTAATAGGAAGAATTATGGTAAGAATCATTTATGAAAGGGAGGAATTGGGCAACCCACAGGATGAGATTAAGAGTTTATGAAGTAGCTGAGACCGGTTTGGCTCAGTGGATAGAGCATCGGCTTGCGGACTGAAAGGTCCCAGGTTCGATTCCGGCAAGGGCACGTACCTTGGTTGCAAGCACATCCCCAGTGTGGGGCGTGCAGGAGGCGGCTGATCGATGTGTCTCTCTCATGGATGTTTCTCACTTTTTATCCCTCTCCCTTCCTCTCTGTAAAAAATCAATAAAATATTTAAAAAAGTTTATGAAGTAATTTGGTTTCTAATTAACTATCCAAATAAATAACCTTAACATAGTTGAAGTTTAACTTGGTTGATTTTCCTACTAATAACAATTTTAAACTTATTAATAAAAAGCAGGAAGTGAAGAGGATATTATTTAGATATTGTAAGTTAGAAGACAGGCTTAAATGGTTACTCTAATGCTCTGAGAACTTTCCACCTATTGATGTAATTTTCACAAATTCATGACATTTTCAACTACTTTCTTTAAATGAGTAGGAAATAGTCTAGCTGGTTTGGCTCTATAGATAGAGCATCAGACTGTGGACTGAAGGGGTCCCATGTTCAATTCCAGCCAAGTGCACATGCCTGGGTTGTGAGCTCAATCCTCAGTAGTAGGCATGCAGGAGGCAACCAATCAATGATTCTCTTTCATCACTGATGTTTCTATCTCTCTCTCCCTCTTCCTTCCTCTATCAAATCAATAAAATATATTTAAAAAATAAATGAATAGGAAATATAGTGTTACTATTTGATTTTTTGAGAGATGTTGTAAGATGGACTTGAATAATGTATGTGAAATTCCTGTGCTAGTTTAAGGTAATGCAAGTTCTGCTAACATTAAATGAGCTTTCTATTGATATCTTGAAATTCTGACAATTTCAAGAGATCATCTCTGCATCTCCTTGCTACTTGCTGGTTTAATTTCAAAAGGCTTAAATATCCTTGAGTTAGTCTTAAAGATATTTTGAGTATTTCTTCTTGTTTAATGATATAATTAGCATTTAAAAACAGATCTTAACAGATAGGCATATCACAGCATATTAACTTTCATATTTACATATTTTTAAATATATTGACTTTATAGTAATTTTTACACATTTTATTTTCTAAAGTAACATATTTCTAACATTTAAGACTGTAGTTGCATGTTACTGGACACAATAGTTTTATATGAATTTTGTATTATGATTCAAGGCACTTATGCCAACATAAATTTTGCTAGTATTTACAAAGGTAACATACACAACACTGAAAAGTCTATTTCCATTTGAAAACACAAATTAAGTGACATGGACAAATTGTGTAGCCCCAAAATTTGTTTTTTGAAAGCTTTGAAGCCCTATGTGATTGTATTTGAAGATAAAATTTATAGGAGGTAATAGGTTAAATGAGATCAGAAATTTGACACCCCAATCTGATAAGAAGAAATACCAGAGATTCTCTCTTTTTCTTTCTGTCCCCTATGGGAAGTCACGGCAAGAAAGAGGTCATCTTCAAGCCAATGATTGCTAGACCAGAAACCAAATTGGCGAGCACCTTGATCTTGGACTTCTTAGCCTCCAGAATCCTGAGAAATTTATTTCTGTTGTTTAAGCCAATCAGTCTGTAATATTTCATTATGGCAACCTGAGCAGATTGCAATCTTTTGTATTGAAGCATTCATTGGAAGTTTAAAGACAAAGGAATTCGTAAGAATTAGAAGTCAAGTGTTTTTTTTTCTTTCTTTACTTCTCAGTAATAAATGTTATTAACTCTTGCTATCACTGGAGAAAAAAAAGTATCCTTAGAATTCTCTTTAACAATTCTAAAATAATTAGCTAGATATATTTTGAAAATTTCAAATTTCAAGGTAAACACTAACCTTATCATGCAACATTTTTTCTTAATTTGCAGACTTTAAATGTATTCTTGTTATTTACATTCCAAAAAGCAATTGCCACCAAATTTTGAATCCAAAGTATAAGAGTAGAGCTTGTCACCTTACTATTTTTATTAAGTAATTTTATTAATGTAGTGGAGTTGTAAGAGGTAATCAATCCACTCTATTTGAATTTGGTTATGGTTCAAGCTGTCAAATGTTCAATAATAATTTTGATGAGAGTATAGGTAGGATAAGAGTATAAGAAACTAATTAAATGTTCACGCATTCCTTTTATAATTACAGACATATTCTCTCTATCAAGCAATTTTAGTTGTACGTTTGCCAAAGAAATAGAAAGAACAACATCGTTGACAAATGTCATTGGGTTAAGAGCTCATTAATGAGCTTCTCTTAGAAACTGGTTTCTTTCAACTTGATCGGCCACATCTCTTCTAATGGTTTAAACACGACCCCTTTAACCATAAAATCCAAAACCAGGAGGTATAGTATAAATCACTGAAATGCAAGTTCCTTTAAATTGTGTATTAGTGGTTAAAGACAGGACATGATTATTCCCTCTGCGTTAGAAAACCCAAGAGCTCCTTCAATTTCCTTTTAGATTGTATTTCTTCCTTTGGCTTGTGTCCAGTTAGGCAAAGGCATATATGAATTATCCTGTGTGGTCAAAAAATTCCTCCAGAGGGGAAAGAGAGGTAAGAATGGAGCTGATGTCATAGACTAGAACCATTTTAGAAAAAGAAAAAGGGGGTGATTTCATTTTGTTTTAACCATAATTCAACCTACATATTCTCTCTTTTATTATTTGTGGTATAGCAATAACAGTGACTCCCACATCTCAATAAGTGCTATAGACCTATCAGTGAAACAAGCACTTTACATGCTCCCTTTTCTTATTCTTCACAAACTTTATAGGTTTTTGGTAGTATTGTCACAACTTTAAAAATCAGAAACTGAGACTTAAAATTACATAACTTTTTTGCAGGGACACTACTTATTAATGGAGGGACTAGAACTAAATTTTAAGTCTCTTTGGTAGAAAAGCCAACATGAACTTGCTTTTTCATATGGATTGTCTAAAACTGGCCTCTTTACTACTATTAGCCTAAAATTAGCAAGCCTTCTGTAAAGACATAGACAGGTCTCTGGAAATGTGGCAAAATACACACATGAAAAATATGCTTTAAGTAAAATTAACAGCAAGCAAAAACAAATTTACCTTCTCATTTACATCATTTTCATTTCAATGATTCCTAGTATTCATGTCCCTGGTTACTTGCAGCACAATTACACAACTTAGATATGGAAGCAGACCCATGAACTTGGGTAGATCTGGTTCTGGGGCAACTAATCTAGCTTTAGGTGATAGCACTCAACTAAGTCTAGTGAGCAGAGTAGTTGCAAGCAAGTTATTAGAAAGGGTCTGAGACAAAGTAATTGGTTTCCCAGTAGATGGCAGCAAAAGCAAAACATGGGCAGGCAGTATGGCAGAATCTGGGCAATTGGTCAGCATCAAAATCAGAGTAATTTATCAGCAGGTAGCCGATGCACAGACAAAATACATCCATTCAGGACACCAGTTTCCAGGTAATTTGACTATTATATGTAGACTAAGGAAGAAGACCTAACAGGAAAATAGGGCAAGACATTTTCACCATCATGGAGACTATGTTTACCTAACTTGGGCAGTAAAAGGGGATCAGAGTTGAAGATAAACTACAGTTACAAAAGATCAACATTTAGAAGCAGCACAACTGACTAGAAATAAGGCCAAAGAATAAAGGTTAGAACTGATTAAACACCTCTTGTTATATCAGAAATCAGATGATAAGTGGATGCAAAAGTGAGTCTTACATAATCACACAGAAATACATAAATTTCTTTCTTTCTTTAATTTTTTAGTTGATTAATCTCTATTTCCTCCCACCACTCTAATCAAGAACATTTGTACATATAGATCATAACACATGCATGAAAGTTCTAACCTTGTCTTAAGTGCCTTTCCACTGTGTAGCTATACTGTACCTTTCCCTCTTTGTGTCTTTCTTTCCTTTACAATACTGCGAATCCCTCCTTTACCAGCCTTTTCCTTTTGCACAAATTTCTTACTATATTCTTGCTGTCCTCTTGCAACACAGCATCGCTTATCATAGCAACCAGCAATCTGGGCAGTAGCTGGATAGGCAGGAGATCCCATCATAGGTGCCCATCAGTAGAGAAAAGATGGATACAATCCACCCTTCTGTGTTCTTTAAGTATCATTTTCACATGCTTTAGAAATGGAATTGGGGTGTATCTATTACTTGGTGATGATTGTTTCTATAAAATTATAGGATTTTTTTTTCTAGAGCATCATTAAATGAAATATTAACCTATGTTAGATTGTTCAAGAATAAAATTACTATGTTTTTAGATAGATCTTAACAAGATCTATCTCTGTGCAGTTTTCTATTTAGGGCATTGGATAAAAGGGATTAATAACAAGGAAGAAACAAAATGATAAACATTTCTTTCTCTTCTGAATTAGTATTTTTCTGTTTCCATTTTAATGATTCTATTAACCATATCAGAATGAGTAGCATATGATTGATATATTAAGCAGCACATAGTAAAATATATTACAATGTACAGTTAAAAGCTCTATATTGCTAAAATATGCATCTACAATCATGACAGTAAGTTTTACCAATGGCAGTTATACTGAAGAAACTCAGGTCACTGAATTCCAGCATTCCACATTTTCCTCGGGTGTAGTGTTATACATTTATTTCTTAGAGGGGCTCCAAATGTTCACATAACTTCTCTGAATAGATATTGCATTTGAAATGTAGTAACCTTTATGTTTCCAAACAGTTTTCAAATATCAGCTATAAATAAGAGAGAACCTAAAGATAATAGTTAATGCATTTTGAAAAAGTAATGACAAACACAAATCAGTCAGCTTCAATCAAATTCAGTCTTTAATTTTATTTGACTATGTGAAACAATAGGGTATCTATAACATTGGATTTGACAATTTAATATTTGCAATTTTTTTCTTTCATTAATATGCACAAAGTCTGTTTGAGGTGACTGATTTCAAGTTTAAATAAACCACAGTTTCCCATACATTGGAATAGGGATCAACAAATGTTTCTGCAAAGGACCGAATATTAAGTATTTTGGCTATGGGGGAAATATGGCCTCTGTTAGAATCACTTAACTCTACTATTGCAGCAAGAAAGCAGCCATAGACAATATGTGAATAAGTGGGTATGCCATGTTCCAAGGTGTGTGTGTGTGTGTGTGTGTGTGTGTGTGTGTGTGTGTGAGAGAGAGAGAGAGAGAGAGAGAGAGAGAGAGAGAGAGAGATCACATAGAATAGTGGTACATTTGTACTTCTTCTGACATCTTCCCAGTTTTCTGTAGATGTTTGTGGTTACTTGATCTACTCTTCTCTTCAGTCTTACTAACAGAAATGATTGGCCTAACAGCATAGTTAAAAGTAGAGAAGAAAACCCATATCATTTTCTCTTTCTCAATTTTCTGTATAAAACAGTTTCATAGAAGACCATTGCCTGTTATCTAATTATGCAACAATATATTCAAAAGAACTCAGCAGGCATTTTGTCTAAGTTTCTGTTTCGCAGATGAGGGTATTGTGATAAAGAAATGAAGTGATTGCCCAAGTCAATCTAGATAGGGAAAACAAGACCCAAGCAACCAGAAGTCTCATTACACAGTTAGTGAAGTATAAGGAATATAGCCCTCCACACTTTTAGCAGTGGAAGATGCACACTCACATCTTTAGAAAGTACACCTCTAACTAACTCCTCAGAGATGGAAACTAACTAATTTCTTTAGTCTCTATGGTCTCTCTTCAGAGGACATAGCAATGAACTCTGATCTGCATGCTGGAGAAATGCAGTGGTGTGAATAGTGATTGTGTGTGTGTGTGTGTGTATGTGTGTGTGTGTGTGTGTGTGTGTGTGTGTGTGTGTGTGTTTTCCCCTGTGAGTTTGTGGAGATGAGCAGAATGTGTGTGGAATGTAATCTTCAGGAGGGTACCAGAAGCTGGATGTGAGGTTGCTAGGCAATCTTCCCTATTGTTTTGAACAAACTGCACAGGGCTGGCAGCAGCTGTCAGAGTTCCTGGCTCTTAAGAATAACAGAGCTGAAAAACACAAAGAACAAAGGTCTTCCACAATAAATGGCAATAAATAACAGGAACTTTCTATGCCAGTAAATGCAGGCACTTGGATGTTAAAGCAATTAATAAGGTTAACAAACACAAGAGGTCATTTGAATTCTATTTGTTCCCAAATACTTCCCCCATCCCAGATATTTTTAATTTAAATGGTAAGAGAATCTGGAAAGTGAACGGTAGGCCACCATTTTAATAAATTCTTCCATTAAAATAGCCATTCTTGCTTATTTATTTTTATTTTTATCATGGGGAATTTTACCTCAGAGACAGCAGTATAAATCTTACTCTAAATAAATTTTAAAGACCTTAAGAAAAGCAAATTCAATGAACAATTCATACAACTCTCTTATTATCCCTTCATTATGGCATACATATTTCCCTTCCCTATTCCCTCTTTATCACTCAGGTGGTTTATCATACAAGGTTACACATGTAATGGAATTGAATAGACCTGCACACACATACAAGATCATACACTACTTGAAATCTGAATAACCTCTATGGGTTATAGGTTGTCAGTCCCTTTGTTTAACAGTGTACTGGAGTTGTGTAAGCAATTGACATTGGAAGAGGCTGTGGTGCATGAGACTTGTCAGTACATTGCTTTGCACCCTCCTGTGAATCTAGGATTATTTCAAAATTTAAAACAAAACAACAACAAAAAAAAAACAAGGAACAAAATTTTCTTAAATTTTAATATTTTGAAAGTAGATTTTTTTTCTCTTAAACAATGAATCATAACCCGGTTGGTTTAATTCTTATTACCGGCCTTCAGTTGATTTGTGCTTGAGCATTCATTTCAAAATAATTTGAAAGATGTAAGTCAGACATTTCTGCTAATCAATTTTCTTGGCATATTGCTGGGCTTAAAGGTCAGTTGAATAATTATGTTTTTTAGATCTATTTATGGAATCTAAACCTTTGGGAAATATGAAAATGGGATCATTCAGAATGGAATAAAGGATTACAAGGCTTACAAGCCCTGGAAGTTGTACACAGCCCTGGATGGTTTCTCAGTGGTTAGAGCATTGGCCTGCACACTGAAGGGTAGCGGGTTCAATTCTCCATCAAGGGTGCATACCTAGGTTGTAGGTTTGTCTCTGGACCCGTGCATGTGACTCACACTGATGTTTCTTTCTTTATTAATTTTTCTGAGCCTCCCCACTTCCTTCCTACTTTCTCTAAAAAAATCAATGGAAATAATATCCTCTAATGAGGATTAAACAATAACAACAAAAGGGTGTATACACATACATAAGTTTTTTCAAACATTCTTTGTTTTTCTAAGAGTGTGTATGTATATGCACCTTAGCTTTTTATTTTGATATAAAGAATTATGGGAAGTTGAAAAGATAGTACATTGTGATTCCATGTACCCATTACTCATCCCCCCAATAAAGGATTACATCTTATAAAACTGTAACCAAAATCAGAGCCAGGAATTTATATTAATGAGACAACTATATATGGCACTTTAACACACAACATGGTGGGGCAAAAATTGGTGTACAGTTCTTTCTATGGAAAATAATAGGTAATAATACAAAAATTAACTATTTTGTGTACTCACAACTGCAAACCTACTTTTGCCCCACCCTTTATATATAGCTTCTTGTAATCAGCACTGTAATCAAGATGGAAAACTATTCCATCACCACATAGAACTACTGATATTCACATTTTAGCAGTTCAGATGAAGTATAGAAGTTTTTCCTTGTTTTAAGTCCCTTAATCCTCCACTATTAAGAAAATAATTATCTTAAATACTTCTTTATATGTATGGATATTCATGTCAGACAATTTTATACTTTTTGTTGCGATTACTAAATAAATATAATTGAGGGTACTCAAGAAGAGAAGAAAAATGTATTTACATTTATTTTTTCCATTATTATTTATTTTGGACATAAAATTCAGGATTAATAATTCCTTTCAGCATTTGAAAAGTGCTTTGCCACTTATTTTTTGCCTACATGATTTTTGGATGAAAAATACACTGTTATTTGATTTTTTCCCCCTGTATAAACAGAGTATAGTTTCTTTCTTGCTATTTTTGAGGTTACTTCTTTTTCTTTATTTTTCAACAATTTTATCATGATGTATTTTGGCATATACCTGCACTATTATTTTGAATAATAGCATCTATATTTAGTTTTGAGAAATGATTCATGAAGTTCTAACTAATAGCAAATAAAAGTCATTAAAAGTGCTAATTTCAGAAAGTATAAGGCATATTACAAAATGCAAGTTTTATCTATTTATTCTATTCTTAACACTTTTGTTTCAATTTGCTTTTAGGTATTTAGAAATTTAACATAAAAGAAAGATTAAATACAAAGCAACTATTTCTTTTTAAAAATATTTTTATTGATTTCAGAGAAGAACTGAGAGGGAGAGAGAAATATCAATAATGAGAAAATTATTGATTGCCTGACTCCTGCACACCCCATACAGCATGTGCCCTGACCAAGAATTGAGCCATGACCTCCTGGTACATAGGTCAATGCTCAACTACTTTGCCATGCTGGTCAGGCTACTTCTTTGCTACTAACAACACTAATGCATAATAGATTTTATTTTTTATTTTATTTAAAAAACAATCAGCCTGTTAGGTCAGATCATTGATTTCTTTTCTTTTTTTAACCCTCTATACCTTTCTTCCAGCAGAAAAACAGACAAACAATTCTTAAACATAGTATTTATAGGATGGAGTGACTTTTTTTAAAAATCCTTACTCCACCCTCTCCATAGATTAAATAGATGAAGTAAAGTTCCACTGTGAGAAATTTTCCTTCAATATTAAGAGCTGTCATGTAAATCAGAAAAGGCAAACATGATTTTAAAGTGAGGCTAGACAAAAGCGTCATGAGAGATAAACACTATGTGTTAATTTATGCTTGAATGCTTGCAGAATAATCTAAAAAGGGTATGAACAAACTGTAGTGTTTGCCTAGAAAATGCAAGTTTTATGTAGTAAACGAAAATTTTTCTTCTTGCCAAAAAGCTTTACTATCAACTTAGAAGATGTCTAAAACTGCTGATCTACACTATTAAAAGAGTAAGATGCAAATTGACCTTACCTCTGTGATGTCCACCAGACAATCAGGTGTATGCAAATTAACCCAACAAAGATGGCAGGTTAATTTGCATATACAGGCACCAAGAAGCTGGGAGTGGGGCGGGCTGCAAGCATTCCACACCACTGAAGCTGCTCCAGACCTCTGGGTAGCATGGGAAGTAGGAAAGGTGGCTTTGGCCCTGGAGCAAAGGAGGTGCAGCAGCCAGGGGAAGGAAGGCCCATTTTTGGATGAATCTTCATACATTGGGTCTCTAATCCATTTTATAAAGCCAATGTTTAAAACAGTAAATGTCCAATCCACACTGGTAATTAGTCTGAAAGCAATATCTTAACTGCAGCAGTATTATAAGAATATTTCTGCTGATGATAAAGATGAGTACATTCTGGATTCTGTCAACAAAAGATAATTTTAATACAAGCAACTGTAATTTTCATATCTGCCACTAGATTTTGCATAATATCTAAATGCATCACATAATATCTGAATGCTTTTACAAAAATAAATGATCATCTGGAATCCTCATATTAAATTACTAATTTGAGTGTTAAGGTAAATTTTTGAAGAGGTTTCTGGCAATTTCATGGTCTAGGCCAGTGGTTGGCAAACAGAGACTCGCGAGCCACATGCGGTTCATGAGCTGCAGTTTGCCACTCTAACTAATGAGTTTGCCGACCACTGGGATAGGGGCTTAATCACAAGGAACAACAGCCTGTAATTATTGGAATCAAGAGTCTAGGTCAGTGATCGGCAAACTTATTAGTCAACAGACTGGCAAACCCCAGCTTGTGAGCCAGCTGCAGTTTGCCACCCACTGGTCTAGGCAATTGAACTTTGAGAAAGCACTCTGTACTAAGTTTAAAGAACATATTTTTTCTTTTAAAAATAATGTGTCAAATTTTAATAAATAATTTATTTCAGATGAATGTATTAGAACCTTTATTTTTCTACATTTTCATCACATTTTTGTCAAGATGAGGCTAGACAAAAGCGTTAATGAGAGATTAACGCTATGTGTTAAGCATTGTCCTAAGTGTGTATGAGCAATAAATCATTTAATTTTGAAGGTTGACTTGTGCGGTATATTAGATAATTATCATACTCAGTAATAATATAAGGGAATTGAGATACCAAGGAGTTCTAACAGCTAATTGGACATATGTATAAATCTAGAGCCTATATTTTTAGCCACCAAACTACAGATATGCAAATACATATAAGCCTTATAAGTAAGCAGGACAGGACAAAAATCCTAATTTACCACTTACTAGTTGTACAATCTTGGCAATTTAACAATTTAATGTCTTTTTTTTTTAATAGAAATAGCCCAGCCAGCATGGCTCAGTGGTTGAGCATCAACCTATTACCCAAGAGATCAAGGTTCCATTCCCAGTCAGGGCACATGCCCAGGATGTGGGCTCCATCCCAGAGTGATTCTCTCTCATCATGTTTCTCTTTCTCTCTCTCTTTTTCTCTGAAATCAATAAAAATGTATTAAAAATAAATAAAATGAAAATAAATATTTTTACTTTGGATATTTTTATAAAGACTACAGACAAGTTAAAACTTCCAGCACTTCCAAGCAGGTCAATAAATAGTAACTACTATTACAGTGTTTTCTTTCTAAATTTACAAAACTGAATTTTGTTTATTTTTGTCCATTGGGTTGATAAATTATTTTTTTAAAGTTGTGATACATACTGTTTATCCCCAGTATAACTTAATACATCTTCTCTATCTCTGTGTCTTTATCTCTTCTTTTCTATTTCTAATTCCATCTTTATCTTCTACATTGTCTCTCCAAGAGGCTCAGATTTTACATTTGTATGTCATACTTTATCAAAATCTCTCTAACACAAACTGTCTATTCTTGTCATCTTAAATGACCTGAAACATGTGATGGTCATTCATCACTTTATGGCTTTGTTCCTGTTGCTTTCTCTGTTTGTAATGTGTCTATACAGTGTCCGCTCTACCTATTCAAATATTCAAACCTAAAGGGGTAGTTGAAATCCTGCTCATTCAACAAAGACTTCCTATCTACTCAATTTGACAATATAAAACTATCCTCTTGCAAAGACCAACAGAAAATCTTTTAAACCCCATTACCAGGGACAATTGTGCTTCCTCTATCTGGTTTGCTTTTAACTTATTTATATTGCCAAGAGCAGAAGAGATTTTTGTGTCTATGTTTACCTTGCTATCAGAAACTCTGGTTTTAAGTGTGTGGTCCATTTTAGCAGCTAGAAAATACTTTAAAGCATGTTAATTACCACCCTAAATTTATATATGAATTAATTTTCTTATCTGTATTTTCCCATTTACCATCATGCAAATTTGTACCTTATTTTTTATGTGTTAAATTTTAAAATGTCAATAAAATTTTATCTTACCAAAAAAATGATCTTACAAAAGAAATTATTGGAAAAGCATTGAAAAATACAGAAAATAATATAAAACAAATTTAAAATGACCTGTAAATAACCATTCAAAATAACCACTTCAAATACTTTAATCTAGTCATACTACAGATTTCTATGACTTTTGTGCTGATGAATATTTTAACAGATTTCAAATGTGTTAAAATATTATTTTATATTATATTCAAAAATTAATGTTATGTATTTTCATGTCATTAAACAATATATTAAAGGTATAATATTTAGTGGCATCAAAATAATATACCATATGACTATTAGCATTTATTAATTGAAAGATTTCCATACAGTAGGGCATTTCTATGTTCAATGTTAAATACATCACTGCTGTAATAAATAGCACTGTGTTAAATATGTTAATTGTTAAATCTGTAACTTCACATTATTAATGTAAATTAAAGAAAGTGAAAGTCAGAATTCATAAATTGTGCATATTTATAAAATTATTAGTATTTGTAATCAAATTTTTCTTCTCACAATTCCTCTGTTCATTTGACAATTGTGCACCTTGTGATTCTTTTTAAATATATACCATACATAGTCTATAAATCATTTTAACATTTTTGGAAAAATACTTATAAGTAAATGAATTAATAAATGAATGAATATATTTTCAATGCAAATTCATCTTTCTTAAAAATTATATATAATATTATCTTTATTGCAGTATTGCACAGTTTTTGTTGTTCTTTTTAATCTTCTTTAAACATTGAATCATCTTATCTTCTGAAATAAGTAAAAAATCACTTTTAGAATATACGGTATGATAATTCTTCTAAATATCTATGTTTTAATCATATATCTGGAAATATTTACTGCTTGACAATATGACTTAACAGTTTACAAAATAAATCAAATATAAAAATAAAAACAAGCAAACAAAAACCAAAAAACCTTTATCCAGAAGTTGTACTAAGTATTATGGTGAGAATACAAATAACCACAGTCTCTCTTATCCTTTCATAGTGACATCAAGACAGTGCAAAATAATCACTTCCCTTTTTTTTCCTCATCCAAAAATGTTAGACAGTGACTATAACACATATAATCTTTCTAAAATTTGGTTATAACATCTCATGTGTCATGCTTCAGGACATTGAATCCTTACAGTTTCTAAACAACACGAAAATTGGATCATTCAGTTGTCAGGTCCCTAACTCTGGGGAACACAGATGTATATTCTTGAAAGCAAGTTACTCAACCAAGAAAAATGCATTAAATCCACAAGAATGATTGAAGAGTCAAATAGCAATGCTGTTTTGAGAAGAATGAACCTGAAATTAAGTCACACCAAATAAACAGTATTGATAGGATTACTTTGAGGTGGAGAGAACAAACTCAATAGACTTGATGGCACTGAGTGCCAAGATTATGATCTCTAAATATTTCTTTCCTCTCATAGGAACTAGGACTCTTGGGAAGCAGAAACAATTTCAGGTTAAGCGCACAACATATATAAGATGGATCTGAAATGGCTTTGCATCCCAGAGAACAAAGAAGCTTTCAAAGTCACTAGGGTCGTATCTAAAGCACACAAGATCCCACTGGACAAAGAGGATATTTGATGCATCAAAGGAATAAAAACAGTGATAGCGAGAAAACACATCAAAACAGAATTAAGAGACCTAGCCAGCTTGGCTCAGTGGATAGAGAATCGGCCCATGGATGGAAGTGTCCTAGTTTTGATTGCTGTCAAGGGCATGTACCTTGGTTGATGGCTTGATCCTGGCCCTAGGGGACACCAATCCAGGTGTCTCTTTCACATCGATGTTTGTCTTTCCCCCTCCATTCCAACTGTCTCTAAAATCAATGGAAACATATCCTTGGGTGAGAATGAACAACAATGAAAACAATCAAACAGAATGAAGATACAGTTTCCTATAGTTTTCTAAATGTATTATTCCTCATCCATCCACTTTTCATTTTCTAAAATTAACTGCTCTTCTCTGATGTCATTGCCTTAACTATTCTATCTGCTTTTCTATAACGCTTTATGTATGTTCACTATAATTTAGAGGGCCTGAAAAATTGGTAGACAACACATGTATTTAATCTCCCATGTTTAACCACATGAATGAAGCCTCCGAGTTACACTTAAGATACTTTTAGGAAAGCATGCACACAGAGATACACAATCTGCTCTGCCAGACCAAAATAATGTCAGAATTAGGTTTGGCTCTCTTGACAAAAAGGTGATCTCTCTCTTGCATCAACTTCATTTTTTCTCCTGCACTTATTTTCATTCCTAATCTGAACAAAAAGAATAAAAGAATTTGACTACATTATAGGAATTTGTTTCCTGACATTTATATCTGTAAAGAGAGTTATGTCCCTTTCTGTGTTTTCTTTTTTTACTACAGAAGTTGAACAGCAGTTTCTATTAGAATTTCTCAGGTGCTATCCTGTGCAGAGAAAATTAGATTCTACATCCACCCTGCTCTTCAAAAAGCTTTAATGATATATTATCTGATGTCATATTCACCCATCTTAGTAATACACATCATAGCCTGGTTATAGGATATTCACTATGTGGGGCAAAAATGAAATCAACAATAGTAGAGAGGAAAGACATTGAAGAATAGTATAGAGAACACTGAACCTGGGTTCTAATACTGACTCTATTTTAACTGTAATTTTAGTAAAGCATTCTATCTTGTAAATATATCTTTTTATGTGTAAAATTGCATAATTTGAAAAGATAATGTAACCAATTTTCTGTGATAATTGCTAATATAAACTATTATATGTACTCATTATACATCAAATTTTTATATTCTTGGAGTGAAAGAATGTTTAGAGAAAAAAATAAAGCATTTGAAAGTTTAGTATAGATTTTTAACTCAAAACTTGTATTCTGAAATGTCAAGTTTAATGGTGAAAAAGTAGAGTGTTCTCTTTTGCAAAAAGAATTCTATTTATTATAAAGTTTACTCCATAATAGCAAATATACTTGTAATAGAAAATTACACAATAAGTCTAGCACTTATATAAATCCCCTGATGCTGCAAGTATTTCTTAAAGTTTACATTGCTTACCTCTCACCTGGAAATTTATAGAAATGCAAATTCCTACATCCCACCCAGAGATTATGAGTCAGAAGCCTGGGTTAAAGGCATGTTATCAACACTATAAATGAAGAAATGAGAAATTCTTATATAGGTTTCATGTACCACCCTTTGAAAATAATGGCTAAATACCCTATTTGGAATTCTTTCCACATTGTATGAGCTGATAACTAAAACTATTTTGAATTTATACATGTAAAAGAAGAACATAATCCCTCACATTCTCTAACCCCAAACCTCTTACTTGTGTTTAGTAAATAAGGATTTAATGCTAAACTTCACGTCAGATTTAGTCCATGTTTTTGGCTCAGAGTACTTTGATGCGAAGAGAAAATTTGGGTTTAAAATATATTTATAATGACCTGATCAGTACAAAATTTACTGATCAGGTCAGTAAATTTTGCCTTTCAACCCATGTAGGAAAACCTGACTTGGTCACATAATTCAAAATATTCATAAGATTAAAAAAAAACAACTCCTAGAAAAAATACAAGCATGTTTGGTACAAACATCTAAAAGCAATAAGGGCATAAATGATACCTGTGCATGACTGTGTGATTCAGAACTTAGAATACCTAGATTGAACTATCCAGAATCAATTCAATTTTACTCAAAAACAAACATCATGTGAACATAGAATATTTTATAGCTGAATATAATCACAGGGCTTCATAGTATAGATAAATATCTACATGAAAAGTTTGTTCTCTTGTTAATATTATTACTGAAATGTAATATATAAACGGCTAATTATTGGTATTATTACTATTTGGATTTCTCAAAGGCAGATGGGTTTTCTTTTAGAGAAATTTTAATGCCAAATAGAAAATGCATACTCCCAAAACAAGATGTGCTGAAAGAAATGGAAGAAGAAAGAAACCATTTGATTTTCTTAGCCAAAATAATGTTCCACACAAAAAAATATCCTTAAGATTTTCATGATTTTATTATAATTTTTAGAAAAACTGACCTTATGATGAGCTATAAAGTAAATTTTAACAAGTTACAAAAAGTAAATCATTTAGTTTACATTTTATAACAGTGGAATTAAACTATAACTGTTTAACAGAACAAGAATAGCAAATACAAATAATTCCAAGTATAAAATATCAAACTTCCTGAAAATTGAACAAAGTTTCTAAATAATTCACTAAACATTAGATAAAAATAAATTAGAAAATCTTTTAACCCCACTATAAAGAAAGTAAAACACAACAAAAAAATTCTCAGCTACATCAGTGTTAGAGGTAGATTTTTATCTTTATATCCATATATTATTAAACAAGTCTGAAAATCAATGAACTAAGCTTCCAACTCAATAAGTTAGAAAAAAAACACACATGGAATTAAATACAAATAAAAAGAAATAGAAAAGAGAACAATCAGACAGTAAATCATCAAAAAGGATAAAAGTTTGTTCTTAAAAAAATCAATTAAATTGACAAACTTTTTTGTTAATTAAGAAGAAAAGGGGAAAAACACAAATTGCCTATGGCAAGAATGAGAAAGGGGAAAACATTACAATGTTACGTTAAAAAAGATAAGTGGATATTCTGAACAAAGTGTGGCCAATTTGGCAATTTGGATGCAATACATTTATTTAAAAATATAATTTACCAAAACTGACACAAAAAGAATAGAAAATTTGATTCATTCATTATCTTCAATAGCTATAAAAATATTAAAGATATTATAGAAAACATTCTGACTAAGAAACTACAGGTAAGGATGGTTTCAACAATGAATTCTACTTAATATTTATGGAAGAAATATCCCACCTTATATACAATCTTTTAGAAAATACAACAAAAGAAAATGTACACCAAGATTTTTAGGATGCCAGCATAACCTTGACATACAAAGTTTACAAAATCATTACAAAAAAGAAAAGTTACAATTGAATTCTTGTCACAAACAAAGGTTAAAAATTTTATACTCTAAATTTGGCCATTATAGAAAGGATAATAAACCATGATTAATAAGTCAAATATAGCCGAGACCGGTTTGTCTCAGTGGATAGAGTGTCGACCTGCAGACTGAAAGGTCCCAGGTTCAACTCCTGTCGGGGGCATGTACCTTGCTTGCTGGCACATCTCCAGTGGGGTCTGCAGGAGGCGGCTGATGGATGTCTCTCTCTCATTGATGTTTCTGACTTTCTATCCCTCTCCCTTCCTCTTTGTAAAAAATCAATAAAATATATTTTAAAAAAATAAAATAAATAAGTCAAATATACAAACTAGGTTAAATATTTTAAAATCTCTAAGTATAATGAACTACATTACCAGAAAAAAAAAAAGGAGAAAGTTACAGGATAATGTCAGAAGATTCAGAAAAGGCATTTTATTTACTTTAATACAGTTTTGTGATAAACTCTCAACACATTAGAAATAAAAGTGGTGTTTCTTAACTGATAGAGAATATCTGCCATGAAACTCATAGTAAGATCATTTTATTATTTTACAATAAAATATTTAGACTTTTGACCTAAAATTGGGAAAGAATATTAAGGCTGTCTTCTATAATCACCATTATTTAACATGTCAGTGAAATAAAAAAAATACATGGAAAGAAAAAAATAAAGTGTCCTTATTTTGAAGACAATGTGAATTATTATACAGAAAATCCACAAACTATTAAAATTAACTGGTAAATTTAGCAAGGTTGTTAAATAAAATTATCAATATATGAAAATCATTTAAATTTCTCTAAATTCCAGTAACAAAGAAAAAAAAAGAACTAGAAAGTATACTAGCTATCAAAGCATCTATCAAAGTGAAATACCATATCTATATAATAATGTACAAAATAATAAAAATTAAAGAAATTCTAAATAGATGGAATGACATACTATGCTAATGGCTCAAAAGTTTTATTGTAAGGGTAGAATTTCTTCCTTGATTGAATGTGATTTCAACACAATACATGGTTGTTGTGTTTTGTCTTATTTTGTTTTTAAATTGATAAAATGCTTTAAAAACTCATGAGAAAGGAAAAGGTCTAAAATAACCAAGGCAATGTGATGAAAACAAGAAGGGTTTAAACTAGCAGATATAAGACTTATTATAAAGCTGTAATGATTTTAAAAATTGTAGTTTCAGTACATTGATGAAAAGATGGAACAATGGAACAGAATAGAGTCCAGAAATAGGCAGCATATGCATGGTCATCTAATTTATGACAAATGTTACACTGCAGTTAACTCAGGAAAATATTGACATTTCAATAAGTAGTACTTGTGGGAGCCCCTTTCCATGTCCTGCGTGGTTCAGGGTTCCCGGTTCAGGGTTCGGGTTCTGAAGGAGGCCACACGCAAACGAAATGAGAGACTAGAAAACATTAATTTGGTGATATTGGGGGGCCAGGTGGGAGCCTTCCTCTAGTGCAGTGGTTCTCAACCTGTGGGTCGCGACCCCTTTGGGGGTTGAACGACACTTTCACAGGGGTCACCTACGACCATCAGAAAACACAGGTATTTACATTATAATTCTTAACAATAGCAAAATTACAGTTATGAAGTATGGTTGGGGGTCACCACAACATGAGGAACTGTATTAAAAAGTCACGGCATTAGGACGGTTGAGAACCACTGCTCTAGTGGCAAGGACTATCCCATGCTCTGGCCTTATTCTCCCTTTTATTAAGGCTTTGGGACACACCCCTAGCCTTTAGGCAGGAAATAACAAAACAGAAATTAACATGAAACAAACAGGTAGAGGATGCTTCAGCTAACAATGTTTCAACTAAACAGTGAGTAATTAGCTCTGACCTTTCAGAGCAATTAGGGTTGACCAGCCTTCTGGTCTCTCCTGTTTACATCCATTTAGTGAGAACAATGTTTGGTTCCGACAAGTACTGAGTTGATTAGATATGCATGTGAGTAAAGAATTTTTGCGTGCATTTAATTCACAAAAATCAATTTCAAGTGGAGTACAGATTTAAAAGTGAATAGCAAACAAACTATTGGGGTAAAAGAAGGAAATATAGGACACTGTCATCATGTCTGTGAGGCCAACTATTTCTTAAATGAATTAAAAAAAAAGCACTAGCAATAGAATGAGTGATTGATAAATTTGATTGTAAAAATTAACAAATAATTTATCAAATAGAAATTAAGGGGACAAAAGGCATATTAACAGATTCTGAGGGTATATTTGCCTTACAGGCATGCCACTTAAGATTCATATCCAGAATATATAAATAATATTTACAGATCACTTAGCAAATACAATAGAAAAATGAGCTAAACTTTTGAAGAGACTTCATAAAGAGAATAACAAATGAAAAAAATAGAAAAAATTTCTTTGAATCAACAGAAAAATGATTATTAAAATTATAGTGCCTTAAATGACTAAAGAGAAAAAAAAGGTAAATACCAAATGCAACCAAAGATTTCAAGTGAATCAATGAGATTTCTCTCCCATTGCTAGGCATTCATTTGGCACATTTATATTAGAAATTGTTGGTAGCATCTAGTATAAGTAGTGGATACTTAAGGCTCAGCAGCCACTCAGCTGTGCATCTGCCACAAAAATACATGGTAGTTGAGATTCTGAGGAACAATGAATACTGCTATACATATTGTACATCATCATTTTTCCCATAGGATTCAAAAACTATACTTTCTGTCACACGAGTTAGTAAGGAGCTATTTTGTTTTCTCCTATAATCTTGATATAATTGCTTGTATTCCCATGTAATTAGAAAAGCAGCTAAAATTGAAATTGACTGAGCTAGTGCAGACAATCTAGGCTATTTTTAAGAATATTTTCTCATAAACTGAAGAACAACAAGCTTGTTATTCATTTACTAGCATGCAAGTACGTTCCTGTGTTATGTGACAAGAATTTCTCCACCTCAGTGTTTTGGGGAACTTTTGTGGTCTCAAAATTGCAAGTTGCAGTAATTCATAAGTGGCAGTGGTATTGACACAAAAGTACTAACAGGAAATTTTGAAACGTTGAGATGTTCACCTATGTAAACTATTTTTGTTGCCAATTGTTTTGAATGATTACCATCATAAGAATGGCCATGATTAATTTGGTGCCACATTCATGTCCTCTAAAACTGTAGCTTTAATTGAATTAGGGTAAGTTGTACTTTCATTTTATGGATAAGGATATTGAATCTCAGTAATCAGCTTATTCAAAGTCATACGTAGATTTAATGGCACAGCTTTATCCAGTATACTGAAATTTACATTGCTGAATGATACACACATATATCATGTATAGTACAATTCATTATCCATGTAGCAAATGGTTTCCAACATGTTTTTTGTTTTAGTAATTGCTGGGTGCAGATGTTAGCCCAGATATTTACTGACCTGAAGAATTTGTACAATCTGTTTAACCTTTCTAAAGTCTCAGTTTCCTCATTTTTCAATAATGGGCTACTAACTGACAATATTGTATAAATGTATAAATGAGTTTGAATATACAGCGTGTCCCCAAAAATGTATACACACTTTAAGAGCTGATAGCTCAATTTTGAAAATGAAATATATTTTAATAAACTCTGCCTTTATAATTATTCAAGGTGTGTGTGTACAGTTTTGGGGGGACACTCTAAATAACATGTTTAGCTTATGTGCAATTATTGCTTTTGTTTGAAATTAGTTCATTCATATTTTAATATAATTTTTATTTTTATGATATATTAATTTAAAGATGTTGAGGATTAAAGATTATATCAACTAGGAAATAACAAAATGCATATAAATATTTTCATGAAATATATATACAATTAGTTCTATAACTTTTCAAGATACAATTTATTTCTCTTTTTTTTCAAGAGTAATGACCCTAAACCTCACTGAACAGAGCTAGTTCATTATAATTATTTTGTTAAATAAATAAGCATTGAAATGAGAGTAAAGGATGGCTAACACAAACAAAAGAAAACAACATAGTTCTATAATGTAAACTAGATTCCTAGAGGAATCCAATGTTATGGGTAATACTTTGGGTTAAGGATGATAGGTATTTATTTCTTTTACAAATTATAAGTACATTACAATTAGCAAAGCCTTTAAATTAGAAATTGTTTTTGACCAATTCTACATTTGCTATTAGTCTTACTAAGCTATTTTATAATGCCTGCCTTTTTCTTTGTTAATATTACATATTAATGAAACATTTTCATATTTAGAGTTAATGAATTAAGAATTAAAATTTAACCAAATTTAAAATTGAGATATTACTGAGTAAGGAAATTACATAAATAACATCCAGTCTCTTTGTTCTACTGTAAGTCAGTAGCCAAAGTTTGGGAGGGTATGCTATTGCTATAGCTTTTGAATAAAACATCCTAGAATGCCAAGATCAACTGCCAGAAAAAGAAAGCAAATAATAATAGCAAACATCAAAAGCTACTTTTCACGGTTCTACTCTGAAATAGAGGATTATAAAAACATTACTTATTATAGTCATAACAAAACCCAAAAGTTTTGTGTCAAGGCAGGAACAGTTTCAAGCCTTTTAAAATTCCAGCCCAAATGGGATCCCTGATTAAAATGTTTAAAAGAAAAGAGGAATAGGTTTGAGATGCCAGGATTAAGGATAATTGCAGGTGAAATCCCACATTTAAACCATAATTCAACAAACACATTTATTATACTAGCTTCAAGGTGTTATTCTTGTGTGGCTTTTAAATAGTATAACATTTAGCTGAGTCTGAAGTACGCATCTCTGAATTTAGAATGTAAATAAGAGAATTGTTTTCAATCATCACTAACATCTATTTTCTATTCAGAGTGGTACAGAGAAAAGGTGTGGGTTTCATTAACAGTCCTACATATTTTCTTAACCTGAATAATTTACTCATTTTGGGAAATAGGGTTTTTTAAAAATTTATAAATTTGGATTAAATATATGAGCCCGCACCATTACGTATGTTGTGAGAATCAGTTTATAATTAGCCTATGTGTATAACTATCTTTTCAAAAATAAGTTTTCATAAATGTACAGTATTATTTTTATTAGAGGTATAGTATTTGTAAGATTTGGCCTTAGAAATAAGGTCCATGTATAATGAGTAGTTTGCCTCCTTGTAATGAATGAAACAATATTCTCAGAAGGCCACAGTTTTCTGAAGGAAAATAGCATTAAAGCATTAGCCAATTTACACCTTGGATTTGATGAGATTATTTATAAGCTCTTAAGTTTCAGTAAGAAATTTGGAACAACATAGTCATTTCAGGGCAGGAAACTGCTTAGAATTTTCAGTTTTTAAGTAGCAAGCCTTCCATATATTTTTCTGTCATGTAACTTAAGACTAATTGAAGAAAATTCAAATAAAATAGTTAAATAGTGTCAAACATGGGAATTTGAATTATTTTTTCTTACTTGACATAATCATAATTCATAGTTTCACAAATAAGACATTTTAAGTGTCTGTGATACTTAAGATTAAGTTACAGATGTATTTTAAACATATATTTTTGCTTGTTTATTAGTTGTTTTTTAATATGTTTTACTGCCTTTTTTAGAGAGAGAGGAAGGGAGAGGGATAGAGAAATAAATTGATAAGAGAGAAACACCAATTGACTGCCTCCTGCACACCCCACACTGGGGATCAAGTCTGCAACCTGGGCATGTGCCCTGACCTGGTTCATGATTTTAACATGTGAATTGAGGGTGGAAGGGACACAACTATTCAGACTTAGCAACAACACTGTTTTTTGCTGTTTATATTTTATGAGGCTATAGGAAAAAAAACACGTAATTAATTAAATATGTAAGTAAATCAAATGGTGTTTTATGAGCCACTAAATATCATAGAAAGCAAAAATGCATATACACATTTTGAATAATTATAAAGGCAGTGTTTATTAAAATACATTTCACTTTCAAAATTGAGCTATCATTTGTTAAAGTGTGTATAGATTTTTTTTGGAACACTTCGAATGATTATAAAACTTTAATAACATACAGTTCATTTTCAAATTTATTCAGAAATGAATAATTTATTTTTGACAATGCCTATTTTCAAATCAATGACAGTTCTGTTCTAGGTTCTGCTGATTAAGTGAAGCAATGGAATCACAAACATTAAGAATCATTAAGTTGACATGAGGGTCAATTAGCCCCTAGGCGGGCCTGGCCTTGCCATGTGCCTGCCTCTGGAATCCTCCAGCCCCCTTAGCCCCCCACATGCCCAGGGCCAGCACAAGATGCAGGCAAGCCTCAGATGGCAGCTGCCCAGGGCCGGCCTGAGGCTCAGGTAACCAGGGCCGGCCAAGGCTTCCACTGCCACCAGTGACAGCAGTAGAGGTGTGATGGGGCATCACCTTTCCCTGAGTGCCAGGTCGCCTCCCGCCCCCAAGGGATCCAGGATTGTGAGAGAAGGAAGGCTGGGCTGAGGGACCCCTGTCCAGTGCATGAATTTTCATGCACCCGGCCTCTAGTGTGTACACACACACACACACACACACACACACACACACATATATACTGTGTGGCAAAATTATTATTACCACCAGACATTTGAGGTAAATTAGCCATACATTGCACATATGGGATATGGAAGCCAAAGGTCTGTTCAAACACCTTCACTGTCTACAGTTACCAAGATAGTATGTCTCCATTTCGCACAGGAGCACGAGGATTAGACAGTCAAGCATTGAAAAAAAGTCATGCGGTAGGATGAATTACGTTTCCAGTTGCATCATGCAGATGGTAGAGTGAGAATTTTGCAGAAACAGCATGAAAGCATGTACCCACATGCATGAGTATAACCCTTCAAGGTGGTGGGGGCAGTGTTATGGTTTGAGGCATGTTGTCCTGGCATGATTTGAGCCCTTTAATTCATGTGGAAAAACGTCTGAATAGCACAACATACCTAAGTATCATTGCTGATCAAGTTCATCCTATCATGTCAATTGCGTATCCCAATGGAGATGTCTTCTTCTAACAAGACAATGAGCCATGTCATGGTGCTCATATTGTGCAGAAGTTTCAAGAACATGAGGGAGGGACAATGGGGAGATATGTATACATGTAACACAATAAAAAAATAATAAATAAATAAATAAATAAATAAATAAATAAGGAAACAAAACAAAACAAGCAAATAAAAAAGGAACATGAGGGAGACTTAATCTTGCTTAAGTGGGCCCCACAATCACTAGATTTCAATCCAATTAAGCATTTGTGGGATGAAGTTAAAAGAGCCATCAGGCAGCTGGTTCCACAACCATCAAATCTCACAGAACTGGACAGTGCTATTCATCAGGCATGGTGTCAGATTCCTTGCATCACTTTCAACATCTCATGAAATCAATGCCAAGAAGAATAGCTGCAGTATTAAAGGCAAAAGGTGGCGCAACACAGTACTGATGGGTCATCATAATAATCTGGCCGCTCAGTGTATGTATGTATATGTATGTATGTACACACACACACACACACACACACACACACACACACATATATCCTATCTAATAAAAGAGTAATATGCAAATTAACAATCACAATCACTCTGATAACAACCACAAGCCATGCCCACCAGCCATTAGGGGAGATCATGCAAATTAACTCCAATGAGGCCATGGAGCGAGCAGGAGGGAGGCTTGGGTGTCCCCAGCAATAGAGGAAGCCAAGCTTTTCACACACTCTGGTGGACCCAGGTGTCTATTCAAGGATACAAAGTTTCAATTATAGAAGATAAATAAATCCCAACAAAAATGGTGGCAGCCATGGTCCTAGAGAGAGCAGGAGGATAGGGTTGCCCCTGAAGATGGAGGAAGCCAAGATCCTGCTTTGGCCTCCACTTAAGGCCACAAAGTTTTAATTATAGAAGGTAAATAAATCCCAACAGAAATGGCTTTGGCCACAGAGCGAGCAGGAGGCTTGGCTCCACTCAAGGCTACAAAATTTCAATTGTAGAAGATAAATAAATCCCAGATACCAGGGCCTCCATTTGGTCACTGGGAGGCGTGCCAGCCTGCAAACTGTTCCTCATCCAGACTGCCCCACACCTCAAGGAAACTCCCACTGGATCCAAAGTATTCTTTAGGACAAAGCAGCTGGCCCCCTCCCATGTACCAGGCCTCTATCTTATCTAATAAAAGAGTAATATGCAGATTGACCATCACTCCAACACACAATATGGATACCCCCATGTGGTCAAAGATCTTACCCCCATGTGGACACAAGATGGCCACCACAAGATGGCCAGCAGGGGAGGGCAGTTGGGAGGGAACAGGCCTACAAGGGAGGGCAAGCGGTGGTGATCAGGCTAGCAGAGGAGAGAAGTTGGAGGTAACTGGGCCTGCAGGGAAGGACAGTTGTGGGGGACCAGGCTGGCCAGGGAGCAGTTAGGCATCAATCAGGCTGGTAGGGGAGTGGTTAGGGGCAATCAGGAAGGCAGGCATATGAGCAATTGGAAGCCCTTGATTGTGAGAGGGATGTTCAACTGCCTGTTTAGGCCCAATTGCACCAGGACGGGCCTAAATGGGCAGCCAGACATCTCTTGAGAGGTCCCAGATTGGAAAGGGTGCAGGTTGGGCTGAGGAAAACCTTCCCTTCCCTGTGCACTAATTTTGTATATTGGGCCTCTAGTACACACACACACTAGAGGCCCGGTGCACAAAAAATATATATAAAACAGTGAGCTATATCTTGATTTGAAAGAACTGGGGTATGGAATGGGTTACAGTTAAAAATATAGTGGGAGTCCTCATTGGACAGGTAAGATTTAAGCAAATACTTAAAAGACATGAGACAACCAGAGAAAGTCATTTCAGGCAAAAGAAATGACCAGTGCAAATGCCTGAAGACAAGAGCACTCATAAAGTTGGAGGGATTATAAGGAAATCAGTGTGGCTAGAATGGAGCGAGTTTCTGGGAGATAAGTGCATGAAATCAGGCAGTTAACTGTGGATCATGTTGGTGCCTGGAGGCTGCTTTAAATAATTTGGTTTTAGTTTAAAATGAGGGGCCATTGCAGAATTTGATCCAGGAAATGAGAATGTATCATTATCCTCCTAAGATTCGATGACTCAGCACTTAAAACAGTTAGCATATAAAAAATGGATCCCATATATTTCCTAATAGTTATAAGAGAGCTTCATTTTTAAATGGATATTTTTATTTTATTTGGGTTTCTTCATTCCCTGTACTTTTCAGAATATTTTAAAAGGAACATTTCAGAATCAAAACTGATATTCACAAAATACAAAATATATGGATTTCACTATCACAACTAATGTGATAATTGAGTTAAAAATTTTGTATGTCACATAATCTCTGCTCATGAACCCATTTCTAAATATGCAGTAAGTAAATTACATCTAGAAAATTTTTACTTTAGAAAATAAATTTTTATTTGTAATACTAACAGCAAGACACCCATGAAAAACACATATGGAAGGACCCCATGTCAATTTTATAGAAAAGATTCCTTTATTAACTTTTGGTCAAGAATATGTTTATATACTTTCAGAAAACAACTCCAAGACCAAGTGGACTCCTGCAACAGAAAGGAATTGACAGGTCTGCTCCAACCACGAAGACAAGAAGGAGAAACAGTCCAGAGATGGAAGACATTGACAACACCTTGCCATGCTAACAGTCAGTAGCTGAGCGTCGCTATAGGATGCCTAGGACCAAACCAGAGAGGGTCGGACCTGCATTGCCACCATTTGTCCACTATCCAGATACCATTGATGATGTGTACACATAAGGAATTGTTTGACATCGAAACTGGGACTCAGAACTATTGGACATTGAAATTGGGACTCAACCATTGCTTATTCTTATAAGTTTATTTCTAGCCTACAGAGGCAAGATTTTTTTAAAGAAATGAATCAGAGAAGGGGGAAACAGATACAGAAGCAAAGAAGCAATGAACAGACTGTCATGCTACAGTGGGAAGGCAGGGGAGGTTGGGGGCAGATCAACTGAAGGACTTGTATGCATGTATATAAGCATAGCCAATGGATACAGGACACTGGGGGGTGGGCAGGTGAGGGCATGTCCTGGGGGGTGGGGAAGGCTCAGGGGAAGTCAAATGGAAAAACATAGGGAGACATGTGTACTACTATTTATAATATTATAATAATTTATAATGTGTGTGTGTGTGTGTGTGTGTGTGTGTATACACACTATAGCCATAAGTATATTCATTTCATTATTTATTGTGTCTGCACTTAATTTACAAGTATGCCTATACTTCATTTACATCTTTAAAATATTTGTTCAAAAATATACTAGACTACATATTACATGTATAACTACTTGGATGCAAATAAGTTAAATATTCATAAATATATGTGGTAGCTTTATCTTTTAAACATAGCTGGATTAGGGTAGTGATTTGAAATGTTTGCTATGCAAATAATTCCTCTTTTCTTTTTCTCCCCTATCAAAAATTGATTTGATTTAGAAACATATTGTCATGGATAGCATGGATTTATGCTCAAGTAACAGGACTTTGACTTTGAGCCATGCAGTTATTTGTCCTGATTGTATGGAAACTTGGGCTTGCACAATAGCAAAATATAAATTGGGAAAAGGATCATATTTCCTAGAAGTACAGTGTGGTAGCCACTTCAGTACATTTTCTACATTAGTTCTTGTCTATACATTAAACTTGTCATTATAGTTCAATGACTACTCAAAAGCTACACATAATTTCCCTTCACACTATACCCTAGAGCTTAAAATACAAGTATCACTTGTGTTCTATTTCACAGACAAAAATTGCTCAACTTCCTTTAGCACTTAATCTAGTCTCAGAGTGCTGCTGGAAGTTTACGAGATTAACTGACTCTGCCCTTCAGTTAAAATAGAAACACTTAGAGAAACTAAAGGGCATGCCCAAAGTCTCACAGCTAGGTAAATGGAGTTTGTATTCAAGCTTTCAGACACATCCCTGCATTCTGAGAAAGACATCTCTTTGCCCAAGTGTAAGAAATCAATTCTTATTTTGGTTAGAAGTGGTCTCCTACAGTCGTTGAAAGTATAATGTGTATTTTATTATAAAACTAAAATGATGTGATTGTGAAGGGAAATCTGAAGGTTTAGAGAGGGGAAAGTAAAACTGGACATGATTCACAAATGCATACCTTGGAAGTGGTTAAAGCTGCTAACCAAACTGGAAATCCCTAATGACTCAGGGCCTACTACTCATCCATTGCTTTACAAATTAGTAGAGAATTGAAGGCTTGCCTCAGACAGGAAATTGGAATTTAGTGGGTAGCTTAGTAGAAGAAAACTTTGTAAGGAAAGGATAAGATGGTCCTCATGTCAGAAAACTGACATGAGCTTTAGTCTCCAAGGAAAAGGTCTTGCACTATGGAAACCATGGATGTGAACGAGTTGAAATGCTGGCCCAGAAAAGAGGTCAAGGAATTAGGTGTTAAAAAAGAAAGGAAGTTCCACAGACAGGAACAGAGTGTGATCCGTTTTAAACTGATGTTCTTATTAGCTCTTAAATTATCTAACAATTGAAATTATACTTAAATTATCTTATGATAAAATTCAAATATAATGGTTTCTAAGTAGAGCACATGTCTTACATCAAGGATGTATATGGTTTATTGGGTAGTTAAAATGATGGAGGAGGGCGTTGTAGGTTTTTTAGTAGCCAAAAGCTAGGTATGCTAAATATCCTGCAATATCACAAACACAAAGCATCACCCCATCCAAAATGTTTTCAATAACCCATTCAGAAACAATGAGGCAATTCAAAAGATATGTTGGAAAAGTTGTGGATTATTTCCTTTAAGGGGGAACCAAAGAATCTGAAATATAAATACAAGGATCTAAATCACTTCAGACAGGTGTAATGGCTAGCTGAAAACAACAAATTAGTCAACTAGGAGTGGTAGAATGTGGCATTTCCATGATGTAACAAAGGAAGGGAGTTTTCACTGCTCATATCCTAGTATTTTTTTTTTCTAGATTAACTTCAAAGGTACAGAGGAATAAGTATCAAAGTATTCTGTTCCAGGTGTCCTGTGATGCTGCTTAATACCTATAATAATGTGTAAGGAAAGCTTGAGGTGTTTGGTGGAATGTTGTTATAAGAATAAATCTGAATCCAAAACAGTGCCCATATATCTCCATCTCTGACCTGATCAGAGCAGACACCTTCAATCAGTCAAAGATTTTCTTGAATAATCCAGTCGAATCCCAGATTTTTAAGAAGTGGCTTGAGTGTTCTATTTGCTTCAAGTATTGCTTTAAAACTCAGAATAAAATAATGAGGTCACAAAAGACCACACCACCTTTGGAAATGATATTGAATTAAGGGGTTCTTTAAAGTCTAATAAGATGTGAACAGAAGTTTTCAGCAAAGAAAGCAAAGATTTATTTAAGGAAATGGTGCCAAGTCCAGAAGCACAGGTGAGAGAGTATCTAAAACTGGCTTCCCAATGGCTCCTAGGGGATAGAGTATATACAAGAAAAGTCATTAATCATAGTTACTACTGTAGTAGGAGTCATGGGCTCTAATAGTTAATTGTAGTCAGAGTAGGAAGTAGTTGATCATGTGTCAGGTCCTGAAGTCAGCCATGGCTGATTTTGTCTGATTTCATGAGGGCCTGGTCTGTAGAATTGCTGCACTTTCATGGGTCCAGGCTGAAACACAGTTGAGGTCTAGTAGATATTATTTGTAATTGGACTGAAACTCTGCTTCCATGGTCAACAGACCTAAGACTTTGTTCCTAAGATTGTTAGATGCTAACCAGAACTGAACTGTCCTGATAGCTTAATAATTACAAGAAAGGAGGGAGGGAGGTGAGTCAGGTTGCTGGGCAAATCCAGTTTGAATAAAAAGGAAATAAAGGAGAACAGTTCATGTTAAAGAAATGAAGTTTCTGTATAGTTATAAATTTATAAATTATATTATTACTGATAACAAGCTTATTAATTTTTTAGTCTATAAATTATCTTTTCATAGTTGTTATCCCAAATTGATAATATAGGCAGGGGGAAAGGTGAGAGTAATTTACATATTTACATGTTCAAAAGATAAAAAGATAATACTTTGCTTTGGTAATTAAAATCTCTATGTTTTACCCCAATAAATTCAATAAAAATAAAATTAAAATTAATAAAATGCATATATGTAAAATATATATATGTAAGAAAATAAAATGTCATTCATTCAAATGCCATATATTTTAAAATTTATTTTCTTTACTCTGGATTTGTCTATTTATTGATAAAAATATAATTTCCACAGAAATATTTAGAGGCATTTTATTATCCATAGCCTCATGGTTATTTTCTTATGCGTTTACTAAAAATTTTTCAAAAAAAATATCTGCTACTTAAAATGTTGTTTTAAAAAAGGAAGGAAAATATCTTACTGTACCAGTGTCCATTTTCACAACTGAATATCTGAAATAGATATTCCTTACAGATTCTACGAATAACTAATGATAAGGTTATAACACAATTTGCCAAGGTATTACTAGTAAGTACCCACCAATCTTACCAGTAATTTGTTAAGAATATGTTGACTGCAGGAGTGACCTGCCCATATTAAAGAAGTAAATTCACTCCATAAAGGCAAGAGCAAAAATTTTACTATAAATACCTTCTCAAGTATTCAAAGAAGAATAAAGTGATTTCACATCACTGAGAAATTTTTCTCAAATTTGTTTTAAAGCATTATCTCCATAAGGGATGTGTGCTAAGCCACCATCCCAATTCCCTCCCCTAGAGCCTATGATTTAGTACCTCTTGTGTGTGGTTATATGTGTAACTGTGTCCAGGTCATTATTCAAGGCAGGCACAAGGAACACTATGAAGAACCCTATTATCGAACATTTTTAGATTAGAGATTAATCAACACCAGTTATATTAGCAGAGAAAATTTAAAACAAGGAATTATTAGATATGAAAACTAGTAGGTATCCAACACCATAGGGGAAAAAAAGGAATACTAAGTTGTGTTAGAAGTCTCCATGACCACCCCTAGACTTGCTGAAAGGACGCGCACGACTCAGCATATAGTCATATTCATGGACACGGTATATTACAGCCATGAGCTATGAGATTAGCACAAGGAGAAGGGAAGTAGGCGAAATCTGGAGGAAAGCAGAGTCAAGCTTCCAAAGGTCCTCTTCCAGTGGCATCACTCAGAATGTTCTCTAATCTCTTAGCAGTGATGTGTGGCAACATATGTGAAATGTCTTTTCTCAGAAGATCTTATTAGACACTCAGTATTCAGGTTTTATTGGAAGCAGTCACACAGGCACTCCCTCCTCTCATATACCAAAATACTAGACTCCCAGGAAGAAAGAAGGTGCTTGATAGAAATGAGTGTTTGCACAATTAATCATTCCTATCAGGGTATGGTGGGAACCTTCTCAAAACCTAAGTTCCCAGGCAACAGTCCAGGGCCAATCTTGTGAACAGGACTTTCTAAGGATGGCAATCTCAGGTGTGCTATGTTAACTCTTCTCCACAAAATGTGTCAGAGGTAGTGACTGCAGGAAAAAAGTTACCCCCACCCCCTAGGGCTGGAGAAACAATAAAAAGAGGTTGGCATTATTAAAATTTTAAAATTAGGGGGGAATAAAACTAAGACCTCTGAATAGGGTGTGGGGCTCTACTGGGCTTAAAGTGCTCTGAGTCAGGGGTAGAGCTGTAGAGTTGGAAGCCAAACATCTGGCAGGGGCAGTGGTACCAGATGGATGATGCTGTCCTCTGGAAGGGGGCTTTGTGAACTGGGTCAGCAAGTGATGAAAAAGTCAATCTGGAAATCCCTCTGATTCTGGAACAAACTGTGCCTGCCAAGGAGAGGACAGAGTCAGGCTATGCTAACAGGCACAGAAAATCAACTGTTCAGCAAGAAGAAACAAGTTCTTTCTTTAGCTTTCTAGGTGTCCCCACCCCTTCTCTAGGGTCCTCTTTTGGCAGAGCCTAATGGGAGCACTGGCAGAGAACAATTCGCATTTTCTGCCCTGGTGTCACTGCAGTCTGGAAAGATGGAATTGGAGCTCAGGATCAATAACTTAGTAGCCAAAGCAAGGTTTTATAACTTTCTCCAGATTGTTCTGTGAAAGTCTAAAAGGTTTATGTAAGATAAATGACCCATTCTAAGATTGCAGCCAGAGACTTTTAAAGTGGTATCCTGTGGGGATATTTGCAAAGATGACACACACTTCTTACAGTGATCTGTAAAAGATAAGCCTCCTGTGAAAAGTAACATATCTGTGTGTACCAGAACAGTGGCCTATTTCCATGAGGTGGCTTCTAATCCCTTTCCATGGGAAGTTCATTGAGAAGGTCCTCAATGAGATCTTTTCCTAGTCGCAGGTGCTGTCTCTCCCCTGTGTGGTCTTCTCTTCCACTGCTGGGAGGTAGGCATGGGAGTCGTGTGGTGATCATAAACACATCCAGTAAAATTTTCTGTCTTTAATTTCTTATCTGACATTGCTATGTGTTTGAGTAGTAGAGCCTGACTTTCTTTTAGTAAAACAATGCAAGTACTCCTATCCCTTGGATTGCTATCACGTAAGTCTATGAACTTCACTCTGATTACTTCTTATCTGCACAGAAGAAATAAAGTAGTCTGGGTTGAATTTAGTCCAGGTAGCAAGCAGTATATAAAAATAATAAATACTTTGTATTGATCTCTTAGCATGAGCCACACATTCTCCCAAGTCCTTATGCATTATCACTTATATCTTACAGTGAGACTATTATTTTCTATTTTATAGACAAGACAACTAAACTTGCTCATAGACCTATAACATCTATGGTTTTATAGTAGGCCACATGGCACCCAAATATTTCCTATTAAACTTCTAATTTTGTTTCTTAAACTTTATACTCAATCTAATAATGAGTGTTGGTTTAGCAAACCAAGTCCTGGAATAGAATAAGAGTCATATTAGCTAATCTGTACCTTCCTTTTGTCCATCACTTATTGGGCTACCATTTGCTTCTTTAAAAAAAATTAACAGAGACAACTTCTAAGGAAAATAATGAGATCCAGTGAAAATATTAAGAACCTTGTGATCAGACATATAAAATTTTAAATATAAACTTCACCTTTATTATCTGAGTTTAGAAATTCTTAAGCCAATTTTCCCAACTGTAAAACTTAAATAATACATTATTCTGAAAAAAATTGTGTATTCAATGAGCTGGCTATCCCTTATCTAATTTGTAGCACAGACTCAATAGATTCCCTGTAAAGTTTTAATCATGTGCTCAAAATTTTCTGTCACTTGTAAAATTGCTTTTTACTATTTGATGAATAAATAGTTCTCTTTATTCCAATTGTAAATTTTAATTCTAAATTCAAACATATTTCTAGATTCTTACTTTTCATTTCCTTTCTGTCTCATGCTTCCAAGATTTGGTGCATTAAAAATAAAACATAAATAAAAACAAACCACGTCCATCATGTACTGCATTTTTGCCTAGTTTGACTATTTATTTCATTCTTCACATTCTTCATAAGGAAGTGAGATACTTTATTTTATTTTTAAAGCCAACACTCTAGGTCAAATCTAAAAATAATTCTGTATAATTGAACTCTTACTCACTTAAAGTGCCTCTCCTCTTTTTCTTTAAAGCAGAAGATTTTTTTTTCTTGTTACATGCATCAAGGACAAATATGGCTTTACTACTATATTTCAAAAAGCAATGAAAATGTATACTGTGGAACTAGGAGAGCATTGTGAACCCCTAGTAATAGGGAGTGATTTCATAATTGAAATTCCAAGAGTTTTCATCATTAAAGTAAAAATTTTGAATAATATATAGTTAATTAAGTTAAATAATTTTCTTTACCTATTATTTACATGTTACTTATTTTTATTTATGGCATTAGTTAGGTTTATCATGAATTTCCTCTCCAATTGAGACTCTGCTTTCCATGATTAAGTCCCACAGTCTGTTAATAAAGATTTACTCATCACATAGTCAATAGTAATTTTACAAGTAAAAGAAAAAATGAGCATGTAGTTAAGACTTTACAGGAAAATTTATTGAATTGGATCACAAATTAATTAAGTCAAGATAGCTTTTTCCAAAGGATGGTTTTATCAAAGGTGATCATATATATTAATAACAAATGAACAATGAAAAGTTAAAAAGTCTGCTAATGTAGATTCATCTTTTCTATTGGAGACAAAATCAACAGGCATAAAATTAGAATTATGCACCAGTATAATAGAAGTTAACAAAATAAAATCCAACTATCAGAGGCTAAACAAACTAAAGTAGGCATTAAATTACATATGTGTAGAGCAATCCTCCAGAGAAAGTTTCCTCTATGCAGTAATTCAGAGACATAGAATTCCTTATCTAGGACAATGCTGCCTCATCCTCAGGTCCAGGGGAGGAGACAATGTGGAGAGTGTAGCATTCAAGTTCTTAAATACCCTGGCCTAGAAGTAATGCACACCACTTTTGTTCATTTTCCATTCACTAGAACTAAAGTCAATAGTCTCACCTCCTTGAAACCGAACATGGATAGTTTAGATTAAAATTTAGGTTTTTCTTATCCTTATATAATTTACTATTCAGAGAGAGATCTCTCAGCCAATTTGTTGACCTCATTCGTGATTCAAGCCAAATGGCTCATAGGCTTCATGCTTGTTCTAAGGGTACAAAAACACTCTTGTTAGACATTGAATTACATTTTCATGGCTATTCCTGGGTGAGGCAAAAATTATAGACTTACAGAAATTTAATAGATAGTGGCCAAGTGTGCAGCAGTTGCATCTTGACTTTTCATTCTGCAGGTGCATGCAGAGTATTTGGTGCTTTTTAAAACTAAGTGGTCTGAGTTCAGCAGGTGTTATATTAAATATTAGAGGTCCAGTGCATGAAATTCATGCAGGAGATTTCCCCTCAGCCCAGCCTGCATCCTCTCCAACCCAGGACCCCTTGGAGGATGTCCTACTGCCAGTTAAGGATCAGGCCTAAACTGGCAGTCAGAAATCCCCCTCACAATCGAGGACCACTGGCTCCTAAGTGCTCACCTGCCTCTTGCCTGGTCACCCTCACTACCCTCCCCCCACCCTCCAGCCTGATAGCCTCATGCAGCCTATTTTGTCATCCATTCAGTTGTGATGGTCTCACAGGCTTTTATATAGATAGATTGGACTTAATCTAGGTAAACTGCACCAAATTTGCTACCTAAAACTCAATATTGCATTCAATATCACAAGAGGAAAAAGTATAGAAATAAAAGTTAGATATAAAATATATGGCATGCCTCTGGTTCAAAGGTCATTTCTCTATTGGGCGTCATAGTGACCCTAGATTGCTTAGTTATCATGCTTTCAATTTGAATTTATCTGGAACTAGCTAGTTACCATAACTAGTAATTTATGTTTATAAATATTTTGAAAAAAAATTGTTTTCAATGGTGCTGATGACATTTTCTGTCTGCATTATGTAGATGAAAAAACTGAAACAATATGAATAGATTTTCTCAAAAAATCAAAATTAATGAGTGGCAGATTTACGTGTTCTCTCTGAGTTCAAACCTATGTCCTTTCCATGAAATAACTTGCATTTGGTAGGTGCTCAGTCAATGTATTATAAATTGATATTGTGCTAACAGAAATAAAATACCATCAAGAAACTAATCCAATTACATAATATTCTATATAATATTTACTCTTTGTTTTCCTCCAATGTTTTCTTTTCTGGGATTAACTATAAGGTCTATGTACTTCTGATTAAATTGGAAAAGAAGGTCCTGAAGTTTCACTGAGGAATCTTTGAGAACCTGTATGGCACATGTGGTTCTATGCATCACCATGATTATCAGCCATGCATACAATACTTTTATCATGTAATTATGAATAATTACTCTTTATTTAAAGTTTCTAAAATTGCCTAAAAATAAATCTGAATATGATATGTCATTTCAGACAATATCAGCTTGCTACCATTCAAACATTGAACTCAAGAATTAATGTTATTTTCATATTTAACTAGGGTTTTAACAGAGAGAAAATTTTTGTCATTAATTATTTACTATAGCTTTGTAAAATAATATAAAATTATGCTACTCAAAATTTTCTTCTTTGAGGCAGCTTCAAATTTGAAGTTATTGTATGCCCATACATATAAATCCAAATGCACCTGTTTATAAGAATGAGGAAATCAAACATGTTTTGTGTTTTGACTTGATGGTTTAAGTTATCTTGATGCTGCTGTGTAAAGATTTCCCATAGGACTCCAATATAATTATTATCTGAACATTTCATGATGCTTGGATTGATCAGTTTGTTCCAGAATATAATGATTGTTCAAATTAGTTTTGGTCAATAAATAAATAGCAAGTTATCATGTTACTATTGAACATCTTTCATAAATATCTCACTTTACAAGTTGTTTATGTAAGAGAGAGAGAGAGAGAAAAAGAGAGAGAGAGAGAGAGAGAGAGAGAGAGAGAGAGAGAGAAAGAGAGAAAGAGAGTAGAATTTTTTATTTCAGGAATGTGCCAGTTTTTAATTATGACAGTTGATGATGAATCTCTGAACCGCGTTCAACATTTTAATAAAATATTATAAACTGGTACAAACAGAAAATATTTTTATTTTTTCCCTTTTTTCTTACTCTTCTATAGGGCCTTGGTAACATTCCAGATTAAAAAAGAATAAAATCATCCATCATTGGTATTCTATAAATAATTTTTATAATGATTGAAGTAACATGAGCCAAATTATATGTGCTTTCTTGCCAAAAACGCAGTTAGCTATGAAAGCACTGCCTAGAATACATAAGGTAAAGAAGTGTTCTTGTCAGCTTTCAAAGGCAACCATCCATTTAATTACATAAGGGTGACAGACTTCTAGTTGAATCAACAGGCACACTGAATGAGAACAAACCTCGTTTATTTATCAAGAGCTGTGTTTATATTAAATTGGGAAAAGTTGAGCCTTAGGAAAACTGTAGACAAGGAAAGGATTTTTGGTTAAATTTCCTCTTTGGAGAAGAGCAAATGTTATTTGTGTTAGTTCTGGCAAATATAAGCAAGATTTGATGTTAGTGTTGATGTTCTCAAGAAAAGATACTATATAGCAAAGAATATTCTTTTCACAGCATTGAAAATAACCACAGAGTGATAATGGTCCCCTCTTTATGTTCATGTACAATTAAAACATTTCTTTATTTCTGAGTGATAATTGTTTACTTAAGACCCTTTTTCATTAAAAATAAGGAACTATATTTCCATAGATGAATAGTTTTACTATTACATTAAGACCCTTTGTGTGCAAAACCTTAAAAAAAGAAAGAAAAAGATGTTAGAGAAAATATGTATTTCAAATATGTAAGAATTATTATAAAGACCCATTTCAAAGGATTTCTGTTTTCCTAAGTATTTTTCTTATTTTAGAGACGTAAAAAAAATCACAATTACAGAACATGTTGGATAGACTCTCATTTCTTTATTTCTCTTATTCTCTTATACTCAGCCACATTGAAGAAAATACTTATTTGTGCTAAAGCCATTAGTGATCTTCTTTGCATTAGTTTTCCAATGTAATTTTACTCCCCTTTTGGTAATTAAGTGTACTTTATTTGCATTTAATTATATAAAAATTATACATAATGCAAAAATGAATACAATTTTATTTTATCAAACTAGAAATTCTAGTCTGTTTATTATTATTAAAGTACAGACCTAAGAAAACCCATTATGTGAAGAACTAAAAATATGCTGTTCTCTTTTTCCTTTTTAAATTAAAAAATGTATTCATATATTGCCTGAGATCAGATAAAGAGACAAGCCCTACTACACTTTCTTTCACAGTTGTTCTCTCCATATATATTTAGGTTACATTACACTGCTCCAACTCCCCATAGAATTGGTCACCTTCAGACTAAAAGCGTATTGCACTTTAGATACTTCCTGTAGTAATTTAAAAAGACATTTTGCTCATTATCTCTTACCCAGAACATTCACTTCGAACTAATGCCCCTCTACACATAATTCAGTAATTATATTGAATAATACAGATAGTTTAGGCAAAAATTCATGAATACACTTGAAAATGGTCTTAATTATCTGACTTATTTGGCCTTAGAGATATGAGGTAGAAGTTACCATTAAACTGTGTGAAAGAAGCGACTATTTTCTTACAGTACAGGTATAAATAATTTAGTGGGGGAAAGGAGAAAGAGTGCAAAACAGAAAAAAATGTTTCTGATCCAGCAAAAATTACAATGAGACATCCCAAAAGTATAAAAGGGAGGATAGTCTAAAGCATATAAGATACTCTTTAGAAATTATCATAAATTTTTGGGCCAAGGAAAATAAGTAAAAAGCAGAGCTCTAAGATAGAAGCATGATTCCTAAGAATGGTACAAAATTGAGAACAAATAAAAAGTAAATAGACTAATTATAAAATGAATGATGAATAAATAACTAACATAACTCAATAATCAAAAATCTTGCTTTTATATTTTTAAAGACATGTACCAATATACTAAAAATTGAGTATTTAAAGTGGATAGTGATGGTGTCTAAACAATAACAATATTGTACTTTTACTGCTTCTCAACATCAAAACATTCTATTATACATTGTCTCAATTACACATTCTAGAATCTGACATTCTCTGTATCATTTGAGTAGAGTAAATCTGACACTGGCTATGCACTCTCAGGTGATTTATCCTGTTGAACCCCAATTATTTCAATAGTAAAATAGAAATAATTTTTAGGACTTTACTCTGCTCTTCATCTTATAAATGGATATTTTTAAGTTCTTTATATAACTTAACCTTTGTACTAAGAGCCAGATCCAACACCCTGCTATTAAAGACCACTTTACCAAGAGATGAGGCAGGCCTTATCTATCTAAAATATATACAATTAAATGTATTACACAAATAAATATATAATAAGAATTGGGCAAAATACTAGTTATACCTTTGAATCAAGCATTTTCTTTGAATTAATTAGCTATAATTCAAATTATGAATGAAAAACTTTGCAATATATATATATATATATATATATATATATTTCAGAGAGGAAGGGCAAAAGATAGATAGAAACATCAGTGATGAGAATCATTGATTGACTGCCTCATGTGGGTCACAACCCAGGAATATGCCCTTGACTGGAATCAAACCTGGGACCCTTCAGTAGGTAGACTGACATTCTGTCCACTGATTCAAACTGGCTAGGGCATATTACAATAGTATTCACAACTTGTTTTAAGAATATGCAGGAGCTGAAGAAAATCAAATATCAGCTAGAAGATTTTTATAATAATTCAGTAGAGTTTTAAACCTGGTTATTTCTATTGAGTTTGGAAAAGATGTGAGGAGAAATACTGCAAAGGTAAAATTGATGGTGTTTGTTCGGTACTTTTATGTGAATAATGTGGATCTTGGGTGATAAATTGGATGCTCTTTTAAATAGGGTCAAATGTCTTTAAAGATTGATGGCTGCACAACTACAAAATAGGTCACTGAGTTTTGTGACTCTAAATCATTAGTGTCTGATGTAAAAGAAGTTCAGTACAGTGAGTAATGAAGAACAAAATGTTGAAAGGGAACTAGGTGAAATGACTGAGAATAGTTTATAAATAAATGAATGTAAAAAGATGAAACTTGGTAGGTCATATTTGAAGGAAAGAAATGATGGGAATATTTCTTGGGGTATGGGATATTTGATTCCTAATTTTATACATTTTTTACTAATAAATATTTGTTATCAGAGATTTATAATAGTATTAGTGGCCCAGTGCATGAAATTCATGCATGTGAACGGGGTGTCCCTCAGCCCAGCCTGCACCCTGTCCAATTGGGGACCCCTTGGGGGATATCGGATCAGCAGATTTAGGCCAGATCCCTGTGGTATAGAGCCTAAACCGGCAGTTGAATATCCCTCTTGTAATCTGGAATTGCTGGCTCCTAACCACTCACCTGCCTGCCTGCCTGATCACCACTAATTGCCTTTGCTTGCCTGCCTCATAGCCTCTAACTCTCTGCCTGCCTGCCTAATTGCCATTAATTGCCTCTGCCTGCTTCCTTATTTCCCACAACTGCCCTACCCTGCCAGTCTGATTGCTTCCAACTGCCCTATCCTGCTGGCCTGATCTTACCCCTAACTGCCCTCCCTTGCAGGCCAGATCTCGCCTCCATTGCTCTCCCATACAGGCCTGAACTCTTCCCCAATGGCCCTCTCCTACCAGCCTGATCTTGCCCCCAACTGCCCTCCCCTGCTAGCTCGATTACCCCTAACTGCCTAGGCCCCCACCACCATGGCTTTGGAAGGAAGTCAGATATCCGGAAGTTGGCCAGTCGACCTGGTCTAATTAACATATTACCCTTTTACTAGTATAAATAGATTATATAGGATAGGGTCGCTTAAATGGGGGAGGAGGGAAGGAATCTTTTTTCAGCAATAGGAGATGCTCTTGGCAGAAAAACATACATAATCTCTATATCTGGACTGATAGCCAGCCATATGCACTATTCTGCCAAACAGGTCATTAAAAAATTGAACCACTTTTTTACACCTTATTACTCCTCCTCAGCCCTCAACTTAGGTTCTGTCTTCACAGTTTATCCAGATTAGGTTCTGATTGGATGGTTTCTATGCCAGTCAGCATCAAGATCTGCCTCCTAGGCAACCATTGGTTCCTCAGAGTTCACCCAGATTTAGTTCTGATTGGTCAGTTTCTATGCCAGTCAATGTCAAAAGCCCTGCCTCCTAGGCAGCCATTGGCTCCTCAGAGTTCACACAGATTTGGTTCTGATTGGTAGGTTTCTATGCCAAGCAGTGTCAAAAGCTCTGCTTCCTAGGCAGCCTCATGGCAAGGGCTAATCAAAAGCTGCCATGGAGGCTATGAATCAGACCTTGCTTCTTTTTCCAGACCTCTCTCCAGGCCTAATCACAGCTCCCTAGGCAGTTAGTACTGGGTTGTTGCACCCATAGTCCCAGCACTGACTACAGGACTGACTTCTGGTCAGTTGAGCCTTTGGTCATTTTGGATATTATGGTCTGTGGGTTTTTATATTGTTATAAGACAATGACTGTGGTTTTAAAACATATACAGAGAACCAATATTTACTTTTTTTCCTTAATATTTTCTCTATATTTTATTAATTTAATAGATTTTCAGTAAGGGAGAAGATTCCTGCCTTCTTACCCATAGCTATTTGAACCTCTAGCAATCTCCATTTTGTTAAGGAAGTTGGAGGGCAATAACAATGCAATGTAAATATGCATGGCTCTGGTATCTATCACTCTGTATTTAATTAAAAAATTCTGGCATGTTATTGATCTATTAATATCAAGGGGAAATGCTAGAAAAATGAGATAGATTTGATATTTATCCTCACCTGTTTTGAGTGACATTGAGGTAGGTTAATTCTTAAGCGAAGAGCCTTAAGAAAGTTAAGACAGGATTTTAATTTCTGGTAGAGTTTAGTGAAGAGATAAATCATTTTTACATCTTATTTCAGAATATACTCTGAACAGTCACATTATTTTTCACAAAAACATTTTTAAAGTTAGATTTTTCTATATACTATAGGTATTTGATAAAGTGTTATTCATGTAGATATAAGATTCAATTGATATATAAGTCCAGAGTGATTTTCAAACTGGTAAATATTTTGTCATTATAATTGACAAAATTTTAAAATCAGTAGAATTTTGGTCAGCAGTTTGAATATTTCATTTAAATCATTATCAACATTTTAAAACATTTTTTTCCAGTTTTTCACTTATTTTATATTGCAATAAAGGAAAAAAATGCAAAATTTAGCTGTTCCACCTCTTATCTTTTATTAAAAGTTTTGGTCTATCTTACTCTACAGCAGTGGTTCTCATCCTTTTTTTGGACATGCCCCACCTAAGCATCTCTAAAATCCTTATTGCCTCCCACCTGACCTCATGATACATAATTCTTATTCAAAAAGTGAATTCCTATTCACATGGAGGATGCCTAAAAGGCAATTAATGTGGTCTAAACAAACTTCCAAAGAACTTGGCATCCTTGAATGAAGAAAATAAGAGAATGAAAGTACAGCTGAATTACTAAGGAAGAAATCACTAATAAATTGTTAAAAATCTTTCCTAATAATAAAGAAGCATGTAAATTGACCTTACCTCTGCTACACCCACAGCCAATCAGAATGAGTATGCAAATTAACCTAATAAAAATGACAGTTAATTTGCATATATATCTAGGTCCCAGGAACCTCCTCGATACCTAGGTCACTTCCAGCTGGCCATCCCACAGAAGCTTTAGGCTTGGGGGATGGGGATACCCGATTCCCAAGCCCACAGCCTGTTGTGGAGGATGTAGGCTTGGGAAGTGGCTTAGCTTGCCATTGGAGGGGTGGGGGGTACCTGCTTCCCAAGCGTACAGCCTGGGGTGGCTGCTGTAGGCTTGAGAAGGGGCCACGCTTAGAATCAGAGGGAAGGGAAAAAATCAATGGAAACATATCCTCAGTTGAGGATAAAAAAAAAAAAGAAAGAAAGAAATGTCATATCTTATGAAAGACACATCTTAAAAATGCCTGAAGAGAGTTGTCATTTTTTCATGGTGAAGGGACTGGAATCCATGTTGATGAAAATATCTTGGTGGCTATTGTGACTGGCAGTGGCTGCAGTAGTGGGGTGATGGGGCTTGTGCCTTTTCCTGATCAGCCAGTTGCCTCCCGCAAAGGGAGGCCAGACTTCTCCAACAGAGAGTGGGTCTAAGTCATTAGTAGGACATCCCCTGAGGGCTCACAGTATGTGAGAGGGTGTAGGCTGGGCTGAGGGACATCTCACCAGTGCATGGATTTTGTGCACCAGGTCCCTAGTAATGATAATAATATGAAATGATATGAAAAAATAACAAATAAAGTCACAAAACATAATAGAGAATGTAAATGCATAAATATGTCACAATATGTATTTATATACTGTATATGAGGTCCTTAGAACCATAAGAAATGGAAAAAAAATTCACTGTTAACTCATTCTCAAATTGCCTGCCTTAAAAATCAACTTGCCCCCTGTGGGGCTTGTGCCCCACCTTGGGAACCACTGCTCTAGAGGCAACAATCATACTTTAGCTGTCTCATTCCTGAGTTAAATGTTAACAGAGTAAAAAAGGAGAACACCCTGAAAGAAACAGGTATTCTTCATATACTAAGTTTATCAGACCTTTTATTCTATTTTTCTTTAAATTTAAAGGGAAACTTTTTCTTTAATGATATATATATATATATATATATATATATATATATATACACACACACACATACATTTTTTATTCTATTTTCAATATATAGGCCAAAACCTGTTGGCACAATGAAACAAAGCTAATATTAATATGTAGGGTTTAAAAAGACTTAATATGATTTTCCCTTTTCATCTATGTAATTTTTATTTCTTAGATATGGAAACATAAGTTAAAGTTATGAGTCTGCTAGAAAACAAAAATAGAACCTAAAAATAATCACTGATAGCAAAAACTACTGATGATGAAAGCTTTCTTTTCCCAAACTGTTGACTTGATTATTTCCCAGGAGGAAGTGGTTAATAAAAACAGGCAAGTAGATCAATTTTTTGCCACAAATATGTCACTATATCCTTATGTCTCTGTTACCTAAAACAGCACTGTGCTGATTCATTTTCCCCTGGAGTCAATGTGACCATTTCCTTTAAACATTTTTTAAAATGCTTGTACAAATGGAATTTTGTCCAGCATGGCACTTGGATTTTTATTATTGTTGGCATGATTTACCATGAAGTTGTTTCTCCTTAACTTCATCTTTATACATGCACCCATCTCTAACTTATAGAAAAGCAACACACAGCCATGTAACTTCTAGTAAGAAATAGCAGTGCTAGAATTGGAAGATATCCAAATGTTTCATCAAACACCCTCAGGGATAATTTTAGTCAAATGTGAAGATAACAAAGGAATGGATTTTACAGAAATAAAAATGATGTCAACAGAAGTTGCATTATATAATTTTAAATAAGAAGGAAGTTTCAGTCATATTGGTTAGTTTCAATTCTATTCATAATTGTACTAATATTTTTATGGCATTTCACAAATCAAAGAAGCATAAAATCCAGTAATGTAAGGAGAAATCTAGAAAACATACAATGTTATACATTTCTCCCCCATATATCAACTGCTTTCTGTTCTAGTTATCAAATTCAAACTGAGTGTTCCAAAATCAAAAACAAAACAAAACAAAACAAAACAAAAAACTGTGACCCCCAACACATGAACAATACCAAAAGGACTAATGTCTCTTCCTATTTTCTCCTTGTTGTTAAGGTGACATTCTTCTGAATGTGTCTGTAATGATAGGGTGTTCAGAACGCTACAAATTCTAGTGCATGTCTTTTTTTTTAGAGCAGAGAAAGGATCTCAACTTTAAGTCTGAGTTATAGGAATCTACAGACATGGGAAATAGAGAGGCCCCAGTATCAAAATCCAATCTCGTCCACAAACTTAGTTTTACTTTTAGCCAGATGATTTTGTGGAACACAACACAAATACTCCAAAGGTAATATAGAACAATAGGAGAAACCAAGATGGCAGCACAGGTAAACACCTGAACTTTCTGCCTCGCACAACCACTTCAAAACTACAACTAAAAGACAAAACAGACATCATCTAGAGGAAGGCTGGCTGAGTGGAAAGTCTACTACTAGAAAGGAAGAGGAAAGCACATTGAGACTCATAGGAGGAACAGAAGTGAAGTGCGAGGTACAGAGGCACATGCACAGAAAGAGCTGGCAACTGAGGATGTGGTTGTCTTTTTCAATTAGGAGGGAGACAAAAGCTCCCAACTGTTCTGAACTCCAGTTCCATGCAAAACTCGGGGGACCCAGCATCATATTGGGAGAAACTGGACTGTCCGGATTTTTTCAGAGGTGCTTGGAGAGATTACCATGGGATACATTGCTGTTTGCTCCACCCTGTTGATTCTCTGAGACCCCTCCCTACCCAGTTTACATCCCCATCCCAGCTGTGTGCAGTAGCTTTTGCATATGAATGCCCTTGCTCTTTGGAATCTAAAATTACCTAACAAACTGCAGTTGAATCAGAGAGCCCAAGAACTTCCAAGGCTCCAAAGCAGCTTGCATTGCTTCACAGCTGAGCCTCATCTGGGCACCTCCAAACCCCAAACAAAGAAGAGGAATCTGCAGATCTCTCCAAGCTCCTGCTGGGTGGCCTCAGGCAGAATTAAATTTGCACCTCCTTGGAGATCCAAAAGCCAGGGTACGCAGGAGTCAGAGTGGGACCATGCAGATTACAACTCCTCAGATCCATAAGGGACACACTCAGGGGGCAGACTCAGTGAGCACCAAAGCCCCACTGAAGCAAGTATTGACTCATAAGGGTGTCTCCAGGAAAGAAGTTCTCCCATAATAGACACAACTGATCCTCACAGACAATTGGCCTGGAGGTCAATTCCTTCCAGTGATACCACCAACAATCAAGGCTTAACTACAAGACTATGCATACAGCCAACAAAGGGGCCACGAAGAGTGTCCACTTCAGGTAATTAGGGAGGCTGAGCCACTGGGCCCTATAGGATACCTAGCATACAAAGCCACTCAATCAACACAGGGAAGCAGCCAAAATGCAGAGACAAAGAAACAGGTCACAAATGACAGAAATTGAGAAAAACAAACTATTGGCTATACAGTTCAAAACCACGGTTATAAGGTTTTTCTAGAATTTCCTAAATTTAGTGAGTCCCTCAAGGATATGAAAAAGGACGAACTAGAAATTAAGCATACACTGACTGAAATAATGAATAATATACAGAGATCCAACAGCAGATTAGAGGATCACAAGAATCAAGTCAAAGATTTGAAATACAAAGAGGCAAAAGCCATCCAATCAGAAAAGCAAAAAGAAAAAAATAATCCAAATATGTGAAGATAGTGTAAGAAGCTTCTGGGACAATTTCAAGCACACCAACATGTAAATTATGGGGGTTCCAGAAGAAGAAAGGAGAGCAAGATACTGAAAACCTATTTGAAGAAATAATGACAGAAAACTTCCCCTACCTGGTGAAATAAATAGACTCACAAGTCCAGGAAACCCAGAGAACTGCAAACAAAATGAATCCAAAGAGGACCACACCAAGACACATCATAATGAAAACAACAAAAACAAAAGACAGAATATTAAAAGCAGCAAGAGAAAAACAATTAGTTACCTACAAGGGAGTACCCATAGGAATGTCAGCTGATTTCTCAACAGAAACTATGCAGGCCAGATGGGAGTGGCAAGAAATATTCAAAGTGAGGAATAGCAAGAACCTACAACCAAGATTACTCTACCTAGCAAAGCTATCATTCAGAATTGAAGGTCAGATAAAGAGCTTCACAGATAAGAAAAAGCTAAAGGAGTCCATCACTTACAAACCACTATTATATGAAATACTGATGGGTATTCTCTAAGAAGAGGAAGAAGAAGAAAAAAGGTAAACAGCTGAACTTTCTGCCTCACACAACCACTTCAAAACTACAACCAAAAGACAAAACAGACATTATCTAGAACCACAGAAAGACTGGCTGAGTGGAAATTCTACTACTAGAAGGGAAGAGAAAAGCACACTGAGACTCAGAGGAGGTACAGAAGTGAAGTGCAGAGGTACAGATAGGTATAGGAACAACAAATATATACCTATCAAGTGAATATAAAAATCAAGTGAATAAAAAATCTGATGAACAGGACAAACTGGTGAATATAATAGAATCAGTGGCATAGAAAAGGAGTGAACTGACAATTTTTGGGGGTAAAGGGGGTTTAGGGGTGCTGGAAGAGACTGGACAGAAATCGTACACCTATGGATGAGGACAGTTGGGGAGCAAGGACAGAGGGTGGGGTGGGATATGGGCAGAGGCTGAGCTATGGGGTGGGGCAGGAAGAGGAACATCTGTAATAATCTGAACAATAAAGATTTATTTTTAAAAATAGGTAATATAAAACAATGAATGCCCCTGAGTTAATTACTATGTCACTTTTTCTAAGAGGTCAGAAGTGACACTTGCTATACTAGAGAACAAAATTTGCTACAGAGACAAGAGAAAGCAATAAAAAATACAACATGTTTCTGTGGTAAGATGCGACTTATAGACTAATAGAAGAGTGGGTTCCCAACCAGATCGGGCTACAAAGAGAAGCTAACATACAATAAAACCTAACATTTCTAGGGGAAAAATAAAATATTAATAGATGGTTTAGAATATTATGTCACTATATAAAGAAAAATAAATTGTATTCCTATCTTCTTCCTATGCAAGAATGACCTCCAGATGGTTGAAAGGTACTGGTGGTACATCTGAAACTCTAAATCTAAGGAATGTAATTAAAAGTATCTTGGAAAATATCTTTGTGATATTGGGAAAGGGAAAACATTTAATCAAAATAAAAATATGTAAGAAAATTGACCTAATATTAAAAAAGAACACCATATATATAGTATATAGATGAGCAATGAAGAGACAGAAGGCTATGGATCACACCTTTAGATGAATATGGACTCAATGAGACCACTACCAAGTTTCTCAAAAATTTAATAAAGCTTAAATTCTACTCAGTCACTTCATTTTTACAGCTATCAAGGAATAAATATGTACATTTTTAATGTGTACAATTTGAACTTAGGTATAATTTACCTGCACTCATTTTTTCCTTCTCCATTGTTATAATGAAATGGAGCCCTTCTTGTTTCTAAGGCTAAATCTCTTACTTGTGTTGTGGCACTCCTTCCCTTCACACTTTCTCAGAAATACAGTATCAGTCTATTAATTATTGTTTCCCACACTTAATTTGAGACCTCTCTGTCTCTAAATTTATCTGCAGAGAAGTGACTCTAATCACTATTCAAATTTATTTTTATTCACTTCCCTGATCACAATACAATATTTTTAAATTTCAAAAATTTTTATTGATGAAATATAAAGTATTTTAATACTAAAAAGAAGTCTATAAAAGAAACTTCAACTATCAATTTAAAAGACATCCTCACTGGCTCTTTCTACTGTGTCAAATATTGTGTCTAAGAAACCATAAACAGATTGTTTCTTAAACTAAAATGTTGAAGAACATTCTAAACAAAACTGTTTTTAAGAAGATTTAAACTAAGGTATTCTGCAATATTTTAAATAATCTATTTTCCCCTCAAAACATTTCCCAAGGCCCAAGTCCAGTTTTAGAAGAAAATATTTTTGTAGTATTCTTTAAAAGGTATTGTGAGAAGCCTGTGATAAAGCAACTTGAATATATTTGAAAACAAGCAGAAAATAAAACTATGTGACATGTTTGTTTGAAGAGTTTGCTACCTAAAACTTGATATAATAATACTCTTTATGGGTTACACACTTAGTTTTCTATATAATAATTTGCTTTTGTTCTTTCTCCTAGTTTATTGTAGAGAAATGCCTCTTTCTCTCCAAAGTTCAGACGGTTTTAGCTCTATTATTTTTAGACAAATAATGAGCAAAGCTGTTGAAATCATTCTTTGTCAGCATGATATGGTGCAGATACAACATAAAAACAACACTTTGGCTGGCTTTACCAGCTTCATAGTTTGAAAATTCCTACTTAAGTTTAAATAAAATGTTTTGTGAGTAAAGACGAATGGTTTATCCATAGATGAAGGAGGTATGACACCCTTTCTCTCAGAATTTGAATAAAGCATGTATTCCATATGAAGTGAACCTAAAGCATTTGGTACTTAGACATTTTTAGTGCATTCTGATTTGATTTATTGATATGTTCATTGATACATCAATTATGTTTGCACTAAGGACAAAAGTTCCTGCCTGTTCCTTTAGGTGGGGCAAGCAGAGACACTGGAGGTGGGGGGGTGGGAAGGAAGGGATGAGCAGGGCAGCCATGGCAATGTTCTCGCTTGTCCCCTTTGTTCTTTGAATATGCTTTGAACACTTGGAATTTACAATGTGTGCTTTCCATGTACAAATCTCCAAGAGAGAATGAACATGTGCTTGATGAGGATATATTTTGTTTTCCAACAGAAAGATACGTAAGCCACACATAAGAGAGCATGATGATTCCTACTTAAACCACATTGTGGCTTTCACAAAGGATGTTTGATTGCTCAATGCAGGAATAAATCATAAAGGGAGGCTCTTTGACATTCTAATTATCCTAGAAGTAATTACTTTGTGTTAAATTTAGGAAGTTGATCTCCTGCAGCAGAAACTAGGATATGCTCAGCACTCATGGGCAACTATAGGCACTTTGGCAAACACATACATATTTCCTTAAGTCTACACAATATAATGCTAAAGTCACAGCTACTTAGAATTGAAACAGTTTATGTATTTGTGCTTCAGTGAATGAAATCATTCATCCGCTCAACAAATGTTATTGAAGTGTTGTATATTTCAAGGCAGAGCTCTTTCTGTATTTTTTTTAATCACACTGATATAAGTAGATTGTCATGAAATAGTTGACAATATGGAGTAGTTAGATAAAGGATATTGGATGCAGAAATTGATGATGATGGCAAATATAAGTTACCTGAAAAAAAATCTGGATTTAAAGATATCTTATTGACACAAAAAGCTGAAGTGTTATTATTATATTAAAATATATTGATAATGAAAATTATATCATAATAAACTTAAAAATACAGCATAGTAAGCCTAAATATGATAGGAAAAATCAGCCAGAGCACAGTTAGATATAAGCCTTAATACAGAAGGTTGTGGCATGAGAACAACCCTGAGAAAGTGTTGTAGCTTTGGAGAGAGGCCAGGGATGTTATGGAGTATTATCCAAAATAGTTATCTGAATTTCAGTTGCTTTGTGAATATTTGTTCAAACATTGGTTTGTTAAAACACCCAGTAGACTTATCAACCATTGATTGATTATTTGGGTTTATCAAGAAGGACAAGAAGGACCCCTTGGGAGAGATGAGATCATATATGAACACACTAGAATGTTTTCAGTTATTTAGATTTTCTATCTTATTAGTAATATTTTATAATATATGTTTATGCATTTATATGCCATACCTATAGCTATGTTTATATCAGCTTCTTACTTTCTATTTCCATCTACGTTTTTATCTCTACCTTGACCTCAAACTTCATTCTTTCTCTACATCTTCCTCTTCCCCCATATCCATCGCCTCCCTCGCATGCATCCTTCTACATCTCAAACTCCCTCTAAATTAGTGAGGATACCAATCCAACTAATATTTGAAGTCAAGATTTGGTGCTATGTGAGTGGAAAATGAAAAACCCCTCAAATAAGAACCTTCTGTTTATGAATGTACCACATTACTTACTTTGAAAAACATAACAGATTTTGATTTAAAATCTGCAGTTCTTTCCAGTTCTAAAATAAAGAACTCACAGGGGTGGAATGTGCCACATAGTGACTATAGATAATTACACTGTACTGTGCAATTTAAAGGTACTAGAGAGTAGATCTTATAAGTTCTCAACACAAGAAATTTATAAATATGGGAGGAGATAAATGTTAACTAGATGCTTTGCAGGGACCATTTCACAATACATTCAAATGTTGAATCATTATCTTATATACCTGAAAGTAACATAATGCTTCATGTCAATTATATCTCAATAAAAAAAGAATAAAAATAAGGCAAAATATGTAGTTCTTTTCATGGATTCTGTGTACTAATTTGTTTTCCTTGACATCTCTGAAGCTCTAGATAAAATGTGTTAACTGTCATAATGAACTCATCAGAGTGTACTGGAGCACCAATCTCCTTTCTTCATATAATTTACTCTATATCTAGTTATTTTACAAGTGTAAGACTTAAACCATTTTTTGGGGGGATGGGGACTAAAAATTCTAATGAAACCGATTAGAGTTTGGGGTTTGATTAAAATGTTCCAGGTAAGGAATAGATAAGGTTCACTCAATTTTTCAGTTAAATAGTAACTAAAAAATATTCTTCTGGAGGAAGTAACTCAGGAAATCAGTAAATGAGAGAGGTTATTTTGGATATCAGTGAGTTCACTTCCCTACCACTGACAAGTGGTCCAAAGATTTGTGTATAATCTCTCTGACTCCCAAGCTCCTGATATTAATTTTGTTTTCCATCCCTCCTTCCAAAGAGTTAACATTTATCTTCCTGTGCTTGATAGATCATTAGTGTTCCTTAACTGGTTTTTACCAGTTTGGTTTGTTTGATTGGTTCAGCTGTTTCCAATGCTAAGCAATCATATTTTAACCGTTAAATCTATGTAGCTTCAGAGGGCTATTCATCTGTTTTAACATAAAAAAAACACACACACACACACACAACATGTTGGATAAACTCCTGGAGACTTGCAGAAAAGAGATTGAACTTACAGAAGAACCTCCTTAATCATATATCTACAGCTTTGGTACTGACTTACCTTCTTCTGCCCTGTCCTCAATGCATTTCAGTGGTCTATTTGTGTGAAGAAAGCAAGCACAGAGGAACAATGGTATTTTTACCACCACACCACATGCATGTTAGTTTGCCTAAAATACTTTATACTAGCCTAAACAGGTTGACTCATTCTCTTCAGCCTCAGGTCTAGTGTAATATATTTTGAAAGAAGGACTAAAAGAAAAGGAGGTACTGGTTTAAAATTTTTTCTTATAATATTAAGAAGAGAGCTTCATTTTTTAAAACATAATTATGTTATGGGTATCATAGATTTGTTTAGGGGAACAATATGCTTGCTATTTGATTCCTATGGAAAATGTATTTTCAAGTCATCTTACAAAATGGAATTTTGAGCTACTAAATATGAGATTCTGGATCAAGCATGTTGTCATTACTTTTAAAATTCCTGTGGTTCTCATGGTTAGCCTTTGGCTTCCACAGTTTCGGAAACTCTGAAATCCTTCTAATTTTGGAAAATATGGCTGGGATATTTTAGTCTAGTTGTGCTAAGCAAGATTCTTGTCTTTATCAAAGCTTAAGCCTCAAAATATGCTTCTGCCATTTTGAAAGAAGTGGCAGAAACAAGAACTTAGAACCCAGTGGAAGAAATAAATTTTGGTATATTTTATCCTATATGTATTAGAGAAGAAACAGTTTACTAACTGGTATTTACCTACTTACATATTTCAGTGGAAAACGATGATTAGAGACTAACTCTTTTCCATAGAGCAGTATATACAATATTCTTCAAGGAACTGAGGATAGAAAACTTCCCAGGCACACCTCATATTTAATCCATAGCCCAGCTTAAATGATAATTTGCAGCAAATGCAATGATCACATCCCACCCTCTTCTGAGATACATTGAGATTACAGATCCCATTAAGACCTATTGGGAATAGGGTTGGGATGGGAGGCAGATTGCAAAAATGACAACTGATCATTCCAATCTTTATAAGCCTCATTGGGGTGTGACATTGGTCTTACTGTCATCAACAGATAAAATTTATTACTTTTACTCCTTGAATCTGGACTTGTCCACATGACTTGCTTTAGCCAGTGGGATAAGAAAAAAAAACCACAAAAAACATAATACAGAGACATGAAAGGTAATTGCACATTGCATTTTCCCCCACTCAATGCCCTTGGTTACCAGATACCATGTGAATAAACCCATGTTAGCCTGTTGAAAATAACACACTAAGTGGAGGAGGCCTGAGGCTGATAGCTACCTCTCTGCAGACCCAGCAACTTGAAGGTATTCTGCCCCTTGAGAAAGAAGGTACATACAGTTGCCCTATAAATATTCAGTCTTTAAAGTTTGCATGTTGAAATTGTTTAATTTTCTTTACCTTAGATGTGTTAATAAGAAAATCAGAATTTATATAAAGTACAGAGACCTATATGTTGTTATGGAAAACTGGGATAGGTTCAGGCATATATCTATTACAAGGTCAAGGAGTGTCTTTCAAAGAGTGCCTGAGGAATAATTGAGTATTTGCAATAGACAGCCATTTGTCATGTGACTGTTATTCTTTTTTTTAAATAACTCATCATGTTTTTGAAAAAGCTTATTGAGGAGAAACCAAGATGGGGGCATAGGTGAACATCTAAACTGCTGCCTCACACAATTTCAAAACTACAACTAAAAGACAGAACGGACATCACCCAGAATCACAGGAAAGCTGGCTGAGTGGAAATTATACAACTAGAGGGAAAGAGAAGGGCTCACAGAGACTCAGAGGAGCTACAAAAAGCTGAGGTACAGAGACACGCTTGGAGAGGACAGGCAGCAGAGTGCCTGGCTGGCTTTCTCTTGTGGGAGGGAGACGGAAACTCCTGACTGCACTGAACTCCATATTCGTATGCACTGAATCCCAATTCCAGGCAAGACTCATATGGGGGGAGTCTGGATTGTCATGAAAAGGGAGGAGTGCAAAGAAACTTAGGGTAGCCACGAAAGACAGAGGTTTGGAGGCGTGTGAGTTAAGTGTTCACACACAGAGGTGTGACTGCTGATTGTGCTGCTGCCTTTCTCTAGTGGGAGGGAGACAGAACCTCCCAACTGCACTGAAATCCATTTCCAACTGTAGTTTCGGGCAAGATCCTAGAGACCTAAACTCATATGGGGCCCCAAAGTGCATGGAAATTCAGGGGAGCTGGAAATGCAGAGGTCTGGAGGCACATGCAAGAGGGATTGCAGAGAGGGCTGCAGCAATTACCCAGGTAGACTGAGACCCAGGGCCCTCATAGGGCAGGGTTGATGGAAAGCCAAGGCTGTTGGCTCAGCCCTGAGACTCTGCCCCATCCAAGCTGAACACAGAGGCTTTTACAATTTTGCAAGTCTTATATCATAAAGCTGACTCCAGCACAGAAGTTTTTCTGATGTATACACAGCTGATTCTCACAGCCAATTGGACTGGAGGTCAATTCCCCACCAGTGATGCCAACAACAATCAAGGCTTAACTACAACAAAGCTGTACACACAGTTCATAAAGGGGTGCACAAGGAGAGTCCACCTCAGGTAACTGGGGCGGCGGAGCTACTGGGCCATATAGGACACCTAACCCACAAAGCTACTCTACCAACTCAGGGAAGCAGCGAAAATGTGGAAACAAAGGAACAGATCACAAATGAAAGAAATGGATGAAAACAAATGACTGGATATAGAGTTCAAAACCACAGTTATAAGGCTTTTCAAAAAATTCCTAGGAAAGATGAATAAATTTAGTGAGACCCAAGAGGAGATGAAAAAGGACCAATTAGAAATTAAATATACACTGACTGAAATAATGAATAATATACAGAGATCTAACAGCAGACTAGAGGAATGCAAGAATCCAGCCAAAGATTTGAAATACAAAGAAGCAGGAAACTCTCAACTGGAAAAGAAAAAGAAAAAAGAATCCAAAAATGTGAAGATAGTGTAAGGAGCCTCTGGGACAACTTCAAATATACCAACATCAGAATGGGGGTGCCAGAAGAAGAGCGAGAGCAAGATACTGAAATCCTATTTGAAGAAATAATGACTGAAAACTTTCCCCACCTGGTGAAAGAAATAGACTTTCAAGTCCAGGAAGTGCACAGAACCCCAAACAAAAGGAATCCAAAGAGGACCACACCAAGACACATCATAATTAAAATTCCAAGAGCAAAAGACAAAGAAAGAATATTAAAAGTAGCAAGAGAAAAATAGTTACTTACAAGGGAGTACCCATAGGAATGTCAGCTGATTTCTCAACAGAAACTATGCAGGCCAGATGGTAGTGGCAAGAGATATTCAAAGTGATGAATAGCAAGAACCTACAGCCAAGATTACTCTACCCAGCAAAGCTATCATTCAGAATTGAAGGTCAAATAAAGAGCTTCACAGATAAGAAAAAGATAAAGGAGTTCATCAACATTAAACAGTATTGTATGAAATGCTGAAAGGTACTCTTTAAGAAGAGGAAGAAAGAAAAGATAAAGATAAAAGTTATGAACAACAAATATATATCTATTAACCAGTGAATCTAAAAATCAAGTGAATAAAAAATATGAACAGAATAAACTGGTGAATATGGTAGAATTAGGGGAATATAAAGGGAGTGTATTGACAATTCTCAGGGGGAAAGGGATGAGGGGGTGCAGGGAGAGACTGGACCAAAATCAGATACCTATAGATGAGGACAATGCAGGGGAAGGTAAGGCAGAGGGAGGGGTGGGATCTGGGTGGAGGGGAGCTATGGGGGAAAAAAAGAGGAACAATTGTAATAATCTGAACAATAAAAATTTATTAAATCAAAAAGAAAAAAAGAAAAAAGCTTATTGAATTCCCAAGAACATTGTGCATTCTATTTCTATTTGTATAGTAATTACATATTTCATAAAGCCAAGAGAGATTGGCGATCCAAATATTTTATTATTTTGTGAACAGAAAAAGACCAGGAGCTCATAATATATTGATATACTTACTTTATAGAAGTCTGTTCTTTGGAAAATACCAAATGGATGTAATAATTCATCGCACAATCTACTGTGTTCATATTTAGGCATTATAATGATATTTAGAGAAATCAATATAAAATAAAGAAGATAGGTGAGTAATATACATTTTAGAGAAGTTAAAAAATAACAGGATTTTAATGTATCATATTTCAAAATGTAAAAGTGTTTTGTCATGTATAAAATGAAATAGAATAAAGTTTTGAGTAAATTGTGATTTTATACTTTGTATGAATAATTTTACTTTTTTGATTATTTAGGATTACTAGTAGAAAGGACAATGTTTTTGATGATGAAAACATGGTTATGACTCTTTAAATTTTACGGTTCTTAATTTTTCTTTTCTTAAACATAGATAACATTACATTTTAATATTAATATATAGAAAAGTTTAACTTGTGCAGTAATTTCAACAAAGGACTTATAATGTATTCTGAGCACTCAATCTAATTTAATTTGCTATCCTTCTTAAATATAAAAATGTATCAATCTATAGGGTTGAGTAATATTTTACATATGATGGATAATGAAAATTTACTTTTTATTTATGAACTGTAATGGTTAATTAGAGAATTATACATGGTGAAGAACTGAATATTATTTAGGACTCTGACCAATTCATTTACAATTGGCCATTTTCCCCCACAATTTTCATTTCTATTATAAATTGAGCATCATGTTTTATAAGAGTTTTACAGAACTCTTATAAATTCTTTATTAAGAACTCTATTGCACTGTAGAATAAATATAGGAAAAACATAAATCGTTCTCACCTTTGAGTTTCTACACTACATACATGAAGGAACTTCATGTGTGCAATGATCTCTCATTGATGAACCCAGTAGTATGTATAAGACTTCAGCACCCCGTTCTTTTTGAAAAATATATCACCACAAGAATGCCAATGCTATATATGAAAGCAGTAACCTTTAATATACTCTAATTTATTTTTTAAAATAAATCTTTTACATACTTAGAGATTTTAATTATTAATGGTACTAAATTTCTTATTAATGATAGCAAAAATTTTTATAGCAAAGGACTTGTAATGTCTTAGGAAATAAAATGTTGATTTGTGGTATATCATTCTCCTCTCTGTAGATGAAACCTTCTTCAAAAGGTAATCATGCCAAACATCTCTTTATTTCAGGAAGATGTTAAAGCCCTCTAATTACAGTCTGAATTCACAGCACTGCACAGATGGATACATGGCATTGGTCAAGATTGTTCTCTCTACTTCCTTTATTTCTTTCTTCTTCCCTTCTTTCCTCCTCTCCTTACCTCTCTCCATCCCTCCTTCCTTCATTGATTGTTTTTGCATATTTAATGTTTTGTATGTTGTCAAAGCAATATCGTTATTAGGTTATATAATAACTACATTTGAAAGAAAGAAAGCAATCAACCATTATAGAGAACTGAATTAATACTATACTCATTGATCACCTGCCCTAAATACCCTTATCCAAAGCTTGGGTAGGTGGCCTAGGAAAGACTAAATTTTCATAGGAAGGCCTACTTTGTCATTAAAATAAAAATAATCCAATTATTTAAAATATATTATTTTTTACATAATTGTCCAAAATAGATTAATTATAAGCTGCCCTTGTGAGGCAGCCTGAGATGGGAAATGACAGAGTTGCTTAGGGTTAAAATAATTGAAGCTTAAGAGAGATGTCAGGGTTAGATAAATTTAGAATTTTTTGCCTGTTGGGGAAAAATTGTGGTCTTTGAATTTCTTGAATGAATACAGTATAAGGAAAAGCAGAAAAAATGAACATAGAACTTTGGTAATGGGACCATTTTTTGCCCTATAAGCAAAGGGCAAAATACAAATCAAAAGTTGTACAATTATCTGAAGTTTTAGTTGATTGGTAGAATTCAATGAAAATTAGTGTATCCCTCCATTACCAGAGATTCTTTTGCAGGGAGAAAAAAAAGATAAAAACTAAAAATGGAACTCCTATTTGACACAGCAATCCCACTCTTAGGAATATATCCTAAGAAACTAGAAACACCAATCAGAAAGGATTTATGCACTCCTATGTTCATAGCAGCAAATTTACAATAGCTACAATTTGGAAACAGCCTAGGTACCCGTCAGCTGATGAGTGGATCAGAAAACTATGGTACATCTACACAATGGAATTCTATGCTACCATAAAAAAGAAGAAATTCTTACCATTTGCAGCAACCTGGATGGAACTGGAGAGCCTATGCTAAGAGAAATAAGCCAGTCAATGAAGGAGAAGTACCACATGATCTCACTCATTTGTGGATAATAAAGAACATTATAAGCTGATGAACAAAAAGATAGATACATAGGCTAAAGCATCAAATAGACTGTCAAATTACAGCAGGAAGGTTAAGGAGAGGTGAGGTCGATAAGAGATCAACCAAAGGCCTTGTATGGATGTATATAAGCATAACCAATGAACACAAGACACTGGAGAGTTAGGGTATGCCTGGGAGGGTGGGGCAATGGGAAGATATATATACATGTAACTCATTCATAAAAACAAATTAAAAAAATTATCTCAATATTTATATTATCACTGCTGTCTTATAGTTGCATCCCTAAAGCTTCAGTTGTCTTTTGCTTATTTAAGATAATGTAACTCCAGTTTCCTTTAGCAAAGGAAACTGTAAATTTGACATTCATATTATTAATTAGAAATGGTAAGTAATTTAAGGTTCCCAGAGCATCTGTGAGGGTCCAGAGTTGAGCAGGATCAGTCAAATCCAGGACTGGCACTAGGATTAACAGCCACTCCTTCAGGTATCAGTAGGCTACACCCAGTGGGTGACAAATTTTAATTGGTTCAAATCTATGTTGCTCATATACTTAAGCTACTACTTTTTCTTAAATACCTTTATTTCTGCATAATAATTGCCTAATTTTTGTGATTATGTTTTGGTTTTGGTTTTCTATTCTTTCCTGAGGTTGCCCCTCTATCTAATTATCCAGCTCCAAAAAACACTTTCCAGTTCCCTGCTCCTTACACCACAGTTTCAGGTCCCCAAAGCCTCCAACTGAGTAGAGCTAGACTTGTGCAATGATAGATGGTAATGCATTCAAGCTTTCCAAGTGAGTGAGTGAGTGAGTCAGTGAGTGAAAGCACATTAAAGAAAATATTTGGTAAAGTTGTCAGTGATTCTTGACCCAAAACTAAGTATTTTCTAGATCATAAGAGAACAAGTCAGCTTTCATCATTTTGATCCTGCATGCAAAAAAACAGAAATGAAATATTCACAGTGATGCAAGCTGGCTTTGAAATCAGCAAGCCTTGGCTCACACCAGTCACCAAATTGGCACATTCATTGGAAATGATGTTCAAAGCTGCTCATAGTAGGAATGGGAAAAGCAGCTTTTGCTTCTCTGAAAGAGTATACAACAGCATTTCCTTTGGAATTGACATCCATGCTTGCTACTCTAAGCATATAAGTGTACAGAAAGATGAAGGTAAGCTACAGTCAAATTTAATTATTTATATTTATGTAACTGAACTGTCTGTAACAACAGGCACTGATTGGTCTAACAACAAATCTACTTACCTCACTTAAAAATAGCCAATGGATTGTCTAATTTCACTCTGTGAAATTATTCAAAGGAAGTGAAATTAAATACCATTCATTTAATAATTTAGGGGCAATTTAATAATAAGTTGTTGGCTGGTGAAATTGATAGGGGCCCAGCAAAGGAGATGAGGTTGGCCTTTGATGCAGTGTTTTACCTTATTCAATTGTCACTATTCCAGATCTGTAGAGACTCCTGTAGCACCCAGCCAGATAAACAACGCTCTCAAAAACTATGTGAGAATTACAATAGTGCAATTTTGAAGATCCTCCTTCAATAGCCACTCATAAAAAATATACATTCAATGAAGGAAATCTTAAGTTAATAATATGGGGACAAACTTCAGAGGAAAAAATAGAGAAAGTTGAGGGCTTTTATTACTGCCTAAGTAATAAGACCAGCTTGATGTTAGGTGATTTTACTCAATTCCTATCTGCGGTATTTCATGGGACACATATGACATTTGGGGAACAGATGTATATCATAGTATAACTGATTCTTTTTTATTTTCTATTATTATTATTATTATTATTATTATTATTATTATTTTACATTCTGTTTTCTCAACTTACTTGTTTATAATTTCTCTACATTCCTTATATATTTAGTGTTCAGTGTTAAAAAAGTATTGTAATCACTGACCTATAATTATTAAAACAATTAAGTAGCAAATAAACTATGTTAAATTGGAAACATTCACTATTTAAAACTCTATTATACCAATTCTATTTGGAATGCATTGTGGTCGGTGCGGTTCAGTTGTTTGGAGAATTGTCCCTTACACTGAAGGTCGAGGGTTGGATTCCCTATCAGGGTACATACCTCTGTTGTGGATTCAACCCTTGGTCAGGATGCATATGGGAGGCAATAATAGATGTATCTCTCTCACATCAGTATTTCTCTTGCTCGCTCTCTGGTTCTTCCTCTGTCTCTAAAGTCAATTTAAAAAAAAACAAAACATATTACTCTTGGGATCCTTACATTTGACAAAAATGTTATTAACCAGTTAATCTCTTGCATAATATTCATTTTTCCCTGAATATATTTGGTGTATAATTGAACTATCTTTAAGTCGCTATATACATATATGTTGTCTTTAACACTATAGAATAATATTTATTTGAGAATATATTTTTAAATTTGCTTCATTTGTTTTTGTATTTTTAAATAAGTCCATGTAGTCCTTTTCGAAGTTATATTTCATATTTAATAAATTAAAAACAATCACATTTAATCAACTATTCTGCAGATTGTAGCATTTTTAAATTGAGTACAATTAATGAAAAGATGTCCAAATGCCTACTAAGCACAGAAGAAATAATACAAAATGGATACTATTTTGAAATCTAATTTTTCATATTAAAATATATAAAAATTTCAGCCCATATTATTTTGACTTTCATACTGAGCACAATTTTTTCAACAAATATTTTTATGAGACAAAATCCATAAAAGACGTTCAAATTTATGATTATGAATTTTTTTTGCCAAATATAGATGTTGAAAATCAGCATCCTATTCAGTTGCATTTTATTCCAATGTGGAATATAAACTCAACCAATAAAAATAGGAAATCCATCAAAAGAGTCATCCCACAATATGAGGTATTCTAAACCACAATTACAAAATTTCAAAATTATACTTGTAAACAGTTCAACCTCTCATAGATTAATTTGTTCATTTCTTTTCTTATTTTTATAGGGCTACATTTTAATGCCTTATTTTAGGAAGTCTTGTTTTCAATAATTATAATGGTAAGTAGCCACTGGAAAGACATTGACTGCTGTGGCACAGGCTTTTTTGTGTTAATAATAGCTTCATCACATAATTTTTTGTAGTGCAAAGTTCTGGTATGCACAATTATGGACATAGAGTGACATGTCCAAAATTATGGACATCACATAATTTTTTGTAGTTTATTTACTATAACTGTGCATAGATAGAAATGTTTGTAAATTTTAACAACTAGCCTACATTTAGATTGTTAGAATATTTTGTTGTATGTGAACAAAATTATGAGTTATTTGTATACTGCCACCAATTCCTGGTACATTTGTATTTCAATGCTTTCTTAGTTTAGCAAAAATATTTTGTTATAATGCTATGCTCTCAGGAAATTAGTATTTATTCTTATTATCAGTATAAATAAAAAGTATAATTTACCATACCATTCAAATTTTTGAAGCTTTGAATAAAAACACCAAGCAATTATAAGAATTCACTGTTTTTTTTTTCTCTCTCTATTTGAAGCATTGTGTGTTAACAAGGGTACCCTTTATATTTTTTAAGTTCTTCTTTTGTTAGTGGAACCAACTCATTGCCCATTATCCCTTCACTTTTTATAAATGCATAAACAAAACTTTAAATAAATTATGAACCAAATTTAGAACAGATGATTGTTTTCAGTGAAACATCATATTTACATAAGGATATGTACATGCAATGCCTCACCTTCTACTATGGTTTTAATACAACTACTAAATGCTGAAATAAGTGCTAATGTTTTTGCAGCAGATTTTTATCTTTGGTTTTACATGTGGTCAGTGACTTCACCCTGATGATGGATATTAAATACCAACAAATATTTTTGCAGTTCATGTGCTCATCCTCAACTTCCTTGAGAACTGCAAATTCAGTACATAAATTGTTCTTATGCTTGCAAATTTGCTTTTTGAGCTCATTACTGTGAAAGTGCTTATTCTACTGGAATTGATCTATTGGACACACACAATGAACATGAGATGATGATACATGGAGGGTCTGAGACACATTCTAAATAAAGGAAGAGATGAAGATGAAATCCAGTCTCCTCATGATCTTCATATATTTTCATTTTCAAGATTGAAGAAAGATGGAAAACCAATCCAATATGCATCTCAAATATTGTTTTGTTTGGGACCCTAATCTTTGAAACATACCTTTAACAAATAAAACAAAAAAGGAAAGAGAACAAAATCTTTCAAGCAATGTGTCCAGGAAGTGCTGTAAAATGAAGTGAAATAAGGAAGCGAGGTGTTCTTTATTAGTACCCTGTAATTTCAAAACATGTGTCAAATGATTATATTTTGGAAACTGAATGTCTTTCTTATTAACCCTGATGATGCTCACTTCATATTGTTTAATACGTGTTGATTTAGAAGCCTGGCATGATTCCTATTCTTTCTAGTATAACCTATTGTGTTCTAAAAATTAATGTTGAAATCATAGATATAGTTGAATTAACCTTTTCATTTTTCATGAGTTCACTCTATATCCATAATTGTGCATACCAGAACTTTGCACTACAAAAACCACACTATAGCATCCCTAATATCATGAGTTTTTTCTAATGATTAAAAATATACATAAAAAATGTAGAAAGTTACAATTCTTAGAAATTTGGATCCTACATATATCCTTTATTTATTTTTATTACACAGATACTCTTTTTATTATAATTAAATCATATTTCCACTATATTTCCCTTTAAGTTGGATAATTGTTTTAGGTACACTATTATTTTTTTTTATGAATGTCACATATAGAAAATCATTACAAATAATCTAGTCTATATAAAGAAGTTTTGAATCACTTTCCAGTGAATTATATACTAAGTCCTGAGTCAAGAATAATTTTTTAACAGTGAATTTCTATAAATCAGAATTGTAAATAAAGATAGCTTTTTTAATGCACTAGCGGCCTAGTGCACAAATTTGTGCAGCCTGAAAGGAACCTTGGACTACAAGACTGAAGTAGGCACAAGGACTGGTCTCAGCACATCATCTGCACCCCTGCAAAGCCCCTCTCACTGCAGCCACCACTCCCCTTTTCCCCAGCCTCTCAGTTCCTGTCTGCCAGCAGCCCCACTCCTGCCACTGACTCTCCCATGCGCTGATGGCACTTAGTGATCAGGACCAGCACCAGCACCAGCAGTGAGTGTGAGCAGCAGCTCTGGCACTGGCTGTGAGTGTGAATGCCAGCTCTGGTGCTGGCAGTGGGTGAGAGTGGGGCCAGTACTGGCAGCAAGTGCAAGAGCCGGGTGGGATCATGGTGCACAGAAGCAAAGCATTTTCAGTTACCACCAGAGGCTCACCCCAACGACAGCTACCAGTGAGTGCCCCACATTGGTCTGGTGCCTTTGCTAACCTGCTCCACCATCCTGCCATGGCCAACACCCACCATGTTCTGCACACATCCCCTGGTGGTCAGTGCACATCATAGCAATGGTTTTTTTTAGCTGTTCTGATTGTTCTGCTGTTCAGTCTATTTTATTATATAGGATTCCTAATTAATCAAAAAATTTTACAGCTTTCCACTAGTTTTCAAGACATATCCAATACAGAAATTAAAGCATGAGTAAATAAGACATATTTTTGCAGACTTCAATTTAAAAACAACAAGTCTAGCTCAGCGTATCAAAACCGTGGGAAAGATTATAATTTCAAGTCTATATTTTATTTTAATTTTTTAAACTTTGGCTAACTTATTCCTGTTTTAAGCTCCCCATTAATTATAGAGCTCATAATGTAATATCCAAAATATATTTTTAGACAGTAACATATATTAATCTTTGTAAGGCTATTTTTAAATACCCATATAATTTGCTCAGTTAAAATATAGAAAAGTTGGAGAATTTAGAAGAACAAATAATCATTTGATACAGGTAGAAATTTCCAGAGAATTAGCTCTCCAACTGTGAAATATTTCTTCAATTTTAATTCACTTATTTATTGGTTGATTTATTGGAAAACACACACACAGTATTTGTTGAATACTTTGCCTTAAAGAATTATCACTCAACATAAATTTTGACATTGCCACAAATATTAAAGAAACCAAAGTATCACCAAGTATGACTAAGCTTTATATGCAAAATTTCTTTGAATAATGAAGAGGATGTTGTTGCTTATAGTTTAGCAAAATATCATCAATTAACTCTTTGGTCAGTGTTGATTTTTCTTTTAACTTTACTGACAAACAATGTATGCATTAACTTGTTCCATAAAATATTTGATGTTTTTATTCATACAAATAAGATGAACCTCCACACCTCAATCCTTAGAAACTTATCTTCTTTTTTTACTTTATTTCTAATAGGAAATTTCCTTTTTACATTAACATTTTAAATTTATCTTGTTTTCAGCACCCCATCTGTGCAAATGAAATGGATGGATGTACAGAGTTTAAATAACTTTTAATGGTTGTATAAAATGGCATAGCAATGCAGAGGCATTGTTTGCATGCTGTCAAGCATTTTACAAATACTAGTCTTGTTCATCTTTAACAATGACAATACTTTTAGAAGAGGAAATAATATTGTCATATGAAGATTACTGTCCTCCCTCTTCAAGAGTGCATTTGTGTTTATCCAATTGAGTTGACGAATTTGCAAATATACATCAATACTCTGTATCTCGTTTCTCTTTACGACCAGTGGCATATGAGAAGGAGTTAAACACTAAAGTTGGAAGTGAAACATGCAGCAATGGCAAAAAGCCAACCTAAGCAGCCCACAAAGAGATCAAACCTGTGATCTGGGCCTCATTAGCACCATTCTCAAAGCAAGTGAGCTAATCATTCACAGACTAATTGGCCCAGACCATGTTATTTAACTTGCTCTGAAGCTTCTTCTAACTAAGAACCATATATGGATAAGCAATTAGTAAATGCTTTCCTGTTATGAAGTATTTAAATGCAATATGCACTACTAAAATGTTTTGTTTGTTGTTCCCAAAATTGTATGTTTCAAATTTTCTAAATGTTCATAGTTTTAAAATTATTTTACATATTTAAATATAGATGTTTTCATTGCTGGGAAACTCCTGGACATAAACAGTTTAATAAAGCTTAGCCCTAATTTTATGGAAAGATGTAGGCATAAATGACCATTACTATGGAAAATTGACAAAACAATGCCCCCCATGTTATACTATCTCCCACTGAAAGTAACATATTTTCAGGACATGAGCTATCCCAAAATGGGGATAGATAGTAACCCTATAATACTACTAGGTATACCATCTCAGGATTGAATAAGAAAAATGAAAATAGCTTATCAGGGCAGAGAGTTCATCTTTGGAAAGAGTCTTCATGTATTTAAGTATGTTTGCATGTAGTTTTAGGAAAATAATTAGAAAATACACAAGGTGAAAAATGCAAAGCCTATAAGGAAAGAATTGGAATAAGGTTCAAAATTTTAAAAGAATGTACAGTAGTTCTTGATAGGAATAGATGACCTAGTATCTTGGTAGATTATAAAGGAAGGAATAGAAAATATATCTAAGGACTTTTAAAAAATATTTTTATTGATATCAAAGAGGAAGAGAGAGGGAGAGAGAGAGAGAGAACATAAATAATTAGAGATAATCATTGACTGGCTGCCTCCTGCATGCCCCACACTGGAAGATACAGCCTGAAACCTGGGCATGTGCCTGGCGACCAGGAATCAAATTGTGACCCCTGGCTCATAGGTCAATGCTCAATCACTGAACCACATTGACTGGGCTGTCTGAGGACTTTTAAGAGCTGGATAGTATAATACTAAAATCTATATTATTTGTTTTCTTGTGTTATAATGTAAGCTCCAATAGCATAATCTTTAACTCTGGCAAAGATTGTTTTCAGAGATCCCTTATTGATGTATATGTTTTGGGAATATCAATGATATTGATAATGTTGATGATGACAATGATATATATATATATATATATATATATATATATATATATATATATATA